>JAPYKE020000126.1:1795000-3007500 GCA_028554795.2 Sinohyriopsis cumingii | reverse complement strand
AACACGTACCTTGCTCAAAAATGTATATTTTACAATAAAAGCTTGCTTCGCATATTTGAATTGCATGCAACACTAACTACTAACGGAATAACTCAGGTATCTTTAATACCAACTATCTAACTTTTCAAGGTCGGACAGAAAAAACGTGGAGTCTTATTTCTATCCCCTTTTGAAGATTATGGTTTATGCTAGTATATGTAACATTTTAATGTCAACAATTATAGCCACAAGTCAGTAATGACACTCTACCGATGACGTTGCATTTCATTATAATGCGTGACGTCAGATACAGCTGAATGTTAAGAAGCAAAAAGTTGCCACCTTACACATGATGCGGCGTTTGTATGCTTATATTTTGTGAGCAAGGTTTCATAGATATGTGTCGCTTGCACAGGTCGATAGCTTGATTGATAGTGTACATGCCAACTCATTTCCATGAATCACTTCGTTCATGAAGTCATCGTTTTTGTCTTCTCCGGACCACTTTTGTTGCCGACAACAAACTGTTAATAAATCTGAGACATGTTGGTATAAAAAAGACAAAATCCCTGACAAAGATTAAATGGATGAAGTATCATCGTAATGGTGGATGCTATTAGCGTACTGACGTCAGGGACTCAGTTTATAATCGTCGTCAGTTCGTATTTATGTGGCTACATTATGACTCGCGGCTTCGCAAACAATGTTTGAAGGAGTTTACATGTCGTACCATTATATGTACATTTTATTTGATAAGCTTTTAAAGAATTTGAAGATATCCATCTTTCATATTCTGTCTTGTGGAACTTCATGATTATCTTCCTAGGATTTTAGTACGTGTCTTCATTTCTACATTTTTCGAATCTAACATTAAATTAGCATTATATATATATATATATATATATATATATATATATATATATATATATATATATACTGAGCTCAGGTACCGTTAAATGATGCATACATACATACATACATACATACATACATACATACATACATACATACATACATACATACATATTTATTGTTGCCGCTATATTTTTAAATTCTTCCTGAAATGTAACTTTGATTATTGTGTAAGTCTATAAATATTCTTAAATCCACAGCATTGAGTAAAGTTATATCACATCCTATGTTTAAACAAGGAAGCTTTGGAATCCCTTTATCAGTTTGATCTGTATTTAAAAATAAATGGATTTAGTTACGTACGTTTATCCCATACATTCATTAAGGTTACCGCTAGAAGAGGCTCAAACCGAATCGCAATCATAATAACCATTTAAGAACAACGAACGGCCAATCACCTGACTAGTATAGACGAACTTTATTTATTTAAATGACCGTATCTGAATCCGTAATGTGCATTCTCTGACTTTAGTTCTAGAACCGGTTTTACATAATGTCGAGCATGTTTAAGGTCTTTTTACTCTAAGATACGTACATATGTAGTATTTTCAAAATCTACTAATAAATAACACTCACGTGACTATAGAGGTTTAATTAGTCACATGTCGAAACATTTTGTAATCAGACTGTCCTTTGATGTTGAAGATACAGATTTACTTAACTTGGTTCATCAACATTCGAAGGATGTAGCAAGCTTGACCAATCAAAACCCTGGACACTTATAGACCAATCAGAAACTTGAACACTTTTACTAAAATGGTTAAGGTTTAAATCAGTATATAATAGTTAATGATGTAGTTAAATGTAAACGGAAATTAAAACCCCTTCCACACTAGTCATAAAAAAATCAATTGTAATTTTTAACTGATGTAATTTCGTACTTAAACTGGTATGACGTCTTATCTACTCATAAGTGGTAAAACTGTATCTCGCATATGCAAATAAATTTTCTAAGTTATACATAAAGCCTTGTGCATCATTTCAGCAAGTTGCTTCATTTTGAATTAATTTATACGTCTCACATTAAACTTCCGTTTCATTAAATGGAGGACTATGGGTAATTCTTATTATATGAGTGAAACTTTTACTAGAACCTTTCTGCAGGAGTTTTGGTAGCGAAGATCAATGTTCTTTAACTAAGATCTCTTTCTCTCTCTCTCTCTCTCTCTCTCTAGATATATATATATATATACACTATGACAACGACAGATATTTCTTATATGTAAATAATAAACTAACCTATATAATGGATTTCAAATAGTTACTTCGAGCTCCAATCACCGTATTGATTAGTGACCCAAACAAACAAGTGAGCAGTCTCGAGTTCTTCATTCACAGTAAATATTATTCCCTGCCTTTTTAATTGCTTATAATAAAATAATACTCACGCACCTTGTGTTTATAAGAATATCTACATTGACACATGCACACTCATGCACCTTGTGATTATAAGAATATCTACATTAACACATTCACACTCATGCACCCTGTGTTTATAAGAATATCTACATTAACACATTCACACTCATGCACCCTGTGTTTATAAGAATATCTACATTAACACATTCACACTCATGCACCTTGTGTTTATAAGAATATCTACATTAACACATTCACACTCATGCACCTTGTGTTTATAAGAATATCTACATTAACACATTCACACTCATGCACCCTGTGTTTATAAGAATATCTACATTAACACATTCACACTCATGCATCCTATGTTTATAAGAATATCTACATTAACACATTCACACTCATGCACCCTGTGTTTATAAGAATATCTACATTAACACATTCACACTCATGCACCCTGTGTTTATAAGAATATCTACATTAACACATTCACACTCATGCACCTTGTGTTTATAAGAATATCTACATTAACACATTCACACTCATGCACCTTGTGTTTATAAGAATATCTACATTAACACATTCACACCCATGCACCTTGTGTTTACAAGAATATCTACATTAACACATTCACACTCATGCACCCTGTGTTTATAAGAATATCTACATTAATACATTCACACTTATGCACCTTGTGTTTATAAGAATATCTACATTAACACATTCACACCCATGTACTTTGTGTTTATAAGAATATCTACATTAAGACATTCACACCCATGCACCTTGTGTTTACAAGAATATCTACATTAACACATTCACACTCATGCACCCTGTGTTTATAAGAATATCTACATTAATACATTCACACTTATGCACCTTGTGTTTATAAGAATATCTACATTAACACATTCACACCCATGTACTTTGTGTTTATAAGAATATCTACATTAACACATTCACACTCATGCACCCTGTGTTTATAAGAATATCTACATTAACACATTCACACCCATGCACCTTGTGTTCATAAGAATATCTACATTAACACATTCACACTCATGCACCATGTGTTTATAAGAATATCTACATTAACACATTCATTAACACATTCACACTTATGCACCCTGTGTTTATAAGAATATCTACATTAACACATTCAAGATTTATGTCGGTCATCCTATGGATCTGCCCTAAATTTTCCAATGTCCTTGGTGTGCAGGGCAATGTCCTGTGTTTCGCGCCAACGATTCTCTTGGTCATAAAGTTTAAAGGGCAGAAGTCCTCTGTAAGGCAGACAAACATTCATCTGTTGTGAGCAGACAACAAAGCCTCATCTATCGAGCCAATGATTTTATTTTAACTTGCGGGCAGGTAGTAAAACATAAGTAAAATAACATACCGTATATACTTACAGCTGTCGAAATGCAAAAAAAACATAGACCATAATCAGAGTACATGTTGTTTGTTCTACTAACAAAGCGGCATACTCCCAGATCTTCCGGTGCATTATTTGACGGCAGATCGTGGTGTGTTCAGCTGAATTCAAGTACTAAATGAGTATATATTGTAATTAAAGAGTGATGGTAATGTCCGCATGTGTTAAATACCACAAAATGGAAACGAAAATAGTTGCAGACTCACGTTCTAGATCAGTTAAGTAGAAAATTAGACTTTTCTAAGTAACTGTAGTCTCATCATTAAAAGACTCTTCATGGACAAAAACCTAGTCGGAAAGATTTCTTATGAAAAATCGAGAATACCTCAGTGCATTTGTTTGCTTAGTCTGTCTCAGTACACTTCTGGATTATACCTGAACAAAACTAGCGAAAGATTCAAGGCAAAACACCATGATGTACGCCAACCAATACTTGGCTTCACAGGTGATAAATACGGTACAGGCTGACGAAAATTTGCTGGCAACGACAGTAAGAGATAATAATAGAATACAATTGATATTTTGGAAAAGTACCAAGAAATGACGGGGGTGAAATGCTAAAATATTTTCTTCTTTTTCACACCAATGATTTGATGAAACTTTAAAGTTATGTGTGAGAACGAACCAACAGGATATTCTCCATAGACAATGATATGTCTCGCCCACTTCACTGATACACTACAACAATCCTAATACAATACACTACACAATGGAATAGGACAATCATCACCGGCAGAGTACAATATTCACCAATACAGTACAATAATCACCGATATAGTACAATAATCATCGATACAATACAAATATCACAGAGAAGTATAATACTCAATGATACAGTACAACAATCGCCGATACAGTATAATAATCAAGAAAATAAGCATAGTTAATAAAGATGGTTCTACCTTTATATTGATTTTAAAGGTTAATACATTCAGTAAATATAGTGACTGTAGAGACAAATAATTTTCGTGCTCACTTGACCGGGGAAATCAAGCCAGTGTGACCTAGTTATGTTGATAGTGGCTCACTTAATTGGTGAACCGATTATTCAGCAATAACTCGATGTAACTGACCAGTGGTCACTTGGAATTTCGCACATGCGATGCAGTACAATCAATGCAACATTATTATATATATATATATATATATATATATATATATATATATATATATATATATATATATATATATATATATATATATATATATATATATATATATATATATATACACGTAAGAGTATCTAACATACTTTGCCAAAGCAATCATGATTTCTGGATATTTATAACTCTAATATATTTTTAAAATATTTTGTTTACGTTTCGCACTAAATTTAACTGCTTACACTAATGATTAAAATTTCTTGAAATCTGCTTTGAGTCGACGTGCCACGAAACGTGTCCCATGTATATGCGTAAACACCATAAAATCTAATTCTTACTTACGAAGTATGCCGATGCAACATATACTGTCAATATATTTGGAGCAATTACTGTTATTTCCTTTAGATCACGCATTTTCTTATTTCGCCCACCCACCACCACCCCTAACTTTCCTGTCACAGTAAGCGGAAACGGGACATGATATCGCCGGTAGCAATATAGTCTTTGTACACTGTTTTTCTTGCATAGTAAGAAAAAGGCCCATCAAAATTCAGCCATAGTAAAACTTCTAACTTACTGTATGAAGACAGTCCAATATTAATGGGCACACTGTCCTATTCACACAATCAGAACATCATCGTCCTTTTATGTTAAGCGAAGCAAAAACTATCAGGTGTGATCATTCGCATCTTCAAGTTCAATCCTATAAATCATACTTCGAATGTTTGAAGTTAGCTTCGATTCAGACCACCTCGGCTAGTTACGAAAAATGGGTAACGGAGAAGTTGCAAATATATCAAATTGTTGTATAACTCGCAACTTCTTGGTGAATCTTAAGGTCAGTTCAATTGTGGAAATAGCCAAGGTGGTCCGAAAAGAATGTAGTATCTTTCTAGCGAATAAATTTCAAGCGGACGAAGATTGTGATTTTCTGTAAAGTACATGCAACCGATGCATATTTTCGTCTCTAAGAAATAGTCTATGTGGTCTGCATTATTTGCATTTATGCATAGATTACTTTTCATGTTAAATGTGCAATGACCGGATGTGTCAAGACAAATAATTTCGTTAGTTTAATCCGACATTGTTAAATGTACTAAGTTATAAATGATAGGGTGGGTATACACATTCATCATTAAAAAATGTTACAAGGATCAGAATACAAAGCAAACACCACACCATTCTTCAATGATATTTATATTCTACAACTAAACTGTCTCTTTCTCCTCCGGCATATTTCGCACATAAGATTGCCTCGATTAAGTGTCGATATGCGTAATTAAATCGCATCACGTGTCATGGTTGTTCCAATACCATCAATATAACTTTCATATTCTAAAACACCTTTAATTATTTCCTCATACAAGTTTAAATTTTTCATTGTAAATCACCTCTTCCTGTCGTTTAAAACAATAACGTAATATTTGATTACTATCAAAATATTTAAAATTCTCTACGGTAAAATTTACTCGAGAAAACTTAAAGCCATACCCGTATAACATTTTATGAGATATAATAAACAGGATTTCACATTAGTGCCGCACGAATCTAAAGAAATATCGGAAGCATCGTCCATGGATTCGCGACTATATTTAAACCAACGAATCCCACCTCAGAATTGCTGGATATATTAGTAGATTACATATGTGATGTTTTTCTAAGTCGCTCTTGGTCTTTGTCAAAGAGAGTCCGGAGTTTACAGTATGTTCTGTGTTCAGTAACATAACTTTTCTCCTTCACCGACATTTTTACGTCCCTATCCTTGGCCTATATTACGTTATATGTGTATATCTACAGGTGCCAGGCGTGCTGCATTTGCAGAACCAGATCTGTTTAAGAAACGATGTTTTGTCTATGATCGGTAAGAAATTTATCGAAAAGCTCAAAGAAAGAAACAAGTTACAAAATCTTGTTCTTACACAAGCATTTGTTTTTGCAGTAACTGGAAAGAGGTACCAGCCATACCGCAGAGTCTCTGTGACTCAAACGTTTGAATTAATCTGTATACCAAGTTCTACCTTATCACATTTTCTGCTCTTCTGCCGACAGACACATTCCCTATATATGGCATGAAAATATTAGCTAATATTTTTACATATAGTCTATTCTCTTGATTAAACTTGAGTATCATTGTAGATAGACAAAATCTTTCCTCCATAGTCGTTTCAAAAACTTAAATGATAATAAGCTTTTTGACAAACTTGTTATCATCTTAACGTAATTATGATTCGTACGGTTTCATTTACACAAGGAAGATTGCGTAACATGTTTAATATTGTATATCCTAATAAAATACCAGAATATGTTATGTGAATCACAACTAACTTCATCCTTTAAGTATGCAAAAAGAAAAACCATAAACCAATATTGAAAAATGTAATAAAGCTTTTATTCAATGTATGGCAATACCACAAGGCATGATTCTTTTTAATATTTAAGTATTTTGCTTGAAATATCAACAATTACTGCAAATAACTTTTTGAAGGTTATTGCCTCAGTGTTTGTTAAAGGTCTCTTATGGAACATTTTATGAGAGGGGATAATTGAAACACACTGTAATGTTTCTTAAATATGTGAATGAGTTTCTATATTTTAAAACCAACAGGCGACCGCACACCATAAAATCACAAATCTTTTATGATTGTGATTTGAAGTATTCAAAGTAGTATACGTTGCAAAGGTAGTTGCTAATATAAAAATGACTTTAGGTTGGCCGTATGTTTTCATTAGCATACTAGTTTTAGAGTTAAGCCATGATCCAAACAATTAATGGTGGCACGGTTCTGCAAGTTCTGTTCGACTAAGTTATCCCATCACTTGCAACCATTTATTTATCGGATAAACAATTTTATTTACGAAACGAATATATTAAGCATATTAGTGGATAATTTAATTTGTCATGGGGAACATCTTGGTATACACATTTCTAAAACAGAGACAACATTAGTAAACAAAATGAACGAAAGAGTATATAGTCACGCAAAGTTATACAGCTTGTATTTGTTGCAAATGGCAAACTGTGGCAATGTTCATTGTCTTGTTTCTTTGCTCGGAATATTAATCTTAACCGGCACTGGCTCAATGGTAAGCATGCCGGATTCGCAGTCGAAGGTCGCGGGATCTGGTTCTGTCCAGATCACGTAGTAGGCTGCTGTAGTACATATATCTGGATATGTTACTTTACTCCTGTTTTTTTTTAAATGCATATTCCTTTGTGTGTTGATGTAGCATTGAACACACTCACGGGGAGGGGGACTACCAGAAACAATAAATGGCTGTTGATAGGTTCTCAAGGGTAAACAAAAATCTTGCACTCAAAAGGAAACTAGGGATAATTTCTAGTATATCTTGGGTTCTGACTGAAAACGACAATGTGCATAAACGATGTAATTGTTCCTTTTCCTGTACTGCTTTCCTGTTATTAAATAGTATCATTTTATACATATGCGCAATCTTTGAAAAAATCTAAATCAGTTTCCATCTCAAATGTCTGATTTGCTCTTTCAATAATGTCGAACAGTAGACTCTAAACAAAATTTGTTGTCTCCTTCCCTAGCACAGAGATAGAAGCAAAAATACAAATTCACAACTTGAGGATCATTAATCATTCGGATAACCTCGGCTGGTTTTGCGGGAAAAAATGTACCTTGGATGTATGTCGGTGTAGTACTGTACATACAATGGTTTGTATTCTGACCACCTCGGCTATTTCTGGGATTGGATTGCTTGTAGGATTCACCGAGACGTTGAGAATGAAAAACTAATTCGCTGCATTCGCAACTTCTTGCGCTATCCTTGTTTCATAAATAGACGATGTGGTTTGAATTTCAGCTATCGAAATACATTCGATGTATGATCCAAAGACTGCTCTTGATTTTGCGAATATGCATGTATATACTCTAGCTGAACAGAACGCCTCCAAACAACTGCACAACGCTCTGCAAACATGAATGCTATATTTGAATCACGGCTTTTCTTTTATAAAGTTCATGTCAAGTAAGTGTACGGAGGATTTTAAAATATGTGATGAGCAGGTCAAGAAAATTGGACAAGCGATGCAAAGGTTAAACCAATGTGTAATTTTACATATTCTGTAATTAGTAATTTAAATGACCCACAGTGTCAATCACCAATCGATTTGCGGACTTCACAAGAAAAAAGAATGTGAGGTAAACCAGGAGCAGAGATTATAGATTGGTTGGCAGACGTCTGGAATATCTGCTATGGGCTACTTACAGTCTAGGTCGAAAGTTCATCTGTGGGCTTCTCACGCGTTAAACAAGAATGACCTCAATATTGTGATGGCGCGTTTTTCTTTTCTTCAGAATTTCTGCTAAGATTTGTAATCCCCTTGCTTAGATGTTTCTTGCACGAAGGGGTTTAAACTAGTCTTTAATGGCCTTAACAAGTAAATGTAGGCTCCATCCACTTCCGTTTACACGCTCATTTGGTTTGGAATGTAATCTAGTGGCCGTAAAAGCTAAGTGCGTTCAATGTTCATCTACAACTTGCCCCACGCTTTTACCAGGCAAGATATATCCGTACTCATGATGCAAAAAGTCATTGACTTTCTGTTTACTACGAAACATGAACTATTTTGAACATTTTGTCAAGTACATTAGGAAAACCAATCATATTTCATGACTAGAAATGATAAGCTTGTAATTTTCATAAAGGCATTTTCCGTTCTGGTAGGTGTGTGGAGATAATGTTACTGTTTAGTCCTGTCCATGATTATGTCAATTATATAGAAAATCGAACCGCTCCGGTGGCATAAGTTGTTAAAGCGTCCGCCTCGAATGGGGGAGATTACGGGTTCGAACCCCGGCCGTGTCTTACCAAAGACATAAAAGTAGTACTAATTTAAATTGGAATCTTCTGTTCAATAAAATGCTAATTTGTTTTAAATTTAGAATTATATTACGATGCAGGATCTAGGGATTTACATCTCATGTCTGTATTCTAGAGTAAGACGAAAATGTCTCCAATTTTCCGCTCTGTTGGTTGGTCGTTTTTCTCCACTAGAAATGGTGACGAATTTATGTGAACTGAACCTTGGAGAATCAACCTTGATTTATATTCTTTATCTATCTAGCCAGATGGAATGTTCTAATTGCACGTTCATATGAACATCAGAACGAGAATTTATTTGGATTTTTATTGTCATTGCTTTTAGTAAGATCTTCAAAATATTTTTTGGCTGAAACAATAAATACTTTGGATACTGAAAGACACACAGCATAATTTCTTTACTTATTCTAGTAATATTTTGCAGCGTTATATGCATGCTGTTCTTTATGTAAGGAATTTATTGCAATCAATGGTATTGATAAAATGGTATATGAGTGTTCATTCTGCACCGGCTTCCCAATCTGTGTTTAATGTTTCCGTAAATATCTCAATACATTCGCGTACATTTTAGTGTAAATTTAAGTATGGTGTGCCGAACGGAAAAATGTATCAACATCAATAAAAATATTTAACGTTCTCACAATGAAATATGTAAATAAAAGTAAATGTTTTGAAACTGTCATTTATTTGTTATTTCTCCTTCAAAGATACTGTTTTGGTCAACGATGTAAATGGGATTCCGCAGCAATGTTAATTACATATACCGTAGTAAATTATAAGTTTTAATTCATTTTAAAAACAAATTACTTATTAATTTTAGGCTATAAAATGGTTCATGATTTTATTTCGAGCATAGTCGTAAATGGGGACTTTTATTCGAATAAAACCACATTTACAGGCAAATGTTTTTGTTTTATGCACTTAGATAAAATTTTAAATCCGACACATGTACATTATTCAATGATTGTTCAGTTTTTTAATTTGCACCAAGTTATTGTCATATTTTGGTAGAAAGTTCTGAAATGTCTGTGTTCAAATCCACAAACATTGCTTAACCTATATTTGATTTTCGTAGCATGGACTCTGGTTGTTTTTCTGTAGTTTGTTAGTCCTCTAGAGCATTACGGATGATTTACGACGAATGAATGGACACATTGCGAGATCCTGTGAGTTGTTTTGACTGGGTCAGGAAGTTTAACCTTTGCTCTGGGTTATTGTTCCTTACGGGGTACCGTCTGCGGGCTGCCTAAATGTTATTGACGAAGGCGAGATTCTATTGCTGGTAATCCTTATAGTCGTCGTATGTATTTCTTCAAAGTAGTCTCACTTTAGGTTGCAACAGACGCCTGTTCAGTAAATTCATGCGAAAAGGATGACAACTCAATTGCATCGAAGAGTTTCTTTGCGCCACTCTGTAAGTATAATCTTGTAGGAACGTCCATCAGTCATGCGGTTTTTATTCTCTTTCATGTTATCATTACAAATATAAGTGGTTTACGCACGATGATGAACTGAATATCACCGAAATGTGTTTTCTTGGCTACTTCCGGTAAACCACAACATATAAAATTATTCTCGCTTTGAAGAGCTGCTATGATTTGACTAATAATGCAAGAATGTTCATGTTTTCACACGTTGCATATTCTGCATGATCTGTTTTTAATTATTTTCGTTTTTATGTTTGAAGGTTTTGTAAACTCTTGAATCTACTTTGTCACAACATACCTAGAGTTTTTAATTGTTCAAGAGCGAAGTTACTACAATATGGATTTTAAAAAAAAAAACATTTGCCACAAATGTTGATCCCGTGAAGTCTTCCTGTACTTGAGGAAAGCGCATAGTGAACGAGAAGGGGCGTGCTAAGATTGATCCATCTCGCAACAGCAACGCTTTATTCTAACATAATGGTCACAGTGTACTTAAAGCACACGATCCAATAAATATAATAATACCACGGGAACACATAGCCCGTTTAACCCACAACAGGCCCTACGAATAATACAAACACAGACAAATAGATTACATTCAATCTTCAATTTACAGCTACATTATTTTTAAGACACTTGACATGGAAAGACAATGCCAGTAAGTACCAACCCTTTCGCCCATCCATGTAGATCTGACTGTTTATATGATCTGTTTATAACGCTGACCACGTAGTAAAAGTGCCGTCTGAAACTCAGCAGTCTACGAAAGTGAAACCCAATGTCATATCCAAGTTTGAAGACGGGGGAGCCTTTTAGTTTTTTATCAGTCCCCATGGACAAGGAAGAACCTGGTAATAATACGTGATACTCCAAACTCTACGTAAATGAACAAATGCACACACATACAATGATACAGAAAAGTTTAAAAAATTCTGCAATAAAGTCCTTGATAATGACGAATACTTTGCCATCTCAGAAGGATGAGACTAATATAGAGTTGGAAACAGTATTATCTTTGTTGTGTACGAAGGAAACATTACCCCTCACCAACAATTGAAGAATCACAATGGTCATGCCAGAAAAAATTCTGTATATATATATCATTGTTTAAGTAGATACAATCAGTGTCGATTGCTAAAATACTTCCCATTAATCTTATTCAACCAGACTCCTTGCGAGACGCAAAGAGATCTGCGTCAGGGAAGAGCCTGATGAAGGTTAATACAAACGACTGTAACGTCAACAAGTAGGCTTACCAAAAGTTTGGTGAATTCGCAGATTGGATGGCTGGTTAGGCAACGTTCGTAATCAAAACTAGATCACAGAGATGCACACTTTTCACATTACTGCTTATATGTCGGTTTGACGATATAAAATATGCAGGTAATATACTTTCTCGCTTTTGCACTGGAATCCTGCAAATTATGAGACCATGACTTACTAACTACACAGAAGGATAGCGCATTGTTCTCTTCTTTATCTGTACAGTCGGTCAATTCGAAAGAATGTAGTAAACATGATAATCAGTATTGACAATGAACCAATGGACTTAACAATATAGATGCCGCGTTCTTGATATAAAAATCAAACTTCAAAAACCAAACAAAATGTGATAAAAAAGCAAACAAATGAGCGACATCTCATGTGAAGATTATTATCAGACGCTCGTATGGGTCGAGATCTCGTAGCCAGATGAAGGACTTACTGAACTTGACTAACATATTTTTTAAATATAGTTTCGTATAAATTGTCTAGAATTTTAACTCTTTGTGTCGAAAAATTGCATTGAAGGCAAACAATAAATGCCGTGTGTTGAAAAGTTGCTTTGAAGGCAAACAATAAATGCAGTGATAAAAGTATCGACTAACATACGTGTAATGAAAGTCTAGCGTCACAACAAAACATATAGAAAATCTGACTATTTAAATGTTGGCCAGACAGTTTTAAGGAAAGCTTCATTACCATCTTATTGCTTCGGTTATAATATTTTTACGTTTTCTAATATGTCTGTGTTTGTTGTATAATATCTCATATAAGGATACATTCAAGAATCTTGTGCCGATGATTTTTTTTCTCCACGTAATATATCAAGAAAAATCGATTATCTAGCAACATGGCATGCGGGTATCGATACATTTGTCGCCTGGTTAGTCTCTCCGATTTTATCAAGTCGTATGCTATAACCTGAAGAACATGTACAAACTTTGAACCATTGGAATAAAATTTAAAGTTTTAAGAGCATTTTACTCGAAAAAACTGGAAGTGATTTTGGAACAGTTAAAGCAACACATTTACACAAACTGGGTTTCAATATTGAGTAAAATGGGTTGGACGTATGTTTAATAAATAATTATTGGAATATTTTGATATTGGCGTTTTTTTTGTGTGAATATTTATGTAAAGAATCGATTGGGCTTTTTCAGAAACAAACTGGTGGCAGGATCTCAGTAAACCCCTTAAAAGGATCCACCCAAAAACAAATGTCAGTTAATAAAAGA
The DNA here is from genome assembly GCA_028554795.2 of Sinohyriopsis cumingii. Lineage (NCBI taxonomy): Eukaryota > Metazoa > Mollusca > Bivalvia > Unionida > Unionidae > Sinohyriopsis > Sinohyriopsis cumingii. Next base: position 2,993,933 of record JAPYKE020000126.1, on the reverse strand, counting down.
TTTTTCCCATGGGTTCTTTCTTTAACTGTTATAAAAGTATGTATGTATGTATTTATGCTGTCATAACACTGGACATTGCTTTGGAAAATCATAACATATCGTAAACTATTCCAGAAATACTGGAATGGCTGAGTTTGCTTTCAAATTTTTCAATATGAAAATACCATAGTTGGATTAATGCATTTATTTTAATATAAGGTATTTTCTGTTTCTTTTTCATCGTAATACAGCTATCGTGCATTATTTATTCAAAGATGATGTTACGATAAATAATTTATTATTATTATTATTATTATTATTACCAATGTAGAATCTTGATATGGACTCGAACAGCAACATTTCGAAAACTAATCGTGAAAAGTATGACGTCAAACCTTCTGGCACAGTGGAGGAGAGAGGGGAATGGGGCAGCAAATGGGAGTTTATTCTGTCCTGTGTGGGGCTGTCGGTGGGGCTGGGTAACGTTTGGAGATTTCCTTACCTTGCCTATGAAAATGGAGGAGGTACGTGTTAAATTAAATCGTTTGATTTATTTACCAAATAGACGACATGTAACAGAAATGATGTTAATTATATACTATGTATATCATACTGAGTTAGCTGATGTTGGACAGGATGGTGGTGGTGGTGTGTGGGGGGGAGGACACAACATATTATTTATTAGTTGCAAAAAGATCAGATATCCTCGCCTATTTTGTTAGTATTTTATATTTGTTGTTGTTGTTTATTTGAGTTTTTTATTTTATTTGTTTGTAAATATTAACACGTCGGTGGTCACTGTCTTGAACAGATATTAAGTACCATCATTCTTTGTTAATGGATAGTAAGACACCGACCATTTGATTGTCAGGAGCAGTGGAAAAAGTTGAAGAATTCTTTCAAAATCAAATTCCTGCTGTCAGATAGTTTGGAAATGTATTCTTTTTCTGGTTTATTTGTTTCAAGAACATGTTATATAAATTAAATTATCTTCAGGTAAACGAAAAACGACGATTATGGTTCGAGAAAAGCAATGCATACTTCCCCTCCCAAAAAGTAATAATAAACATAAAAGCAAAGTAAATGTTCGTTCTCTAAAGCACACGTTTTAAATAGAAGTCCCAAACATACATGATATCTGTTTGCAACCATAAGGCGTCCAAATCCCCTCTTCCCCCCCCCCCCAAACGTTGGCCATCTCTTACCAGTAATTCTTCTTGCTTGAAGAACCATGATGGCTTATTGGTTCAAGCGTTTCAGTTATCACGAGAGGTGTGTTGTTTCTCTTTAGGTCTGATTGGCGGTATTCGATCAGCCCTGACCGGCTATGCACGCTGGTGTTTTATATCCTTGGGAAAGTCATGCTCTACTTGCTTCGTCCCGATCTAAAACTAGCAGTAATTGTGTGCTGTAAGGTACCAAGGCACCGTGTTTTCATGCTGATTGGCGTTATTGGAGTGGAAATAAGTGGTGGTCCCAGTATGACCGCACGTTGAGAGTTGAATAACCTGAGCTGCAATCCAGGGCTAAAAGCCACATAAGATTTTATCTCATCTTTCAATTTTTACCATCACAAAAAATCAAAAACATTTATTTGAATGGAATACATTTTCCAAAGCCCTTACGCACTATATTCCAGTAGTTGTCAAATTAAATCTGGTTAGTAATTGCGTATTGTTTATTTATGCAGTCAAAAAACAACAAAAAAAATTGAAATAATGTTTAAAGTATGGGTGCTTATTAATATTAATATTGAATATTTCCGGTAGGCATATATCAATATGCAGTAGACGACGTGTCATTGCACTTTGCGGTCAGAAGATATATAGTTCTTTAACCGCCCCTTCCAATAATATATTGTGAACAAATAAACACAATTAATCGATCACAGGCCCAAATACACGAAGACCACGTGACGGAATCTTCTAGCTCTTTAGGACAGCTTATAATTTCAAATTCGTCTGAATTCACACGACCGATGCGTTATTTCTTCTTGTCAAATAACCATTATGTATATACTCCTTCTTTCACTTTTATTTGGAATCTTACTAGTAGCGGCTTCTTTTTTTTTGGCAAAGAAAAGAGGTATCGTCATCTTTATCAATTAAATTTAAGAATGGAATGAACAAAGGTTTGCTTCAATGTCAATGGGAATACAGTTTAAACAACTGGAAGGGATCACAAACAGATTGTGTATCCATCCTTATCGGGTATTGTATTTACTAGGTGCATATTGTATTTACTAGGTGCATTTTGTATTTATTAGGTGCATATTGTATTAACTAGGTGCATATTGTATTTACTAGGTGCATATTGTATTTACTATGTGCATATTAATCAATGTCCTTATCTACAAGGCGTTTGAAATGAATTAAAATATGACCCATAAAGTAGATTCGACATGGAGGCAACATAATGTTTGCAGTTCTGCCTTCCAAGTTTACATCTCATGAGTGCCTCAATAACTTCAAACCATGAAATGCACTTCTGGCACAACAATGGGTAATGATAAAAGTCCTGATTAAATAATAAAAGAAACAAATGTGGAAGGAATCAGCACCTTACTTGTCTTGTTTTACCTTCTATGTGAAAAGGGCTAATCAAGTCTGACAATTAACTAACATCTGTAAGTTTTCTAAATGAAGAAACAACTTATTAATCAACATTTCTGGAAAAAAAAGTACCTAGGCTTTTTTGGTGCTAGCTTTTAATTGATTATTGAAAAAGGCATGAATGTACATAACATTGCAACTGCCCAAACAATACAAGTTGTTATGCAAATGGACAGATGAAATAATAGATGCACGCAGTCATGAAACACGCACAAATATTGAAGTATGCTAAAGAAATTCTTGTTGCCGTCGTCAAACGAACTGGTAATATCATATAGACAGTAAGTCCATCGCGTTGAAGTTACGCAAACTTTGACATGCAGCCAACCGGCAGGACCACATTCATAGAATTATATTAACTGTTTCAAACACGTGTTTTACAGCGGCTTTCCTAATTGCCTATCTAGTCCTGCAGTTCTTGATCGGCAAGCCGATGTACCTGATGGAACTTGTACTGGGACAGTTCTCTGGTAAGGGGCCTACCGCAATCTGGGACATGAACCCTAGTGGTAAAGGTAAGTGGCGTGGACGAAATACCTCCGAACCTACTTATCTTTTCACTGACATATTTTAATATCTAACAAACCCTGAATTAATATATGAATAAATAAACACATACTTATCTAAATATATAAAGTATGGATACATGCATACATATCGAAACCCTGAATTAATATATGAATAAATAAACACATACTTATCTAAATATATAAAGTATGGATACATGCATACATATCGAGATCCAAACAAATAGAATTTGTATAACTCTTCGTTTCATTTAACGAGTAATGAATTTACAGTACAATGTTGGATAGATAAATAAATGAGTTGATGGATGTGTGGATTTAATAACTGATTTATTATTTTATTAATTAAGCGATCAGAATGAATATTCGATAGATGGGTTGTTTTTTGACTGCTTAATTTATTTTAATTTTTTCAGCAATGTTCATATTGTAATTTTGTTTGTCCATGTAAATATTGCCAAAACCATTGATACATCCATGACCTTTGACGTGATTCAAAATGCGTTTGAGTTTCTCTTATTTATTTTATCATTTAGAAAAGTGTTCTTTATCATTCTAGTAATAAACAGTAAAGACGTTCTCAAAAGCAGTTCCTTACTGCGAAAACAATTATTTTTAAAACATATAGACAATCGGTTATCTTAATATCATTAACAATTAAAGCAGTGAGATTTACCTGAACTTCAAATTATCCTCCCAAAAATTAATACATAGGACACCGTCCCTCCACATACACACACACGCGCAGAGAAAGACACACAAGCACACAAGAAAGAATGACATTCTAAATCGGAAATCTCTTTAGTACAAAACTGTTTTTTTATTATATTGTTATGGGCTTTTTCTGAGTTCACTAAATTGTCTTACTGAGCTGTGAAATATGATATTTACCAACTCAAAGCGAAGTCCAATATAGATATTTAGCAGCTCAATTAAACAATATATCGAGCGAAACAAAAATCCATATTTCTTTATTAAACTTTCATATCATGATCTAAAAATAAAATATTCCCACTCGAGCACTCTGCGTATTTATGCGGAGCTGAAAAGACTTTTGTGGAAAACAACGCTTTGTATTATTGTTGAGCGCATGTTACCCGTTCAGCCAATCAGAATTCAGACTAATTTTCATGAAAATAATAATATAAATTATTCTGGCAACTATATCTATGTTGTATTTGTATATATAGGTTACACGTATAATAACATCTCATGACATGACAAGCTACATCATGTTGTCATGCAAGGTAAAGGCGGAGCGACCGGAGTTTCTGGATGTATTTCAAAGTAATATAACTTGAACAATGGATAGACCCAGTACGTCACCAATGCTCTGACTGATTGCATGCCAAATGTTTTCTTATTATATGCTCATTTTGCATTGTGAGAATCGTTCAGTATTTTACAATACTGAACTCGCGCGCAACTTCATATTGCAATCATAAAGGAACTTTCTATTGTAAATAAACAATGTACGCAGACGCCAGCACTTTCAATTTGTAAACAAATCAAGTACACTCACATAGATGGCGGTTTACGTTTTGGTTCATTAAATTTGTTTCTGAATGAACTAAAGCAGATGTTTCGTGTACTGCCACATACCAGTTGCTTTGCTACATTCCGCGTTAACGTTTTTGATACAGTGTTTCAGATTTAGGCAGGCGATAGACGCCAGATTTCATAAAATTGTTGGGAACCTACAAATAACATGCAGGATGCTAGTGACAAGGCATAAACTGTCTTCTTTAGCTGGTAATAAGAATGGCAAAAATATACTTACAATTTTACATCCTGAATTTCCTCCAAATGTATTTTCTTAGTTCTGCAAATTCAAATTACATGAGCCCTGTCATGGATTCTCAAGCTTCATTACACATTTCGGCATTTTACTGTAATTTCGACTATATTCCAAGTGCAATTACATCCTCCTTGCTGCACTCAAAAATATTAAATTCCATAACGTCTTTTTGATAAGACTTCATATTTTCCTACATTATAATTTCAAACATTCATGTCAGAACAGAAACACACTTGCAGATGTCAACATGCTTCTCCCTCGCTGTTTCAATCAGATATTTTTCATCTAGAATTGTCACCGATAAATTCAGTCAATAATCAAAAAATTTCGTAAAATCTACAAAAATACCAAATATATATTACTTCCAGATTAAATGGAAAATTGGGTGCAATGCGCATTCATTCACAATGTGGCTGCAAATTGCCATTTTAAGTAGACCAAAGTGTCATTTTATTTTGAAAGTTAGGTCTTGCGCGCGACTAAGTTCAGATTTATCTGGGCGGAGTTATGTGCGTATTATTAATGTTGTTGTTGTGTAATGATGAATCTGCGCTTGTGCATTTAGTTTGGAATACGGCATACATTCAGTTACTTTGTTTCTTGTAGTGTATTTTGTTTATATATTTAAGCCTTAGGTAGAAAAAGAAAATGAGCATATAATAAAACGGTTACTGAATTTGTATGGGAAAATATGAACTCTTTTAGTCGGATGAATATACTGCACTACCAAGGTCGTGCAGTATTTCCATCCAAAAAACTCGTTCATATTTTCTCATACAAATGCAGTAACATATAAATATGTGACGTCATAATGTTTACCTATAGGTCATAATGCTAGAACAACCGCTCTGGTGGCCTAGCAGTTGGAGAGTCCGCCTCTAATGCAGGAGGTCTCGGGTTAGAACCCTGGCAGAGTCATACCAAAGACTTATAAATGTGGTACTTAGAGATGCCTCGCCAGGCGCTCAGCATTAAGAGCATAGTGTGACTGGGTGGGGCATGATGCTACATGTCTGAGGCATGATGCCCCAGTGTTAGACATCACTACAAACTGCCACATTGCAGACATCGTAGCGATATGACCGAAATATTGTTAAAGCTACGTTAAAAATCCAAATCTCTCTCTCTCTCTCTCTCTCTCACACACACACACACACACACACAGACACACACACACACACACACACTCCGAACTTCGACAAGATAGGTAAATAACTTACAACAAACTATATTTGTCAACGTTCATTGTTTTTTAAAGGACATAACATAAATTAGATATTATGTAAAAAGAGAAATATATACAAAGAGAAATAAAATTATAAAACAATCTGCAGATAAACCAAATATTTTAACATCAACTAGTCTTTAAATATGAAAATGTATTCCCCTGTCAACAGAACAATATCCAAGGGGAGTAAATCTTGCTAAAATAAATTTATATAGAATTATGGCGGATGGCCCATACTAGTTTCACTCCATTTACGAGATCGAAATACCGATAGTCTAGGTTATTCCAATAAAGTATAACTTTTTAAAAAATAAATTCAGTACATTTCCTCATGTGATAATATAATCTTCCATTAGTGTTATTTAAAATCAATGTACGAAACTCGTCCAGTAATTTAAATCTTGTACTCAGCAAGGCTCGCAACAGACATAAATTATTCAACCCATTTCATAAATTTCGTTTGTAATGAACATTCATGTAATATTCTCTTTTGAGGAATTGTAGTAATCATTTTACATTTTATCATGTTTCAGCACAATATTGCAAATTCAGACTGAATGCTAATGCATAATATAAAAGTTGAGAAATACTAATTACAATGAAGCAATAAATGGCAGTTAATATATTGCACAATAAACCGCTTATGACAGATATAGATTATTTTGTTCCATTTGTTGCCGATAAACGAATCTCAAGCTAGACATGTGTACCGTTGCTACTTTACTTTTTAAAATAGAAATAGGTGGGACAGATAAAATGCAATGAGCAATATATTACGTCCGTTCGACTTTTATACAACCAATAAAATCTTGTCCCATCGTTACACCAAACAATTTATATGATAAAATGACATAGACCCATGTAAATCTCACACATTGGAAGGCTTATGGAAGAACTAACCATCATCGTCGTTCTAAGGTACTTCTTTAATTTGCTATACAATTTGAATAAAGATGTTCCCATATTATTTTATTTTCTTCCAAAACCCTGATATTCAAAGACACGTTTAAACTGAATGTAATCTGCAAGGATTTTAATAAAAAGGTGTGTAGCAAACGACATTTTAACTTCGAAAGGACGATATATCAAGGCAAACTAAATTATTATGCAAGTAACTGATTAAATGTATGTTGTTGGTGCTTAAATTTCACCTTTTCATTGCGTTTTATATATACCTAACATCGCCTTAGTTTTTCGCAAGATCAAACCTTTGTTAATATAAAACATCTTATGCACATTCTATCCATGTCAAAAAATTATTATTATTATTATTATTATTATTATTATTATTAATATTATTATTTGTATTATTTCAGGTATTGGTATTTCCATGGCTCTAATATCCATCGTTGTCGCTATCTATTACAACGTCATTATGGCCTACACTTTGTTCTACTTCTTCTCTTCCATGCAGGGCACATTACCTTGGACCGTGTGCAAACCGGTAAAAATATATCATAAACTTTATTTTTCTCTCATAAAAAACAGAATTGAAGTTGAACCAATTCTGTGCGATGTGGGAGGCTGTATGGCTTATTTTAAGTGTTTAGAACTTTACATAATATCTCTGTTCGCTTATATGTCGGGTCCGATTGTAAATTGACTGGCACTGATCTGCCATCTCATAATGCCCCAGCAGAGTTTGGCATATTAAGTTTTTGGGAGTAATCAGTAAAACATACAACATAGACCCTGGTCTGCCTGTACATTTAGCGACGGCTGATCTTTCTCTGTTGTTGGCAGTGGTACTCAACATATAAGAAAGTATTGACTGTAAGTCAACAAAACAGGAAGGCAGTGTGTATCTATTGCCATTGTCATAGCTCGCAGCTTTTAATATTTTGAAGTATCAATAATCTTAGCCAAAACGTGTCAAGCATTTCAGGTGTTATAAATATACTGGATTATACATCAGCTAATTTACTAAACTTGAAAGACTAATGAAAATATTCCTCAATTCGACTCTTAACTACGTTAAGAATTCAAACACTTGATTGTCATATTGTATCTTTAGCGTGAATCCAAATTTTTAGTTATATCAGAAAACTACTAATTTGCATCTTTTACGAATTTAGAATTGGATTGTCTACCTGTACATCTGTGGAGCTCACACACACACACACACACACACACACACACACTTATACTGAAAGTATTACTGATCTATTTCACATACAGTGTCCTTCCAGTATCTGTCAAACGACCATGTTTAGATAGATGTATACCAGCTCTCGTAATGTTTCTCATTTTTGTGATCGTATAACTGTGCTCACTTACCTAGGAGTGGAAGCAATATGGATGTGTAGAGCAGACGACAAGGAAATTGAAATACTGTAACGATACAGTGGTTATTAAGAACAACATGACGGACTGCCGTTGCACTCTGGATGCTGTCTTTGATTCAAGTCTCCCCTTCAACTGTACCAATACCAGCTATTATGGGGAACCGACGTCATCGGCCGAGATATTCTTCTAGTAAGCATTATTTTCTAATCTCTTGTACACATGCAATATTCCGATAACGTCCTCGATTTTTCTGACACTCAGAGCTGAATACAAAACTTTATTTGGATTTTTCGCTCGGCAATGTTTGAAATGTTATGCAAATTTATAAAGAGCTCAATGTCTTAAAATCGTTTTAGCAGTGTTTCTTGCATGACTTAGAAAATCACAATATCAATGTTACTCTGAATTTTTCCGTCTCCGGTCTCGCAGATGTTCCTATAGTTACATTTCCTCTTTTCGTAGGAATTGCAATGCTAACTATTTTAGTGCATATTAATAAAACGATATTTGTAATGGACAGTGTTCACTGCATGCTGACATTAATTATAGCAATACAAGATAAAACATTAAATAAACAATAGGGAACGATGGTGGAAAAAAATTCACAAGGATGACGTCTTTCGACTGCAGTTCATTCACATTTTCGTCAATAGTACATGTTACTATTTCTGCCCTTAGTCTGTATCTATGTTGCAGATGAAGATAACTAACTCTGTCACATCCTTGTTTTATGCGTGTTTTACATGTTCAAAAGTATTTTGTACATAGCGGTTGCTTTCTGTTAATTAGTTATGTATTTGGCAATAAAAAAAAAGATATTTTAAGCACGAACTCTTGTTAAATTCTTAAGCATTCTTAACGCAGGATTTAAAGGGCAATGTTTGTATTCTCAAAGCTATCACCGTCAAACTGTGAAATACGTAGATTGGCATGCCAAATGTATTATACGTGTCTATTTAATTTTTGTCTCATGAAAATATGTTACATTTATATTGTTAATAGCGAAAAAAAAGATATAATTGTTACCTTTCGCTTAATAAATTCAATGTGATTTCCATACAATGTGTGAGCACAAGTTATCTTACTATGTCAGTTTAGCGGAATCTGACTTTAAAAATCGAAAGACGACAGAAATATTTCTGGCATTTTGATTCGAATCATATTCACTCCGTCTAGTCTATAGGTAACGAATTATTTCTTTTCAGTAAAGAGGTCATCCAGAAGTCTGCAAACATGTATCCCGAGGACCTAGGAGCCCCAATCTGGAAACTTGCGTTGTGCCTTCTCCTCTCCTGGATCGTTGTTGTCCTGTGTCTCATCAAGGGAGTGAAGTCCTCCGGAAAGGCAAGTTAACTTTGTATTAATTGATAAACACATGAAATAAAATGAAATTAATTGTCAGTGTAAATCATAAATACATTCTAAGCAAATTGCATAAATCCACTCGCTCAGAAAGGAGGCACTGTGCATGAAACAATTTTTAAGAAGGATAAATAAATACCATTGTTTTGTATATGCAGGATGAATGGACATATTACCTTGGGTTTAATGTAGGGAGATATGCGCATGCAAGTATGCAAATACAAAATGATATATTTCTTGTTCAGTGTCACTAAATTTGAGCAGGCTGATACAAATATTATTTTACTTGGGTTTTAATTTAGTTTAATTTTGTTTCTGTCTGTGTTTGGAAAAGATGCTAAATGCAAAATAACCAAAATAATACCTAACATCTAAAGCAATGATTGTTCTTTTTTACGTATGTCTGGTCTTCGGTAGTCTTAAAGCTTGTAGTTATTTGTATCTTTCAGGTGGTGTACTTTACGGCTACCTTCCCGTACATAATACTTTTGATTCTTCTGGTTCGAGGCTGCACGCTAGATGGAGCCATAGACGGAGTAATATATTTTGTTGTTCCTAAATGGGAAAAGTTGCTGGACCATAAGGTAAGCATAACTACTAGCTATCATTTCTTGTTTCAATTAGATATTTGCATATATTATTTCTCAAGACTTAGTAGCAAGATCATATAACTAGAACTATAAAACCGTATTATATTTCCAGGAGATGGCTCTGTTAGACATTGGGTATTAAGTTTAGGAAATAACAACATCAAATAAGCAACCAAGCACATGCATGACAAAATATTGTTGGAGATTACGTCTAATTCTAAATTCCCTATACAGAGGAATAATAAATATTGAAAATGTGATATTTTTGTATGCTTGATGCTTTCAAACACGTGTTTCCTCAAAACATCACAAGGCATTCATAAAATGAACCAATTTCAAATCGATAGAATTCATAAGACTTGGAACTAAAACTTGGCAATATTCGCAGGAATACGAACGAAGCAGTAAACATCTTGATCACATTGACACATGATATGGAAAATTACTTTGGTGATCAAAACTCGAAATAAGATTTTTGAAATTTATGTATGTGGCAAAAGTTCAATTTCAACATAGTAATTATTTCAAACATTGAAAGCACGCATTGTAATTGCGAGAACGAGGAAAAGTGTTCAGTATCATAAGACTTAGTGTTCCTTCTTTGATGCAAATAAATTTCATTTTGTTCACAAATATTATATTTTAAGACAAAATAAAAGGAATAAAATATCCTTGGTGCTAGATTTGACACATTAAATGTACTTTCGGTAACCATGCCCTCCTGAAGTTTGATTCTAACATATGTAATTCTTGTTGTTTTCAGGTTTGGATTGCTTTTCAATTTTAGTTCTAACATGTGTTATTCTTGTTGCCTTTAGGTTTGGGTTGCTGCTGCGGGTCAGATGTTCTTTTCCCTTAACGTATCATTTGGTGGCATCATCATGTTTGGGAGTTACAATAAGTTTAAGAATAATGTATATGGGTAAGCATGTGTTAAAACTATTCTGTGTGTGTGTGTGTGTGTGCATGTGTATATATGTGTGTGTGTGTGTGTTTGTATATATGTGTGTGTGTGCATGTGTGTGTGTGCATGTGTGTGTGTGTGTGTGTGTGTGTGTTGCAAATATTAGTATATTTTCTCTCTCTCCGTGTTTACAGAGCGAAACCTCTGTGTTTTATGTTCAGTTCAGATTTATTAAAATTGGCTTCAGATATCATTTAGCGATTTTAAAATGCCTACCTTTCACAAGTTCACTCTACCTACCTTTACAAAATTTTCCTATCATAGCACGTGAAAAAGGTCAAATTCCATTACGTATTTGATTTAAGATAATTTGATAGCAACTGGAACTTCTGTATTCTTCACTTTACAGTGACGCCTTGTTGATTAGCATCATGGACGTAGTAACGAGTATCATTGCGGGTTTTGTGATTTTCACAACTTTTGGTGGAATGGCCAAATCTATAGGAGTGGACGTACAAGACGTAGCAAATAAAGGTACATAAGTGAGAACATGTTCAACGCCAGAAAAATACTGTATTAATGTAAGGTCTATTAAATATTCATAATTAGTCTCGTATAAAGGATTATATGAATGGACGTCATGTCCACACCAAATAAACATTCTAAAAGCAGGATTATCACTCTTTTGCTGGATGCAACAAAAGCATATGTTGTAAGATAAGATGTTTTTATAAATAATAAGTTTTTAAAAATAATTATTTTTTTCCTCGTCTTTATATTCACACATCCGGAATGTGTTTGAAGAGTATTATGTTACTTTAACACATTAACCCCTGGTGACGAGTTTAAGTAGCAGGAGGTTGTAGCCTACTGCCGAGCTCTGTAGCGTCAAGATTATGTATGATACACTAAAGTGGGTAGTGTTACAGAAAGATAGACAGATGTAGTTCTACAATGATACCAAACAAATCTGGAATTTCTAGTTGCACTACAAAATACAGAGGGAAAAGGCTCATTTTTTGGACCCGATCTTGTTCTACCCAAAATTCACTCGTGGTCGGAATCCGATTTTGTGTCCGGAATTTAGACTCTTATGTCTCAGATCTAAGGCAGACCGGTATGAACTGCAAACAGACGGATAAACCTTCGCAAAAAGTAGATTAAGATGGGCCTTTGGAATAAAGGGTGGTCTCGATACTCTAACTTTTACCCTTCTACTCATGCGGGAGCCAAATAGACAATGAAAAACGATGTTTCTAACACAACTAGGCAACATGTTATTGGAAGATCACCTGGAAGTTTGTGTTTCAGGATTTATTCAGAAAAAGCTTTCAAAATGTGTTTCCTACTCGAATTTCAGACGGAAACGACAAAAGCCTCCGGGGTTAATGTGGTAAGGGCCACTTCGTCAAAGATAATTTTGGTCCAAGGGAAGAAACTCGCATCATTTCACTTAAATTTACTTAACGGTTGCAACATTTGGAAATGTCAATTAATTTATTAAATAATTGTAAAGAAAAACAGCAATCTCCTCAGAATAAGTAATATAATAATGACAATGGATCTTTGATTGTGTATACATTCCAAATTCCAAATTCCGCTTTTCGTCTCAGGTAGTGTGGAATTTATAACTGAGGGAAGGTGCTATCACTGGATCAATGGATATTAGATAAAGCTGTGTGATAAAATGAAGTGAATTTCTGAATCTGGAGAAATAATATTTTAATACGTGTTAGAACATTTTAATTTGCCTGTACGGAGGTTCGAACACGGGTCCCGGGTTATGGTACCCATATAATTGTGCCACGAAGACGACGACAATGATGATGATATTATTATTATTATTATTATTATTACAGGATATGGCCTGGCCTTTGTTGCTTACCCCGAAGCCCTGACTAATTTGCCACCTCCACAACTTTGGTCTGTTCTCTTCTTCTTCATGCTTTTTACTCTTGGACTCGACAGCGAGGTTCGTGTAACAAATACTCCATTCTATCTATCTATCTATCTATCTATCTATCTATCTATCTATCTATCTATCTATCTGTCTATATTTCTATCTCTTGTTTCCTTGTTCAATTTTTATGTTTGTAATATTTTATTTTCATGTTTTGTGTAATATTTATATACCCTGCCTCATTGTAGACAGGGGTGGGGATATCATTTTATTTTCTTGTCCGTCAGTGACAAAGACATTCTCGTTGGTGCCGATTGTCCCAAGTTTTTATTGATTGCCATGAATTTGGTAGTATATTTACAAAGTTCTTGTGTGTACTTATAATATATGTGTTAATATATTTACAGTGTTTGTCCATATTATCTGGGATGTCTGCCCTGTGTATTTATTTGGATATATATATATATATATATATATATATATATATATATATATATATATATATATATATATATATATATATATATATGGAGAAGCAGGTGGAAGGAAAAAACTCTTGTCTCAGTTTGTACAAGAGTAGCCTCTCTTTCTCACCGTCCTGTAGAAGCTTCCCCTTAATAATACCTTAATTTACGTTTCTTAAACATACGCTGTTTGGGTCATACATTGAGATACAGTGTTTGTGCTTGAAACCGCGTGTATAATTATATTTGTCATACAAGAAAAGTTTTATGTTATTGGCATGAAACAATATAAAAGAGTAAACGAAGTACCGGCGCGTGTAGTCTCTTTTTCCATAATGGTCAATATAACTATTATTTCGTTCAAGAAACTTAAAATATATGTTTTCATTTTACAGTATTCGGTTTAATTTCTTTTTTTCTTCTTCCTGTCATACCATATCTATTTTAGTATAGAAAGACGTGTTTGCTATACAAAACTATTATACCATAGAAATGTAGTCTTTTACCAATGTCGAAGACTGCCTCGTACCATGCATATATAGGTTAACGGCAACTTTACGGATCGATTTGGGGGCACCGAGTGGCCGAGTGGTTTAAAGCGCTCTCCTTTACGGATCACTGCCATCTCACCTCTGTATGTGTGGGTTCGAGTCTTGGATTCGGCCAATGTTGGTATGTGTGAAAGCTTTCCAGTAGCTTCTCGTAGGTTGGTGGTTCTTTCCTTGGTTTTCCCGGGTTCTTCCTCCACCATTAATACTGGCCGCCATGTATAGCCTATCGTGTGCTGAAAAATGGCGTTAAACCCCACAACAACAACAACAACGCCTCGATTTGTTAGGGATTTCCTGCGTTACTCTATCAGGACTCCATGCAATTGATACTTTCGTAGTAAAGACCTTTGCTTGTGTATTTTAGTATCATATACTCAATATATTAAAGATGTAGGCTATTGAAAAGTCATTCATCCTTTGGCAGGCTTTCGGGGTTTCAGCGAAATTCATAACCCTTTATTTCGAGTGAACATTGTATTTCTAAGCAGCAAAATCAAAATCTTCTTCATGTTGAAAACTTGGATAAAACAATCCTGGATCCATACCATATGCATCTATTTATATTGTAAAATAAACTTTCGCATGTAGATCTGAAGTATGGCACTTGAGTTCTTTTCGCTTCGAACTAAATTGATTTTTTTAAAAGAAAAGTATTCATATTTCATTTGAATTCACACCATGAATAAAAAACTTTTTTAGAGTCAATATTCCCTCCAATTAACACTCTTGAGGGCTAAAAGATGAGATAATAATATTTGTGCCCTCAGTTTGCCCTCATGGTGGCAAACGTTCTGAATTATATTTTTGTTTGTTTCGCACTCTTTAAGGACACAGTTTGTCACTGTATGTGTTTCATTTTAGTTTGCGCTTTTGGAGACAGCACTCACATGCCTTCAGGACGAATTTCCTCAACTTAGAAAGTACAAGAGCCACATGTGCGTCGGTTTAGGAATAGGGTGCTATCTTACCGCCCTGCCCTGCATTACACCTGTAAGTTCCAATGGTAGCATGTATCATTACAAGTGCAAAGCTTACATCACCAACAAAATCCATTTATAAAACCATGAACGTTATTAATAAGAAGTGTTATTATTATTATTATTATTATTATTATTATTATTATTAGTTTTATTATTATTATTATTATTATTATTATTATTATTATTATTATTGAACCCGAAATAAAATAACACTTCATCACCCCTACATGAGCTTATTTAAAAACAGTAAATATGATACGTTTATGTCTCAAAACAACCCAAATGTTCAACATTATATCAATTCACAACCAACTTTTTCCAACAGGTACTTCAGTTCACTGTAGTGTCGGGAAGAATCATTATTTTAAACCTCTGTTAGGCATTTAACAGATACACACACATATACACACACACACAGATATATATATATATATATATATATATATATATATATATATATATATATATATATATATATATATATATATATATATATATATATATATATATATATAATTTCAAACTTTATCTTTAGGCGGGAGACTATATCGTGGCTCTCATGGACAGTTACGGAGCTGATTTCTCTATGTTATTTGTTGCCACATGCGAAGCTATAGCTGTCATGTGGGTCTATGGTAAGTACATACTATTTTTGTTATGTTCCTTTTGGCATTTTGACATCTAAATAACCAAGTTCAACATTATATCGAGTATTTTAACTGCAACATTACCTTCCATTCCTGGACTGATCCGGTGACCTAGTGGTTAGAACGTTCGACTTGGATGCGGAAATTCGTGTGATCGTCATACCAAAGACTTATAAAAATGGAACTAACAACTGCCTCTCTTGGCGCTCAGCATTAAGAGGTTAGTGTTAGGACTGGATGGCCTGGTGTCAGGATAATTAGACTGGGTGGGACATCATGACACATGTCTGCGGCATGATGCCCCAGTGCTAAACATCGCTATAAAGTGCCACACTGTAGACATCGTAGCGATATCACTGAAATATTTCTAAAGATTCGTTAAAAGTCCGAATAACACACTTCAAATCCATCAATTCCTCTTGTGGCTATCCACATTCTCTCAAAATTTCTCTTTTCGTCATCTTGTTTAGTCCGATGTCCTTCTTTAATCGTTCCTCCAGACATATTTCTCGCTGTACTAGTTAACAATCATTAAAAGAAACATAGTATCAATTGCAAGGATCTCTGTTCGCCCTCATTGACTTATTTACAGGAAAGCAATAAGTATAAAGGAACGACTCTTTAGAAAGGCCCAGGGTTTATCAAAATAGTTTTGATAACTACATATATGTTCCTTTATGCTAGGAATTATATAACATTTCAGCGTGAAATGGAATTGAGTACAACAAGCGACCGATTTTATATTCACTCACGTTTCTTTCTCCCAAGAAACATTACATTTTTGTATTCGTGTCTATACTGTTTAGTTTAATATTAGTGTAATCATCGCTAGCATGAAACCGATCAATCTTAAAAATGTGACCTACAGCATTTTTAATTTTAACAAAAGAATCAAATGTTGACACAATCTTTTTTTTTAAATCGGAATATTGGGCAATCAGTTTTGAGCACGGGACTGTATTTCTCAGACTGGCATAAGATAGCTGACATATAAGAAAATGCTGCACACGTTTCGTATGATGTAAATAGAGCGGTTTAAATGTTAGATTAATTCAAGACAACTGTTTGTTCTATTAAAACTATATTTCACAACGTAACCCCACGTGACAGATCACACTACTCATTATAATGTTTCAAAATATCATCGATTGTGACATAACATACCCATTAAGAATTAACCTAATTCTTCTAGAGCCATCATAATCGATCTGTCCAATAGGATAAACGTGCCTAGCAATAATTATTTTATCAGCAACTATCGAGATGTAAGTAAGCATCTATTTATATATGATATCCTATGCAAATTTACGTTCGTGAGAGTTCCAAACCGCTAGACAAATCATGTATCAGGAGTTATCCAAAAATATACATATACATAACAGTGTCTTCCAATATAATATGTTTTAATCAACAATGCATTTTCCGGTGTTACTTTCTCTGCATTATTGTGGGATGTTAGGGGTGATCAACCTAATCGTTTTCAAACAGTGGTCGAACGGAAGTGTGATCTTATATTAAAGAACAATAATTTCCATCAGATAATTCATCTTATCTGCTGCTCGAACATCCTTCTCAAGTTAAACATGAATTTTAATGACACACATACCCCAGGCACATCAAACGCAGATATGTGCAAACGTTTTGTTTTTAGTGTTTGCTGCTAACATTATGCATAATACCAGAGTAAAAGAGAGCATGCAAACCTATTGTTGTTACATGTATCTAATGTGCATGATTAGGATAAGAAAGTACGCCGGAATCTCTGACCGTTCTGGTGGCCTATGTAGCTAGAGTGTCCAACTCGGATGTAGGAGATTGAGAATTCGAACACCGGACGAGTAATATCAAAAACGTATAAAATGGTATTAGCAGGTTCCGTTCTGAGCGCTTAGCATTAAGAGGTTAGTAAAAGAACTGGTCGACCTGGTATCAGGATACTTTTACTGGGTGGGACATGATGCTACATGTCCGCGGCATGATGTCCCAGTGCTAGAAGTCACTGTCAACTTCCACACTGCATATATCGTAGTGATATGACTAGAAAATTGTTCAAGCTACTTTTAAAAGTTCAAATAAAACACGCGCGCACACACACACACACACACACACACACACACACACGAGCGCACACCAGAAACTCGTATCATATTCATTGTGACTGCTGTTCAATTATATTAACGACCAGCTACCGAACAGCCTAAAAGTGAGTGCGAAACAAAAAAAAAGTGTTTCACTTAGCAGTGTTCTTTACATATTAATTGATTAAGATTAGGCCCTGGAAACGGTTGAATTGCAGAAGGTTCTGCGGGCATCCCCACCCCGGACCCCGCATGATATACAGTCCAGCAAACTCTTCGTAAAATTGTTTAGGTCTCCATCCTTAATGATATACGTGGATCTGCTACTGTCATATTTACTGTCACATTTACTTAAACAGTCATGAAATTGTAAAGATTTAATATCACTTCACCGAAGAGAGAAGGTACGTGCAGGTAAAAGTGATATGCATGTTGTTCAAATGCTCCGCTGAAAATTTGTTGTTTTTATATATTTTCATGTAGCACATATCCGTAACAAATGCAAGGTGTATGTTCCTGAAACTTGACGAATAGTATTATGTTAACATTTGATAAATGAAATTTTGGTTGTATTGGACTATTTTTTTCTGATAAAGTGAATGTGCTCAGGATTGAATTATGTAGCTAAATTTGAAATTTCATCCTAAATAACGACATCATTATTTAAAAAATTCAGTTAAGAAATAAACGACTTAAGGTATATGTATCTGCTGCTTTTCGTTTGTTCATCCTGCGTTAGATGGTTTGATTTTGCAAAGAACTGTGAAAAGAAATAACCCCTTCAACTTAATTGAATATTAGCCCCTCTGAAAATACCTGTAGGTCATATTACCGAGCTGTGACCAATGTTCACCATTTATTACTTGAAATATATAATTTCAGGCGTAAGGAGGTTTATTGGAGATATAACATATATGCTTGGACGTGCTCCGAGGCCTGTTTACTTCTGGGGATTCTGCTGGGTTTTCTGTTCACCGATCCTTATTGGGGTATGTGGAGAGAGAGAGAGAGAGAGAGAGAGAGAGATCTTCTTAGAGTGTCAAAATTGACATTCAGTAAGATGAGTTGGATGGGTTATAAGTGCATATGGTTAAGTTCGCTTGAAGGATATCTTTTCTAACAGATGTATATTTGGCCATTGATGCCGGAAGCTTAGTGAATAACGATGCATCTTTCATGAAAATAAATTAGCAAACTGTAGCATGTGCGATTCGTGTTGGAAAGACGTGAGTAACGTATATCATAATCAAATGGCGTTTTCTAATAACGATATGCGTACTTGCGTAGTGTATATAGTTTGCCATTGTTCTCCACAGCTGCTGTTTGTATACAGAATGGTAGAGTACCGTCCTCCAAAGGTCAACGACAATTTGGAATATCCTGAGTTCGCCCAGGCTATTGGTTGGGCCCTCACCTGTTTTGTGTTGTGTCCGATTCCACTGACCTTCCTCTACATGTTGTTTACAGCCAACGGAGGTCTGTGGCAGGTAAGAAATTATGAAACCAAGGAATTGTAAATCCACGAGAAGGTCAAAACTCTGTAATTTAAACTTTACGCAGAAGTTTGTGCTTTCAAAGCAAAAAGTCAGATATTCTGACCGTAATAATGGTACCTTCCAAGAAGGAAGTATCGTAATTTTTTCAGGATTTTCATTACTTGATTTGTTCTCTTTTATTGCCCCTCGTCATGATGTCACACATGTGTTGCATCAAATTGAAGTCATGTGCGTTTGTGTTAATTCTGAACAGTGTGGAAGGTTGGAGGCTAAGTAACCTATCCCTTCCTAAACATAATTTGAGACAGAGTTCTGAAATGGTTTTAATTCTGGTTTCTGTCAAATAATCAGATACAGCATTTAGTTTCTTTTTAATAAAAAATAAATTATAGCATCGCTCCCCAGTCACTGTTAGTGCCCTGTGTTCAACAATGGCATTTTTCTTGCTAATATGCAGCTATATCATAACGTAAAACCATTTATAATCTTGCTCCCTTTTCCATTTTAATTCGTTTTGTTGATGGAATGGATAATGATAATAGTTCGGTGTGAATGAATAATGAATGCTTGCCATTCTTAAATCGAAGCCTTTGTTGTGTTATTTCGATATTGATATAATCGAAGAAAAACTCTGCAAATGTGTATATGAATTTATCCTAACTTTAAATAAATCAGATATTCAAAGAGCAAATGAAATGTTGACATCTGATGATCACTGTTTGTTAATATATTAAACAAATCAATGACACAGAAGACGTGGTATCCTGATTACAGCATATGTCTTCTTGTATGTCGAGTCCAACCGCAAACAGCAAAGACCCTGGTTTTCAATCTCATCAGAAGCTGGCAGATCATGGTCAATATTACTTGGTTTACTGCTTACGCCTAATAATCTGCATGGAATCAGATCTGCCGGCGCATTGGTCCACAGCAGACCTAGGTCTGTGCAGTTTACAGTCGGAGTCGACGTATAACATTATAAGCTCATATATATGGTACAACAGAACATTAACTCAAACAGAAAGCTGGTGGGAATAAACGAGTTTAATTGTAAGTTTTATAGTTATGGCAAAATATGAACGTTTTGATTCGGACATTTCTCCAGTAACAAATATGCATATTTCCTTTACACGTATTTCAATACAATACATTGTTTTTCCTTGGAATTTAATGTTTACCGGTGATATGTCCGATGAAAGTATTTTATTTACTGACTAAAGAACTTTTAATGAAAATATATATAAGTTTGGGGGAATTAATTTCGATGATATTCTGATATTTGCCGTACGTATTGTGGCACTCTTCTCCACAGTTTCGTATTTTACATAGGGTTAGATTTGTAAACAAAACGAATTTCTATGTCTTTCTCACTGGTTGTAATGGCTATTTAGGAAATTCCATGTGTATCTTAGATATTGTTAAAAGAACTTTTAATTCACTTTTGGTGTATGATTGATTGGCATAATTTGGGATATAGAGTATACACCTTGGTCTTAGTTCAGATGTGCATCTATCACATATCGGCCAGCTCTGTTTGGTCATTTTTACTTCCTGGACTTCAGAGGTAAATTGTCCAAATAAAGGAGCCGATAAGGTTTAATTTTGTTTACTTTATATATCTATATATATATATATATATATATATATATATATATATATATATATATATATATATATATATATATATATATATATATATATAAGGTTTATTTTTTATACTTTATATATATTTTGTAAT
The DNA here is from genome assembly GCA_028554795.2 of Sinohyriopsis cumingii. Taxonomy (NCBI): domain Eukaryota; kingdom Metazoa; phylum Mollusca; class Bivalvia; order Unionida; family Unionidae; genus Sinohyriopsis; species Sinohyriopsis cumingii. Next base: position 2,972,793 of record JAPYKE020000126.1, on the reverse strand, counting down.
TCATTAGTTTTACTTCCAGTAGCTGGTTGTGTCTTATCTGACGAAATTGGTTTTCCCTACTTTAATAACTGTTAAAGACAGTGAACTTCAATCTCCGATTTCATGGCATCAGTCATTTTGGTTAGCTTTGTTCTTTGCTCAGATCATGTACAATTTCCACATGTACAATATCCAAATAAATTTCTGCCACAGTAACATCGGTACATGTTGCAAATGCAAACAGGTTCACCTGACACCTATCACTCTCTCAGTAGCGCGGGGCCCCGAGTGGCCGAGTGGTCTAAAGCGCTCTCCGTTACGGATCACTGCCATCTCACCTCTGTCTGCGTGGGTTCGAGTCTCGGATTTGGCTACTGTGGATATGTGAGAAAGCTTGCCAGTAGCTTCTCGTGGGTCGGTGGTTCTTTCCGGGGTTTTCCCGGGTTCTTCCTCCACCATTAATACTAGCCGCCATATATAGCCTATCGTGTGCTGAAAAGTGGCGTTAAACCCTACAACAACAACAACAACAACAACAACTCTCAGTAGCGTCCCCTGTCGATTTATATTTCTGACTCGTTCATATCATGTATACCTACGCTGTTTTGGCCGCAATATGACAACGAAGTCAGACTGGTTACTACGATATAATGGCTGGAAACAAACTCGGTCGTCGTAACGAGAGTTTCATATATCAACATCTACACAGACCTTCAAATGAAAGAATTTCTTTTTAGTCTCTGTATTAATTTATGTAATTGTGAATACATGATACAGACGTTTAAGTAATCGGATATAGTATGATGATATTTTTGAGGATTAATGTGCAATCTTTAAATAGCGCCTGAAGACGATCACGACGCCAACGCCACACTGGGGACCAAATGATGGGTCAGAAAGAGAGAAACATTGGATTGATGACATCGATACCGCAAGTGACGAAAAGCAAGGCATTGACAACCCAGCTATATCCAGTCCCGTGTAGAGCAATCGAAATCTTGGAAAATGTTCTCATTGGTCATATTGAATGTACGGTGAACAGCATCTGTGGCACTTTTGACATTATCCACATCTTCATGTATCGTTATGTGTTGTGAAGAATCTACTGTTAACGTTATGTCTCTTATGTTCAGTTCGTTTAAAAGTGTGATTGTACATTAATTTAATATTTTGTTGTAAATTACTACGATAATTTTTTTGTAAATTGCTATAATATTTTGTTCAATCTTTTGAGCTTGTTTGTTTGTGATACTATGTGAATAGTTTTCTTCTGTATCAAAGTAATAGATTCCCTTTTGATTTGTACTCTTCTCAGACGAGTGCACTATTATGCATAAATTTAAAAGTACAACATATTCAGTGAAATTAAAGTATTGGCCTAAAACTGCAAACAAAAAAGAACACTCACTTACTGCAAAATAGGGGCCCCGAGTGGTCTAAAGCGCTCTTCGTTACGGATCACTGCCATCTCACCTCTGTCTGCGGCGGTTCGAGTCTAAGATTCAGCCAATGTGGGCATGTGAGAAAGCTTGCCAGTAGCTTCTCGTGGGTCGGTGGTTCTTTCCGGGGTTTTCCGGGTTCTTCCTCCACCATTAATACTGGCCGCCATGTATAGCCTATCGTGTGCTGAAAAATGGCGTTAAACCCCACAACAACAACAACAACTTACTACAAAATAATCTCGAACAAGATTCGATAGACTTTAGAACCCCAGAAAAGAGTTCGTCTACATGTTTGTAGATAACAATGACAAGTCAATCATAAAATAAGAAAACTCTTAATACGTTTTGAGGGATATAAATAACTTCAACTTTGCTTTGATAATGTATAAATAAAAATTATTTTTCCTTTTACGGCAATATGAGATGCATGTGATTTGAAAGATCAATGGAAAATCGTCCAAACGATACCAATACTATGACCTTGAGAAAATTAGTCATACCGATATCCTATGTTTAGCTTTTGATGATCTTTTTCCTCACAATATAAAATATGATAGACTTGCTGCATGGTTTAGTTAAATATTTTGACTAATTTGGAAAGTTTTGGACACTAATATTATTGGTTCAGAAGTCCTTCCGTCAGCAGCATAATCATCTGTGTTTTAAACCGATTCTCTTTGCCGAAGACCTGGAAATTAAATATAATATTTACGCATGCGTGTGTCGTACAATGGTGCTTCTTTGGCTCTTGAAGATATTTATTTTTATACAAAAAGGTCAATCACACACGTGTTATTTTAGAAAAGATAATTTAATGTTTTTACTTTATATTCCTCTCAAATGTTTTGGATTTCTCATGGAGCACCGTGCTTATATTTTCTTTATGCAGTGTTTAGATTGCATCCAAGTAAAATATTTTTTAATTTCTATTTTATGCATCAGAATAAAAAAAATGTTTGATGGGTGTACAAAACCTAGCAGCGGGCTGTTGCATTTTAATTGAAAAATGAATTCTCTCTACGTATTGTTTAGACCAAATATAATAAATGAATTTTCTACAACGCTAAAAACGAATGGGTTTACATCTAAACTATACCTGAATAGAAAATCCTAAAACATGTTAAACAGCAGATACGTATCATTTTACGCCGTCAAGTTACGGATAATTTACATTCTAATCAATGCAAAAGAAATACGACGATTTACACTTCTAATCAATGCAAAAGAAATACGACTATTTACACTTCTAATCAATGCAAAAGAAATACGACGATTTACACTTCTAATCAATGCAAAAGAAATACGACGATTTACACTTCTATACAATGCAAAAGAAATACGACGATTTACACTAATTCTAATCGATGCAAAAGACATACATCTAGATGGATGATCTCTTTTCCTGCTTCAGATATTTTACCCTGTATTCAATGTACATAACCGACTCATCATCACCAACTGTCTTCTCATGTTCAGCTTTGATACTTTTGAACTATTTTCTTTTCTTTAAAAAAAAATTTTTATAGACATTTTATACTCTTTTATAAACATGTAACTTAGAAATATTCATTCTAAAGTGTACAGACAGTAAAATATAATGTCCTAAGTTTCAAATAAAACAAGCCACTAATTTGATTCTGGATGTAAATATGTTCCTTGCACAAACCTTTCTGGTAATAATTTGCTTGTACAATAAATGGGGTGTTGTATTTCAAAGGTGTATCAATCTTTGTAAGAAAAGCAGTTATAGCCATAGCTTTTTTCCAATCTATGTAATAACAATGACTTTTTCCTATCTATCTTCTTTTAAAATTAATTTACATAAAAATTCAAACATATTCTCCATTTAAATGCCACATTGTCCTTCAAAATGTAAAGGTCACAAGTTTGATGCCTAGAAACAGCTTCATTTTTAAATGTATATTTTTGAATTCTGTGCTTTTAAAAACGAACCCTTATATTTAATTTAAAGAATAGCTTTTTTATTTGACTTAAATCAGCTGTATGACTTTTAGTTATCGTAACCTTCAATTATTCAAAGAGTCAGAACTTCGTTTACAACTTTCCTTTTAAAAATCAGCTTTAGAGAGTAAATAATTTCAACTTATTTGACCTCTTTTACACACAATTGTGTTGGATTATTTTATTCAAAATGTTGTAAATACCACAAAAAATCCACTTTTACAATAGAGTAGGCTGTATAAAGCCATAAGCAACTGTCTCTCAATGGATGTTCATGCAAAACCGTTCCATAAGGGGGAAATACCAATCCTATATTTAAAAATACTATACCTCACAAATATTAGTTCCTTTTGTATCTTTTGTAATATGACCGGTCCATAAAGTTTTATATTGACCGTACAGTCCGTTTCTGTATGCAAGTACGATGACGCAGTCGAATATTCAATTCTTCAGTTGAGTTATTTCCTCCTTGTAGATATTCCATATAGCTCAGAAGTTAACAGAGCATACCCTACCCGTAATAGCAACATTTTCATGAACGGCCCTGAGTTTTTCATCACCCTGCAATCCTGGTTAAAACTTAAATAGATCGATACGCATTTTCTTGCCGTAGGTTCATTTAAATATCTGCCCCCAAATAAGAAGCATTGCTTGAAACCAATAAAATACGGACCTTATCATTAAGCACTCATGAAATAATATCACAATGAGTAACGCACTATTCCCACCAAAATCTCATCAGTTAGAGATCGTAAATTAATTCATTGTCATACGCATCAAGACAAATGAATGTTTCGTCTATGGCATACAGTCTGCGTTACACCTGAGATTTTAAACATATGCATATGCAGCCGATTCGCCTCAGGTCATTACTTTATTGTAATTATCTTAGCTGTTGCATAATTTGATTATTCATAGTAATTATTTATAGTAGTCTATACTCTGTAAATAATAACTACTTTCATTTACGACTGGCCATGCTGTAATAATAAGTCATAGGTAAGATCGAGGTATACTCCCAAATTGACGAACAATTCAGGTACAGGGTTAATTTCAAGATAACGGCAACATGTATAAAAAGCAAGCAGGAATGACGTGTTAGACAAATCCTGACGAGAAATGAAGACATGGATCTAAAACAAAATAAAATAGTCTTACACTTACAGCAACGACTGATACATATAAGTAATATTTATGTCGCATATTAATTTGCACTTGAGATTATAACACTTGCATACAATATGCATAATTCGCAATGCATCTGACAACATATGTGGAGCATTCTAGAAACATTTGGTAAGAAATGTGTGTGTGTGTGTGTGTGTGTGTGTGTGATTTAGATTTGCAATGTAGCTTTAACAACGGGTAAATAATGTATGGGGACTACGCAAAGCATACGGGAATATCTATCTATCTATCTATCTATCTATCTATCTATATATATATATATATATATATATATATATATATATATATATATATATATATATATATATATATATATATGTATAATGGACAGTGTTGTAAGGGTAGCACAAGGGTAAAAGGATTAAAAAGATAAGATCCTCAACCTTACATAGGCAAAATAGTATTTTGTTTATTATATTGCTAAACAATTGTTTCGTCCGAGAAGTCAGTCAGCGTATTCCAAACAAAGTGAACTTTTGAATCTTTGATTAACAATTCACATCCAAGGTGTCAAGTTGGATGCACTGACTGAACTTTTCTACCGCCGGAAAGTATGTTACAAATGCATAACACATCTCAGCCTGAAAGACAGAAAGAAATTTAACTGCAGAGAAGAAAAAAGTCAGCATTGCGCCACGTTGCCATTATTAAAACTACTTGTCGAAAATAATATAAAGAAGGGGTAATATCCAAAGAACTGTGTTCTAAAAGCTGTATCTGTAATATTCTTCGGACTTTAATGAGTACTAGTCAAACACGTTGAATAATTTTACGTGCGCAATCCTCTTACATATATCACCTTTTATTTTACGAGTTAAAAAAGGATTTCTATTTATTTTTTTTATCTAAATTTGATCCCTGCAGAACAGTGAATAATTTTCAATTATCCCAGCTGTCCAACATAGGACGTTAGAGTCGGACAAAGTTGTTTTGCTGAGTTCAGATTATTGCGGATTAGTACTAAACATATTTCCAGTAAAGACACATTATTACGTCAAAAGGTAAATCAATAATCTTGCCTGATTTCGGTACAAGAAAAATTGTAAGCTGTACAATTTCCTTTCCATGTTTAGACTGACTGAGCAAAGGATATCCCAGCTGTGGGCTCAGATGGTTGAGTGATCTAAGGTCTCAGGCATGGAATGGTCAAGCGCTCGGTGGCCGAATGGTCTAAGGTCTCGTTGTCGAATGGTCTAAGGTCTCGGTGGCCGAATGGTCAAGCGCTCGCCTTTATAGATCACTCACACATCTCACCACAGCCGGCGTGAGTTAAAATAGGATGAACCAATTTGACTATATGAGCAAGTTTGCCAGTAGCTTCCGATATATAGGTGGTTCTTCGCGGGCTTTTTCCCAGCCAAACATACTGGCTGCCATGTATAGAGACTATCATGCGTTGAAAAGTGGCGCTATGCAGCAATAAAACAAAACAAGCCAAACATGACAACCATTTTGAGTACCTCTAATACAGGTCGTTTGAATGATTATAGAGCAACGAGTTAAATTATTCTGAACCATTTATGGATGTCAAGGCCAGTATTGCTGACAGTATTGTTTAGTAGTTCAATGTTGGTGTTCGATATAATAATGACGAGAATTGAACTTGCTCTAATCTACTATAAGATCGCTGATGTCCTCTGCAGAGACTAGTTTAATTGTACAAAGTCTAGTTTAATTCTACAGTCTAGTTTAATTTTGCAGAGTCTAGTTTAATTCTACAAAGTCTAGTGTAATTCTTCAGAGTCTTGTTTATTTCAGCAGAGTCTAGCTTAATTCTTTATAATCTAACTTAATTATACAGAGTTTAGTTTAATTCAGAGAATCTAGCTTAATTCTGCAGTCTAGTTTAATTCTACAGAGTTTTGTGTAATTTTAGTCTAATTTAATTCTACAGAGTCTATTATAATTCTTCAGAGTCTAGTTTAATTCTGCAGTCTAGTTTAACTCTACAGAGTCTAGTTTAATTCTACAGAGTGTAGTTTTATTCTGCAGTGTAGTATAATTATTCAGTCTAGTTTAATTCTGCAGTCTAGTTTAATTCTACAGAGTGTAGTTTAATTATACAGAGTTTAGTATAATTCTACAGTCTAGTTTAATTATACAGAGTCTAGATTAATTATGTAGTATAGTATACTTCTCAGAGTCGAGTTTAATTCTGCAGTCTAGTTTAATTCTACAGAGTTTAGTATAATTCTACAGAGTCTAGTTTAATTCTACAGTCTAGTGTAATTTTACAGTCTAGTTTAATTCTACAGAGTCTATTATAATTCTTCAGAGTCTAGTTTAATTCCTAGTTAAATTATACAGAGTCGAGATTAATTCTGCAGTTTATTATAATTATTCAGAGTCTAGTTTAATTATACAGAGTCTAGTTTCATTCTACAGAGTGTAGTTTAATTCTACAGAGTTTAGCTTAATTCTACAGAGTGTAATTTAATTCTACAGAGTTTATTTTAATTCTACAGAGTGTAGTTTAATTCTACAGAGTTTACTTTAATTCTACAGAGTCTAGTTTAATTCTACAGAGTTTAGTTTAATTCTACAGAGTCTAGCTTAGTTCAGCAGAGTCAACTTTAATTCTACAGAATCTAGTGTAATTCGACATTCTAGTTTAATTATACAGTGTAGTTTATTTCTGCAGTCTAGCTGAATTATACAGTGTAGTTTAATTCTGCAAAGTCTAGTTAAATTCTACAGAGTGTATTTTAATTCTACAGAGTTAAGTTTAATTATACATAGTCTAGTTTAATTCTACAGAGTGTAGTTTAATTCTACAGAGTCTAGTGTAATTCTACATTCTAGTTGAATCATACAGTGTAGTTTAATTCTGCAAAGTCTAGTTTAATTCGACAGAGTCTAGTTTTATTCGGCAGAGTCTAGTTTAATTCTACAGCGCCTAGCTTAATTCTACATTTTAGTTTAATTCTATAGAGTGTAGTTTAATTCCTTCAGTGTTTCAAACCGGCAAGACTCGATCTCGAATGGCAAGTCTTCATCAATCTAAATGCGGATGAACGCAACTAATTGGGAATTCCGTGTGGTGCTGTATGTCATTTGTTTCTCAAGCGGCTCAGATGACAACAACAATTAGAGGGTAACATGAAACTTGAATAACAAAAAAGTGAGGGGTTCCGAGATTGTAAACGTTAAATTATAGAACTATCTTAGCAAGCCACCTTTAGAACGTGCACAATCATACAGTATAACATAAATTTCAAGACCATAGCAGAATACAATCAGACGAACAATGGATCTAGATCTCATTCATGACCTGGCATTGCAATTTGATGGTCATGAGGTACAAGAGAAGGGGAAGAGATGACAGATTGGTTCTGGTCGAAACACGTTCAAAACTGGACGAAAGAACTGTTAGGAAAGGCATATTTCTCACAATCAAATGTAAGGAGACGAGAGTTTACAGCCAACTCTCCACACAAGTAGACCACGAAATTATTACAAGCAAACTGTAGAGACAAAGTAAACAACTGCCTAAACACTTAGACTTCGCATTAATGCCAGACGAAATGGCAAATAAAAGGCAAATGCATAATGTACCAACCAAATAACTCTAAACTAGCATCATTCACTGGAGTGGAGGTGTTTAAAGATAGTCAATAGTATCAACCAATAGTCATCTCGAAACTCTTCAGACTAATCAAGGACAAGAGACAAGAAAATATAAAGATATAACTGAGAATATCCCGCAATAAAAGATTATTAATACGTAATCAAACGTTGCATGAACAAGTGACAACCTTAACGTATACCATATAATGTTATCAATTAAAAACAATGTAAATTACATTAATATTAGTTATAAGTAGACGATATCATACATATTTCTTCCTCTTCGTTTTTGTTTCTTCTTGTGACCAACTAATGCATAGGAAATATATTAAAAAATGTAACAGCATGGGCTTAATTTATAACACTGTAGAACGATTTCTGTTTTTGAAATCATATATGTTCTATGTCGCATTCATATAGACATTTCCAAAGGGAGGATATGTAAGACAATCGCATTCCGATTCTCATTTGCAAAGAGATGATATGCAAGATTTATAGGTTACTACATTTGTATGGGAAATATGAACGAGTTTTTTGGATGGAATACTGCACAACCTTGGGAGTGCAGTATATCCAACCGACGAAATGAGTTCATATTTTCCCATACAAATGCAGTAACCTTTCTATTATATACTCATTTTTTTTAAAATTCCACCTAAGGCTTAATTATAAAAACACAATACACTACAAGAAACAATGTAAATGAATGTATACCGTATTCCAAACTAAATACACAAGAGCATATTCGTCATTACACAACAACAACATTATTACTGAGCATATAACTCAGCACAGATAAATTTGAACTTAGTCTCGCGCTCGACAAAACCTTCGAAAGAAAATGACGTGTCTAGTTAAAATTGAAACTAGGATTTATATTGTAAATTAATGTGCATTGCAACAACTTTTCAATTTGATCTGGAATGAATAGATTTTGGTATTTGTTTCGATTCTACGCAATTTCATGATTATGGACTGAATTTGTATGTGACAATTCCACATGAAATACACGGGATTGAAGAAGCTAGGGAGAAGCGTATTGATATTTTTTCTTTTTTTTTTTTTGCCATTCTTTTCACCATCTAAAGAAGACAGTATATTACTTGCCACTGGTATGATATTTGTAAGGACCTGTTCTTGCGTCTGTTGTATAGTGTAGCCAGCCTAAATCCGAAACATTGTATCAACAAATTTAACGCGGAATGTGCCAAAGCAGCTTGTATGTGGCAGTCCACGAAACATCTGTTTTAGCTCATTCAGAAACACATTTAAACAACCACAACGTAAAGCGCCTACTACGCGAGTATACATGATTTGTTCAAAAATGCTGTGGTCTCCGTCCATTGTTTGTTTACAATAGAAAGTAATTCATTTATGCATGTGAATGCTATATGTGTGTTGGCGCGCGGGTTCAGTATCGGGTAATACTGCACTATACTGACCATGTAAAGTTACGGGGAAAATGAGAATATAATAATGTTCCATTCCAATCGACATATGGAAAGAGACGATATGCATGATAGTCGTACTTCGATGAACATTTCCATGGAGACGATATGTACCACAATTTTATTCCGATAGATATATGCAAAGAGACGATATATAAGCTAGTCGCATTCCAATCGATATATGCAAAGAGACGATATTAAAGTTATTCGCATTCCAATAGACATTTACTATGAGATGATTTGTAAGACAGTCGCATTCCGATCGATATATCAAAAGAGACGATATGTAAGTTAGTCGCATTCCCATCAACATAAGAATATAGACTATAAGTAGGGTAGTCACATTTCGATAGACATATCACAGAATGTATACCAGACATATCTATCACATTTTATGGCATTTAAACATAAATAGTATATATATATATATATATATATATATATATATATATATATATATATATATATATATATATATATATATATATATATATATATATGAATGGTTCATTTAGTAGAAGACTTTCATCAACTATCCTTATTTACTTATTTAATAGCCAGAGATTGATGGTCTTAAAGCATGAAAAAGGATAGTTGCAAATCTATCCATTTTGCAACAAACAGTAAAGGAATGTAAAGTAGTCACTTAGCACGTAGAGACCAACAAATTAGTATACTATCAGTTCATCCTTTGCTTGAACAGAAGACCAAATTACCTATGTATACAATCATTGCTATAAACGTAACACTCACATCCGATCCTTCTCCAAATGAAATAGCCTCCTCGCGAAGGCGATCCCCTGTCAGGGTGTTGTAGACGCAGGTGACACGTATCTCATCTCCTAAACGAAATACATAAAAAGTAAATAATTAGGAATATTACACATTCGTACTCTTATTATGTGGAGTTGGGTTTATATACAGCTGGCCCAAAGAAATTATTTTTAAGTTGATTGTTAGGGGTTTTAGATCCCCACTGAATAACTTGCATGTTACAAGCCATATGTCGTACAAGAATGAAGCATTAATTAAGATTAAGCAGAAAACAAATAAGATTTTCATTCAACTGATAAAATACATAATTCTGTTTCTAGAAATGGTGGGGTTTTGCTGCTAAACAGGTTTAGAAGCAATGATTATAAAATGGAATCGTTGCCAAACACAGAGATACCCGTTCTTATTGTTTTGATACTAGATGACGTTGCCCCTCCTTTTCATAATTTCTAGAGCAAGAAACGCAAAATCAAAGCTTAGAATGTTTTTTCTCTAGTTAAGTTAGGTTCTTGATATTTTCGCTATTTTCTCAAACCTGATTCCCGAAATTCAATGTTGTAGAACTACTCATTCTTTTTTCTTGTCTTGGATTTTATGAGACTGAGCAAGAACTTTGTGTTCCGCAAATTCCTGTATAAACAATGCAGATAAAAATCATTTTCGAAATGTCAATCCTCACTGAATTTACGATGTAATTTGGTTACAGATTACAGTATGATGGAAAGAAATGTTTCTGAATTGTTTCATTTGTTACTCAAAGGAGTTGGGTATATTAAAAAATTCTTACCTGGGTCGATCCTGACACCATTTTGTAGGTAGTGAACCGGAGATGTCGTATAAGTGTAATTCCAATCATGAGCAATTTCTTGTATCATTTTCCCTTTCCTATACAATCTCATATAACCCTCAGTACCTGTAGTATGATCATTGCGCAATATTTTGAGATGGTAAATTAATTTCAGTTTCAGTCAGAGGTATGATTTAAAGCATACAAGATAACGCGCGGGAAACCCGCAAATTTTGCAAATTGATATTCTATTATCTGCAAAGTATTGTGGGTGAAAATGGTATCATATTATTGTAACTTTCCTAATCCTTCATTAAAAAGCAATAAACTATAGCAAGGAAAAATCTAATACCAGTCATACTGATAATGCTTTGCCAAAAATTACGAACAATGACAATGATTTTGTTTGGTGATAACGACAATTTGCGTTGCAAATTCCGTGGCCTAACCGATATTCTGCTATAGCCTAGAGTACTATGGTATCGTTGGTCTTAAAATAAGAGATCAGTAAACTGAAATATCAAAAGCATTTTCCTTAAACTTACACATACAGCATTCTTTTCTAAACAGCGAGATGCGTGAAAATTATTGCCCTAAAAACTGCAATATTGCATAACATGTTCATGATGATTCCAGTATGGGCAAAAGTCAAATTTTCTCAATGTTTTAATAATAACTGATTATTTTCTCTGCATCTCAGTAATGAGAATCACGGCATTTTTCATTTTCATTGACATGATCAGGAAACTCTCTTCTAATTCTAAATTTATGGGTGCTCCTTTTGTGTTGCGTTATGAATTAGTAAGAATAGTTCTTTTAGGATATTTAATTTTTTCATTTCTGTTCATCGTCTGGTCTGCAGTTTTTGCCTAGTTGAAGACACGCTTTTTCATTAGAAAAGTGTTCTTCTTTCCCGCAGATTGGAGAACATCTGTATTGGACATAGCCAGTAGATTTCCTGATAAGAAGTGTGGACCTAAGTTTGAGTTTGGTTTCTTAACAATGGCATTTGTAGTAATGCTGTCACAAAAATGTCAGAATGCATTCGTTTTTTTTCTTCTTTTAAACTGGTTTCTTTCAAAGATGGTGTCACCTCTTATAATGTTACTATAATATACTGTTCTGGTGAGACTTTTGAACTGTGTTGAGAGTGTTCTTCTTTTGATTCCTCTTGTATGTATGTATGTATGTATGTATGCATGTATGTATGTATGTATTATGTATGTATGTATGTATGTATGTATGCATGTGTGTGTGTGTGTGTGTGTGTGTGTGTGTGTGTGTGTGTGTGTGTGTGTGTGTGTGTGTCTGTAGGGATGGATGGATGGATAGATGTATGCATGTATTTGTATTTGTGTGTGTATGTGTGTGTGTGTCGATTCATAAAATCATAATGCATTTGAAACGATTTTATCTTGAAATGAAGGTATCCATTTGATAAATAACTTTTAGATTTTTAAATGTACATTGAATGTCCTAGTAGTTTTAGTGAAAGAATGATTTAAGATCAAATATGCCTCAGTTGTACAGGTCATCAGAAATTAGGGAAAACAATATCATTAATATACTTTATTTTTGGACTTTCGATCTCTTGCTTCGTGAGAACCGTGGTAATCTGACTTTCGTATGACATTATTGGAATACCAGGCAACAGACTGGTTAGCAGATTGTTTACAATGATCCTGATTTTAAGACCATATACACTAACATTAACAATATGAGGTACGGCCATATTTGGAAAGCACTGATATTTTTAAATTAGTGTTCTCTCCTAAAACCTCGTAATTTTTCCGAGAACAAATTGGGTTGCGGAACTAGTAAATTATGGTTATTCAATGTATACCAGATAAGCACACGATAGGTGCCGTTATGAAGAAAATCCCTAAACAAATGGGTACCGCGATACCACAAAACTCGCCATATCGTAGAGGAATGGATAAACCATACTTCTAAGTTTAAGTTTTGGAGTCGTCACGTGTTAAATTGGTGAAATAATATGGCTTTTTCATAGAAAAGTGGAGGAATATACCTAGTCAACTATGCTGAACTAGACTATAATGACATAAACATCTGTGATAACTGCGACCGACATGGTTATGAAGGGAAAAAATGGTAGCCATTTCATTTTCCTCTCTGCTACAATGTAAGCAGGTACGAAAAATAAGTCTAACAGAAACAAACAAAAATTAGTGTTTTCAACTATGTTATGACAATATCACGGAAGTTTATAAGTCTGAAAAGAAAATGTTGGTATGGAAATAATGAATGCATGAATATGGACGTTTCTTGTATTAACATGGGTAGGATGTGGTGGTAGCAACAACGTATACAGAGATATAACCAAAGCAGTCTGTGTGTGTGTGTGTGAATATATATATATATATATATATATATATATATATATATATATATATATATATATATATATATATATACATACATACATACATATATATATATATATATATATATATATATATATATATATATATATATATATATATATGTATATGTATGTATGTATGTATATATATATATATATATATATATATATATATATATATATCTTTCTTTTTAAAGCTAATGAACAATATTTTTTACCTTTATGATCAGATAGATAGATAGATAGATAGATAGATAGATAGATAGATGAAATTACCTAGAAAATGCATATGTATATACACTCTGGTTAGATATATAGGATGAGTGAGCAGAAGACTGGTACATGTGGAGCTACAGGAGCCAGACTGCGCATGAGCCAAGGATCTAGGTGGAATATGGATGCCATTTTGTCCTATCTGCACGTTTCCCACATCATGAGGACGCAGTTTGGGAGTGTAGAACACACGGATTCCAGATTGATCTACCAATAATCAAACACAGTTCACAAGAAACCTGAGTCGTCCAAACCTTAAATGCCCTTACTGAGGAAATTTACAAAATGTATCATTTGTAGTATTATATTTACTCGATTTAATATGTTTAAAAGCAATTTTCATTTCTCATTCTTTTTATTTTTATCGCACCCGTCATAGCAGAGTCTCGAAGAGCGTGTAAGTACGTCGGTCCAACCGTCCAGATCCTGAATCAGGTCAGTTTTAAACTTTGTATAATAAACTTAGTGTTAATGGTTCTAGACAGACATATAGGGTGTCTTTGGTATTATTTACGTTGTTCAATAAAGGATTATATGACTTTGTGTTAAATTTGTGAGTCATTTGGTCACAATTACCCATTGATATTTATTCAACCATGCTCATAAGATCGTAATACGTCTCATTGCCTTCAGTTTTGTCATCAATAAATGAGATGAGAATATTAATTAGACGTTTTACATGACACCGGAATGCCTAGCCCCATTATCGCAAAACAAGGCTCGTCCATCCACTTTGCTCTGTGTGGACAGAAGTGTATAAAGTTTCAGTGTGTTATTTCCTGTTCAATGTGTGAACATCACTGGAAAGTAACAATCAAATCGAGTCAAGTTTTACAATATCTATGGATATCTAAAATGAATAAATTATTTGCATTTGTATCAGCCCGATTTGTGTGACATTGTTTTATTGTATATTGCATATTTTGTACAAAGACTTGCATTGAGCAACGGCGTATGTGTGAAGAAGAATCACATCCACAACTTCTTCAATAATTGGTACGACAAAAGGCAAATACTAATGACTGGGGAAGATGACCTATCATGTACAGAATCAATGCACAAGAGCTGATGCGATTCAGAATGATTTTCCATTCAGCAATTAAGCTTTACAGCCTTGGCATGTTTAATCATGATTTCTAAATATTTTGATCATTCCCTCAAACAATAGGATATCTAAGTTTAGTGAGATCCGCTTCTTTTACGTAATATGACGATAAAGTTGCTTGTAAAGATTGCCGTTATCATTCACTTGGCTACGAAGGTAAGCATTCAATTGCAGGAAAGACTCGATCGTAGTATTTGCTGGTCTAATCGGCGATGTTATCTGAAGCTGTGGAAAGCGTTGATTTTGGTAGGATTTTGATACAAAGCTCGACGAAAGTACATTGGAAACCAAATGAGAACTGAAAGTAGTCTTCCAGAAAACATGAATCTCTATAAATTTCATTCCAGTATCATGTGACCTATCGCAGCCAATCACATGACAGAAAATACATTCAATTCATAACAGTTATAAATATTTAAATTTGAAATCATGGCGTCATGATACACTTCATATAATTTCCTGATGACACAAGTCAAATATGACCTTACTGCTTCAGGCGGTTAAAAAATATGGATTTGATATTTATTCCATATCTGTATGAGAGATTACCGCAAATGCAGCAAACGTGTATTGTCTAATTTAAAAAATGAGATGAACGGTTTTATATTAAACTCCTTGGATTAAACGCTATTCGAATTTTTCGAGTAGAACTAACCATGCATTGTACTATAATAGTGGGTAAGCATAACTATTATATATCCACTAATGAGATATTGAAATGTATTAGTAGTGTACGAGACATTTTTATGTCCATACTGACGATACAAATTGTATCGGCATCATCGAGGCAGTATCAACTCTGGAACTAATTTCATGTCCCATTTATAAAATGTATTGGTAACTGTACGTCACATATGACCATTTATGTCAGGAATGAGGAGGTGGCATCATAAATACATTTAATAAAGTCCAAACAATAGTAAGAGAAATTATTCTTTTCTAAATAGTTTTCCTTGTGAATCGTGCAAGTTAGCATTGACACAATCAGTTTATATTCTGTATTCATTGTGACGCATGCCTGGTACATTTTACAACAAACGGTTGAAGTTTACAGAGAAAATGTTCTGGAATAAATATATTATAAACAAAGACGTTCGCTTAGCGATCCTAACTCTGGTCATATCATAAACATGAAAACGATGGATAAATCGAGGATTTAATAACACTGAATGGTTGCCATGACAAAGTGTTCGGTTTGGAGTGCAGAAATAAACCAAATAAATTAGCAAACTCCTGATTGGGAAACTCAAACTCAGTAACATTTTTAGTTTACTGGTATTGCACTCTGAAGTTTGTTGGATCAGATCGCTTTGTGTGGATTACATCCCATCCCCAGTAATAGTCACTGTATGAATCCGCGCACAAAACAATGTATTAACGAAAATAATTTTTTTAAACATGTCGTTACTATTTGGTCAGCGTTTCTACAAAATTTAAAGTGTCTGTAAATGGTAACTGTCCTAAATTATTTTAAAATTTCCGAACTTCATGAATCAAAGTAGCAATGTAGTCATTACCAGTAGTGGCAGAGAATGCGAAAGGAAATCCATCCATATGTACGGGTTTCTTTTGCCTTTAACAATATATACTGAAAGTGAATATTATGTTTTTCGTTGAGTTAGATATAGAGATGTTTCATAAGTGTGATGGAAACATTGTGTATTGTCACTCGTGACATTTAAATGTTTCCACTTCACTCGCGAAATATTTTCTGATATCGATTTTTTAAACGCTACATATCCTCTATTAATCCATGCTATCTTCTAATAAGGTTTTGTATTCACAAAGCTTTCACTGCACTACTCACATGCAGGAGATGAGGGCAAGGATAGCTGAGTTAACACGGGCTTTGTGTTAGATAGAAACGAAGCTTGTATCGCAGACATTGGTCAGAAATTTCATTGTTCGATTTATATCGTGTGAAAAACGTAGTAAAGTTTTTGATATTGTATAATGCCCCGCTAACGAAAGACGGCTCTCTAAAGAGTTGGCTATTATTCGACCTGAAAGCAATGTCGGATAACTACAAAAATCTGTTTCCTGGTTGGTGATATCATTCTCAAACTAATGACGTCATCTGAATTATACTGATAAGTTGGTGGCCTCATATCGAACGCGAAAAGAAAAGGTATAGAAATTAATAAACTTTATGCGAAAATAGTGATTAATAATTGTATTTCGTCTCAAGACCACCGGAAGTGTTAGGCGACTGTAAGCGAACCTATTAAAAGGCCATCTCATTTTTCACCTAGGTACAAGAGCAATTGTTTAAGTTTACCCGATATGTTGTTTGATAGAAATGAGCCAGGTTATGTTAAAACTTACAAAAGATTCATACAAGGAGAACATCATATATTCCTTCAATCCATTTTTACCTGTCAAATTCAATTGTTCACCATCGTTATTCCAATGAACTTGGATAGAGAGATAACTAAAGATATTTTTGCCGAACCGCACTCCACCAGAGGGCGGTGCACATATTCTGTCTTCCATTCCCACACTCCATTGCACAAGCCATGTATTGCACCTGTTATCCAATTTTCCGCACGGATGTGGTTTCTAGGAATAAGGAATAATAATATGTTACATTTTTAGGTGCATGATAACCTAATGCGAGCCTTCGTGGGGATCATGGGGATAAATTTGAACAGGCTGAAGACCAAGTCATATGACAGATGGAAAGAAAAGTCATCAACGGGAAAAGTTACCAAAGGTAAGGATGAACTTTCATGTTCCCTTTCATAAGCATACTGAAAAATACATAGGACTTAAACCACAATGAATGACCATTTATCCAAGTTCTGCTCTTAATTTTATATATAAATTATCTTGTTCGAATAATGCATAAGGACTATATATACGACAAATATACAAACAAGTACTCAGTCCAACATTAAAACGGTGCATATATTGCATTTACAACCCTAACTGATTGATGCAAAATTCAAGGTGCCTGATCCAATTTATTGACAACAGAATGTTTGAAGATTAGTTTCCCCATGATGAGTGTCACCTCTCTAATACAAATCACTGAAACACTGTTTGTAAGACGAGAAGAGGGAAGTCAGTATGTATCTTTTCTTGTCACGTCTTTGATCTCACCAAATCCTCTATATGGAAGGAGCAGCCGAAGAGAATTATGTGATGCACTAGGTCCTTGTTGTATATGATCGGCTCAAACGCAATTGCGTGGTATTCTGTATCATCTGGAACCTTAAAAAACAGACAAATTCTCATTATTACAAGCTGCGTCAACCAATCGTCTTTTTCTTTGAACACTCTACGCAAGGGCCGAAATCCATAATATTTCAAAATGTCAACGGATTCCAGATTGTTCAAATCTGGATATTTCTGATAATATAGAATCATTAACATTAAATGTTCCAGCAAGGAAAATCCACAACTATGTGTTCCATCTAATAATTAGCTTTTCCAAGATATAGAGACTAAATAATTCGGTTTATAACAACTAAATGTGCCCACAAATTGAGACGTTGTTTAGAATTCTTACAGTTTTAAGTTTTGTCACGGTTAATAAACTCTGCGTAAACTCTTCTTTGTACCGCGGTATGCTAAAAATGGTTAGAGAACACAATTGTGGAGTTTCTTGGTACTGTGTCTTACTTAGCCATTTTTGCGATATGACTGAAAAATTGTTAAAGCTACGTTAAAAATCCAAATCCAACTTAGCCATTTCACTGAATCGGAAATTTTTTTGCGTTTTTATCACGGTAATAACCAACAGTACTAGTTGTTTCTATGATTGAATACATCGGAGTAAAACCGAGCCTACCGAAGCAGGTAACGGATTGTTTCATTCAGTCACTGAAAACAACGTTATAAACTTTAAATGTTATCAGCACCAAAAAAAAGTTTAAGTACTAGAAGAAAGTAGCATTCAATTTTTAAGTGTTCAGTGGGTCCTAAAATCTATTCGTTTGCTTCTCTCATTTGTTAGAGGACACTCGTCGACGTCCGATATCGATCGACATGACCATTAAGCGAAACTCAGGTATAACAGTATGCAAGCACTGCGAATGGTTTATGTGAGCGAACTAATTATGCACCCTGCACAAGCTTGATGCATGCGATGTAATGCATACATGCCTATTTAATATGCAACACTACTAATGTGAACATATCTTTTTCCGCGTTTAAAAATGCATATGTATACCTAACTCTCTATACTTATGCAGATATGGGAATTGTATGAATCATTTTTCCATTCTATATTTCTGCATTATCTTATCCAGCGTGGAGTACTATCAATGCGGGTTACACAGTGCGATTTCAAGAAGAACAGGTTCGTATTTCACAGATACCTACGAAAACCGCCAAAGCAAAGATTATGACCAAGGTATTACCAGCGTAGTAAGCCAAATAACGTTCATCTAGGCTGTGAAAGGAGTAAAATACAATCAACTAAACTTGCTAAACCCAGTGGGGATATAATGGTCTAGCCCAGGATATATGATGAGGTAGAATTACAAGGTATAATATAGGCTTGGAGAGATGAAGGAAGCTTGGAAACTAAAATGGTTTGGTGAAAGAGTTGTACAGGGTATTGATACTATGCACTCTCTTGCTTGCGTTAATTTTCTATTTGCTACATTATCAGCTTTATTGATGACCCATTATACTTACTAGAAAATAAATATTTTGAAACCTAATCACTGCATTTGCAAATTCTAGAACGAATTCTGATATGAGATCAAACGATTGACACGATTACATAAAGAGACGAGGAGTGTGAACTTAGTAGTGCAAAAATGATTTACTGTTTTACGTTATTCAAGCAAGATTACCGGGAATTGTTGACACGCATAAAAAGTACGAGATGCTGGTACACTAATCAAGGGAAGCCGAATATCTAGAGATCTAACATCCGGGCTATCCACATCACATGATTTGGTTGCAGCGGTAACAGTGGTGCTGTGCAGGAGACATGTCGACAAGAGAACGACCGTGATTAATCCAAATGGCAACTGAAATGAGAAATGTGGTCAGATAAAATCTCTTTGTCTCTGTATATCTCTCCCTCTCTCTCTCTCTCTCTTTCTCTCTCTCTCCCTCTTTCTTCCTGGAATATTTCCTATTTTACAGTATATCAAGTCTAAAAGAGAAAGCACATGGGCACCGCAGGATTTATAAGTCGGTAACAAAGTGTATGCCATCGAATTCTCTTACATTGCATGCAATTCAATAGAACCGCCTTTCATAGGAAAACTGGAGTTCAGTCAAATGTGCCACTCCTTCAAGATGGTCCAACGTAACTATTTACTTTTCTTTCGGACTGAGGATACGTTCTGATCATTAGTGTTAGGACAATTCATGTCAAGATAACAAATAAACCGTTTTTCAGAGGACACTTTGGGTGTGTCGATAATTAGCAATTTCGGATAATCTATGTTTAATACATACATGGGGTCAAAGTCTAAGATATACAGTCCAATCCCCGCACCTTTTTCGTTCTTTTCTAATGTGTGAATAATAGCAGCTTTGAAATAAACGATATTGACGCATGGATGCATTTATTTACCAGAATAGTTGACATCATTAAAATTGACGCATTATAGATTAAAATAAAAATACAAAACATGATTTGGAAAGGATTACAACACACTCATGGTTAAGCGATGTGGTGTAACTAATGGGATAATTACCTCTGTAGTACGTGTTTATTTGTTTATATGAGAGCGTAAGCAAGGTGGTGATGAAGGGTGTAATAACATACCGTTTCCATAGAGTCCTTTCTGCTGTTATTAAGTTCGCGTTAGTTGGAACGTTTCAACTCTTCATGTATTGTTATCGACATGAATAAAGAGATGGAATCTCTATACATGAACTTTAGCTGTAGTTTCTAATCACTACAGGGTCATGTTGCTGTCTGCCATTATCTATAAGGTATTACCTCAGTGCTTTATATCACGTTCGTGTGCTTTATGTCACATAGCTTGTCCTTTAAATAACGTCTTGAATGCTTTATTACACGATTCGTGGAACGTTTTATCCAGGGTTTTGTTATTCTTTATTGCTGTATTTTAAATTTTGTACTTATGTATAACAGCCAAATGTATTTTATAGATCGGCAACAGTTTATCTCAATTATTAACATTTTCTTTTAAAAACAAACTACGTTTTCAATAAGTTTGGAAATATTTAAACGCTATCGACTTATTACGTAGATTCTTTATTATTACATTTCCGTTTTAACTTCTCACTGCCAAAGAAAACGCAAATAAAATTTTTGTTTAGTTGTTGTTGTTGTAGGGTTTAACGCCACAGCACGATTAGCTATATACATGGCGGCCAGTATTAATGGTGGAGGAAGAACCCGGGAAAACCAAGGAAAGAACCACCGACCCACGACAAGCTACTGGAAAGCTTTATTACATACCCACATTAGCCGAGTCCGAGACTCGAACCAACGCAGACAGAGGTGAGATGGCAGTGATCCGTAACGGAGAGCGCTTTAGACCACTCGGCCACTCGTGGCCCCCGAAACTTTTTAGTTGATTTATATCAATTCAAATTTGCCTTTATTCGTTCAACTGTGCTTTTTGGGTGTATGATGTTAGGTGTTTAGTCTCTCATAAACAGTAACAAGAAAAAATTGAAGACAATAAGCTTTGTAAAATTTAACAAACAATTGATTTCCCTGGAAAAACAAGATAAAAATGAGGGAAAGAACTTATGGTTTCAATAATCAAATCCAAAACTAATCCGAGAATAATCGAAGAATTAAAAATTAAAAGTCCAAGGAATAAAATGTTATAATGAATTTGAGTTCGCGTCCCGACGAAAATCCAAAATGGATGGCGATGACTTATGTTGTAGTCAGTATAGTACTGATGAGTCAACAGTTCCTTCTTGAACCATAACAAAAAGTATTGCAGTTTTTAATTCCAAATAAAATTTCAATAAATTTATTTGTTCAAGAATTATGATGAGCTCTTAAATCTTCCCAGGGAAAAGAATTAATAATTCCATAAAATAGAATTTCAACTCAAACTGGTCACAAAACACAAACAACTTGACATATAAGTGTTTAAAAACCGAACTAAAATTATTTCTCAAAACATCATTATTAAATCTGACTACTGCGCAAAACAGATGCCCGGATAAGGGGCAACCCTCCAGTAAAACCAGACTTTCTACATGTTTGAAGTCACGTGCGTGCTCCCAGTACAGCCTCGATTTCACTCTAAATTTCACACTAAGAACGAATAAAAAAAATAAAAAATGTTGTTTACTGATTCTGAATCAAGGTCAGGAACTAGGTCAGCAATTTATATTAGGTTTTCCGAAACTTGAACTGAATTTCATGAAACTATCAAATCCAGTAAATAAAATTACATTACTGTAGCATGTAATGGAATTACAAAACATTAAAACTAACAAACAAACAATTCAATTAAATCGAATATAAATTAAGTCAAATAAACATAACACTGTAAATCAATTTTGTTAAACTATCAAAAATTGTGAACTCAAGTGTACTAAACACATTCCTTGCATAATTGTAAATCAAATTATAGAATTTCTCAATGTTACTGCAGATTTTACCTTTGCAGGGAAGGAATGCCAAATCATGACCCAGAATTCTTTGAATGATTTGGTCATAAGCTTTGAATATGGATTTTTTTTTCTTCATCTAAAATGAACGGATATCGCGAATTTCTCTGCTGCCAAATTTCATAATTTCGCTTCAAATTTCCTGATATTCTTTAGCTGACCTATTAACATCGTTGTACTGAAGATTTAACGTTATTCTCAAGTAGCCCTATTTAAATATTTGTACTGTTAATTTCCCGATATTCTCTAGCTAACCCATTTAATTATTTTTATTTAAAATTTTCACGAAAACACATGTTTGCCTTATTTACATGATTGTGCTTTAAAGCTCCTATGGATATTAATGTACTAAAACATTCCTGATATTCTCTAGTTGCCCTATGGATATCAATGTACTCAAAGATACCTGATATTCTCTTGTTGCCCTATGGATATTATTGTACTCGAACGTTCCCGTAATTCTCTAGCTGGCCTTTTTATTTTTGTGCTCAAACGTTCCTGATATTCTCTACTTGCCCTATGGATATTAATGTACTCAAAGATACCTGATATTCTCTAGTTGCCCTATGGATATTAATGTACTCAAAGATACCTGATATTCTCTTGTTGCCCTATGGATATTATTGTACTCGAACGTTCCCGTATTTCTCTAGCTGGCCTTTTTTATTTTTGTACTCAAACGTTCCCGATATTCTCTACTTGCCCCGTGTATATTTTTGTATTCTGTTTACATGTTTGTACTCAAGCGTTCCCCGGTGTATTAAGAGATATAATCGCTGTACATGAACTTCAGCTGATATGAACATTTTTGTACATAAACGTTTCCCGATAATCTCTAGCTGGCCTTTCTCCCTTTTTGTACTCAAACATTTCCCGGTATTCTCTATCTGGCCTATTTAAATTTTTCTACTGAAACGTTTCCAGATATTATCTACTTGCTCTATGTATATTTTTGTACTCAAACGTTTCCCATTATTCTCTAGCTGGCCTAATTACATTTTTGTACTCAAACGTTTCTCGGTATTCTCTAGTTGCCCTATTTATGTATTTGTACTTATAGTTGGCTTTAGGTATTCTGCTCTACTTCGCATTTCTATCAAACGAAGCTAAGCAAAAGGTCATGGGATTATTACATGAAACAAAACTAATTATATGTGCAGCTCTTTTTTCTCAGATGTGTAATTAAGTGAATGATATACAGGTATTTAACTGAATGATATGCAGGTATTTAACTGAATGATATGCAGATATTTAACTGAATGATATGCAGATATTTAACTGACTGATATGGAGGTATATAATTTAATGGTATGCAGGTATTTAACTGAATGATATGCAGTTATTCAACTGAATGATATGCAGGTATTTAACTTAATGATATGCAGGTA
This sequence comes from Sinohyriopsis cumingii, assembly GCA_028554795.2. NCBI lineage: Eukaryota > Metazoa > Mollusca > Bivalvia > Unionida > Unionidae > Sinohyriopsis > Sinohyriopsis cumingii. Next base: position 2,948,922 of record JAPYKE020000126.1, on the reverse strand, counting down.
TTTAAGTGAATGATATGCAGGTATTTAACTGAATGATATGCAGTTATTTAACTGTATGGTATGCAGGTATTTAACTGAATGATATGCAGATATTTAACTGAATGATATGCAGGTATTTAATTGAATGATATACAGGTATTTAACTGAATGATATGCAGGTATTTAACTGAATGATATGCAGATATTTAACTGAATGATATGCAGGTATTTAATTGAATGATATACAGGTATTTAACTGAATGATATGCAGGTATTCAACTGAATGATATGCAGGTATTTAACTGAACGGTATACAGTTATTTAACTGAATGATATGCAAGTATTTAACTGAATGGTATGCAGGTATTAAACTGAATGGTATGCAGGTATTCAACTGAATGTTATGCATGTATTTAACTGAATGATATGCATGTACTTAACTGAATGATATGCAGGTATTTAACTGAATGATATGCAGGTATTTAACTGAATGATATGCAGTTATTTAACTGTATGGTATGCAGGTATTTAACTGAATGATATGCAGATATTTAACTGAATGATATGCAGATATTTAACTGAATGATATGCAGGTATTTAATTGAATGATATACAGGTATTTAACTGAATGATATGCAGGTATTCAACTGAATGATATGCAGGTATTTAACTGAACGGTATACAGGTATTTAACTGAATGATATGCAAGTATTTAACTGAATGGTATGCAGGTATTAAACTGAATGGTATGCAGGTATTTAACTGAATGTTATGCATGTATTTAACTGAATGATATGCATGTACTTAACTGAATGATATGCAGGTATTTAACTGAATGATATGCAGGTATTTAATTGAATGATATGCAGGTATTTAACTGAATGATATGCAGGTATTTAACTGAATGGATACATGTACTTAACTGAATGATATGCAGGTATTTAACTGAATGATATACAGGTATTTAACTGAATGATATGCAGGTATTTAACTGAATGATATGCAGTTATTCAGCTGAAAGATATGCAGGTATTTAACTGAATGATATGCAGGTATTCAACTGAATGATGTGCAGGTATTTAAATGAATGATATGCAGGTATTTACCTGAATGATATGCAGGTATTTATCTTTATGAGATGCAGATATTTAACTGAATGATATACAGGTATTTAACTGAATGATATACATGTATTTAACTGAATGATATGCAGGTATTTAACTGAATGATATGCAGTTATTCAACTGAATGATATGCAGGTATTTAACAGAATGATATGCAGGTATTTAACTGAATGATGTGCAGGTATTTAACAGAATGATATACAGGTATTTAACTGAATGATATGCAGGTATTTATCTGAATGATATGCAGTTATTCAGCTGAAAGATATGCAGGTATTTAACTGAATGATATGCAAGTATTCAACTGAACGATATACAGGTATTTAAATGAATGATATGCATGTATTTATCTTTATGATATGCAGGCATTTAACTGAATGATATACAGGTATTTAACTGAATCATATGCAGGTATTTAACTGAATGATATGCAATTATTCAACTGAATGATATGCAGGTATTTAACAGAATGATATGCAGTTATTTAACTGAATGATATGCAGGTATTTAACTGAATGATATACAGGTATTCAACTGAATGATATGCAGGTATTTAGCTGACTGATATGCAGGTATGTAATTGAATGGTATGCAGGTATTTAACTGAATGATATGCAGTTATTTAACTGAATGGTATGCATGTATTTAACTGAATGATATGCATGTATTTAACTGAATGATATGCAGGTATTTAACTGAATGATATGCAGGTATTTAACTGAATGATATGCAGGTATTCAACTGAATGATATGCATGTATTTAACTGAATGATATACAGGTATTTAACTGAATGGTATGCATGTATTTAACTGAATGATATGCATGTATTTAACTGAATGATATGCAGGTATTTAACTGAATGATATGCAGGTATTTAACTGAATGATATGCAGGTATTTAATTGAATGATATGCATGTATTTAACTGAATGATATACAGGTATTCAACTGAATGATATGCAGGTATTTAACGGAATTGTATACAGGTATTTAATTGAATGATATGCAGTATTTAACTGAATGATATGCAGGTATTTAGCTGAATGATATGCAGGAATTTGATTGAATAGTATGCAGGTATTTAACTGAATGATATGCAGGTATTTAACTGAATGGTATGCAGGTATTTGACTGAATAGTAAGCAGGTATTTAACTGAATGATATGCAGGTATTTAACTGAATGGTATGCAGGTATTTAATTGAATGATATGCAGGTATTCAACTGAATGATATGCAGGTATTTAACTGAATGGTATGCAGGTATTTAATTAAATGATATGCAGGTATTTAACTGAATGATATGCAGGTATTTAACTGAATGATATGCAGGTATTTAACTGAATGATATGCAGTATTTAACTGAATGATATGTAGCTATTTAACTGAATGATATGCAGGTATTTAATTGAATGATATGCAAGTATTTAACTGAATGATATACAGCTATTCAACTGAATGATATGCAGGTATCTAACTGAATGATATGCAGGTATTCAACTGAATGATATGCAGATATTTAGCTGAATGGTATGCAGGTATTTAGCCGAGATTTTGACAAGCTACGTCATACTGCATCATGGCATTTTGAACCATGTACAATATGCAAAATTAAATGTCGCGCTCGGGGCATGAGGAAAATCATTTTATTAACACAACCATGGAATACAATTTTTAAAGTCAAAACTACAGGAACAATAAATATATTCATTCCATCTCAGATTGTGAGTTACATATACAGATAAGTTTGCATCACTTTAAATTATTATTTTCAGTGCTTTTAATAAATAATCCTAATGCTATGTCCTCTAGTGTCATCATTTTGTGTTTTGTACGTGTGACATGCATCTTGCTTTTTGTTTCATTTTGTTTTTATTAATTAACGGTTTGGCATATTTACATAAGGTCAATATTTTCTCAAGAACACGGCTCATTTAATTTGGATCCGAATCATGCTTGGAATAGACTGAATCATGCTTGCATTAAATCAGACTTGGTCTAGATTGAATTATGCTTGCATTAAATCAGGCTTGGACTAGACTGAATTATGCTTGCATTAAATCATACTTGGTCTAGATTGAGTTATGCTTGCATTAAATCAGGCTTAGTCTAGATTCAATTATGCTTGCATTACATCAGGCGTGATCTAGATTGAATTATGCTTGCATTGAATCAGGCTTGGTCTAGATTGAATTATGCTTGCATTAAATCAGGCTTGGACTAGATTTAATTATGCTTTTATTAAGTCAGGCTTGGACTAGATTGAATTATGCTTGCATTAAATCAGGCTTAGTGTAGATTGAATTATGCTTGCATTAAATCAGGCTTGGACTAGATTGAATTATGCTTGCGTTACATCAGGCTTGATCTAGATTGAATTATGCTTGCATTAAATCAGACTTGGTTTAGATTGAATTATGCTTGCATTAAATCAGACTTAGTCCAGATTGAATTATGCTTGCATGAAATAAGACTTGGACTAGATTGAATTATGCTTGCATTAAATCAGGCTTGGACTAGATTGAATTATGCTTGGTCTAAATCATGCTTAAACTAGATTGAATCATGCCTTGACTAAATTGATTCATACTATTTTGAATCATACTTGGACGCGACTAAATTATGCTAGAACTATATTAAATATTACTGGGACTAAATCATGCTTGATCTAGGTTGAATCATACGGGGACTGGACTAACTCATGTCTGAACTAAATTGAATCATACATGGACTTTACTAAATCAGGCTTGAACCTGATTCAATCATACTTGGAAAGGACTAAATCAAGCTTGAACAAGACTGAATCATACTTGGACTAGATCTATGAATATTTTCCATCACCTTTGATTTTGCATTTAGAATACTCAATATATTATTAGGATCCTGACGTAACACGTACAGTCTCTGATCTCTGACACTCATTTGGCTGGTCATTTAGAAGTCGTCTAGACTTGCCACAACATCTTGCATAATTTGTACTAGCCGGAAATTTAAAGTGATGTTTCCAAATATTGTAGATTCTGATTCATTTGTTAATTGTTGAGTTTTAGTTCTTGTGAACTATCTTTTGGACATGTTGTCCTTGGACAATTTGAAATATTTAAATACAAACTTCTTTTAAGAGAGGATTTTCGACATTAGTCTTTTGGATTATTTCTTTGATTGTGGAGAAGTAAGATATAATTTTCTGTCTACTCACTCAGACATGCCGTTAAGGCAGGTCAAGCTCCAATGCTAAAAACGTTTCATCCTATAATACATTTCTGTCTCTCCTGCCAGTGCTCGTCAGGGTAGATATTATTGTACTTATAAGGTTAAAAAGAATGTGATTTAATTTATATCAACACTGCTGAGAGGCGGAAACAGAAATAACCCCTCTACAAGTCGTATGAAAATGTTAAAGGAGTACGTTGATCAAGAAACATATGTAAATCATTCAATAAATTTATCTATTACTGACGAACACAGTGATGATTTCAATAATGACGTACAACCGGATTGCTGTGACTTTGGTCCAGCCAGTATTCACAGTTCTGCAATATTAAATAAGTTGGACAATACTTTTTCACATATACTGTCATAGGAACAGAGCGAGTCAAAGCAGCTAATATGTAAATATGAGCACTTGTTCCCAGATGTTCCAACTCGAACAAACAAAATCTACCATGATATTGAAATTGTAGATTCCAAGACTGTAAAATGTCACCCATTCAGAATTAATTATTTCATGCTGGAATGTTTGAATATTTGTTGTAGAATCATTTTATTGAACGAAGCAAAGGTAACGAGTTCGCCGTTTATTCTTGTACCCAAACCAGATAATTCATTCCGCATGTGCACTGATTAGAAAAAGTGAATAGTGTCACTAAAACGGACTCTTTCCCAGTACCAGGAATTGATGAATGCGTGGACAGAAAAAGAAATTCAAAATATGTCACTAAGTTTAACCTGTTAAAAGGATTCTGGTAGATTCCACTTACAGACAGAGCTAAAGAAATGTCGGCCTTTGCAACACAAGGTGGACTCTCTCAATACAGAATGACCTATTTCGAGCAAGTGAAGTAGGTATGTCGTTGTCGGGGGGTGGTATGTGGCCCCCACTCCGCTTGGTGCTTTGATTATCGGTATCTAGAAGATAATCTACACATACAATAAAATGTTAAAGTAATAGATGGAATAACAGCGATCTGAGCAACATAGGATAGAACAACTCGAGCCCTAGTAGGTAAAATATAACATTTCAATCAACTACATAAGCATTCTTAAATTGAACATAACATTTGAATGATACAATTTCTATTAGAAACAGAGCTACACAATTTATCCGAAATTCAATTAACCCTTCTGTTACACCGATAAATGAAATTTTATCATAAATTCAAGTTAATGATCGAACTCGAAACGCCGGCATTTCAGCAAAACCTGGCTGCTTTCGGTCCGTTCCAAAATATCACTGTTCTTGAAAGAACTGCTCTATTTGTTTTATTCTCTCTCTCTCTCTCTCTCTCTCTCTCTCTCTCTCTCTCTCTCTCTCTCTTCAGCCTCTTTGGGTAGACTGTTCCCTTTTCCACTTTGCAGTACAGGCATTTAGCTACTTTTCTCTTTAAAATAAAATATATAAACGCATCCTAAATATTTGTCAGGCCTTTTCCTTCTGTTATCGAAAAATATTCCCACTCTTTTTACGTCAAATATTGTGTTATCGTATTTTAGCAGAACTAAGCTAATACGGACAGCTCGCAACATGACAAACATATTACCCTAAAATTGACGTCTTTTAGTTTTAGCTGCTAACCACATTCCTAACTGGAACAGTTACATAATTAGACACAAATTACTTAATGGATTTCATTGCTTGTCTGAACTACATTACTTACTATTAAGCAATTCGTTGACATAGAAATAGTAAAATCAATTTTAAATTGAATAACCCATATCATTTAAGAGACAGATAGATTAATTAATTCGCACAATTCGTTTCAGAGTAATGCATGCAATTCCTGCGATACATATTCCTATTACAAACATACTACTAAATCCGAATTCATTTACATCAATTCAATTTGGTTTGATATTCATACCATACATGAGTAATATACCATTCGAAACCAATGCACGATTCACTTCTGAACCCAAGAAAATTGAAGTATAAATTTACAACAAATAAATCCAACAATTACAAAAAAATATCAATGAATATTATCTGAGTTAGACTAACCATTGTTTGCTTTATTGAGATACTCTCTTTTTATGCGCTAATCTCTCTCTCTCTCTCTCTCTCTCTCTCTCTGGTTCTCACTTGGACGATTTATTTATCGAAAAAAATTATTGGTTAATTCCCCCGCAGTTCCTGGGACTGCTCTTAGGGCAGTGGAACTTCGACTGCCCATTTTGGCTTGGGAAATTATATAAAACATTGAATTTCATCTGAGAAACACGCCCTGTCGTTTAACTTCGGAAAGCAGTATTGACTTTCTCAAACCGTCAAAACTTTACCAATCCCACCGAAGTTAGAACAACTCACTTAATTCCGCTTTTATTAACAACTATTCTGAAAAATATAATTTTATAACACCTATTTCAAATGGTCCAAGACTTCCCCCAATCTATTTTCTGGCTCTCTCAACATTTTCATTTCCCGCTACTTGACTTATGTTAGCATATCTGACTGACCGTTATCCGAACGGACTCTAACTAAAATTCACTCATGCCCTCAAACAAGCGAGGGTAACCATCGCACGCTAGCAATTTATTTTGAACCTAACCTGTACGTCAATCTGAATAATTACATGTCACGATGACCATGACAGATTGTAGTGCGAAAATATCTACGAAATTGTGCACCACTACATTAACGTACACATAGCACGGGATGCTACACTCATTGAAGCAGAAAACCATATGTTGGGCCGTTTGAGACTCTTTACATAGGATGTGTCTAGACAATAGGTTGAGAAAAATTAAAAATGAGCATTTTAGCCAAGTTTAGACTGTTAATTACAAACGTGGAAACTTCCTGCCTTCGCTGACTCCAAGATGCAATTAACGAAGTGTACACTTAATAGGCACAAAAGTCTCTTAACGTCTATGATAAATTTCGTCTAATAAAAAAACAAAGAATATTTAATATTAAGAAGTTATAAAACGGCACAATGCCACGGCGTATCGCCCCACGGCTTAGAGCATTGTCTACATTCTAATTTCTTTCCTTTCTCGACTCCGATCTGAATTAGCATCAGTGGGCATATATCCTACTACTATTTATTGAGCATTCACTCAATATCAGATGTCATCCTATATTTGGCACTTCTATATAGGAAAATTTTCTTGGCCGTAATCGCGGCAACAAGAAGTCAAGTGTGTGTATTAATTGTTAAATCTGCGTCGAACCTTGTATTAAGTCAAAGCCATTCAAACCCATATTGCCGAGTTCTCCGCTTTAATGAGCAATATTCTCGAATGAGTCTCCAAGCGCACTTGACTGATTTACAATATGTCTTTCGAGGGAGACTTTTTATGGCTATTGGCTTTCATTAAAATCTTATTAGAATAAAAAACTTTACAAATGATAAGCATATATATATATATATATATATATATATATATATATATATATATATATATATATATATATATATATATATATATATATATATATATATATATATATATACATACATATACATATATATATATATATATATATATATATATATATATATATATATATATATATATATATATATATATATATATATATATATATATATATATATATATATATATATATTTGTGTGTGTGTGTGTGTGTGGCTCTGTGTGGCTGTGTGGCCTAATTACCAATTATAGAAATGAATTGTTTAATAAAAAAAATATAAATTATAGGCAAAGATAAGTTATTTCCTGGAAGAATTTTAGCATCAACTAATGGATTATTTTACTAAATTGGCGTTTCGGTTTCTTTCAATTTTACTTATTACTTTGTTTTTATTCTTACTCCGTAATTACCATTCGCCACAATCATCGGCGTCTAAGGAAGTGAAATCTAATATTCATAAATTACAGTGTGTTGATTTTTGTCAGTCTCCTATCTCTGAAGCATGATATTTCGTAAGTTAGTTTGATGTGCTTAAAAATGCAAACATGCCGTTTAAAAATAAAGAAGAACAATATCAAGAAGAAAAAATATTAGCATGTTTTGTGTGCAAAATTAAGTCAGTAAATTGAAAAGTGGGAAATTTTATTTTAACTTTAATAGTTTTTGCATTTACATATTATTGAATTCTCTCTCTCTCTCTCTCTCTCTCTCTCTCTCTCTTACTGATGTGCAATGCAGAATACGGTTCGAAAAGTCTTGTGACTCAAATTCCCAAAGAGTCAAAACAAAGGTTTCACATTGTCGTAGAACTGAAGGAAATCACAGATAATTCATGGGGTGGGCGGCATGAAAAGTGTGTGCCCTAGAACATAATACCAAACAGAAGCCTAACCGATTCACGACAGGTGAATAATATAACAATCACGTCATCATTGACAATATTATCGAAAAACACTTAATAACTTCAGTTGTTTGTTTTTTTCTTAAAAATAAGTCACTTATCTGATATTGCATGAACTGCTTAATTACTTCATATTAACAAAAAAAAACGTGTTCATTACTTTTCCTTTATATATGATAGATTGATAAATAGACCACTGGAAAAAATTTGTGAACTCTGTTTATAATAAGTGCGGTTGTGTCAATGTAAATTAATTATTTTATGGGACATATTTGCATAAGTGTCTGGAGTGCATTTACAAAGTCTATATTTACTTACGGCATTCTTTTTTGTTGGATTGCACAAGGTATGTGCAGTAAATATGTTACAAACAAAGAATTGCAAAACAAACGTTTAGTAATGCATTAAAACAAGCTTGGTCTGCTCTCTTTGAACTGAAATCAATATATCCATTGCAAATGGCATTATTTATTTAAGCAGACGACAAATTTTACTCTCGACTGATTTACAGCCTCTTCAACTTAGATTGGTTCCTTTCTCTGTCAAAAGCAGAAAATGTGAAAAGGCTTGTATTATCGTCTCTTAAACAATGCCGAGACTAGAATGCCGCACCCATTTTCTGATCGGTTTGCGTGGGTGATAGGCCCTATTTATGCAACCTCCGATAGTGGATATCTTTTGGAACTTTTTATCATCATCCTAGATGTGGATTACTTCTTAAGAGTGTTAACGTGAGTATGTCTTCGGTTAGTGTATTTTATCACCATCGTCATTATCATTAGCCAATTTTGATTCTCGTTAAAATTAATATCATCATCATATTTGTCGGATGTAACACCCTTTATGAGATAACTGTTTTCATTTATAAATATTTTTTAATCCTATCTGCCTAAATTAAGATCTACACATATTCAGGTAATAGGAAATGATCGATTCTCATCCAGTAAGAATCATTTATACTATACATTTGATATCAGTTTCCATTGTCTATACATTTGATATCACAGTTTCCACTGTCTATACCTTTGATATCACAGTTTCCACTGTCATTTCTTTATTATTGTATGTGCCGTGTCCTGTTCGTATGTAGGCTTCTTTGCGTATTGATAGCTAATAAATTAATTGAAACATAGCGAAATTAAAGTGCCCCATTAATTATTTCACTTAGTCTAATTGTATTTGTTTTTAATTAAGAAATGATATTTGATAGTTACGAAACAAAATTTGTATAGTATCAAAAGTTATAAAACGTTAGACTTCCTCTCGGTGCAATATATGTTAATTTTATAAGTATCGGCTAGCCACCTATCTGCCTTTGAATAATTTAAAATAAATGAATGCACAATGAAAAATAAAACAATTAAAGTGTAAATTTGGAGGCATTTTTGACAAGTTCGCCCCCGAAGTTTTAGGAATATAGGTTATGATCACCGAAGATCATAATATGTAAGTGAGTACTGCACTTCCCAGTAATCATCTGTTTTCACAAATATTAGTTGGGGGATGGGGATTATTTAACGTAGCTTTAACAATTATAGCCATATCGTTACGATGTCTGCAGTGTAGTAGTTATCGTAATGCCAAGCACTGAAGCATCATGGCGCAGACATGTAGCATCATGTCCCACCCATAATACCTGTCCTACAACTAACCTCTTCATGCTGAGCGCCAACTGAGGCAGCTGCTAGTATCATTTTTAGAAGTCGTTAGTATGACACGGCTGAGGTTCGATCAGCGGACCTTCAGCCACAAACAGGAAGGCAACCGGAAGCAAACCCTTTTCAAAAGTAAGTAGTCACATTTTTCTCAGAGAATTTAAAAAGAAGAACCAGATTAAAGTCTTTTTGGACAAATAAAAGATTAGGTTTACTGATGAAATATATGGATATTCATATAACTGCTCTGTGGAACACAACACATCTTGGCAACAATATGCTAGTAGTCACAAGGTTGACGTACAATTAAATCGACAACGAATGCCTGTATTTTTTTCAAGAGATCAAATTAGGGTTACATTATTCTAAGAATGATAGATGTTTATAATATTGAACATTTCGAAAATTGTAAGGTCTTTCTATGCAAATGTTTTGTAAATCATATTCAATGATTATTTTCAAGTGATATTTTGATATCTTCGGATATTAACGGTGATGTGGAGGTCATGCTTGACTCAGCTCATAACGATTGTTATTCTCTCTGTGAATTTAATGTGAAAATTGAAGATTGAAAATTATTAGTTTTATGTCATTCAAGTTTTTTATCTCTAAATCTTGCACATTTACGTTTTGATTATTAACTTCCTACACATTTATAGTAGTCAATTTCACCAAAAGACAACTCTTTAGCAACGACAAGGTCAGTATGGAAAGATGTTTCTCTTTCACTATTCCTGTCCATGCATGTAACATGATGAAGCTGGGTTGCTATTGGATTTAGTTAGTTTATATGTTTTGGACCATTAAGAGACAAAGGAAAATAAGTTTCCAACTTGTAAGTGACAATGGAGAATAGGTTTAGACCAGTATGTGACAATGGAAAATAGGTATTGGACCAGTAAGTGACAATGGAAAATTGGTTTAGACCAGTATGTGACAAAGGAAAATAGACTTTGGAAAAGTAGGTGACAATGGAAATAGGTTTTTGATCAGTAAGTGACAAAGGAAAAATAGGTTTAGACCAGTAAATGACGTTGAAGAATAGGTTTTGGACCAGTAAGTGACATTTTAACTTAAACCCTGCCCAATGAATATACACACTCCTCTTCCAAGCAAATTTCTGGACAAATTTAAACAGACTAGCAGTAACGAAATACATTCAGTTTTATACATAAAGATGATTCATGTACAGTACTTACAAACACTTTGTTTTTATGTTTTCATTTAATACAAGACATGCTGAACGCTGATAACATTTAATACAAGACATGATGAACGCTGATAACATTGAAAATATATTGACCAGCATACAAATGAAGAATACACCATTAAATATTCAAAACATGTTTATACTTGTATATAATAAGGCGAGTATTTACAATCAACAAGTGAAATTTAATCAAAAATGTGAACTTGACAAATTTGCTGTGCAGGCAATTTGTGAGAGCAATTGTTTCAACTCTATGGTCTTAAACTAAGTTACAGTAAATTAAATCCCAAATAGTCCTAAAAGTTCTATCGCAAGTCCAAAAGTATAAAGTGTTCCCAATGAATTTCAATTGTACTCCGAATAAATTCCTATCTTGAATGTGCTGATGAGCACTGGTCTTAAATGTGTTTATGTGCCAAGTGTCTTGATGCTTCACGATGATATAATCCAAATTTTCCTTGAATTTATTCATAATAATCCTATAAAAATGTGTCAGTCCGTAAATCAATAAGCCCTTTGTATTTCCAATGAACAATTTAAACAAATAAACGTGTGTTTATGTATTGTTTTTGTTTTTAACGTACCTTTACAAATTTTAGTCATATCGCTAACATGTCTGCAGCGTAGTAGATTATAGTGACGTCTAGCACTCCAGCATCATGCCACTGACATGTAACATCATGTCCCAACCAGCCACATTATCCCGACACCAAGCCAGCCAGTCCCATAATTAACCTCTTAATGCCGAGTACCAAGCGAGGCAGCTGCAAGCACCGTTTTCATAAGTCTTGGTATGAATCGGCCAGGGTTGGAACCTGCGACTTTCCGCATCCGATGCAGACGCTCTAACCGCTTCGGCAGCCTAATGAATTAATCCTCTCAAATTTAACTGAACACAAGTGAGAGACCGATTCCACTAGACAGCTGTTAAAATAGATATGGATAATTTCGATGTAAACAACTTTATATGGATTAAATTTGACCTACGTTATATGGATCAAACTTGACCTACTTTATGTGGATCAAACTTGACCTACTTTATATGGATCAAAATTGACCTACTTTATATGGATTAAACTTGACCTACTTTATATGGATCAAAATTGACATACTTTATATGGATCAAACTTGACCTACTTTATATGGATCAAACTTGTCCTATGTCGCAATTTCCTTCTAATTCGTAATCAAGTCAGGTCTGTTTGCTTGAATGTTAACCAATGTTCTGAGCTAAAATCCAAGAAAAATGTTTACAAATATTATTTTAAAGTCAGCTACACTCGTGAACAAAGTTAGCTATGCAAATGTTGTCTATATAATGACACATACAATCTGCAATCATGTATATAAATGAAAAACAATATAGATATGCTTAACAGTAATATTTAAACATATATAAGTTCAATCATCCGCGATGATTCAATGAATAGCGTGGACGATTCACGACGAAAAGAGCGCGGGTTTCGAATCCCACCGTCGGATCAGCCCGGGTTGGTTACCGCGGTTTGTGCCTGGGCATAGAGCTTTATTACTACAGTCGTCTCACCACTTAAAGGACTTACTAGTCTTGCTAGGCCGTAATATATCAAAGGAAAACAGTAACTCAACAATGTCCCTATAAATATTAACCGAACTTTTTATCAGGTCATTCAACATTATACTGTTTAAATTAAATGCACAGCAAATATTTCCAACGCAGGATAATTTATACTTTTTGTTATTTTGTACTTTACTGATGACATTTGATAGAAAAGGTATGTGAAATCTACATACCGCGGGCCTGATACAGCCCGCGGTCTGGTTTTTTACGATTATTTACATCATATGACGTGGGTTTAAAAATTGTTTCTTCGGCCCACGCCCAGGAGTAAGCTGCACATGCCTATGACGGGCTACGGTATAAACGTATTTTAACAGAACTCAAACAATATTTCATAACTGGTTATGTGCCTACCTCTTTCGATAACTATCTCTCGGATAAATTTTGAAATGTGTAGGGAAGAAGAAAAAAAAACGTTTAAAATCATGCTTCATTAAAATAACAATTGCTGATATAGTTTATGCAGTTATGAAGTTCATTGCGGAGATTCTTTTAATTTTAAGTAACTATTCCAGTGTAAAACAAAATCCATATCATTAAAATCAGATCTCGGCCGTCCTACGTGATAATGTGAGAACGACCGCTTATGGGTTATGTTCTGGTGACCTTTGAATTAGCCAGTTGAAATGCTAATTTCAGAAACTATAAAGTTAATCAAATTGTTTGGCACACTCTGACGCTCTTCCTCTATTCTGCTTAGTTTTCCAAATTTGAAAGTATTAGACTCAATCTGATTGGCTGGTAAAATTAGCGATTATGGTAATAGCATAGGTCACTAGAACATGACCACGAGGTTTCTGTCAGATCTTCATGTAGGACAGTGGAAATATTTTGTTTATTCAGATTGAAAAGACAATATTACAAGTCTTCATGATGTGGCTTATCACATGCACTTGGGTTTGTATTATTCAGATGACAGAACGCAGAATACTTATATGAATTATTTGGTGAAATCAGTTTCATTTAGATTTTGCATCTATGGCAACTTAAATTTACCCTTAGTAGAAAGATTAAATTTCCACCGTTAATACGAAAATGGTGTTTGTGGCAGGTATACTGTACTTAAATCTAAATAAATTAGAATACTAACTAGATGCAGCGTTGAAAGTGGCAAATCTTCCGAATTTTGCTTTCAAAAAGTCTAAGAAGACAGAACTTTGGAAACCTCCCTATATTAGGGACAAAGGCCCAAGTCTATGTACTTTTATAAAACTTTATGAGCGGTAAATCTCCACCATACTGGACGGAACATTGCCACAAACCATCCGAAATAGTACAACATACAATCTGCATGGAGTAAACACGTATATGATGTCAAGCATGTGTTTCCAAATGTTAGGATTGTCATTTCTTTGGTCAACATTTAAAGTGTGGAATAATTTGGCAGAGCCCGACATATACCCTGTACATGCGCGTCTGTTTCTTTCCTAAATCGGTCACTCTTGCTAACAAATCCCAAACTTAATATCTGTAGACAAAGTCTACCGTATTGTTTATATCAGACCTCGAAAATGAAAGGATGTAGTATCTTACGTGTGGATTTGTTACCCTTTTGTAAAAATGGACTGGTCGAAAATTTTAACATTAATGCTTTACTTCTGCGACAGACAAGTTTTTAAGAGCCTTTCATTTTATATCATTATCTTTCCTTTATAACACTTCCTTACAAGATAAGGGAGTAAACCAAAGAAGTAACTGAATGTATTTTCACGAATGCACAAACATTTCCAAATCTCTAGAAGACTTATGAGAATGGAAACGCAAGGGGAAACGTACGCTATTACACATATTCTAAGTTCACACATTTCAACCTTATTGTCAATCCCTTATATTTTTGTGGTTTGTAATTTATTCTCATTAACAATATCGTTTATCTACTTTAGTTATTTAGTTTCTCTTTACATAACTTGCTTTCCTCCCTAACTTTTTTTGTTTCTCCACTTACCACTTTGCTTACCTACTTGTGTTGTTTCGTTTCTGTGTTTTTATCATTTTACGTGCATAGGTGGCGTTATTTAGTTAATCCTGTTGTCCTTTTATGAACCTACTTGTGATGTTTTTGCTGCTGACATAACACCGTGGTTTCAGCAATATATATGCTATTCATGACAGTATGTCAGGTGGAGGAAAAATCCGAGAAAACCACTGGAAGAACCATCGATCCACGGGATCCTGGTGGCAAGCTTTCTCACATACCCACATTGGCCGAGTCAGACACTCGAACCCACGCGGACAAAGGTGAGATGTCAGTGAACTGTAAAGGCGAGAGCCATAGAAATATTGGTTACCCGGGGCAACACCTACTTGTGTTATTTCGCTTCTCGTTTTATATTTGTTTTACCTACTTATGTTATATATGTTCTCGTTTTGTCATTTTGCTTGCCTAGTTGTATCATTTAACCTCTCTTTTGTAATGTTCTTTACCTGCTTCTGTTATTTAATTTCTGTTTTAATGTTTTAATGAATTTGATTACCTACCTGTGTCATTGAGCTTCTAGTTGTATTATTTCGTTTTCGTTACTGTTGTTCTTTACCCTCTCTTTTTATAATTTTTTATGTCTACTTTTGTTATTTAGGTTACATTTCATTGCATCTGTTCATCATAATTTAGATGTACACTTGTCAACATAAAACATATTGAATTCCATGTACACTTAGCAACATGAACTATATTGTATTAGATGTACACTTGCCAACATAAAACATCATGAATTTGATGAACACGTGTGAACATAAAATATTATGAATTAGATGTGCAAATGTTGATATAAAAAAATGATCAATTAGATGTATAATTTGACAAAATAATATTTATGACACTTTGTAAGTGTAGGGAGAGGACAGGCTGAAGATATGGGTCCAATTATTATGTTTAACATTCAGGCAATAAGCTAAATAACCTGTTATTACTTGAGTTTGTTTATCAATTGTATCAGTTTTATTTTCCAAGATGACAGCTATCGTTTAACCGGCTTGAAGCAGCTGTTCCGTTTTTTGTGCCGTTTTTCATGATATATGTGCTTGTTGTCTGTCTTCGTTTACGTTATTTTGTTCATCATATGTTGGCTGTTCAGTTCGTAAGTGTTTCTTCAACTCCTTGTTTTGGAAAAGAGAACAATTAGACTTTTTCTAAGCTGTCTTGCTCCACTGCTACAACTTCCTTTGTTGTTGAACAAACTGCCATCACGTGATACTCGCCAGTCAACCCGTTTATGCTACGATGGACTCTCATTAATTGCTTTCAATGTCCACACCATGGCTCTCCATACTACATTGTGCTCTAGACTAAACGAACTGTAACTACATTCATCATTACCTAAATGTAAACAGAAGCGGAAAAAAACGAAACGTTCTTTCAAAGCAGGCCGGCGTAGAATAGGAAGAAGAATTCTAGTTATTTCCCTTATGCCCTTTCCGGCTCAACAATGCCAAAATTCGACCGTTAATTTAGATAACCTAATTCAAATCCTTATTAAATCGTCAACCTTTTGATCAGCTATCCAAGAGATACCTCTGCGTATTGCATTATTCAATTCCCAGTCACAACCGGAAAAGCGCACAGAGATAGTTAATTTTTATCAACAATCAGAATATCGAAGTCTTATTCCTGACTGAAATATGGCTAAAACATCAGGCGATGAGCCCAAAGGGCGCAGATCTAGTACCCACATGGTTACTCCATCAAGTCGTTTCCCCGTCACTATCGCGGAGGTGGAATTGCTGGCATCACAAAGAAATCCTAGATCAAGCGTCTTAACCACTTCACAACTTTCAATTTCTCCCACACATCGTTTGAACTAGTTCAAACCACACTCACACAGGAACAATGGTCATTTCATTTTTTCTGCCTATACCGCCCTCCTCCTAGTAGAGAAAACAAGCTGACTGAATTTCTCTTTTTGGACAGTTTCCGAATCTCCTGGAGTATGGAAATGCGATAGGTGGCAACCTGATTATTCTTGGAGATTTCAGCTTTCACTTTGGCTGTCCCAGAAACCCAAACACATAAACACTCATAGATTCCATTAATGTTTTCAACCTCAAACAGTCATGTAACCAACCCATCCATAAAAATGGTCAGATTTTAGACTGGATTGTTC
Organism: Sinohyriopsis cumingii; assembly: GCA_028554795.2. Taxonomy (NCBI): domain Eukaryota; kingdom Metazoa; phylum Mollusca; class Bivalvia; order Unionida; family Unionidae; genus Sinohyriopsis; species Sinohyriopsis cumingii. The sequence continues at coordinate 2,931,758 of JAPYKE020000126.1, read as the reverse complement.
ACAGACCTGATGATAATAATCTACAGTCCTCCCTGGCATCCCACGAACTTGCATCAGATCACCCCTGCATTATATGCCATCTTGACGTATTAGTCCCTAACCCTACACCTTATTTTGCTACTAAGAGAAACCTCCGTCTGGCAAATTGAACCAAACTAATGCATGACATCCAAATAAACCTAACAACTTGCTTACCGCCTACAGCAGAACAACCCGATAACTGCCGACGTTCATTGCTAGACAAACATACCCCAGGCACTAAGTGCAGAGTATCAATTCCAAATTGTTCTCCATGGCACAGCAGTGTTAGGGTCCAGCTTCGCACTGTTAAAAGAGATTGCCGTAAAACTGAGAGGTTTGGCTTTCTACCAGACTCACTATTGACAAACAAATATATGAAGCCAATAAGAAAAACGTCACATAGTTCATGCAGCAAAATCAGCCCACTACTGTACTTAAATCATGGAAAGTTCCAGCTTCAAAGAGCTCTTCAAGATTACTAACAAGTTAATGTCAAGGAACAAATCTACACCACTTCCAACTACCTTCTCTCTAGTCGACCTTCCGGACCTGTTTCCAAATTTTTCCGTGACAAAGTACAAACCATTAGAGCAAGCTTGACAACACAATTTCAATTAACTCGTCGACACCATTTGGAATACAGAATTTCAGCGGCAACCATTCGCAGCATTTGAACCTGTCTATATGGATTTAGGACATACAATCATGATAAAGAGTGCACCAAAGTCATGTAAACTTGATCCAATTGATGTTATTAATACCTCTCTGTCATCCGGGAAATTCCCATCATTTTTCAAAACTGCCATTGTAAAGCCTCTGCTGAAGACACCAACACTCTACCATAATGATTTAATGAACTACCCCTCAGTTTCTAAGCTCCCAATCATAAAAGGTTGTTCTATCCCAGCTTGTATCTCATCTGAATTCAAATAGTCTTTTTAGCAATGTACAATCTGCGTATCGCCCTTGCCACAGTACTGAAACTACTCTTCTAAAAACAGTTAACGATATTATCTCTGCTTTGGATAGCAGAAAGATTACAGTCAGTCCTCACCCTCCTTGATTTGACAGCAGCATTTGACACAATAGACCATGATATATTACTTCACCATTTCCAGCATGTATTTGGCATTCATGTAATACAGCCTTACTGTGGTTCAAGTCCTACTTGTTCAACAGGTCACAAATAGTGTATGCATATGGAATACACTCCAGCCGAGTCAAGCTATGTTGTGGTGTTCCACAAGGGCCAGTTCTTGGACCTGTTCTCTTCATTCTATACACTAAGCTGCTCTCAAGTGCCATATCTCATCATCCAGTGTCTCACCAATTGTACGCTGACGACACCTAAATATACAAATCTAACCACCCAAATGAAGACGATGCTACCATCCAAGTTGTAGATATGTTCATTTCTGATGTGAAATCATGGATTACATGTAACAAGCTGCAGATGAATGGTGATAAAACTGAAGCCATCCTGATCACAACACAAAGACTTTCTCATTCACATCCTTACCTCAAACAATAAATATCAGCAGCACCAACATTAAATTCACACAATCAGTACGGAACCTAGGTGTTACTCTGGACAGTACTCTCACATTGTACCAACATGTCATGAACATATGCAAGGCTGCATATCTTGAGCTGAGACACATCAGCTCCATTCGCAAATATCTTTCGCTTGATGCCGCTGAAACACTTGAGTCTTCATTAGTACTTTCAAGACTGGACTATTGTAACTCAATTCTGTCTTGTTCATCTCAATATCTACTCCAGAAACATCAAAAAGTTCAAAACACACCTGCCTGCTCGGATCATATTTATAGTACCACGATCAGAGCACACCTCCCCGCTGCACTGTACCCTGCACTGGCTATCCATTCGATCCAGAAATCGAACACAAAATTTGTTCTCTGTGCTACGTTTCATTGACGGACTCAAATCCATCATACCTATCCGACCTCACCCATGCGTACACACCAGCAAGATACTGACGCTCCTCTTCTGACAATCGTATGCTCATTATTCCCACTATGAAAATGAAGTCATATGGACAACGTTCTTTTGCAACCAAAGGCCCAGCAACGTGGAATGAATTGCCCACTGAACTTAGACACAAAGACACAGCCACGAATGCTCTTAAACTCACTTTTTACAGCTGCAAGAACGATCAAACTTAAAAACCTATAAATAGTTCATATATATATATATATATATATATATATATATATATATATATATATATATAGCATGTTTTTATGTTTTCTAATTTCATGGTATTTATTTTTTGTAATCATACCATTATATGTTTTTTTGTTATTAGTGATGTCTAATGTTGTAAAGCGCTTAGAACTCCTAAAAATTAGGCCTTATACAAAGTCCTCATTATTATTATCATTTCATTTGTGGACGAGTGAATCTTATGAATAATATTGCATACTTTCCATAAGGATGCCGAAATTTATGGGCATTGCTATCAATTAAGGTTTGCTATAACTGCAGCTGAGGTAAGAAATTAATCATTGTTCAGAGTATCAATTTTAATATTTGCTCTAGAAAATATTTTTGTGTTCCAATAATGTATAATGTATTTTAAGCAGACCATAATTTGACATCTAAGCTTCGTTCTCCATACCATTTAAACCTCTTGTCTTCTTAGGATACACTTGAGAAACATTCTATTGTTCTTGTTCTTAGCTAAACATTTCTTTCCTTTCTTTTCTTACATTACTTTGGTAAGGATCGTGATCTGCTTTGCACCTGCAGACCTGTCATACTTTACACAATGGATTCCAAAGAGTTTCGAAAGCGAGGCAAAGAAATGGTTGACTATATCGCAGATTATTTGGACACCATCCAGTTCAGGCGAGTTACACCTGAAGTAACTCCAGGCTATCTCCAAAAACTTCTCCCGGATGAGGCACCAAACAAGGGTGAGGATTTTTCGGACATAATGAAGGATGTTGATACCGCTATTATGAAAGGAGTAAGTGTATCTAATGTACAGCTTTTGCAAATTCTCGCATGCGTTGCTTCCCATTCACACTTTCACCTAAATTTCAAAATATATTTAACAATGGCAATAATGTAGATAGCAACCAAATTAACACAGCGGATGACGTACTATATAATCGAAAGCTTTAGTTGTCACAAATAAGGAAACGTTTTCACGTTTTGTGTCATTTCGTCATTTTGAGAACTTTAATTCAAACAATGCCGTTGATTCCATTCATAATAATCAATCGACACTGATGCATTTGAAAATATGTGGACAAAAAGATGAAATATAATTACAAAAGAAGATAAGAAAATACAAAAAATGGTAGCACCTTTATTCAACAGTGACATATATAAGGTATGAGATTATAAATAAACTTTATAAATACATTGTTAGCACAAAATTTACCTGACCACCTTTTTTAAAAGGGTTGTATACTATATATTTGGTTCATTGTTTTTGAAACCTATTTGCGTTAAACAATTTTAAAAGCTTAACACTCGTATCGCAGGTTACACACTGGCAACACCCCAATTTTCACGCCTACTTCCCGGCCGGAAACTCCTTTCCATCAATTTTGGGAGATATGCTATCCGACGCCATAGGATGTGTGGGCTTTTCTTGGGTAAGTTGATCTTAACATAATCCGTCATTAATACCAGTATGGGATGAAGAAATCCCACCTGAAGGTCAGGACTTGTTTTCTTGAACGAGGCTTTGCCGATATCCTGCCAATAATTTCTTATCCTGCTGGCGGCATGCTCTTATGTCACACCAATTCATTTATAACCAGGCAAATGTGGTTGAAAACATTTGGCAGATTATCGGTATTGTAACAATAAGAAAGTGTATTTTTAAATATTTACGTTGTTATAAAGAACTTAACATGTTAAGCGTTCAGAAAAGAAATTGTTAAAACTAGCAAATGATGTGAATAAGACGACAAAATTGCTTTCTTCAGTATAAACACCGCTAGAAAAAATGCAAAGTTTCATAATGTCATGAGTTCACTGACGTCATGAGCACAATGACGTTTTTATTTTGGCACTGAGTACAATCATGTGTGAATAATAGAATCATTCGCATTGATCCATGTGAAAATAGGAAACTTCCACGGCATTTTGCGTTAGACACGAGGTTTTATGGAACGTCTGTCACAAAATATTGATCCCGAAGGTGGAAGATTTCTCTCCTAAACGGAAGCATAATATAGGATATTGTCGCAGGCACAATGGCATATTTTTAATATTGGTGCAATACTAAAGCAGCAAAACAACCACTGAAAATTTTCATACCCTAAAATTTAAGCTTCCAATAAAATAATTCAGAGCGAAATTTAAAATGAATTTTAAGCACATTTTAAAGAACAGTGGCTGAAAGGGCTTTCGTAATGGCAATAAAAAACCTTTTAACTGAATACTGCCGATAGCAATGACACAAATATGAACAGTCCACTTTAGTTCATACGATTAACCGACATAGACACAAAAAGTAAATAGTCCTCGATTCAACTTTGACCTAGAACTATTTGATAAAGGAATAATAATGTGAATCTGAATCTCTGAAACAACATTTACAACATTTATAACATTTGCAACATTTACATTTATAACATTTATAACATTTACAACATTTACATTTACAACATTTATAACATTTACAACATTACAACATTTACAACTGTCGAATCGAAGTGTTCAGCTAAGGAAGCCGTAGGTATTGCTAGGTGCCACTGCTCACGTTAGTAGGAAACTGAGTTGCAATCAATGTTTATATTGATTACTATGCAAGAATAATCAAATGATGAGGGAAATTGAGAAGAATTAGCTACTTTGTTTTGATTATGTCTGCAATCCAACGTCAAAATAGTCCACGAGTCAGGATAAAGGTCACTTGTGTGTGTGTGTGTGTGTGTGTGTGTGTGTGTGTGTCTGTGTGTGTGAACTCTATTTCAGCGTCACGTGATCAAATATAGAGCTGTCTTCCATCTGTAATCCGCTCTGGAAAACACGATCCAACACATATAAAAAAGGTGAGTATGTGGTATTCTTTACAATTGTTCTGTACTAAAACAACATAACCAGTCTCTCATTTCGTGTCCTGTGATCTGCATACAAGGCCTAGTACATGATCGATGGACAATTCTTTAAAATAACTTGCAGCTGCAAGTACATTTCTCCGGACACCTGTAGACATATGCCTGTGACGTAACTTAAGTAAATGAGAGATTAAGACGGATGAATAATTCTGATAATATAGCTGTTTATAAAGCATACTGCTATAAAAGCAACTTAGATAAAGTTTGCGTGTGCTATCCTCTGTCATAGTCTTTAATTCTAAGGTAGTTTCATCTTTTGAAGCATGATCGTAAATCCATGGAAGATGACCCACGTTCTGGAAGAGCGGTACCTGGGATTGGTAAGAGTGAACTGATTGCTACGAAGTGGGCAATTGATAAACATTTCGATACACAGTCAACAATAGTTATGTTCTCACAGGCGTTATTAATTCTTTCGTTTTGCAAACTGACTCATCTCTAAGCATTCGTAGTGTCCTTCCCCAACCACCGTTTTTACTTCCCCCGCACCCATCTCTGTCTCTCTCTCTCTCTCTCTCTCTCTCTCTTTATACCTGAAACGATATGTAGTGATAACTAAATTGAAGCCAATATTATCAGAGAAATTTCCCCGAAATGAAAATGTTTGAAATTTATAATATTTTGTTTAAATCGGGCCAAAGAAATTCTTTTGAAATATGTGTATTCTGTTGGAGAAAGTATTATTGCACAGGTATGATCTGAAAAAGTTGATTCGGGACATTCCACAAGCAAGCAAAAAAAATAAGCCCCCTGAATCAAACTGAAAGGTGACGTTTAAATTCTAATACGAATGTCTTCATGCTTTTAATTATTGTCACTGTAGGCCGCAAGTCCAGCGTGTACAGAACTGGAAACAGTTGTCCTGGATTGGGTAGGTATGTACAGTTCTACCTGCTATATAGAATATATAAGGATTCGGGACGGGAGATGACCTGTAAATCATGACTAAAATGTCAGTTTTAATGCACAACATATATGTTTCCATTCCACATAACATTGTTAAATTGTATCACATGACTAATGTGTTATTTTGGTTAATATGCACATAACATATTTATAGGTTACTGCATCTGCATTTCGGATGGAAATACTGCACGACCCTGAGAGTGCAGTACATGTATATCCATCCGACAAAATGAGTTCTTATTTCCCCATACAAATACAGTAACCTTTTTATTATATGCTCATTTTCTTTCGCAGTTAATTGTGTAGATGTATATGCATAGTTGTATTTATGATTTATCACCCATGCGACAGAGAAATCTACTTATTTTTCTAACCTTACTTTTCTTCCACCAAGTTTAGTCATCTCAGACCAGTCGTCGCAGTCAAGGTGTCCACGCGCTCAGAACTACTTTAAAAAAAAGAAACCCTTGTTGTCTTCTGCTGTGCCTGACGCAGTTATACTAAAATCAAACAATAACAACAGCAACAAATATATAACAAACACATAGTAACTTAAGTTAAATCCATCTTTTAGAACACACCATACAAAACATTTCGAGAGAGACAAAGACACACGCATACGATGTCGAGCTCTTTGGTATTCTTCTTCGTTTCACACAGCATGGTCAATTTTATCCAATATGCAGGCCTAGCTCAGTACATTTTTAAGTCAGCGTCATAAAATGTAGCTAAAGCTACCTAACTAGTTTTAAATACTTCGTGTTAAACAACTTATATACTGTTAGCTACATTTAATGACGATGACCTGAAAAATGATTGTGCTAATATACCAACAATATTTAATGACAAATAATACACTTACCAGCCAGAAGGAATGATTATCCGTCAGCACATTAATCCATAAGCAAATTTCACTGTAGCACTTGCCATATTTCCAAGACACAAAAGTAAATGTTCAAAGAATCCGTGAACTTGAATGTTTAGCACATGGTTATCTGCTAGTGCCCATTTTTGGAGGGTCTGTTATACACGGGGGTAATTTTACAATCAATATTAAGGACAACACAAGTTTGTCACACAGTTTCACCTCCTCCAAAGAAAAGATTAGTTGTATACGATAGTGATACAGATCTCTACTTACCCATAAATAATCTAAAGAAAGATGTTACTCTTCGTTACAGCTTGTACTGAGTATAACTACAGTACAGCTGAGTAGCCAATATCGTTTTATTATTTACAAAATTGGAACTGATGAAAATAAGACAGTTTCTTGTAATAAATATTAATTATTTTTGGTCAGTTTCATATAACATACATATATTAAATGTAATAAGACCTCATTATTATGCGACGTTTTATGTGTACTTCGGACGCAACGGTCACACCACAGCCCTCATTTAACATATTTATTCTCATGCGCCGCATGTAAACATTGGACATGAACACTAGCGCAGAATTCGTTTTACTTTAAAGGAAAATATTGGGTGAGAAAACTAATCCACGTTGGGGTTTGCACCGAGACAAAGAAATCCTAGTCGCGGGTTTATGTTATATGTCTCTCCACTCGGGCAAGCCTCGTGGGGAAACAAATAATATAAACCCTTGAGTGGGATTTCCTTGTTTCGGCCCAAACCCCAACATAGATTATATATATTTAATCTATTAATAAATAGAGATAAACAGTTTCGGTAATGTTTGTGTTATGTATAATGCACACTTATTAAGAGGTATCGAAAATAAATATTAATAAAATAAAAATAAAAATTTAAAAATTAGAAAGATAAATATATAGAATATATATATTAATATGATCTTTACAATTGTTAAAAGAATCAGAACTTAATTTATATAATAAAAAATATGGTGTGCATAACGCTTACTATCAAGTATTTTATAAATAATTAATCATATCATATGGAAAATTAATTTACAAATTAACTTTCATTTTTAAAGAATTAGTAAACTTATTTTTATGTTATTAGATTATACTTTTACAATGAAGATTTCCTGCAAAGTAAAATAATATGAAATATTCATTTCTAATTGTAAACAGGGGACATAATTAAAAAAAAAAATAAATAAATGTCATATAGTGTTTTTGAATTTAGACCTTTTGGATATACCGTATTAAGACGGCGAATCCAACAGGTTTCCTTTAGTAGACGTTCCATTTCAGAATCAGCTTTAACAATAGGTTGGAAGGAGAAATCTTGCAATGTATGGGAATTTTTGTTAAAATGTGCGGCAACATGAGATGAAAATGATTGATCGATATAATTTTTTATATCTGATCTATGTTGGTTCATACGTTTAGATATTTGTTGACTGGTTTGTCGAACATATTGGATGCCACATTTTTTGCATGTTATCAAATAAATAACATTTGATGTTGCACAATTAATATCACAACGCATATTAAAAGTTTCTTCCGTATTATTACTATTGAAAGAAGTATTTTCATTAATAAATGAACAGTGTGAACATCTAGGTCTATTACATTTAGTTGATGATCCTATTTTATATGATGGTTTTTCTAATTTGGAATTAGTTAGGAAATTTTTAAGATTTTTAGTTCTTTTATAAGCAAGTGCGGGTTTGCTTTCGTGTAGCGATTTAACACTTGCTTTACATGATAAGTTTAATAAATCCCAATACTTATTGATAATCTTACCTATATTAGGCAAACTTGGATTATATTCAATAACAAAAGGAATGATATCTTCATTTCTACTTTTGATTTTATATTGTAAAGATTCAAGCTGTGTAAGAGAAGATACTTTTTGGAAAGCAGTATTAATGATGTCAATAGGGTAATTTCTATTTAAAAAATGCTGACCTAGCTCTGTCAAAGATGATTTAAAAAGAGCATCATCAGAAATAATTCTTCTGTATCTTTTTGCTTGACTATATGGTATCTCATTTTTACATGATTTAGGATGGCATGAAGAATATTCAACATATTGATGATTATTCCTTTTTTAACATGAACCATGGTAGTAATGTCATTATTTTCATTTTTCACGACATCAACGTCCAAAAATGAAACTTTAGTTTTAGAGACATTGAATGTAAATTTTATTGTTGGATGTAATTCGTTTAAATTGTCTATAAAGTAATAAATGTCTTCTAATGAATAACTCCAAATCATAAAGATATCGTCTAAAAACCTTAACCATACATCCGGTTTTAAGAGGCATTTATTTAGAAAATCATTTTCTAATTTTCCCATAAATAAAGATGCATCAGCAGGTGCCATAGGACTACCCATTGCTGTTCCCATTTTTTGGAGATAGTTTGTATTACCAAATTGAAAAAAGTTATTTTCGAGCACAAGTTTTATCAAATCACAAATATGTTCTTTTGATAGTTTATATGTATATTCGTTATCTTCAAGATAATATTTACACGCTTCGATACCATCATTGTGTGGTATATTCGTGTAGAGTGAAACCACATCAAGTGTAACAAGGAATGAATTTTCAGTTAGTTTCGGTAAAGATTTCAATTTGGTAATGAAATCAAAAGTATCTTTGACGTATGAAGGTAGTGATTTCATTAGTGGTTGTAAAATGTGATCAATATATTGCAATATAGTATTTGTAACTGAGTTGTATGTAGAAATAATGGGTCTACCTGGATATCCTAAAGGTAGTGACTTATCAACCGTTTTATGTATTTTTGGTAAAATATAAATCTGAGGTGTGCGTATTTTATTTGGGAAAATATCTAGTTCATCATATATGGAACAATTGTGTACAGAGATTTGATTAATACATTGGCTTATTTTTTCTTTCGTTTCTTCAGAAGGATTATAGGAAAGTTTTGTGTAATATTCTTCATCATTTAATTGTCTTTCTACTTCTTTAATATAATCCTCCTTATTCATTATTACTATGGTGCTCGACTTATCCGCTTTTTTAATTCTATTTTATTATTTATGTGTGTGTGTGTGTGTGTGTGCTTTAATGTTTAAAATGTTTTTAAGTTATATCTATATTTAATTTAGATGTATGGACTATGAAGTCTGAAACAAAGAATTATTATCTTAATTCTTATCTTAATTCTTATCTTATCTTATAAACGTTATATGAACTGCTTATAGCTTTTTTGTAGCTAACATGAATGCTTTATCCGTAAAATGTTTCTCTAAGAATTTATCAAGCTAGAAAGAAGTTGTAAATTTTGCATACACATGGCTCGATTCCTGTTTCGACATGTTGTTGGTTTAGGGTTTAATGCCATTTCACAGCGTAAGATAGCCTATAAATGGCGGCCGAAATAACTGGTAAGGTAAAAACCAGGGTAAGCCCCGTGAAGAACCTGTGACCCATGGGAAGCTACTGGCATGTTTTATTACATAGCCACATTGGCCGAGCCGAGACTCGAACCCACGCGAACAGAGGTGAGATGGTAGTGATTAGTAAAGGGAAGCGCTTTAGGCTACTAAGCCACCTGGTGCCTTCGTTTCGACATGTGCAAGACACATGGTCATCTTTCCATTATCGGATATTTTCTTCTGTATTGAGTATCTTTGACTCTAAGAGATCAAGATCAGACAACATCTCCTCCAACCAGTTTGTGTTGCAAAAGGTGACAAACCTGTTATACAATCGACGATTAAGTAAATTCATTTGAAAGCAGCACAACTCTAAGATTATATATATCATGTTTTATGCGTTAACAAATTTTACTGGAACTCAGCACAAACGTAAGATGTGTTTTAAATCACTAAAGATACTGGTTTTATTTCATGAAATTGCATAAAAATGTACTCACGTGATATTGAAATGCATTCAGAATTATTGGTTACTATTCATTTGCTTACATCATGAGTTACTATTTTACGTGTTATGTATAAAACTTATGACAATGCGTGTATATGAACCTAAAAAACACGATGGTCATGTATCGAAGATACAAAAGAAAAACAAAATTGTCATTCATGGTGAAATATTTAGCTTGTTAAACGCATCAGTTCATAACATATTTATTGACATACCGTTTATAATGTAAAGAGCAATATCTTCTAGCCAATCACATGGAAAATGTACGCCTAAACCAAACATTGTTATCCCAAATCATATGGAAAATGTACACCTAAGCTACACATTGTCATCCTAAATCATATGGAAAATGTGCACCTAAACTACACATTGTCATCCCAAATCATAATGAAAATGTACACCTAAACTACACATTGTCATCCCAAATCATATGGAAAATGTACACATAAACTACACATTGTCATCCCCAATCACATGGAGAATGTACACCTAAACTACACATTGTCATCCCAAATCATATGGAAAATGTACACCTCAAATACACATTGTCATCCCAAGTCATATAAAAATTGTACACCTAAACTACACATTGTCAACCCCAGTTACATGAAAAATGTACACCTAGGACATACATTGTCATCCCCGATCACATGGAAAATGCATACCTAAGCTACACATTGTCAACACTAATCACATAGAAAATGTACACCTAAACTACACATTGTCATCACCAATCACATGGAAAATGTACACCTAAGCTACACATTGTCATCACCAATCACTTGTAAAATGTGCACCTAACCTACACATTGGCATCACCAATCACATGGAAAATGTACACCTAAACTACACATTGTCATCACCACTCATATGGAAAATGTACACCTAAACTACACAATGTAAACCTAAACTACACATTTTCATCACCAATCATATGGTAAATGTGCACCCAAACTAAATATTATCATCACCTTGTGTTCCAGGTAAGATGATTGGCCTTCCGAAGAAGTTTCTACACGACGGAGGAATAGGGGGTGGTGTAATTCAGGTAGAATAATATAGCAGTAGCAACGCAAGAAATACTGTTCACCTCTTTTACATTGATGTATTTTAGATACTTATAAGAACTCGCCATCTTTTCTTGTAATTATCTCTTATATGACAGAAGTATTTCTAAGTTACAGGACTTTGGAACCAATTACAACTGCTTTGATGTCATTGCAATATAGCAAAGAAATAATATCAATGCCAGAAGTTATCTTTTCAGCCAACAAATTCATAATTAACAATTTAATCCTCAAATCGTCATGCATTTATTTTGAAGTTGCACAAAAAATAGTTTTGTAACGTCTTGACACAAATAACTTGTCACACAACCGCTTTTACTTGGAGTACGTCGCAATCATACCTCCGTATTATGCAACTTTCGTGCAGTCGTTTCTGTAAGAATGAAACTGTCAGTGTCGGGAACCTTCAACAAAACTTGATAAAACTTTTGATTGTCAGCGCGCTGCATTTGAAGGCATGTTACATATTTTCTTCAATATCTAAAGCAAGTATAGTCGATGCGCTGAATAAATTCTTTAGTAAAACCGCTTTCGGCATGATAGTGTCATGTGTACTCCTACATTTGTTTGATTCTTGTTCAATTGACATCAATAGATAAATTCGTTAATTGTATGTCTCGCATTGTTAATTACTAATATATGAAAGGATCGCAACGCATTATCGTTGAACAGACGTGATATTTAGTATGGTAGTATTGTTTAATAATTAATTATATATCATGGAAGCAACCTTTATCTTGCGTAGACTTTAATATGCTATACACAATTTTCCACATGTAACAGATTATCCTCCATGGCTTTAAGATGCAATGCACATTTTTCCATATGAAACATCTTATCTTACATGGAATGAGATACGGAATACACCATTATTTAATATTTTAAAATATACCATTCGTCTTTTGTGTGTTCTAAGAAAATAAAATCAGTGGTATTATTTAAATTACTCGTTAAATTACCTCTGACAGGGTTCCGCCAGCGAGTGTGTTCTCATCAACTTACTAGCTGCCAGACATCAGGTTGTGCGACAAATGAAGAAAAGGTTTCAGTTTATTGAGGAAGGGCTTATCCTCTCCAAACTCGTTGCATATTCGTCAAAGCTGGTATGTTGTGCCAAGTGAAAAAGAATTTGTAAATATGGCTTAGTAGACATGTGTGTGTGTGTGTGTGTGTGTGTGTGTGTGTGTGTGTGTGTGTGTGTGTGTGACAGACAGACAGACAGAGACAAAGACAGAGACAGACAGAGACAGAAAGAGAGAGAGACATATAGAGAGTTTTTGAGTTTTAAAGTAGCTTTACCACCTTTCCAGTCGTATCTCTACGATGGCTGTAGTGTGGCAGTTTATAGTGATGTCTAGCACTGGGACCTCGTGCCGTAGACATGCAGCGTAATGTCTCATCCAGTCACATTATCCTGACACCAGGCCGACCAGTCCTAAAACTAACCTCTTAATGGTGAACGCCAAGCGAGGCAGTTGGTAGTACCATTGTTATAAGTCTAAGTATGACTCGGCCGGGGTTCGAACCCGCGACCTCTTGCATCCGAGGTGAACGCTCTAAGCACAGGCAACCGGAGCGGTCCGCTTAGTAAGCATAACACATGAATCAACAATGGTATCTCTCAGTGATCTCAGAACATCACAAATCTAAATTTGCTCATTTTAATGTCCAATTTAATGTGTTATCCATCAGTGATCTCAGAACATTACAAACCTTAATTTGCTCGCTTTAGTGTCCAATTTAATGTTATCCATCAGTGATCTCAGAACATTACAATTCTAAATTTGCTAGTTTTAATGTCCAATTTATGATTTCAGAACATTACAAATCTAACTTTGCATATTATAATGTACAATTTAGCGTGTTATCCCTCAGTGATCTCACAACATTACAAATCTAAATTTGCTTGTTCTAATATCCCATTTGACTTCCAATAGTTTGCACTACATTCGAGTAGCCTAATTCTTAAATTTAATGTTTGTCTATTCAATACTTGTATTTTGTCAATGATACTGAAGTTTATCAATTATGATTCAGTCGGCCAAACACTAGCCGTACATTTCATCGTGTTGTTCAGTAACCAATCTTTTGCACCGTTACGCATCGCCTTCATTTAATAAAATGAGTGTAATGAATAGACCGGTGACAATTCGTTTAATATAAATTTTAATTTTTATTGCTTTATTTATTCAATTAAATAGAAGATACGCGGTCTTTTTGCCTGATTGTAAATGTAAAGGGAATCATTTTTGCAGATAGTACCATGATAAATTGATATTCCATGCAGGCTCTTTGCATATAACATTCTTTTCTTTCCGATGTTTGTTTACCTGATATGGATATCTTTTTTCTTTTTTTCGGCACATCTTGTAGATTTATTTTAATCTCTGTTGGAGAGGAGGGGACTCTCACTTGACATGTAAAATTAATTTCTGTCAGAACCGGCCACAGCATAGGACAACTAGAACAAAATTGCAGGGGCCCAAAACCGTCAGGTGCCCCGCCGCCGTCACAATCTACAATTCATAGGGGCTACTGGAGAATGTTTCCTAGGGCCCACAGCTGTTGTCCGCGACCCTGCTTTCAGGAACTATATTTGTATGCGGAAAGACTTATGCAGTGTTGGGAAAACTTATAGCCCGACCCATTTTGCATAATTTAGCAAAGAACATGAGTTTCAGACAGACTAGTTACCCGTTAGCAAAATAATACGTGAACTACACTTGTATCAAATTATATTCATTGATGGAAAAGATGAATGGCATTTGTTCTGGGCAAAGAGAAAGAAAAAACAAACAGAACAATTCGAGCCGTTTTGATTTGAAATGTTCCACGTGGAAGCAAATATGTCAATCCTGTGATATAAGTACATGACTTCAAAACAATAATTTGCTTTCTTCCCGGACAGGTCCTTGACAAATGCTTTTTCAACGCAGTAGGCAACAGTATTTTTACCTGTGGGGAACGGCTCTAACATATTTATAATAAATACAAATCGTCACAAGGATATTGTAAGATAATTTTCATGCATGATAATACATTTAATATTAATACATATTTTGATATGTGTTTTAGTTCCTACCTGCTTCAGTCTGAAAAGGCAAAAGTATATTTGTTTTTATCATTTTGAGGCAGGTAGCTTAATTAGGTAGAAATTTCATAATAATTATTTTGCTATTTGAAGGCACATTCCTGCGTGGAGAAGGCAGGCATGATTGGATTTATAAAGATGAGGCAACTGGATGTAGATGAAGACTTTTCGTTACGCGGTTATACTCTGGAGTGTGCGCTAGAGGTTGGTATACAGAGAGACAGACAGAGTTTAATGATGAATGATCAAATGTAAGGAGACAAAAGAACACGTAAATAGAACTAAGATAGTTACTTGCTAATTATTTGAAAGTTTATTCATTTACGTTTCTGTTAACCAGTCAATGGCACAGGTTATCAATGTGCAATCAGAACGGTAAATGTAAAACTGCTACGAAAGATTTATGTATTCTTTATGTTTGTTTGCAGGAGGACAGAAGAATGGGGCTCATTCCTTTCTTTGTAAGCACAATTTTCATTTGTCCTTACTATTTCAGAGATACTAGCTAATAATTCTAGTTCAACTTTAATCTGCATAAACCATGATCTGCCGTCGCATAATGCCCTGGGAGATCTGAGTCTGTGCTGTTTATTAGGAGTAGCCAGAAGAACAAAACAACATAGACCCTGATGTTCCAGCGTATTATACGGGACATATGTTTGAATTTTTTTTTATATAAAATGCATGCATATATATTCGCCATTGTGTCAGTTCATATCTTTTGCACATTTTAATTATGATACCAGCAAAAACCAAAATAAAACTGAAAACACTTTTCACAAAAGTTTGCATAAATGAAAAGAAGTATTCGGAAATAGCCATTGTTTATGAATCTCAGTAGCTTATTGATAAAGTGATTGATGAAAATCTATTGGGTTTTGAATTTAATTACAGGAGGGAGCATATCTAACGGATAGCTGTCGTTTGTCAATACTCTGATTTTTGTCAATTCTCTTGCATCAAGAATACTCAAAGCAAATCGTTATAGTGTGTTTCAAGACCAATATAAAATAAATTCAGTTTTCATTTTAGGAGCAAAATTGTTGACCTTACACGTTTTCACGTTTCGTAATCCAATTTTTATCGTACCCTAAAGTTATCAATAATGCGTGTATTACATGTTAATGATTAAATGTCCAGGTATGTGCCACTTTGGGCACGACAGCTTGCTGTTCTTTTGACAACATCCTGGAAATCGGTCAGGTCTGCGCTAAGGAGAATGTTTGGCTCCATATCGATGCTGCCTATGCCGGTAACGCTCTCATCTGTCCAGAGTTTCAGTACCTCATCAAGGGCATTGAGGTAAAGACATAATGAATGAAGAATTTTATGTTTCGAAATGTTTCTAACAAAATTCTACTCGGAATATCATTTTTCTAATTTTCTAAAGTTCCTAAAAATATTATTTAACCTCCCTTTACCCAAACGTTTAGGACTAGACTTACGAAGAGTGCCTTTTTTTATTGGTACACATGGACGTTGCTTACCTTAAACAAAGATTTTGAGTTTCACAAAGTAAATAAATATAGTACATTGACAAGAAAATCACAACAATTTGCTATTTATATTTCTTACACATTATTGAGGCTTTCTTTTTTGGTTACATACTAGACCTGTATTGTAAATGCAGTGTGCACTATACTAAATAATGTATAAACAAATTAAGACATTGCCGCAAATTAAATACATTATTTAATGCATTATACCGTTTTGTTGAACTGTGAGTTATTATAATAACGTTGATAACTCTCACTAATGAAAATCGTTTTTGTCATTCTTTTTCAATTCGATTCACTTCATTTTGATGCACTGTAAATTCTATCATTATTTATTTTGTGACTTCAGAATGCAAACTCTTTCAACTTTAACCCAAATAAATGGATGCTGGTAAACTTCGACTGCTCTCTCATGTGGTAAGCATCTTATTCTTTGCGTCCGTATTTTCAACAATATAGATTAGTGTATATCATGTTGTATATTCTACAGAATGCGTGGGCAACTTCTTTCAGGGTGCGGGCCGAATAAGTGATTTGTAAAGCCACTCGCTATGACGTAAATTAACGGGTAAAACCAGTTAGCGATCCATATTTCGCTCACTCCGGTTCTACAGCCATATGTACTACTCATGTGTGCTTTTAATAATAATATCCATATGATGTAAATATATTGGTGTGCATTATAATATTTCACTCTTTGCTACATATTGATTATATATTCACGCGGATTCGCATAACAGAGAGAGTGAGTTTGCTGAACTGATTGTTTGTATTGGATGCAAAAATTTATACTAACGAAAAGACAATATATGAAACGCTTTTAATCTAATTCTTCATTATGTACAGTTAAGTCGAAAAATGTCGTGCAGCTTAGTCTTTCATATGCATGGTATTTTTGGTTTTAAAATTTACAAATACCTTTGATGTGATTACGAAAAACCAACAGTAAATAAAAGCTTGTTCACGAAAATTAAAACCTACATAAAGTTGTACGTAACTTTCTCGGATCTCATTATCATAAACTGTTTTAAAGTGTATGATTCAACTAGTCAAAATCAATTTATCATGAATAATACAATAATAAAAACTGTCTTCTTTAGAAAGTCAATTTGCGGATAGCATGCAGATATTTTCTGCCATACGTTGTATTAATACGTGAGTCACTAGTTGTCGTTGATTTGGAGATGTTACAGTGCTGGGTTGGAAAGATATTTCTGCCCGTGGAAGAAAACCCCAAAACTGTCTTTCAAAAATGCCATAAAGACAAAACTGGCCTTTTGCAACAAATGCCAAAACGCGGCCTTTTTATTTTTTTTTTAGTTTTATTTTTTTATTTTTTCATAGAGATAAAGCCTCTCAAATTTTAACGAATGTGACGTAATTGACAATGAATTGGACACATTTTTATACAGAAAATGAAGCTATGAAACAAAAATTTTCATCCCCAAAACGTTTCGTCACTGGTAATATTGCCCTAATGCCTGTTCTGATTCATTGTGATACAATCTGAGTAACATACATGGTACTGAAAAAGACAACACAAACAAAACTGCATGGGGACAGATAAAGAATAAATGACTTGCTAAAATAAACACTTGTCCTTAAAAGGAAGTGACACCGACTGGTAGCATTAATGAGTGCCCTGACAGTATGCTACTTCTTATTAAGATCAGATGCTGCCGTCTAAAATGATCCTGGAAAAACCCTTAACAGGATGGTTAGTACCTAATTCCTCACAATACATGATTACTTAAACACTAATGAAGTCCAGTCTATGTATCATCCCATTATCTTGACAATAGGGTTCGTGACAAGGAATGTCTGACGTCAGCCGTTACGGTGGATCCCCTGTATCTGAAGCATAAACACGACGGTAAGTCCTAAATACAACGGTAAGTCCTAAATATGACGGTAAGTCCTAAATACGACGGTAAGTCCTACATACAACGGTAAGTCCTAAGTATGATGGTAAGTCCCAAACTAAGTTCTCATAATTAATTTCACGATTGAAAGAGATTTTGTCATCCACGTAATGATCAATTTAAGCAATGGACTTGAGTATGGACACAGTATTGAAAATCACAGAGAAATCACACCTCTAGGCCTTTACATTAAATCAAGCAGTAAATAAATCCGTCAATCAGTCTATTGTGATGAGCTTTGGTTGAATTGGTAACGCTTTGAATTACGTTTTACAACTCAGTATAGTCCATCTTTATCTGATTGTCAGAAAGGAATTTAAATTTTTACTTACCCTTAGCCAATGGATTGCATCGATTCGCTCCATTATTCGTTCGTGGATTCAGATCTCATGGGAAATAATTGTACTTCAAGTACTCTGGATCCAGCAAGAAATCGCGCGTGCCATGGATTGATTAAAATAACTGTAAAACAAATGACAACGAATAGTGCAAAATTAGTTTCTTAACTATCTCTAATTTAGCCTTAGTCAAAGACTATTAAAATACAAAGACAAAGAAAAGAAAACAAATCAACACAACAAACACTTTGAATTTGCACAACTCTAAATAATGAATATATCTCAGGTAGAAGTATTGCTCCAACACTGTAGATATCACGCTTCAATTGTTTGAAATACGATGATTAAATATTATTTTGTAGTCAACACCTAGAATCCTGGATTGTATGTTTTATCTTTCCATTCGCATTCAAATAAGTCAAATAAGAATACACTATCTAAAACATGCTTTCTCTGCAACAGCCTTTCTGGCATTCAAACCATATTTTACCTTGTCCAATGTGCACCGAACTTCTTTGTCATCCCTTACTTACTACATAGGATGGATATAGCTTATATATTTAAGAATGGAAATTACGTATTAAATTTAAATGCACGTAAATATCATCTACCAAAGATTACATTGTAAAGCTAGTTTAATTTGTACTTTTATATGGATTCGTTGGCATTGGTAGGAAAATACGCCTATGTACAATTTCATACATGGGTACCGTACATAGGGCAAACTACACCGCCCTCTTCCGATTCCAGCTCTATGCAATTTTTTGGTCTACATTCGTTAAAACTAATAGCTGACCACTACATGTGTGCACCCCACCCACCCCACCCCCAAATGTTTCTGCTGTTGCCCTAATGCCAGTGTATAAACATGGCCACTAATAAAATACTGATGTTTAGAACTTAGCTTTTCCGTCACGAAGTTATTCACTTGTTCATAATCACAGCCAATTTTAACATCTTTTCTCTTTTCAGATTATGCTATAGACTTTCGTGTAAGTATTAGTAGTCGAAAAATGGGTGCATACTTGTAAGCATAGGGCCCTAGACCAAACAAATAATATCCACCATATATATGAAACGTCAGCCTTCCTTCAAAGATAGCAATGAACTTCAAACGATTCAATTGCTTAGTAGCACTATTTATGGAAGTATGAAGATTAAATTATTTTTTATACAGAGAAAGAATATGATATGTCATTAATAATGAACAAAAAGAGATTGTATTCAATAAATCATCTCAAAGGGTAGTCTATCAATGCTGGACCTAGATATTTCTCTGAACACAATATGTCCGATAAAACAATTAAAGGAATCATTTTTTTAACAGTATCAAGTAAGACTTTCTTATTTTCAAAAAAATGAATAGTTTAGAAGAAAAGGAAAATAAATAATTTGTCTGATGAATGTAAACCTTTCTGAGCTTCTGAATTTACTTTTAGCACTGGGGCATTCCCCTTAGTCGCCGATTCCGATCGCTGAAACTGTGGTTTGTTCTTCGCACTTACGGCAAAGAAGGCCTGCAAAACTACATCAGACAGGTAGTGAAAATATATTATGATATAATAGTAAACATATATAGTAAGGGTATAATTAGTTAGAGGACCCGTCCTCTTTAGTAGATTAGATATATGAATAAAGGAAATGTGTGTGTTGTTTTAATTTAATGCAGGTTAAAAGGACTTCTTTACTGAGCTATCTTTGTTATTCTCATACATATAAGTTGATTCTAGTTGAAATTAGTCTACCCATAACGCACATCGCTAAAACAGAATAGCGAGCTCGACAATATTGGGCTGCCTGCGTGAGATGATTGAAACGAAATGTTGACTATAATGAGAAAATTGCTTACTCGGTACGCACGATGTAAAGAGAGCAACGCATCTGACAAAGGATATGTTATTTTTTTATATAAATTATTTATTCTTTATCATCAACTCCGCCATTAACAGTCTTAACTACACTGCACCTTTCCTTTCCAACACGCACACATCGGTTGAACTGGTCCAAACTTCACTCGCTCATAATGCAACGAAGGTCGGTCCTTTTTTCTGCCTCTAGCTCCCTCCTCGTAGTCGAACAAAAAGAAGCCGATTGAATCTCTCCTTTTGGAACAGTTTCCTAACCTACTGGACTATGGAAATTGATAGGTAGCATCCCAATTCTTCTTGGAGATTTCAATTTTCATTTTGACTGCCCTCGAGATTATTAGACATCAGTTTTCTGAGATTCTATTCACATTTTCAACCTCAAACAGTTAGTTAGCCAACCCACCGACATACATTTTCACATTTGAGACTGGAATCTTCAAACTTGATGATAATATTCTACAGTCTTCATTGGTGTCCCAAGTGCTTGAATCAGACCACATCTGTATCATATGTCATCTCACCGTATCAGTCTCCCACCCTCCATCTCTGTGCGCTTCCAAGAGAAACCTCCGCATGACATCCAAACAAACTTAACATCGTTTCGTTTGTAATTTCAGTGTTTGTTTTTGTAATCGTGTCGTTGTATAGGTTTGCATGTGTTATCCAACATTGCAAAGCGCTTAGAGCTTCTAAAGATCAGGCGCTTTACTAAGTCCACATAATTATTATTATTATTATTATTATTATTATTATTATTGATATTATTAGTTTTATTAATTTTATTAGTAGTAGTGGTAGTAGTTTTATTATTATTATTATTATTATTATTATTAAAATTATTATATGATTGCCTCTTTCCGCTTCCTCTGTATTCATAGTTAAGGTGGCATGGATGATCTTCCGGCTTGAGCAATGTAGCAGAACAGCAGTGATTTATAAAAACAAAATAGCAACAGTTTCCTTCAAATTATTTATCTTATCTTCTCCTTAGTCTTCACAAATCAGACAGATTTTTTAGCGCATGTACTCATTTATCAGACACAGTATATGTTTGACTTTGCTTTGGATGGGGTGGGGTAGGGGCCGTTGGTCCACTCATAAGATGATTTGTGGATTTTGTAAAATTGTAAAAACCTTTTTCTTATGGAAGCAGCTAAATTTACAGCAATAACGGAGTTATATTTGGCAAAATACACCAAAAACTCCCAGGTGTCGAGACACATCGGACAGCATTCTGCTCTATCGCATGCGCGAATTTCAAATGATCGCTGACCAATTGTATTATGTTCTTGCTGTACTGTCATTGTGGAATACTACTAAATATCGGCAAAACTATATCACAGTGATCAAAGACATTTTTTATTACACATTCATTAGATCTGAGGAATGTGTGGTATACATGTGCATATTGAGTAGTTACCCTGACTTGATTGAACTAGTTTGTTCACGTTTGAAAGACACGAAATACGCTTTAGTTGTTATGAATGACAAGATAAATACTTACTTGGCGATGATTAAAAAAAACAGGCAGATTCCATCCAATGCGTCTAGACTGTGCTGGTCTTTGTTTAAAGCTACTACTCCATGCTGTTACCTCGTGGTTTCGGCAAACTCCATATCTTCGAGATGGAATACGTTATGACGTACCAATCCACCATAACAGTAAATATGTCTCAAACGGGAGGAAACTGCAAATAGCAATTTTCATGCTCCATGACTTGTGATTAATTTAGCTGTGACACATATTTATTGACACTATTACATGTATGGTCACTTACGTTTGCACCAGTAACAATTAAATTATGGTTACAGTGACGTTTTTTCTTGTATATGTAGCTATCGTACGTTTCGGGATCATAAACCTATGACACAGACGAGACAGAGCGTGATTTGAGTCTCAATAAATATGGTCTTAAAATCACCAACTAAAAATATAAACATTCATGTGAGTTTCTGCTGCACGTCGTATTAGATTTGTATTTTACTTACATTAGCCATATCCAATACATTTACTTGAAGAAATAATGGCTATTTCTTTTACCCTCAAAATGTTCTTCTTGTCAGCAAAATTGGCACACAAAATGTAAGAAAAAGTCCGTGCAATTAAACTGTTCAATCTCATTGTCGCTGATCGAAGAATAGTCAGTTATATTTTAGTCCTTCACACGATGGAGAGAGAACAAATCCAAATCTAATCTCAAATTTCGGACGAGGTAGCACATTTTTATAATCTGATTAAAATCAAATCTCCATTGTCCAACGAGAAGATCTGACAGCGGGATTTTTTTAGTCATGTTCTGGTGACATATGTTACAAACATAATAGCTAATTGTATCAACCAAACAGATGAAGAGGTAGGTCTTCGCTTTTGGGAGATTGTGCAGAGTGACTGAAGAACATCAATGTATGCCGAACGATTTGATTCACATTCAAATTTCTAAAAGCTGAATTTTGATTGGCTATTTCAAAGGTCAATAGAACATGACCCATAAGCGGTCGCTGTCAGATCTTCACGTATGATATAGGGATCTCCAACAACCCCCACCCCCAATAACAATGATAAGTATATATATGTCACTTTAGCACGTGAGATTAGCCAAGGTGTTCAAGTCTTACGTGGATAACGACTCTAGATTTGAGACGATGGGACCGACCAAAATGGGACTTATATGCTTCCGATTAAAGGTAAGCCTATTTGTATGACTTGTAAGACAGAATTTTACCAGTATAATTATCTGTTCTAGACACAGTTTCTACTTAGCAAATCTGTAATAGCTCTGGTCAAGGGAAATTGTAACTTTAGGACCAGACCCTTATACTGAAATCAAAATGAACATGAAAAGTATATGTGTAGACAACAGAATCTACATCTGTGCAAAAACTTGCATTATACGACTAGCATTTAATGACATACAGAGTGGGTCTGGATATGTATAATGAATTCAGTAATTAACATGTAAGGACATACAGAGTGGGTCTGGACATGTATAATGAATTCAGTAATTAACATGTAATGACATACAGAGTGGGCTGGACATGTATAATTAATTCAGTGATTAACATGTACTAACATACAGAGTGGGTCTGGACATGTATACTGAATTCAGTGATTAATATGTATTGACATACAGAGTGGGTTTGGAAATGTATAATGAATTCAGTGATTAACATGTACTGACATACAGAGTGGGTTTGGACATGTATACTGAATTCAGTGATTGACATATACTGACATACAGAGTGTGTCTGGACATGTATAATGAATTCAGTGATTAACATGTAATGACATACAGAGTGGGTCTGGACATGTATAATGAATTCAGTAATTGACATGTATTGACATACAGAGTTGGTCTGGACATGTATAATGAATTCAGTGATTAACATGTAATGACATGCAGAGTGGGTCTGGACATGTATAATGAATTCAGTAATTAATAGGTAATGACATACAGATTGGGTCTGGAAATGTATAATGAATTCAGTGATCAACATGTAATGACATACAGAGTGGGTCTGGACATGTATAATGAATTCAGTAATTAACATGTAATGACATACAGATTGGGTCTGGAAATGTATAATGAATTCAGTGATCAACATGTAATGACATACAGAGTGGGTCTGGACATGTATAATGAATTCAGTAATTAACATGTAAGGACATATATACTGATGTGATTATCATGTAAGGACATTTATACTGAATTCCATAATTAACAGGTAAGGACATTGAAAGTATGTCTAGACATTTATTTTGAATTCTATAAATAGCATTTAAGGACATAGAAAGTAGGCTGGACATTTATACTGAATTCTATATATAACATGTAAGGACATAGAAAGTATGTCTAGATATTTACACTGAATTCTATAAATAACATTAAAGACATAGCAAGTAGACTGGACATGTGTACTGAATTCTATAAATAACATGTAAGGACATAAAAAGTAGGCTGGATATTTTTTTACTAAATTCTGTAATTGATATGTAAAGACATAAATAAGTATGTTTGGAGATTTATACTGATTTCTATAAATAACATGTAAGGACATAGAAAGTAGGCCGGAGATTTATACTGAATTCTATAAAAAAAATTAAAAAAAACATGTAAGGACATAGAAAGTAGGCTGGATATTTATACTGAATTCTATAAATAACATGTAAGGACATGGAAAGTAGGCTAGAGATTTGTACCGAATTCTATAAATAGCATGTAAAGACATAGAAAGTAGGCTGGATATTTATACTGAATTCTATAAATAACATGTAAGGACATAGAAAGTAGGCTGGAGATTTATACTGAATTCTATAAATAGCATGTAAAGACATAGAAAGTAGGCTGGAGATTTATACTGAATTCTATAAATAGCATGTAAAGACATAGAAAGTAGGCTGGATATTTATACTGAATTCTATAAATAACATGTAAGGACATAGAAAGTAGGCTAGAGATTTGTACCGAATTCTATAAATAGCATGTAAAGACATAGAAAGTAGGCTGGAGATTTATACTGAATTCTATGAATAACATGTAAAGACATAAAAGTACGTTTGGAAATTTATACTGAATTCTATAAATAAAATGTAAGGGCAGAATGTAGGCTGGATATTTATAATGAATTCTGTAATTAACATGTAAAGACATAATAAGTAGGTCTGGAAATGTATAATGAATTTTAAAATTATCATGTTATGACATATAAAGTAGGTCTGGCTACTTTTTACTGAGTTATATAATTAACATGTAAAGAACAACATCCTTGGTTTGGGTATTTATACTGATTACACATACCACAAATATATAGTTTCAACTTGAGGTGATCGCCACTAAAAGGAACAATATATATATATATATATATATATATATATATATATATATATATATATACTATTATTTAAGGTGGGTCGTGGGCAGTTTTGTCGTCCTCAGACAGTTTCGTGGGCAGATAAAAGTTCGTGGGCAGATTTCCATCTGCCCACGAAGCACGTCGTCCTTTTCTGCACTCTTGCCACAAATATCAATAAAATAAATGCATATTTACACTGCTGAATGTTAAATATTCGATAAATATTCATCTGCAAATTAAATAATTTCCTTTTTACCTATTTATTTCCATTTTTTCATTAATGAATTGAATTGAATAGCACAACTTGAGTTACCTCCCATTATGTACTAGTATATATTGCACCTTAAAAATAGATTGACCCGGAAGTAGTATGTTTCAGATTTACTGCCCATGATGACAGGGGGTCGTTACAAAGAAAATCAAGGGATGGGGTTCTAACCTGTAACAATATAATATGTTAATAGTGTTACAGGTTAGAACCCAAATCTGTTGATTTTCTTTGTAACGAGCCACTATGCCCGTGATTATTATTGTGAGAGATCAAAACTGCCCGGGAACCAGGATGTGGAGTGAATAATCTGCCAATGTCGCCAACAAGCACCATACATATATACTATTTATTTTGATATCTAAGAAGTTTTCAATAATGCTAATTAGTAACATTATAATGAGTGAACTGTTATATGTCTTTCGAAATACCTCTATTCACTATTGCTGGTCTTGAGCCCAAACTAACAGGATTGTGGCTGTCATTAGAAATACAAGTGATACCATTTATTTAAATCCAGGCTTAGTAAGTTCATAACTTCACTTAAGTTCATATTACATGCTGCTGCATTTTCTTCTCTCAGTCTACCATTAACAACGACAACAAAAGAAAAATGGTGTTTACTCAGAATTTGTTCCTATATTTATCAAAAAATTTGTTTTGGAACAGATATTTTGTTGGAAAAGCTGAAAGAATAAAATTGGGGGAAAATCATGATGGTATAATAATACAATTGTTTACTTATAATAAAAGAATACTGGATTTAGTGTACAACATCCTTGCAATAATTAAATGGCATTGTGAATATGCAGAACCCCAATTCTTTAGTGTACATGTACTGTTTAAGGTACAAAACTGTTTTGCATACTTCATAACTTATTTCTCTAATAGTGCAAATAATAGGAGACAGAAGACATTTAGAAAGAATTAATTTGTCAAAATAAGTTAAATATCAAGATTAGTTTAATGGACGTTTGAAAATTTACTATTAAAGTAAAATTGCCTATTTTTGAGAGAAAAATCCTAATAGTAATACACGTAATTTTATTTAAATTAGCAGTAATGTAGAGGATGCTGATTTATTTATGAAATATACCATAAACGTGTGTTTCATGTTCATTACTCCAAAGTAAAATACCCAAGAACCACCTCAGAAAATCAGTAATGACATATTCACGTAAAACACAAAACACAATTCTAAAAAAGTGATGGAGATGCAGTTATCAGCTGTGAGTCACATAGCTAACACATGTTGAGTAGCAGACTGGATGATTGGTATGGAACGAATTGTATTTGCCTTGTCAGAATAGTTGGTAAAGATTTTAAGAGGACTTCCTGGTTGGAAAAAAGTGAATTGGAGAAATGTATTATTTTTTTCATCGTATGTGTCCTTGTTTCACTTCATTAATAATAATGATATGACTTTTGACAAATCTTTTTGTCCGAGTGACTCAATGCTGATAAGTGTAAAAAAATGTCGAGGCTGCGACAGTTGTGTCCTCTGTAGAAATGGGTGTTTATTAAACTAGGTCAAAATTAGGTAGTGTAAAAATAGGAAGTGGAACAATACACAATATGGAAAACGCTCGCTGTGGAAGACATTGGGCGGACATACAGACACATCAAGATGTATTTAATAAGATTCATACACATATTATATACTGTTGTATAGCTCTCCTTGTATGCTTCAGATTTATACTATAAACATTGAAGTTTGTGATATCGAGACAAACGGCAATGGAAGATGCACGTATCAAGGTTATGAAGATTGTTAAATTCACAAGCGATACAGAGTCAAATATACCAAAACTTTCATATTGCATTTTCTTACATTTCTACTATCACAGATCGATTTAGACTGATGCGAAACCTATCAATTTATATCAAATTTGTCAAAATCGGGGTTTATTTACTATTGTTATGAGTTATTCACCTGTATGGAAAACGATCGTATAGGAAGACATTAGGCGAAATGACAGACAAAGGAAGATATACTTAATAAGATACATACACATACTATTTACAGTTGTACGGCTTTAATTATATGCTTTAGATATATAGCAATAGCATCGAAATATGTAGTACGATCGCAAAACGGCAATGGTAGATTCACGTAGCAAGGATATGCAGATCGGTAAAGTCGCACCCGATATTCAGTAAAAAGAACAAAACCTTCTATTTTGCATTTTCACACATGTCTATTGGCACAGATCGATTTAGTATGATTAGAAACATATCAATTAAAATCAGATTTGTCATCTGATATCAAATGTGTCAAAACCGTTGTTTTTGCGATTGTTATGACTTATTCGCCCATATGAAAAACTTTCGTATAGGTCGGATCTAGGCGCACGGACAGACAAATAAAGACGTGCTTATTAAGATATATACACACATTTTATAATATTGTATAGTTTTAATTCTATACTTCAGATCTCTAATATTAGCATCGAAGTATGTGCTACAATCACAAAACGGGAAGGGTGTATTAAAGTAGCAAGCATATGAAGATCGGTAAAGTCGCACCCGATATTCCGTAAAAAGTGGAACTTTTTTATTTTGTATTTTCACACACGTCTATTGGCACAAATCGATTTAGGCAGATGAGAACCTATATATTAATATGAAATTTGTCAAAAGCTGTGTTTGTTTACTATTGGTATAAATTATTCACCTATATGGAAACCGTTCGGATAGGAAGGCATCGGGTGCACAAACAGACATATGAAACCGTACTTAATAAGATACATACACATATTATTTAATGTTGTACATCTTAAATTATATGCTTCAAATCTATAGTATTAGCATCCAAGTATGTGCTACTATCGCAAAACGGGAAGGGTAGATGCACATATCAAGGATATGAAGATCGGTAAAGTCGCAAGCAATAATGAGTCATAAATACCAACTTTTTTATTATTAATTTTCTCGACTTTTTTTTGGCACAGATCGATTTAAACTGATGAGAAACCTATACATTGATATTATATATGTCGAAATATATGGTTGTTTAAGATTGGTACAACTAATTTACCTATATGGAAAATCTTTGTGTTGGAAGGTATTTGGCGCACGGAAAGACAAATGAAGACGTACTTAATAATATATGTAAACATGTTATATGCTGTTGTTTAGCTTTAATTTTATGCTTGAAATCAGTAGTATTAGCATCGAAGTATGTTGTAACCCCCCTCCCCTTAGTACGCTACTGCAAGCAGACTTTGTTAAATGCTAAGAGACACTAATTGCTCGAAAATTATAATTTAAAAAATATTTATGTATTTATGGACTCGTATATTATAACCTTATAATGCGCCTTCATTTTCCATCAGGTAGGTCTCCAGGTCGAGTTGTCATGAAAAACAGGAACCAGTATCGTACATTCTTTACTAAGCGACTTCTCCGATGGTGCAATGTGTCTATAGAGCGTCCGCCTCGGATGCGAGGGGTCGCGTATTCAAACCCCGGCCGAATCATACTAAAGACATAAAAATGGTACTAGCAGCTGCCTCTTTTGGTGCCGATCATTAAGAGGTTAGTGTTCGGATTAGTCGGCCTGGTGTCAGGATAGTGTGACTGGGTGGGACAAGTTTGTCTTATGTCCGCTAAAATGCAAAAGCCTACTGAACCAAGTCGAACAGGTTACGTATTATACAACTTATTTTCGAGGTTTCAGCGCCCCCCCCCCCCCTTAAATGCGTACATATATTATCAGTATACCTCCATGCTCAAGCCTATGCATTTGGGTTACCCCCCCCCACCCCTCTATGCGTACATACTAAATGGACGGCCCCTAACCATTCATGAGATGGTATTGATTCAAATTTACGAGTGCGATTGTGATGTACGCATTTCCCTACACAAACACGGGATGGTATTATTCAACCGTACATGTCCACAAAACTATATATATTTATAGATATATGTATACAACCATGGTACATCAATTAGGTATCTAATTACATAATGACAGTGTAGTGGTTAGCAAATTTGAGAAATATACTTTTTTATTCAGACACCATGCCAAAAGGAAAGAACTAACTTACAGTTTACGCTGAACTAAATTAAATTTACTATTTTTGTTTCCAGCATGGTCGGAATATGTTTACATGTTTCATATTAGGAAACAATTTGCATTATGGCTAAGTATATCTAAGAAGGAAATAAGATGTTCTTACAAACTCTTATTTTGTTGGTGTATTGGTTACCTCTCAACATATGAACCATTCTTTGCCATCTCACGATTATAATCCGTATGTACTTAAGCGTTGTCTCATTTGTAGTGTTAATTTTTAAATGTATACTTTGCTTGTAAAATGATCCCACTTTATACAAATGTACAAACACCGCAATCGTGATGTGCTTACAGGAATACATTCTTCTGAGTTCTACTGAAGTCAGTTATTCAGTATAATTTGTAAAACGATATGGACTGATTGATAAAAGTGACTGTTTTCTTTACTTTGGTTTGTCGCAATATTTTTCTAACACAGTACTAATATACACTGGTCACACATGACGCCCCAAAGAAGCAGTTGTAGTTAATTCTTTTTTACCTGTAGTAATGGGATTTTTACAATATATGGCTGTGGCAGATGTACGTCGATTATCAGACAATGGTCGGCTTTTGCACTATTCGCTTATTTCCCTACTTCGAGTGCGGACTGATTGACCGTTAAGCAAAATCTCAATTAATCTCTGCGATTTATGTGCAACGTACGATATTGTCCCCAGTGTTTATTTAATTCCATCATCGTTTAACAAAACTTCTTTTCTTATCCTCTCTAAATCAACTTTTGTTGACCAAAGACAATACATTTTATAAGCAAGGCAGAACGCAAAATCATATTACCCATCCACGAGTACAATGAAAATATGTAAACAAAAATAGTTAATAAAATTCCAAGGTATGTATAATATTGTAATATATTTTGGAGTATGCGCATTTGTTTACCGCTCTCCATTTTAAGGATTCCTTATATACTTGCTTGAATATGGGAAGTCGGTGCTGGGATTATAGTCTTTAGACCAAAATAATTAGCCAATTACTAGGGGCAAACGTTACGGAGTGAAGTGTAAGTGAGTTTCAAGATGACATGGTTTACTTTTGGTGAATTCAGGTAAGAGCCGCATGAGTATCCCTGTCACTCAGTAGTCCCTATTCAAATCTAATTGCGTGAATTGATCGTGTGACTCCAGGTGCAGTATTTATGACTGGAGATTGGTAAATTATACAATGGAATCAACAGAAAAGGACTGTTCCGCCGTCGGCGGGCGCCATTTATTGTTGCTGTGGTGGTAAATATGTTACAAAGTTACAGGCGAAATGAAGCTAAAAATCATGATTTAAAAGGCCTAAGGTGGCGTAGTAAAAACGGTTCCCTGTATTAGGTTGTTGAGTTGTATAGTTTCACGGCGTGAAATACTGGCGGTAAGTTACGGAAAGTTAACGAAGAGAAGCTTTGCAGTTGTGACATTGACATACAATTGGGAAGTTGGGATTTGTGGTCATGTATTAATTAGAGTAACATTACTGATAGATTGGACGCGTTGGACTTTCCAGTTTGCAGAAGTAGTTGTACAGGATTCCTTTGAATCGGGGAAACCTATGACTCGTAGGGGGATTCGCGCAAGGGCTTGACATCGCTCGGTCAAGAAACCCATTTGGTTGATACAATATTTCTTGCGTGAGCATAATGCAAATGTGTATATTGGCTTGCACTGTTTGCAGCTATGATGTACGATGTTAAGATCTCAGTCGGTCAGGATATTCTTTAACAACGGTATCTTTTATCCTAACACGTCTTTCAATACGGTACCATTTACCCCTTGCAATAAAGTATATCAGTTGGAGGTTGAGGATGAACTAATCGATATTGAATTTCTCTAAGTACTGTTTGGTCAATGTTCGGATCTCATTATCTTGTTATTGCAAAAAATATATATTGGTTATAATCAATTACACCTTTAGTTTTATGATTATTTAGACATTCTATATAAATCCAGCATGGTATCAGTTAATATTTCAACGATATTGTTATATGTGACCAGTACATTTGAACATGTATGATTATAAACAGTAAAATTAGGCATTTAAACTGTAGGAAAAAAAATTCTACTGAAAAATGTTTCATCAGCATAAAAAACTAAGGCTTGTCAAATCCGAGACTAGCAATATTTTATAGTACCTATATTTGCTCTTTTCAGGCCAAGTTCTCACGTAATGGCTTGTTTTAGTAGATTGCTTGTTTTTGTGTGGGGTTTTTTTTGGTGCTCCCACACAAAATGCGCATGCGCGGAATTTATTTTCCGTTGCCATGACGTATAAAAGTTACCGGCCATGCACCAACATTTTTCTTTATACATCAGATTTGCATAACATGATTAAAAGTAGTTATACTTGAACAAAAAGAACCAAAAAAAACCTATAAAGTGTACAGAAAAAATAATTTAATTTCTCGAAATAAAAGTATACATCACTGTTACTTAGATACGATTTTCAACCTATAGAGGACGCCAGCAGGAAATGACGTACATTTATCCCCACAAGACGAAGTACTGGGGGGGGGGGGCCGGCACCAGACAGACCCCCCACCCCACTTTTCCAAAAAATTATAGTGTTTTATGTGTATTTATCCCCCCCCCCATGTGTTGTATGTTTTATATTATGCAAAAGAATTTAGGTCAAAAAAATTTAATTCTCCTTTTTAACGGGGTATTTCTTTTAAAACCTAGTTTTATCTATAGGGTTGTTTTTCCGAATAGGTTTCCATCTTTCCATCACCTGACTTGAAATCCCTTCCCTATACTCTTGGTTGACCTTGGCTAGAGGTCGCCTATATCCCGTGTGTGCTATATATATATATGCTATAGTTTGTGTATGCTATATTTTGCTTCCATGTTGGGATAGCCTTTATTTTTTCCCAAATCTCCCCAGTAATCTTAGGACCTTATAATCGGATCAAGAAAAGGTTTATTTTTATTTATTTAATATATTTTTGAATTTTGGCTAAGTAACGGTGTATTATAATTTAATTAAGAAAAGAAAAACTTAATGTGTTCTGTGTGCAAATATATTGTGTCATTATTCACATATTGGATTTGTAAATTGAAATCCGCTGTACTCGAGTTGGAGTCCATACACTTTTTTATTTGCTTGTATTTCTCCCACCTAGAGTTAGGCCGTCTCAAATTATTTATTGGATTTCTGCCAAAATCTCTAAAAATGGTTGTTCTTCCCACACACACACACACACACATACACACACACAGTGGGGATTTACCGTGCAGTGCGAGAGCTGCACATTTTGAGCAAATAGAATTAGAAGAGAGACTTATTAGATCCTTTGTTTTCGTGTATGTATGTAAAGTTTCCTATATGAGGTGTTTTTCCCGACTCTTTCATAGCCCCATGACGTCATTATCTCGTTCTTTTCCCATATAGTTTCTCTGTCCCGATAATTAGGATTTGTGATAGTTTACGTAATATAATTAAAGTCTATTTAATTATTTAATTTTAATTGTAATGGATAATAAAAAGAAACTGAAGCTGTTTAGGAAAATTTATAAGAATCTAAAAGGGTGGCGGCTACAGCAGATTCCAATCCGGGGTGGGGGTATGAGGGCAAGGGTTCACTTTGTGATGGTCCCCTTTAAGGGGAGATTATCCATTGCCCCATCTCCCTCCCCTTCTTTTCACCCTTTGCAGCCCCGTCCCTCCCATTCACAAATCTTCCTAGAAGTTCTTTTTTCTAATTAATTTGAAAGGATTACAAAAAAATTTGCCTATTCATTTTTTTTATGTTTATGACTTGGTCACACGCCATCATGGTTTTAGTTATGTTATCTGTTATTTTTCCTATTAAAGTTTTGTTAAAGTTGCCGTCTTGATATAAAACTTGGTTTCTTCTGTATTTTTATTTCTTGGATATCTCCATAATTAATTGTATCCTGTCTTGTTTCCTAAACTCGCACTGTGCCATCGCATGATATTTTGTGAAGTTCGCACATTTGCACATGAGATAATTTACATGTATGCATATGTCGTGTAGATATCTGAATATCAAGCTTTGTATTTTTGGAGAGCCGATGTTGGTCCAGTACCTCTAAGGTCTGTCCCAATTAACCGAGATATTTCCTCCTCTACTTTATTTTTAATTTTAGAGGTTAAATTTTCCCTTATCCAATTATATGTTTCCTTAGTTTCAATTCCCCAAAGTTCCTCATTTTCCCTATATTTACATAAAAGTTCCTTTATACTTCTAAAGGTCCTTGTTGTTTCTAGTCTTTTTACCAGTTTATTATTTTTGTAGATGTCACTTATGTTTTTCATGCTAAAACCAAACCAGTAAATGTATAAAGCTTCCTAAGGGGTTTTGGGTTGGATATTTACTTCTTTTACATTATAAATTAAATACTAGAGAGGAGGCCTAACTCGAATCGGGAGAAACACAAATAAATAAAGAAAGAAAGTGCGGACCCTGACTCGAATACAGCCTACCTCATTTTGAAAATAGACTTTAATGTGAGAAACACCACACCATAGTCAATCACATAAAACAAAAGGTTTTATTTTAATTTCAAATGGTAGTATACCGTTCATCTCGCCGGAATTCTAAATTGCAAATTAATTCAAAAGCAACTAAATTTATACCAGGACAAACAAATAAATTTGAAAAGTCCATAGAAAAATATATATTAAGACAACAGAGACAAATTTGACATAGTATTGCTGTCCCTACACACAGACTATATAGCATACACACACCATAGCATTGATACACATAGCATACACGGAACATAGAAAATTCTTGACAAAGATCACTAAAAATCAAGGATATGAAATCTGAAAATGGGAATAAGACCCATGTTTCAGACTACTACCCTTTAGAAAACACTAGGACTAATTATAAACTAAAAGTTTGATCAAAATTCCTTTTTTAAACTTTAAACAAGCACACACATCTTGGGGTATACACGAGTACATGAAAACACTTTATTTTTTGTGTGGTGGGGGTCATCTGTCTGGTGCCCCCCCCCCCCCCCCCCCATGATACTTTCGTAACTCATACCTGCGAAAGATTATCATTTGCACTCACATTGTATGTTCTTTAAAATAATGATTTTTTTTTTATTTGCGAGATATCGTCGTATAGTTAACCTGGATACAATATAATCTTGGTCCGTTTGCACCTTGAAACTTATCATGCGTAAATGGCAGGCGCCTTCAAGCAATCTGGTGATATTTTCGTCTCTTTTGCGATATTTTTTTTATCTGACATTAGCGATACACACACAGTAAGGATGCATACGCATGCCGGCATCCGCTACATTTACGGAGTTCGTTGATATATTTTGTTCTGTAAATTTCGCATGATGAAAAAAGAAGGAATACATTATAACAATGCAAGGTTAGTTTCTTTTATTTTATTTTCAATCAAGTGTTTGTTTATTGTACCGTGCCGGGGCGGGGTGGGATGGGGGGGGGGGGGGGGGGCACAAATTCAACACAAAATTAGTTCCTTTCTTATCTGCATGGAATAATGGAGCAAATATGATTGACGATATTGACTGGTAATAACAAGCTTTCAATTTACGCGCGCACACACGAAGACAACTTGAAAAATAGAAACAAACAATAAAATTAACTGGTAACTTCGCACTTGCTCAAGGCTTTGTAGTTACAATGGGGGGGGGGGGTCTGTGCTATTATCTGGTTAGGCATGACTATTTCACAGAAATACAAACAAATCTTTTGAGATGAGCATAAAATACAATTATTTCTTTTCCTCCATACATTTACGATGCTCTCAAAGGACCCACATATTTAGGTAAAAGTATGACCGTTACCAGGCGTTACCGAGTTGAAAATATGCCGAGTAAACTTACGAATTACGCCACGTACAATGTATAAACAACACTTGGCAACTTTTAATGTTTAAAGATGGTGTTTTTATTTATTTACTTATTTATTTAGTTATCAGAACTCTTTCAAAATAACAATGTAACTGCCGATTATACAGCTCGCCTCTAAGAAGATTTTCGTAGTTTCCAACTGCCATGCATAAAATAAGTTTATGCCAAAGTGATCGTGACCTACAAAATGTTGGCCATTGTCACAGGGCATAAAATTCATAAAACAATAAAGAACATTCCTTTTTGTTCTACCAAAGCAGCGGAACCATAATGAGTTGATAAAACACAAGGATATTTGTTGTTATTTTGCAAACCATTGCTAATAAAATCAGCTTCAGAAACTATTATTATTGTCCGCCCTAGAGGAAAGATTTTACAAGGTGGAAATCACTGACTGTCAGTATCCCTGGAATGACAACCAGTATGACAACTATAACTAGTTTGTGCATCAGTAAATAATCTTGAGTAGCCACTGCACCTGAAATGCGTGCAGTCCATTCATCGAATACCTCCTATTCATTCATTGTATAATACACATTTTACTTACTAAGAATACCCTATCACAGTATAAATGTTTAGTCATAAATCGGGAAAGTTTACAACTGTATATGCATATTTATTTCTATTTTAACCGTACTGTCATAAAGGTACTTCTGTGGAGGCTAGTGTGTATATGTCATGATGAAAGCTTATGTCATTAATAGTTTTCTTTCTTTGCTCTTTACAAAAAATCAAAATAATAAGACTTTCGTTATCTTTTGTCAGATTTCATATTTTCTTGAGAATTTTTTTAAAAATGTATCTGGAAAGTAAACATAAAAAATACGATAATTTAAAAAATGAAATTTGGGTCTCCATCTAAAGAATTTATATATTCTTAGTTACTACTCAGTAATTTTTAATTATTCATAAATGATTGTAAGATAAATTAGTTTTACAGTGTAAAAGTGCGAGTTTGCTCCATTTACAGAAGGGTTTACTTGCTATTCTCTTTGTATAATTCTCCCAGCTTTAAACTACAGATACAGAACATTACATAAGACAGCGAATTTCAGTCTTAACCTAAAGCTCGAGGCTGGAGAAGAGGTCACTAAATTACCGTTTCCATAGTTACACACTGGTCAGATAGAGCAGTCTCCCGCAGGTATCATTCCCTATAGATGAATTAGAGGCCAAGTAAACTGCCTTCATTTCATGAGCTATACTAGTGTAGTATAGATGAAATAAGTTTTAAATTGCAAAAGTTGTCTCTTTTGTAACCAAAGTGCAAATCAATAAAGAAATATAATGACATGTAAAATTATATGAACAGCAATGAAGGATCTTTTCACGAGAGTCGCAAAAGATTGAAACTATTTAACGAATTTCATAAATTTCATTTTAAATAAACTTAAATGTAAGATTATGTTATGTGTATCACATGACAGAAATGATATTCAATAAAAAGCATAAAAATAGGTTACATAATTGACTTTAAATTACATTCGTCATTACACCTTCAATTCATATGTCGTCATGCCGGCATTTGCTGAGTTACTGGGTGTTATTAAACGTATCATATAGTTACGTATGATACTGGAAAATATCATATGGGTATATTAATCTTAAGAGGAGCAACATTGGCTCAGTGGTTAGCGTCTCAGACCTGCGACCGAAAGGATGCAGGTTCAACCCCTGCCATCGGATCAAATCCTCGACCTTATTGGAAAATAATGAGATAACAAGTACATTCTACAAAGACATGGAACCTATTACCTCCACTGAAACGTACGAAATGATCATCTAAATTTGCAACAAGTGATCAGGAGAAGTGCGACCTGTTGAACTCGGAAGTTTGATATGTTACACGTTTAAAAAATTATGATAAACAGTTACCGCATTTTGAAGTTAGAAATGAAACTTTTATTTCTGCCATCATTATATATAAACAAGAAATGATAGATGTAGTAACTAGTCTTGACCTAAACAAAACCGCTGGAACCAATCCAATAAGTAATAGACTTGTACAAGTATAGTTGAAGAAATGTATGTTCTATTGCAAATACATTTAAATAAATCACTCCCAGCCAGCGTGTTCCTAACACAGTGCAAGCTAGCGTATGACATACCGATGTATAAGAAAGGAGATAAAACACTACCGTCTAAATGCAGACTAATTGTTGACTTCAGCTAAATTATATACACTATTCATAAGTCCAACCTTAGAATATACTTCTGGAGTCTGGGATAATTGTTCTATTGAAGATTCGGAAAGATCAGAATAAAGGGGGGAAAATCAGATGGAAGATGCACGGATCGTTCCAGATCTATACCCATTAATTCTTCTAGATAGTCTCTTTATGCGGAAACTGCTTGGTTTGCACAACGAAGGAAAAGGAAGAGATTATGCATTATGTATTCGATTATAAATACTCAAGTACCTAACTATTTAAACGAACTTCTTCCACAAAGGAGATATGAGGCATCTAATTATCGTCTACGTTACTCTCAAAGTATCACACCAATCTCAACCAAACTTTATATTTTCACACGACCTTTTACCATATACGATTCGTCTTTAGAACTCTCTGCCTGATGATATCCGAAATCCTCCAAATCTTTCTATTTTTAAGAAACGTTTCTCTAATTTAACTAACGGGTCATCACACAAGCAGAAAGACATCTTATTGTAGGTGAGTAGTCACGTCACTTTTCAATGATAAATCTAGACTTAACCAAGAAGTGTATTGAAAGGTAGAGCGAAAGAGCTGGGATCTTTGGCATTAGGTAAGGGGCAATAGACAAAGTGTTCAACTTCTTCATTATCATAAGCACATGCACACGTGAAAGAGTTAACTAAATTCACCATGTAAAGGTCGGATTTCAGGAGACTACCTGCTTGTCTAAGTTTAGTATGTAGGATATTAAGGTGACATTTGTCAGTAGCGTAATTTTAGCGTGATGACCCGTTAGTTGAATTAGAAAAACGTTTCTTAAAAACAGAAAGATTTGGAGGATGAGAAACCTATAAACTAATATCAAATGTGTTAACATCGGTGGTTCTTTACAATTGGCATGACTTATTTGGTTATATACAAACCATCAAAAAACGGCAAGGGTAGAAGCGGGTAGCAAAGATATGAAGATCGGTAAGTCGCAAGCAATACCGAGACAAAAAAGGCAACTTTCAAGGTAGCATTTTCACACATTTATATTGACACGGGTCGTTTTAGACTAATGAGAAACCAATGACTGGATATCAAATAGGTCCAAATCTTTGTAGCTTTTTTTACGATTAACATGACATATTTAGCCTTATAGAAAACGATCATGTTGCACGGATATAGGCGCACGGACAGAGAAATGAAGATGTACTTAATAAGATACATACACATAATTTTTACTGTTTTATTGCTTAAGTATATGCTTCATATCACTAGTATCAGCATCGAGGTATGTGATACCATCGCAAAACAGCAATACTAGAGGCACGTAACAAGGATATGAAGATTGGTAATGGTAAAGTCGCAAAGGATACTGGGTAAAATATATAAACTTTTCTAGGTTGCATTTTCACACATTTCTGTAGGCATAGATCAATTTAGACTGATGAGAAACCTACCAAATAATACCAGATTTGTCAAAATCTGTGTGTGCTTACGATTGGTATGACTTATTCGACTCTAAGATAAACGTTCGTGTTGTAAAGATCTAGGAGCACTAACATTCAAATGATTATCATCGAATTATATGGTACCATCTCAAAGCGGCAAGGGTAGAGGCACGTAGGTAGAATATAGAATATGATGATCCGTTGATGATCCGTAATATCGCAAGCGACACCAAGTAAAAAATATCAACTTTTTTACTTGCATTTTCACACATTTATATATTTCACAGATCAATTTAGACTGATGAGAAACCTATCAATTGATATCAAATTCGTCTAAATCGCGTTTTTAAAAAATTACTAATGTTATAACTTATTTGCCTATATGGAAAACGCTCATTGAGGAAGACATTGAGCGGACATACAGACACACAAAGATGTACTTTATAAGATGCATACACATATTATATATTGTTGTATAGCTTTCCTTATATGTTTGAGATCTATAATATTAAAATTGAAATATGTGGTACCGTGGCAAACTGCAATGGTAGAGGCACGTATAAGTCGCAACTGATATCGAGTCAAAAATACAAACTATTTTATTTTCATTTTCACACATTTCTGTTGGCACATATCGATTTAGACTGACGAGAAACCTAACAATTGATATCAAATTTTGCTAAATCGGTGTTTATTACTATTGTAATGACTTATTCACCTGTTTGTTAAACGATCGTATAGAAGACATTAGGAGAAAAGACAGACAAATGAAGACGTACTTAATAAGATACACACACATATTATTTACTGTTGTACAGCTTTAATTATATTCTTCAAATTTATAGTATTAGTATCGAAATATGTGGTACAATCGCAAAACGGCAATGGTAGTTTCACGTACCAAGGATATGAAGATCGGTAATGTCGCACCCGATATTCAGTAAAAAGAACAATCTTTTTTATTTTGCATTTTCACACATGTCTATTGGCAGAGATCGACTTAGAATCATGAGAAACGTATCAATTGATATCAAACTTGTCAACATCGTTGGTTGTTTGCGATTGGTATGACTTATTCGCCTATATGGAAAATATTCGGTTAGGAAGGCACTAACCGCAAGGACGTACAAATGAAGACGTACTTCATAAGACGCATACACATTATTTACCGTTGAACAGCTTTTATTATATGTGTCAGGTTTATAGAATTAGCATCGAAAAAATGTGATACGATCGCAAAACGGGAATGGCAGATGGACGTAGCAAGGATACGATGACCGGTAACGTTGCAAGCGATACTGAGTGAAAAATACCAACTTTTCTATTTTGCATTTTCACCCATTTATATTGGCACAGATCTATTTAGACTGATAAAAATTTATCAACTGATATCAAACGTGTCAAAATCGTTCTTTGCGATTGGTATGACTTATTCGCCCATATGGAAAACTTTCGTATAGGTCAGATGTAGGCACACGGAAAGACATAAAGACGTGCTTAATAAGATACATACACATATTTTATAATTATGTACAGCTTTAATTCTATGCTTCAGATCTATAGTATTAGCATGGACGTATGTGCTACCATCGCAGAACGGGAACGGTATATGAATGTAGCAAGGATATGAAGATCAGTAAAGTCGAACCCAATATTCAGTAAAAAGTACACTTTTTTGTATTCTGCATGTTCACACATGTCTGTTGGCACAGATCGAGTTAGACAGATGAGAAACCTATATATTAATATGAAATTTGTCAAAATCGGTGTTTATTTACTATTGGTATGACTTATTCGTGTATATCGAAACCGTTCGTAGAGGAAGGCATTGGGCGCACGAACATACATTATGAAGACGTACTTAATAAGAAGATACATAAACATATTATTTACTGTTGTACAGCTTTAATTATATGCTTCAAATCTATAGTATTAGCATCCAAGTAGGTGCTACCATCCCTAAACGGGAAGGATGGAAGCATCAAGGATACGAAGATCGGTAAAATCGCAAGCGACAATGAGTCGCAAATAGCAACTTTTTTATTATTCATTTTCACACATTTTTTTTAATTATTTTTTTTTTTTTTTTTTGCACAGATCGATTTAAACTGATGAGAAACCTATAAATTGATATCATATATGTCGAAATCGGTGGTTGTTTACGATTGGTACAATTTATTTACCTATATGGAACATGTTCGTGTAGGAAGGCATTTTGGCGCACGGAAAGACAAATGAAGACGTATTTAATAAGATATATAAACATGTTATGCTGTTGTTTAGTTTTAATTTTATGCTTCAAATCAGTAGTCAGCATCGAAGTATGTTGTAAACTCCCCCTCCCCTTAGTATGCAACTGCAAGCACACTTTGTCAAATGCTAAAAGGCACTAACTTTCTTGAAAATTATAATAATCAAAAAAAATTCCGGATTCGTATATTATAACGTTATAATGCGCTTTCATTTTCCGTCAGGTGGGTCTCCAGGTCGAGTTGTTATGAACAACAGGAAACAGTATCGTACATTCTTTGCTAAGCGATCGCTCAGGTGGTGCAGTGTCTGTACAGAGCGTCCGCCTTGGATGCGAGAGGTCGCGGATTCAAACCCCTGCCGAATCACACTAAAGACATAAAAATGGTACTAGCAGCTGCCTCTTTTGGCGCCCATCATTAAGATATTGGTGTGAGGATAATGTGATTGGGTGGGACAAAATGCTGTATGTTTGTGGCATGATGCCACATTGCTAGACATCATTATAAACTGTCACAATGCAGACATGGTAGCGATATGATTGCATTTTTTTTTAAAGCTACGTTAAAAATTACACACAACACACACACACACACACTTTGCTTAGTTATTTGCTATTTGAAGAGATGAAATATTGTTCATATTTCAACCGCTTTTTATTAATGATCATCGATGTGACCAACATATACGATAATAATACTCCCGATGATGATGATGATGGTTGTTGTTCTGATTTCTGTATTACTACTGCTCCATGGGTATATTATATATCGAACTTGAAAACAGAAGCACTACCAGCAATAAAGCAGCTTTGAAAACAAATCGCACTTAATCGATATCAATATATATTGACATCAAAATGAACGTCAAATGCTCTGTGCAACTGTATCGAAATGAACTATTACATGCTGGGTTTTTTTTCTTTTTTTTTGGGACAGTTTTAGACCGAAAAAAGTAGTACTTCAAGGCTCTGTCTATGGTATAAATATGTTCATGTACACTTTTCCATTGTAACTTTAAGTGTATAGACTGCAAATACGATGAAGCACAAATCGAGGACGTCGAGTGTTAGCATTGGAACAATGTTACTACTTCGGTCGAGAAGGATAACGACCTATATATGTATTCCTGCCCACTACCATGTAGGATGTATCAAACTGTATATTACTCAAGCGCTCTTTGTCGAGCGTGCTGGTGTGTGTGTACAAAAACAAATGGAATATAATAACTTTAACTGAAATATATACAATTAAATTCTATATAAAAGTGATGCGGCACCTGGGAGTAAAGCAAAAATGGAAGAAACAAATTTCCGGATCGCTACTATCAACAGCAATGGGATAGACAAAGCGAAAGCAGACAAAGTAGCCAAAGAAACAAACTTTGGTGTAATAATGATACAAGAAACACACTATAGAATTAAGCCAGAGTTCGAAATTTTAGTAGAAGACAAACTTAACGCAATAAAGATATGCAACAATTTTGCAAATAATGATATTAGAGTTGGTTGCAACAATAATATTTTTAAAAAGCTGGGAAAGGTTTGAGGAG
Organism: Sinohyriopsis cumingii; assembly: GCA_028554795.2. Taxonomy (NCBI): domain Eukaryota; kingdom Metazoa; phylum Mollusca; class Bivalvia; order Unionida; family Unionidae; genus Sinohyriopsis; species Sinohyriopsis cumingii. The sequence continues at coordinate 2,888,733 of JAPYKE020000126.1, read as the reverse complement.
GGGGGAATTTTTTAAGGGACGGTTGCTACGTGTTAAAATGTTTAATTGGCATATTATAAATGTGTACATGCCAGCTAATAGAAATAAGAAACTAATTTTAAAGAAAACTTATACACCCACCTACAACAATATTCGATGGAAAATCTAATCATAGGGGGAGATTTCAACTGGGTAACTATAAATTAAACCAGTCTAGCAGAATTGATAAATTTTACGGAAATTTTTATGATCCATTAATATATATTAATACTGCAATAACCAACCAAAAGCTATCAGACCATTTCATGCTCACTGTTGACCTAAAAATGAAAAAAATAGAAAAATGTGGGTCAGGACTATGGAAACTAAATAATAAGATTTTAAATGACAAAGAATATGTCGAAATAATAATTAAAAAAAGAAATTGAAACCGTCAAAAATGAAGAAAATATTAATATAATAATTGATTGGGATGTTTTAAAAAACAAAATAAAAGGAATAAATATTCAGTACTCAAATAGAGGGCGGAAAAACCCCAGAAAAAAAAGACAAACACGAACTCAAATTAGAACTAAGCAAAACAACAAACGACGATGGAGAAAGAAAAAAAAAAACGATTGACAGACAAAATTAAAATCGTTGAAGAAGACGAAAATCAGGGGAGAATAATAAGGGCGGGAAAATTTACAAAGATCTACAACGAGGCAAAAAACGTATATAAGCGAGAAGAATTTAGAAAAGGGGGTGATACAATTTTAAACAATATCAAAATAAACAATGTAACCCATACTGTAAAAGAAGATATCCTAAATAATATTTCCAAATATTATAAAGAACTATACACCACACACCACACAGAACATATACTTCAGCACAATCGACAGCTACTTAAAAAATGTCGACTGTGAGATGACATCAGCAGTACATAGAGACCAATGTGATGATGTCATCTCAGATGAAGAAATCACAAAAAGTATATCAACACTCACAAAAGTCACCAGGGAAAGATGGACTCATCGTGGAATTCTACCAAAAGTTCCACGGTGAACTGACGCCGATCTTAAACGCTTTGTATAATAATATAGTTTTAAGTAAAAATAAAATGACTAAATCTATGAGGGAGGGAGTTATCACAATTATATACAAAGGGAAAGGGAATAGAGACGAGATTAAAAACTGGAGGCCTATATCACTTTTAAACACGGACTATAAGATTTTAAGTAGGATTTTAACAAATACAGTAAAGGGTAGGATAAACAAGATAATTAATGTAAATCAAACTTGTGGGGGAGGGATATACAAAACAATATTTTAAACATTAAAACTATAATTAACTACATAAATGAAACTGGTATGATGAGTGCTATGGTACTCTTCGACCAGGAGAAAGCTTTCGACTGATTTGAACAAAACTGTATAAAGAATGTTTTTAAAAAATTTGGTTTCGGACCCAATTTCCAAAATGGACCAAAATCCTACACACTTGGATAATTAAACGGGAAATGCACGAAAGAATTTGAAATACAACGATCAGTGATACAAGGATGTCCACTATCAATGCTAGAATACGTAATGGCAATATAAATCCTACGTCACACGATAAGAAACAACCCAGATGTGCAAGCAGGGGCGTATTAACCATTAAGCAGACTAAGCACGTACATAGGACACCAGGGCCAAAGGGGGCACCACAAAGTTGAGAAAAGGGTGAAAAGAAAGAAAGAAAAAAGAATGAAGATTTGTAAAAAAAACTGATACAACTAGTGCAAATTGATCATGATGTTCTGTTTCTTGATCATGGTACACCCTAGGGTTATCTTCTCAGGTGTACGTGGAAAAGAGGGGCGCGCCAAGATTTGTCAGTGCTTAGGGCACCAGTGAGCCTTAATCCGCCCCTGATTATACAAGGCATACAAATACCAAACCTAAAAAAGAATTAAAAAATGCTCTAACATGCATATGATTGCAACATCTTTATAAGAGAGGGGAAATGCTATAAGCGTCGGGTTCCAAAATAAACCACAACAAGCACGAAATCTTAAAAATAGTTAACTGGAGGGGCAACCACCCTGGATTATCGCCCCCCCCCCCCCCACACACACACACTTACTGAGAGACACTGTAAAGGCTCTAGGGGTTTACTTTGGTAATAAAAAAAAGAAGCTGTAGAAAATTATGAACATATTATCAATAAAATAAGAGAAAATGTGAAAATCTGGCCATGGCGCCATTACCTATCATGGAGCGGGCCCAAGTGGCCAAGACTTATTTATACTCAAATATTAACTACATAATTAAATCCATAGATATGGATAATACAATTTTAAACAAAACAGACAACGAAATAATAGATTATATATGGAATCATAAAATGCATCATGTAAAAAAAGAGACATTATATAGGGCCAAAAGTATAGGGGGCTTGGGGTTGCCGAGCCCTCTACTACTATAATTAACTAACATAATCAATAGATTAAAAAAAAAAATGCACTCAGACCCGGCTACAGCGTGAGAAGCACCGTACATCTACTGGTTCGGCTTCACCTTGAGAAACCGACCAGAGATATACAAAAATAACAAATTAATATAAAAAAATCGAAGTGTCACGCAAACATGAGAACTAATTTTAAAATATAGAGACAAAACAGATTTATGCAAAATTTAATAAGTAAAAGTCACGCTTGGATTAGGGAGGAGGTAACCAAAAATATAAAATGTAGAGTAGAGCAGGACAACTGAGGGGGTAAATTGGACAAAAAATTGGAAAAATTGGGGAAAATAAGATCTGTCAAAACACAAAGTATAATTTTTAAATACCTGCACAACACCTGGCTAACAGGCGAAGAAACAATCAAACATCGTATGCTGAGGATAATGCCGAAATGCCCTTTATGTAAAACAGCGAACTTCACCAAACTACATACGATTGTCCAATGTGATAAAACTAAACATAATAGGATAAAGTTAATAATGAAAATTTGCAAAAAATATAAGTATAACAAAAATAACATTTTATTCATAGATTTAGACTACGAAAACAAAATCGTTCTAAAATGTATAGACTATATAGTAACTACGATGATATCCTGTGGACAGGTGATAAAGATTTTTAAATAAGATACGTGGTAAAAATAAGAATATTAACCACAACAAGAACTCAGTACGTCTTACGACGAATAGATACTTACCGTCAGGTTGATATAACGCAATTGATGTTGGAATTGGGGGAGAGAGGGGGAGGGAGGAATAGGTATTACAGACCGAAGGGTCGCGTAGCGCAATTGCGAGCTGATGCCATACCCATACCCCCTCCTCGCACCCCACAACAGCCATATTTCAAAGAAAATTTCAAATTCTATTTCAAATATTTCAAAGAAACCCATATAACTTTTCTTTTTTAAAAGAGAAAAGGGAAGAAAGGAAGAAAGAAAAAAATAAAAGAATTTTGTAATTTAATTTTTTTTCTTCTTTCTCTGAAAGAAAATTCTAAAGACATATATAGGAAGGGATACAGGGAAAATATAAGGGGGAAGTAAATGGCGATGACATCATGGGGCTAAGTCACAGGGCTCAGTGAAGTGCATAGGCCCATCATGAGTCTTTGAAAACACCCAATGTAGAACATAAACAGACAAAATAAAGACACAAATACATACTGTATAACACTTAGTTTAAAACCCTACTAACTTCTCCCGCACTGCATGGTTGACCACTATAGAATAATGTGGTCTCATAAATACGTTTGGATCTTTCAATAAAGCATAATCAGATAAACTAAATAAAGGAGGCCTAACGCGACCCAGGAAAAACACATAGAGAATAAAGAAGCGTGAACCTTGGATCGAGCGTAACCTACCTATCAACATCTTTAAAGACTATTATGAGGAACGACACATATTATCACTCGAATAATAAAATAGGAAATTATTTTTTTTAAACAAAATCTAAATAGTACACCATTCCATCGTCAAAATTAGAAAACCATAAAGCAAATTAAAAGATACAATATAACATCATAAAGGAAGAAATACAACTGGGAAAGATATTTGATCTATACTTGCTGTCTCAAACATAAAGAAAATATAGCATACACACAATATAACACCATTACATATAGCAAACACTGAGACCTAGGCGACATATAGCAAAGGTTACAAAACATTTCAAGGGAATGAACTTCGAGCAAGGTGAGGGAAACCAGACTCGGACGAACAACCCTTTAGATAACACTATGGAAACATAAATACCCCATCAAAAATTCTAAAAACTAAATTTTTTATATAAAATTTTGTTTTAATAAAACGTAGAACACATCTGAGGGGGAAATACACAAATATAAAATACTTTTTATTTTTTTTGGAAAATGGGGGCATCTGTTCGTTGCCCCCCCCCAAAAAAAAAAGTGTGTGTGTGTGTGTGTGTTATTATACCCATTACATTACTTGCAAAATATATATGGTGCTGACATTTTCGGCAAGAGGGAGACCTACCGATATTCTGCATATAATTATTTTAATGTTTTTCAGAGCGAGAGTATTGGGGCCTGATCTGTTCAATATATTTCTCAACTGATACAGCAGGTATAATCAGAGGCGTAGCTGGGGGGGGGGGGGAAGGGGAGTACATATGTCCCCGGGCGCCAAGGTACAGGGGCGCCAAAATGAGGCTTACAACGTTACATTATAATAAGTAAACAAGGGTAATATTCAAAAATGTGATTAAACGGGGAGGGGGCTGGGGCGCCAATTTTATAGTTCGTCCCCGGGCGCAAAATATCATAGCTACGCCTCTGGGTATAATAGAGACCCCCCCCCCGAGTTTGCCACAGAGCGCTCGTGTAATATACGGTTTAATACAAAATACATGATTGTGGGCAGGAATATACAAAATTTGGTCGATATACATGATCGTTGGTATCTATTCAAACGAGGGCCATGAAATACATTAGCAAATTCCTACAGTATTTTAAGGCAGGCGATTACGAATTATTTAAACCACGTTTTTCATCTGTCACAGATTTTATAATCATTTTGAAGTGGCTGCTTTATCTCGAGGAAAACGAGCGGTAAGTGTTATACAAAACAAAATCTTAATAGCAATTTGATCACTTTTGCGTCATTTGACAGTAAGAATAGTAATAAATAGAGGATAATTTCTTTTCCTACGTTAGGCCTAATACCTGGTATGTTTTTTAGTGTGGTACACACACAAAAAACAACCCCAAAACAACACTAACAACATTTTAAAAAACCCACAAAAACGAGTGCCGTGCCGAAGCCACGGGCTAAAATGCTTTATTATCATTTTTTTTTATTTATAGCATCAATCACAAATTGAAATATATACAGTATTAGCGTTGGAAAAGAAAGTTTTCTTTTTGTTATATTTTTTTTTCTCACCCTAGCGAAACACTTTCTGCAAATGACCTTAATAAAGAAAAATAATAAATTAACCTAAACCACTTTGAATGTCGACCGTATCTTTTATTTACACGGCATCATGCGCGGAAGAAAATACCAACTGAACCGGGATTTCAGACAGCAGATGAATTGAAGTTGATTCATTGAACATCATTAGCAATTGTACAATCAAACAGATGCAACAATGAAAAGTGGAACTATGAAAAATCGAGAATGTTAGATTTGCGAAGGATTTATTCCGAATCATTGTCTGCTAATAGAGAATTCATGTCAGTTGCTGTGTCGGCGATGCCCACACAGCGCGCCGTCCAAATGTGAAGTTGCGTTTTGCTGACAGACATAACACTGTGCCATAATTTATCTGATGGCATGTAAAGAAGCTGCTTAAATTATAGTATTTAAAAGTTTCTTCATTTTGTAAGAGCTCAAGAAATTAATTCTGGTTTGAAAGACAAGATGACGGTAAAACTCAGAAGACGTAGCTGTACAGTACCGTTGGTGTTGGAGACATCATAATAAAGGTAACTGCGTTAACTTCGCTTTTTGTTTGGTAATTTGTTGGATATTATCTTTTGCTGATCTTCTTTGAGCTTGGAGTAAATTTTACATTCTGAACATTTTTATTTGCACTTATCTGCTTAATATGTATTGCTGGGATATCATATAGAATATGAAGTCAGTATAATGGTACTATATTACATATTTGAATGATAAAAGACTGGTAAATGATATAATGATAAACTACAAAATAAATAATTTGCCCAATATCCCAAATATGTTAATTAAAACAAACATTGAATGTAAATTCAGATATAATGAGCAGTTGTAAGAAGTAAGAAATAACATTTTATCCATTGAACCTGTTATGTGTTATCATCATCAGTTTTAAAATAAACACATGGAGACAAGTTTGCTTAAATTCTAAAATTAACACACACACACACACACACACACATATGGTATTTTAATCTAATACAGAAATGGTGACATTGATATATGCAGACCAATAGTTTTTTTCTTCTACAGATATAAATTAAAAAGCCTAATTCTGAGAGTTTCACCTACAACATTCATGATGGGAAAGGGCCACTAATTAAGAGCTGACATATGTGGAAGAAAAATACCATCCATGTTGAAAAGGGCTAGAGGTAATGTGAGAAAACATAATTTATCAATCTTATTTAACATTATTGTTGATATTTTATCTCAACTGGTCAAAAGGTTAAGTGGGTTTATGTAATGGTCCAGTGTGTTATTTATTTCACATCCCCTTCTGTCTTTCAACAGTAAGAACTTAGCTACTTTGGAGTCCATAGTTCTGATCAATTTGTTTATATAAAACTTGGTTTTGGGCTTAAATCAACATCTTGGATAAATCTAATAATGAGCAAAATCCAAGTATATACATGTGATCATGTATAAGATTAGTTGAGTTTTTTAACCAGCCTAAAAGCCATACTTCCACAATATAGGCTAAAATCATTAAGTTGTCCTTGAAATTTGATGAGTGTTAACCATTAATAATAATAAGGTGATCTTTCATCTGAGTATGTTACCACCGCATGCAATATTTATACATGTAGTGCAGTTTTTACTAAACGTAGAATACATGCTTATATAAATGAGATCTAGATTGAAGAAGTGAAGATGCATACAAATACATGAGGTTATAACCACTACTGCTGATTCAAGTTTGATCATGCTTGGCCATTGGGCTTATAGAGTCAAGTTTCACAATGATGCTTATTATGAGTGTGATAAAGGTATGGTAGTGAAGTGACCTTGCATCTGATTGGCAGAGTTTCTTATGATTTGCACAACAGTGTTTATGATCTAATTTAGATCTGACTTGTTTAATTATTTGCTTGTATGTCTGAGGCTATAAGCAAAATCTATGCATATAATGTGGTGGTTCTACATCTCACTAGCCATTCTTGCTACTGCTCTTAAAACTATTTCTCATTAATTTCATCAGACTTGGTGAATAGATTTATCTCATCAAGATATAGCAAAAGAGCAATTTTGTAAAAAAAATATTCATTCATATTAAACTCAAATTCTGCATCTGATTGGTTGACCTTGCAAATACTATAAGGGCTCTATTTCTGACAAAAAGATTATTTTGATCTAATGTAGCAGAAATGCTTATATGATCAAAACATTGAACATATTTGATGACAAATAAGAAATAGTTTTTCATGCAAATTTGATAAACATTGATAAATCGGTTCATATCATTAAAAGCTTGGAAGAGTTTGATTACATGCGAGACCATCACATATTAATCATTCTTTATTTAGAGAATTATTTTTGTCAGGATTTAGTAAAATATGTAAAATCAATATGGACTGGTTTTGTTATGTACAGCAACACTAGTTGTTTACTGAGTACTGAGGGAATTGGAGTAAGGCAAGGGTACATTGCAGTAGGTAACCTGGTTGACTTGATAACAGGATTTTAACACAAACATTTTTATCAGGAGTCTAGCATACTAACCATTGATTCACTGCAGATCCTGCCCCCATTAGTTACCTTTTAATACATAAAGCATTTGGGTTTTTTATGTCACAAATCCCATAGGGATTAAAATTAACATCATAGGTCTCACTGGATAGTTTCGTATTTTGACATCCCTCTAATTTTTAAGGTAGAAGGCATGAACCTAATTATCACAAGCCTAGCATTTATAAATTTACACATAAGCTAAATCTATAATGTGGTTCAGATTTACTTTGAGTTAGGCATGGAAATAGGTTGGCTTGTTGGTGACTGCCTGTCACAGTTAGATGAGCATTGGAGATCATATGCGTAACTTAGTCTGCAAATGAGCTGCCGACTTTTATTTGTGTCTGCTACAGAGGTAAATATAAAAAAATCTTGATGGTAGAGGGGTGATGAAAAGTATGCTAATTTGTTATAGTACTAGTGAACTTTATTCATGCATAAGGCACATACTGATTCTTTTAGTTGCCTTGTCACAGAAAAATATTGAAAATAGCTATTTCTAGTAAAAAATGAATGTAAAATGTACCTGCATCCTTTGACCCTACCAGAACCAAACTAAAAGCTCAAATTTGTGCAGCTGCTTTTGCTCATCACAAACATAATTGGGAGTATAACTGCTAACCCTACCCTCTAGCACACATTTCATTCATTCATTGGATTAAAGTCACGTGCACCTTTCGGTATGTGCGACTGTTTAGTTTGTACACGTTTGTGTACTTTTTGAATTTAGCGATTAACTTATACAATGCCCCCAAGCAAGCAAACCGAAGCCCAGGTGCCCCAAAAGGTCCCGCCCAGGCTCTCGTCGCTGCAACCTTCTCCATCGTTGTACTCCGTTGGTGGTCTGTTTCTGCATCCTGCATCTCCTTCCTCTCTCATTTCAGGCAGTAACCGAAGCACACCAGCAGCAGTATTATTAAATTTTCGTTGCAATCAATGCCCAGTTCCCTATATTTATTGGGCTATTCCTGTACTATCTTGCCAAACATGTGATTGTCACATACGCTTCAGATATTCCTGAGTTGTGAATTTTCCTATCTTTTGTAAGGTCTATTAAATTTTGTGTACTTTGCGTACTTGAATTTTCCGAAAATTTTTTCACATCTAGTAGGCTTTTAGTAGCCCTTTATTTTGTTTTGGAGATCTCAATTTGGTTAAGTATTTCGTACGTGTGGCTTTAAACCAATCAGTGTCTTTCAGGGCCAGTAAGTTGTTGGTCAAAAGAGGGCTTTCGTGGGTCAGAATGAAAGCCCTATGTGGTAAAATTTGTTTGTAAAAAAGAAAAAAAAAAAGACAAGAAAAGAAAAAAAAGGTGGGTAGGGAGTGTGTATGCTATATTTGTGTGATGGCTATAGACATTTTTGTTCGTTTTTCTGCTTTTCCCACATATCCCGACAACACACATTCACGCTCACTTTCTCATTCACACTTATAAGTAGATGTGGGGGGGGTGGCCTTATTTCTTTTGTTTGATTTCGGGAAGGCAATTCTTTTCATACTGGGGGGTGGGGGTGGTTTGATTATTTGAGGCATACTCTTTTCATTGTTTCTGCCTTCATTCCCCAAGGTCTGCAAGTGTCCTGTTCTTTCTTCTTTTACTGCCTTAGGACGTTTAACTTCATTCTGTGCCTTTTCCTGCTCTTCTTTATTTCAGCTCTTTCTGCCTTATCCCGTGTCCGTTTCTGTTTTGGTCTTCTTGTCCTTTTGATACTGCCATGTTCGCCGTGAGATGTTTTCTTCGAGGGAGGTGGTTTGATTGCCTTTGTTTCCCTTCGCTTTGACCACTTGGCTATTTACCTGTTATTTTTGTTTAGCTTAGCTATTTGTGATTTATTTTAATGTATATTTTTTTTATTTTTATTTTTTTATATTTTTTTTTTTTTTTTTTGAACCTACGGGGCCTAGCATGCCATTATAATTCCAAAACAGTGATTTTGTAATATTCGTCCTTATCTGGTTTTTATTGTTCAGGTTATGAGCGGCGGTGTCAGTCTGTGAACCCACTAGCCCGAGCCGGCCGTCACAATTCCCAAACAGTGATTTGTAATATTTTGATTGGTTTTTTTCTTTTTTGGTTCGATCTTTTAGGTTTATTGGTTTTAATTTCTTTACATGGTCTCTCTTTATACCCAACCCTTCATTCGGTTTAGATTTGTCCCCTTTTGCCTATTTTGTTAATGAATGTCATGATGTTATTATAGGTCATTCCTATGTTATTGTTTTTTGCCACAAGTAACTCTGGGTATGTCCACCGTTCTCCTATTTGTTCCTGTTGAGATTTTAGTTCGGCCCTTTCCTGGTTGTATTTGGGGCATATATTTATTAAGTGTGCGATTGTTTCTGGAGTTGGGCAGTAGGGGCAGTTTTCGGTTGGTCCCCTTTTTATGTGTTTCCCTGCGCATCCTGCCAATAGTGTTTTACCTGTTCTTATTCTATTTATTATTGTTATATCGTATGGATTTTTGAAGGTCGGACTTTCGACTTTTCTACTTACTTTTTTCATCATCGTGTGTATTAGACTGTTTGCATCCGATTTTTCCCATAGCTCTTGCCACATGTCATTGATCTTGTCCCATGTTATTGATTTCAGTGACGCTGTATGCTATATTTTGGGCTTTTGGTTCGTTTGTGGCGTTTTTTGCTTCTGCATCTGCTTTGTCATTGCCTGGGATTATGGATGTGAGAGGGTATCCATACGAATTCAACGTGTTTGTTGTTTTTTTTCAATCTCTTTAAGTAGCGATCTTGCATGATTAATCATATTAGGTCTGCTCTTGGATTGGTCCGTTGCTAACGATTGTAGTACACTGTAAGAGTCGCTTAGAATGACTGCCTTAGTTGTGGGGTATGTTTTGATGTATGTTAATGCCATTAGTATTGCCATGAATTCTACCGTGTATATAGCGCATTGGTCTGGGAGTCTTTTTCCAACGGCGACATCTAATTTTGGGATCACTATCCCTGCTGCAGTTTTATTTGGATTTTTGGTTTTTGATCCATCTGCGAAGATTTGCGTGTATGTCTCGTATTTGTTGTCAATGTACGTTAGTATTGATGCTCTTAGTCCTATCGGGTCATTTTGTTTTTGGCCTAGTTTACGTAAGCTAAGATCTATTTGTGGTGTGGGACAGGTCCACGGGGGGTCTGGGTAGTACCTTATTTTTTCTGGGTTGATATTTGCGATTTGAAATTTCCTTTTTAATTCTATAATTATTTTCCCACTAGGTATTTTTTTATTTTTTCCTTTTGTATCGAATGGTTTGTCGCATGCTAAGAGGGCTTGTAGCATGAGGTGGTTGGGTTGGTGTATTGATATTCGAGTCGAGTATCGCAGCATCAATTCCTTCCGCCTTAGGTCTAGCGGGGGTTCTCCTACTATTATTAAGATATCTTGTGTGGGGGTACCATTTAGGACGCCGGTGCATACCCTTAGCGCTTTTGATTGGACTGTGTCTAGTTTCTTTAGTAACGTGGCGTTCGCCGCTCCATATACCTGGCAACCGTAGTCCAATTTTGCTCTTATAAGTGCTCTATATAGGGTAACGAGTGTTTTTTGATCAACCCCCCAATTCACCCCTCTGAGGTTTCTGTGGAGGTTGATGTCTCGTTTGCACTTCGTTACGAGTTCTTGGATATGAGCTGCCCACATGAGTTCGTGGTCGAATACCATACCTAGGAGTGTCGCTTGTTTTTCGAATTTGATGGGTACCCCCTTTAGGGTTAAGTTTGGAGTGGGTGGGGGGTGGCCACCTCCCGGATTGAAAACTATGCCTACTGTTTTTAGAGGTGACAATTTAAATCCCCATTTATCTGTCCAATTTCCTATATCGTTTAGTCCTTTTTGTAAGTGCTTGGTCGTTTCTCTGCTGGCCGGGTTGCCAGTTTTCCATACGGCGCTGTCATCGGCGAATTGGGATAAGTCAAGGTGGTTGGGTTTTACCGCTGTTTCCAGGTCGTTTATCATTATATTAAATAAAGTTGGGCTGATTACGCTTCATTGTGGCGTGCCATTTTCCAGTTTGTATCGTTCGGAGTAGTCTTGTCCTAGTCTGACTTGTATCTTTCTATCGGTTAGGAAGTTAGCAATAAATTTGTATATATTGCCAGTTATTCCGTATGGTTTAAGTTTACTTATCAGTCCCTTAGTCCACATTAGATCATATGCTTTTTCCATGTCTAAGAAGATGGCTGTAACATATCTGGATTTTTAAAATTTTTCTCTAGATGCTAATTTGACAGCGGTTTCTAGTCTCATGAGTTGGTCTATTGTGCTTCGGTAGTTGCGAAACCCGCTCTGTGTATTAGCTAGTAGTCCTTTGCTTTCTAAATGGTATTTCAGCCTGTTGTTTACCATAGTTTCCATTATTTTACATATATTGTCTGTTAGTGATATGGGCCTGTATGATTTTATATTGCTTGAGGGTTTTCCAGGCTTAAGAATCGGGACCACTACTGCCTTTTTCCATCTTATAGGTATGGTACCGGTTTCCCATATTTTATTAATGAGGTTAAGTGCAATTGTGACAAGTTTTTTGGGTAGGTTCTTGTACATTTCATACCCCAAAGTATCCTCCCCGGGGGATGTGGTCTTTTTGCCGGCGAGGGCCTTTCTCCATTCGGCTTCTGTAAACGGAAGGTTTAGTGGGCCGTCATTATTTCCTGCTTCCTTTATGTTGTCAGAGTTGCTTTCCTCAAATTGCCTTTTATGATTTTTAAACTTATCCTCTAAGTTGGTATTGCTACACATGTTGGCGAAATAGTTTGCGAATAATTCTGCCTTATGTTTGTTGTTTTGTCCAGGTATGTTGGGGGTTATTGATTTAGTTTTGCCTCTCATTTTTTTAATTCTTTGCCACACCTCCTTCGATTTTGTGTTAATATCTAGTTTTGAGCAGAATTCTCTCCATGAGTTTTGTTTAGCTATCATAATAGTTTGTTTGGCAGTTTTTTCCTTTTCCTTGTAGTAGTTAAAGTCCCTATTATTTTTAGTTCTTTTGAATTTGTTTAGAGCTCTTTTTTTCTCTTTAATTGCTATTTTACATTCATTATTCCACCAGGGCACCGTGGGTTTGGGTGCTACTCCTTTAGTTTTAGGAATTGTTTCTTGGGCCATTGTGTTAATGGTTTCTATTAATTTGTCATTAAAGGTGTCAATGTCCCGGTGATATATGGTTTCTGGGTCGATTGAGTCACCTATCTGTTTGAACCTAATCCAGTTGGCCTGTTCGTATTTCCATCTTGGTGTGAAGGACGCTTTATTTTGAGGTATTCTAATTTGTATTTCTATATTTATAAGGTAATGGTCACTTCCCATAGGGTCGCTTTCATCAACTTGCCAATCAGAAATGCCTGCTAATCTTGGTGTGCATAGAGATAGGTCTATTGCTGATGTGTGGCCTGTTCTGTCATCTATCCGGGTGCGCATTCCGTTGTTTAGAAAAACTAAGTTGCATTTTTGTGCCCATTTTTCTACAATTTTTCCTTTAATGTCCGTCTTTTGACTCCCCCATAGTTCATGTGCGCATTGAAGTCCCCGCATATTACCACCCATTCTCCACAGTCTTTAATCATTTTGATTGTTTTGTCTGCACTTAAATTGCGCTGCTCATTTGTTTCATAGAGGTTAACGATTAGTACCTGCTTAGTTTGAGCAGTTATTTTGACTATCTGTATTTCGAAGTCATTGGGCGGTCTACTATCTGTTAATTTATGCATTTCTGATGTAATTCCATCTCTAACAAAGGTTGCTAACCCCCCTCCTCTTGCTGTGGGGGATCGATGCTTTAGGTATTTGGTGTTGTAGCCTATGATGTTTGGGATACGTGAGGTATCATTTAGGTGGGTGTCCTGTATGCATATAACATCTGGTTTTCTTTCCTGTTCAAGTATTTTGTTATTTAGTTGGTCAGCGTGGGCCCTAAGGCCGCGTGCATTCCATTGCCATACTGTTGTTTTCGTTTTATGCGTGTTTCCTACCAGTGAGGGTGCTACCTATTTATTTTGTTTTTGGTATCCTGATTTTTGTTTTGGCCTGCTTATAGTTTACCCCATGGGAGATCATATATTCAACTATTAGGGCTTCTCTAAGAGCCCTGGGGCATTCTGCGTGGTTTGGTTTGTGGTTACCACTACAGTTAGCGCAGTGCTGATTGGTGGCGCTACATGTTTTCCGGTCTGGGTGGTGAAGACCACATTGATTGCACCGGAATAGGTTTCCGCAACTCTTAGAGTAATGCCCCCAATTTTTGCAGTTGCCACAGAACCGTGGTTTGTTTTTGAAAGCAAAAATTTTTTTAGCCTCGAGTTTTTCGGCTATTTTGATAGTTTCTGGGGTGGCGCCCTTAAAAAAGAGTACCACTGCAGTGCTATCCTTTCCCCTTCTTGTTTTTAGGCGGATTGCTTTCTCTACTTCCTGTCCTTTACTCCTTATGTAGTCTACTATTTCATTGGTTTTATTTTGAGTTGATACGTATATGACTCCTTTGTTGTGTGTTTTTGGGGGGTTTGGGTCTATGTGTTGTTTTGTTCTGTTGTGTCTAGTGACCTGAACATTTATTTGGCCTATTCTTTCAATTTCCATATATTTGGCAATCTGTTGTTCAGTGGTGCATTTGATTATCAGCAAGTCGTCTCTAGTGCTTTTAAGCGTGAATTCTCCTTGGTGATGTTTGTTCAATTGCCATGCTATGGTTTTAAAGGCTAACTTCGTTATTTTGGAATTTACTCCCTTGACGAAGAGAGTCAGTTCAGCGGGGTGTTTCTTGTTTTGGATATTTTGCAGACTGGTCTTTTTTCCCCTGGTGTTTGTCTCTTTAGCTGACTTTGTTTCGTTGTCCATAACCGGCTTGCTGGGTCTTGTATTCTGACAGTTAGTGTGTTCCTTATTCTTTCTAACTGGTATTTGGGATTTGGTTTTCCTATTATTCTTACCTTTTGTTGAGTCGTGTGTGACTGCTTTATTTGTGGTAGGGTGAGGGCATTCTGTTTCATCTAGTAGGTTCTCAGTTTGAGTCCCCTGGCTGCTAGTGTTTTTAACCAGCGTGGTCTGGGTTGTTTTTGTGCTTGTTGAGTATTGTTCCTCAGTTTGGGTACTCATGTCGGATGTAGTTTTGCGGTTACTCGGTAGATTGTCCACATTCTCGTTTACGCTTGGTGACAGGTAGAGTCTACTCATCGAGTCAGTTGGGGTCGAGTTGAAAATTGGCGTTAAGAACTGTATCTGTCGTTTTTCTCTTAGGGGGGATGAGACTGCTTCGGAGTAAGTTTGCCTTAGTTTATCTGCCTTTAGGTTGACCAGGCAGCTGAGATAACTATTTGATGATGTGACATTAATTTTGTTGTTATCCATCTTGAGTTTCTTTATTTGATGTAAGGTATATATGACGGGATATTTCTTTAGTTTTAATCCTGGGTTTGTTTTGATTTCTTGCAATTTATTTGAGTTTAATTCTAGCTTAAAGCTATCTGTCTTAACTATACTTTATTCTACTTAGTACTATGAAAAAGCAACAGCTGTAAGGGGATATGCAAATAGCTTTTATTCTGATTTGTGTAATTAATTATTATATTACTATTATCCAATTTAAACTTATTGAAAATTATTTTCTAGCCAAATGGTCAAAGTAAAAGGTTTTACTTACCCCGATCCAATTTTCTTTTTAAGATCTTTAGAGTTTTTAAATACAGCCTTCTAATTATACAAGTTTCATTACATTGGTCAATAATTAGTCACATGTAATGACACTTGTAACTAATCAAACCACAGCAACTGAGAGCAGACTAAGCACTGATATTTATATGGTACAGTGGCAATATACAGTCTGTCTGCCGCAACACATGAAACAAACTGGACAAATCTGAAAGCCTTGAATTTGACTTTATTTATCTGTATGGTAGAACAGAACCTGAGTTGAAAAGCTTTTAAAGAAAGACCTTGATATCAAACCTAATAATAACTGCAGGAGTTATATTATGGATAATTAACCATTCTCTCAGTTTCAAACTGGGCATTCCATCCCATGGGGTTCTAAATGTAAACCAAGTGTAACTGATATCCTAATGAACTGTAAAGACCATAGCAGCACAACAGCAGGGGACCAGGTATGTCCAGATCCAGAAATCACAGACCAGTTTCAAACTGATGATGAACCACATAAAAATTACACATCTGCTAGAACTTATGTTATGAAGATAACTTAAATTGCATTATTATTAATCCTCCTCCTCACATTCATCATAATTGAGATGCATCATATATGTTTTATTGTAAAATAGTTTATGCAACATAATTCAGTGAAGACCTTTGCTGCCAATTTACCAGTGAACCATTTGTTTCAATGAACATATTTTATGTTGTAACAAGGAGCATCATTTAAACATTATGATACACTTATCATACCTGTATATGAAATCTTAATACTAACACTTATACTTGCAATACTACTACTAATAAAAACACCTGCATTGATAATTTGATTATGTTCAATTGGACTTGTATCTAAATGATCACCAGCTGTATGAAAAGACATATTTTAATATATAGATATTGGATGGAATACTAGTTACCACAATTGAATAGTCATATGATAAATGATATATTATTTTAAACAATTTATATTTGCAGTGAAACATACTTTTACATTATTTTCACTTAAATTTCATTTATAGAGCAGTATACTCTGCATTCATTAAATTACTGAAATGGTTATAATACAACAACAAATACTGCAACTTCCAGAATCACAAAAATCAAAAGATATAAACAAAAACTTCCCTACATGTATCAACAGTTGTCACTTAATAGACAGAACTCTGAAGATTTAGAATAGGATGTTAACAAATTAGGTATTCAAGTTAAAAAGAAAAAAATACCAAGTAAGCTTACTACCAAAAAATCAAACAATAACAGTGAATTTTAGTACATTCCCAGGAAACAGAATATATGATTTTTCTTAACTTGATCTGATACATCTTAAATCTATAGAAAATGATTCATATTGTATGACTAAAATATTATGTAAACAAAAATTCCATCACTTTTTTCAGATGCAACATGCATACCCCAACCCATCCTTCTTGATCATAAAGTATACCAGCATTCCACTATAAGATGGGGAGCTGTAGTGGCTCAGTGGTTAGCTTTCTGGACCTGTGAAATAAGGTAGGTTCAAATTCTACCATCAGACCAACCTGGGTTAGCTACCATGGTGTGTCCTTGGGCAAGGCACTATACTTAAAGTGCCTTGGCACTAAATAACTTACTTGTGTTGGTTTACCATAAAAGGCCAAACCAAACACAAAAAAACAACAACTTTAAAATATGAGTTTTGTCAATACTAAGTAATTGAAAATCATACTGAAGAAATGTTTTTGTTAATACAGATTAATGGATCTAAAAAATCTCTTTCTTCTGCAGGAGTTTAAAATGTTAAATTAAAAAGGTCATGGTACACATTGCTTTGTTCGTACACATCAGGCTCCGTAACCCATATCCAACTAAAAATTTTAGTAGAGTCTGAATAAAACATATTTTAATCTGGATGATAATATTCTTTCTCCATTCATATATTACACCACCAAGATTGATCCAAATAAGATTACATTTTACTATAACACTGAGGATGAGTATGCCTCTTAACAACTTACAAATGTGGAGAGAATGGAGTTAAACTGAACTTTGATTTCTTTTCAACCATAGCACAAGATGATCATTTATTATGAAAAAACCTGAATAAAGTTGGAGTTCATAACCATGACAGTCTTGATACAATATAAATTCAATATATTATTGTTGTCTTGAGGTATAGTTCTGTATATTACAATCTCACACAAGATCAGGGTATATTTTAGTACCATACAGTTAATTCGGGATTGTATTAATACCTATTCTGGTGAATGAACATTAAATAAGATTTACTATTTTGGAACCAGTTGCAATAAAGTTTACTAAACAAGAGAAAATATGACTTTACTATAATATCTAAAATGTAAAATCTGCAAACAGAATACTTGCTTGACTTTACACTTCAACTATATCATAATATTTATTTGAAATGAATTTATACAAATGGCATTAAATTGGGTTTCAGGCTGGTAATGACAATGGTAGTAGTGAATAGGGACGGTCTAGGGACTAGGGAACTTCCATGTTAAAAAGGGTATATCCACTCTGGGGACTATGTAATTTAACATGGAAGAAAAAAAAAAATATCCATTCTAGGGACAAGGGGAATTTAACATGGGAGAAAGAAAAAAAACTATTCACTCTAGGGACAAGGGAAATTGAACATGGGGAATAAATCGTGGGACTGTCTTGGGACTAGGGGAAATGGAACAGGGTCGGGACCCTATTTTAATAAGGTCCCGACCTGATGGGTCTATGAAAATGGAACAGGTGAAAATTGAAACAGGGAGGGGTCTCTATTTTTTTATTATTTTTTTAAACAAAAAAATAAAAAAAGGGGTAGGCAATTGAAAGTCAAGATCTTTTCGAGAGATAGGAATGGCCCTGAAAAGGGCCTTTGGTTTTATGTTAATATACCCTTAACATAAAGGGCATCTGTGACATCTTCTTCTTGACCTTAGGCTGTGCCTGACTGCAGGACCATAGATTAAGACTCTTTTGAGGCATCCTTGATGCTCCACATAAGATTCTTCGCATCCACAGGCTGGTGTCTGTCCTGTGGATAACTGTCCAGTTGGATCGGACATACATTGATATGTCCGTCCGGAACATCATCGAAGACACAAGCGTTGAAGATTGTACATCGGTCCACATGTTGGGGTGCTGAGTAACAGGTGAAGGAATGCAGTGAACTGTACTTATTTATGGGGGAGGAAGGATTGAAACGGATTGAGTTTGTTGACCAATCCAAACACGCGTTACAAAATTCAGTCAGCCCACGTCCAATCCGAAGAGAGCAGTCTGTGACGTCACATAGTCTATATAGATTCGCTAGCGCCTGTGCGTAGTCAATCTAAGCGACAGTTTTTCAACATGACGGAAACTCAGAAAACGATCAGTTTGGGTGCACTGATGGTGGAGACTACCCAAGGGAACCCAGACTTACTTTCAGAAGAGGTGAATTGGGATTTTGTGGATTTTTTTACCTTGCAAGAATTTGTTCCTGAACCTTCGTCACCTTCTCCTTCATTACCGCACATGGAAAATTTTAGACAGAGACAGAAAGAAGAATTGGAGAAATTTATACAACAGCAAAAGGAAGCGGAACAAGCTTTTCTCCTACAGCAACAGCAGCAAGAAGAAGAGGTAAGAAAAAAACAACAAGAAGAAGACGCAGCAGCAAAGAAACAAGGGTGTCAAAATCAAACGGTCACGGTACTGTTAGACATTTTAGTTAAGAAGTCTGAAACAGATGTATCAGACTTCTTTATTACGGCCGAAGAGAATACGACCTTCCCAAGCTAAACACTCCAACCCTGTGACTACGCCTACTGCACCATCCTTAGTGATTTCAACGAAATCATCATCAACAGTACGCAGTCCAGAAGTAGGCCTTGGCCATGGCAAAGGCTTAAGACAGTTAAAGTTGATTGTTTAAACTCACCCCTTACACCAAAAAAGGCCCTTTTCAGGGCCATCCACGTCTCTCGAAAAGAGATAGGCTTTCAATTGCCAATAACTAATAAAAACCATTTTACCCAATAGTACCTGTCTGTGTATGAGTGTGCGTGAGTGTAGGTTCTTATTTTAAAATCAAAACCCAAAGACACTTACCTTTTATAATTAATTTATTCTTTTATAAATATTTACAATTCACAATTCACAACAGAGCACTTTAAAAAGTTCATAGACTTATTCTGTCTCATTGTTCACTCTCTGTTTTTTTAATTTCTTCACCGTCATAGTCTTTTTCTCCTCTTCCTCCTCACTTTCTTCCCTTCTTTTCTTCTCCTGTTTCTTTTTCTTCACCTGTCTGTTTTCTTCCTCTTCTTCTTCCTCTTCCTCTGAAGAATCCCTCTCTTCTTCTGACTCCTCTTGTTTCTTTTTTGGGCAGTCTGGTGACCAATGTCCTTTTTCTTGACAATAATAACAGGTATCTTGACTTTTGTCTCTTCTAACCCCTTTTTTTTCTTTTTTGACGGTCTGGACACTCTGAAGACCAATGCCCTTTCTTCTGACAGATATAGCAAGTATCTTGACTTTTATCTTGAAAGGAAGGAGAGTAGTCCCTCGGCTGGTCTGAAGAGAATTTTCTAATGACCCCTCGCAAAGCTCTGATGAAACGTTCGATCTTGGTAGTCTCTTCCATTGTTGTGCTCAGTTTGAGAGTGAAATGAATAGTGAAAGGACAAGACACATACCCTTTATATACGCTGGTCTGCTATGACTATAAATTAATCCATGGTGTTTAAACTTTAGTCATTTGACTTTTTGCTATCGAGATGAAATGATCCAATTCATTTGAGAAGAAAGAAGAAGAAAGTAAGAGGCAGAAACGTGATCTATCGCCTCGTACTAGGGCTGAAGTCTTGGCACAAATTCATGCCAGTGATTTTGAAGAGGACATGAGTGAACCAGAATCCAAACCCTCTAAACAAAGTTTACCACCCTTAGTCAACCCTGAAAAGTACTATGACATTCGAGAGACGGAAAAGCGTCCCTCTAGAAAATTTAGAACTACGGCTTACAAATACACAGTGAAGTTTAAAGATTTCAAGTCTGAAGTACTGTTAGAGAAAGCAAAAGGGTTCATCACCGACATGTGGGATTCTTTGCTCACCACACTCAAGCGACAATGTCAACCCAAAGAAGATGATCTCTTGAGACTTTCCATACAACATGACGGCTTGAAATCCCCTGTTTGGATCGAGTTTAGCAGCCCTGCAGAATTGACCACTTCCAAAGTCATGGACAAGATTCAACACGTGCAACAATCTAATGACCAGTTTGACATCACCGATGGAAAAGCCACACTGGACATGACCCACGTCTCTCCTCCTCAAGGGACCGGACAATGCAGAAAGACCTTATTGGTCAACAACCTTCACATTACCAAAACAAGTCTTGTCCAAATTAACAATTTTCAAGACCACATGTGTTTAGCCCGAGCCATCGTGGTGGGATGAACCTATGCCGACAAGAACGACACAGTAGAATGGAAAAGAGCCTGGGAGAACATTCGAAAATCGAACCGAGCCAAACAACGAAATGAAGCAGAACTTCTGTTACAACAAGCATGCCTGTCCAAAGACACATCCTGTGGCATTCCTGAGATGCAAAAATTGCAAGATGCCCTAGCTCCACGATACACCTTGAAAGTGCACCCTCAAGAAGTGTGCGGGTCTCTGTTGTTTCGAGGGAAAGACTTTAAGGATGGAAAATACATTCACCTCTATCATCACGATGACCATTTCGATACCATTACCACTATCACTGGATTCCTGGGATACAAATATTACTGTGAGAAATGTGACTTATGATGGTTATAATAATCGAGAGCAACACAAACATTGTGGATCGAAATGCTCAGGATGTTTGGCCTCTCAACCCTGTCTGAGCGAAGGGCAAGAACCAGTGCATTGTCCTGCTTGTCTGCGCACATTTGTCAGCCCTGCCTGTTACCAACAACATCTGAAGATGCAAGGTTCACAGAAGAAATGTGCTTGTCAACTCCTGAGATTGTGCCCAATGTGTGGACAAGGTCTATGTATCAACAGTACCAAGGCACACGTATGTTCAGGAAAGAAAAAATGTCACATTTGTCACTGCATTGTGGACTTGGAACACCAATGCTACATACAAAAATACCAATCCCAACCAGAGAAAGAGGATGGTCACAAGAAGAAGAAAGGCAATTTCATCTTTTTCGATTTCGAATGCATGCAAGAGACCAGTATTCACATTCCTAATTTCTGCGTGGCTCATCGAGCGTGCGAGAAGTGATTCAAGAACCTATCTTGAGTTATTGCCCTCACTGCAGTAAGATTCCTGGAGGGCGTGAAAAAATCTTTCAAGGACCGAACACACTAGCCGATTTCACACAATGGGTCTTAGACCCCATCGACAAGACGTGGAGCCAAGAGGACATCGAACATTATTATGGAGATTGTCATCACCATGCCACGGTGATGGCTCACAATTTCTCCGGATACGATGGACAGTTTCTTTTGAGATGTTATACGGAACGTGGCATCGAGCGTCCTAAAATCACTTTGAACGGAGCCAAAATCATTTTCATGCAAGTGGGACAAGTGCAGTTTAAAGATTCGATGAGCTACTTAGCCATGCCTTTGAGTCGAATGCCTAAAATGTTTGGAATGACAGAAATGGCTAAAGGGTACTTTCCACACTTTTTCAATACAGAAGCCAATCAACATGCCGTTCTACCCCATTTGCCTCAGGCTCACTATTACGACCCTGACAACATGCGTACCGAACGAGAAACTTTCTACGCTTGGTACCGGGCTCACGCCTCCGACCCTTTCGACTTTCAGGAAGAAATGCTAAAGTATCGTCGTTCCGACATGGACATTTTACGGCGATGCTGTGGAAAATTTCGAGAACTGTTCATGGAACACGGAGGGGTTGATCATTTAAAAGAGGCTTGCACCATTGCCAAAGCGTGTTCCTTAGTCTACCGACAACGATTCATGCTTGAAAACACTGTGGCTGTCATCAGTCCTCAAACGACCAACTATGTCAAACGTCAATACTCGGTCAAAGCCCCATGCTGGTTGCATTACTTGTGCGACAAGGAAGACAAATGGATTCAGCATGCCCGCAACGGACAGGGCGAAAGATCATCGGAATGCATTCGGTCAGTGGCTGGGACTTAGAAAACCCCAAGATCATGTACGAGTTTAACGGTTGCTTATTTCACGGATGTCCCGTCTGTTACCCTGACCGCGGCACTAAAAATCAGTTCTTACAACGAACCATGGAAGACTTGTACCAGGCCATTTGTCAGCTACGCCTAAAGTTAGAACAGGAAGGATACCAAGTGGTGGAAATGTGGGAACACAAATACAATCACCGTTTGAACACCGATCCCGAGTTTAAACGCCTCATGGAAAGTTACCAGTTCATGGACCCCCTGAACCCAAGTAATAGTTTGTACGGAGGAAGGACCAATGCCACCTGTTTGCTGTACCAAGCTGACGAAGAGAAAGGAGAAGAAATCAGATACTTGGACGTGTGTTCACTGTATCCCTACGTGTGCAAATATTGTTGCTTTCCTGCAGGGCACCCACAATTGTTCACCGAACACATCGACCTAAAAAACATTCGACAATACGAAGGCTTGATCAAGTGCAAAGTTTTGCCTCGAACGAACCTATACCATCCCGTCTTACCTCGCCATTGCCAAGGCAAACTTATGTTTCCTTTGTGCCGTACTTGTGCTGAAACGTGCAACCAAGATCAACCTTGTCATCACACCCAGGAAGAACGGGCCTTGACGGGGACATGGGTCAGCGTAGAATTGTTCAAAGCTCTGAACATGGGATACCAACTGTTAGAAGTGTACGAAATTTGCCACTTTCCCAAGACACAATAATTCCACAAGGGTGACCCCACGCAGAAAGGCATTTTCGCAGACTACGTGGATGCCTTTTTGAAACTGAGCAAGAAGCCAGTGGCTATCTGTCCTGGTGTCACACTCCCGAAGACCAAAAGACATTCAGAGAGAAATTCTGGGCACAAGAAGGCATTACTTTAGATCACATTGAGAAAAACGAAGGCAGGCGATCGTTTGCCAAAGTGATGTTAAATTGCTTGTGGGGTAAAATGGCACAATGACCGTGTTTACCCAAGACGGAGTATTTGACCGAACCTTCCCGCTACTTTCAGATGATTCATGACAAAGCCAAATTCATGAAACACGTGGACGTCGTTCGTGAGGATTTGATCTTGGTGAATTACGAAGAAGATCTGAACTTTGTAGAAGATGACCCCTTTGGAAATGTCATCATTGCAGCTTACATGACAGCTCATGCTCGCTTAAAATTGTACGAAGCTTTAGAACTGTTAGGGGAACGTGTCTTGTACTTTGACATGGACAGTTGCATTTATATCGATCACCCGAGTCAACAGCACCCTGACATCGAAGGAGACCGTTTAGGAGCCTGGACAGACAAGTACCCCGATGACAAGATTCTAAGTTTCGTTAGTGGTGGTCCCAAAAATTACGGCAACGAATACTGGGACAAACAAGGAGAAGTGCACACGAAGTGTAAAGTGAAAGGACTTACTCTGAATTATCGTACCAGTCGAGTTGTCAACTTTGGCATATTGAAAGAAGCCTTGCAGTCTAGAGAAAGTGACCACCTAACAACCCAACAAGATTGTACATTTACCCACACACCACATCGTCAGTCGACCCTTGGAAAAAGTCTATCAGATTGTGTAGCAGAAGCGAGTGCGGCTTCCCACCCACTTTACTTTGCCGTATGGACATGTCGGTATAAAACATTGGTTGTAAGAGGATAGCCACCCACCAGAAGGATGACTTCGCCGCAGCAAGAATCGAGTGAGAAATCCAGTGAGAACTCCAAGTTCAAACCCTACCATTTTCCAGTCTTCTTACCTGACTATTGTGATTGTGCCCGTCGATTGGACACGTTTCAAAAATGGCCTACGGATAGGGAAGGATTACCTTCTTCGTATGTTTTAGCTAGAACAGGATTTGTCTACTTCGGACCTGAGTCAGGATTGGGATACGAAGTACAGTGTTTCGCTTGCGGACTGAAGTTACAAATGGATCTATGTATCTACAAAGATTCAGCTATTCTGGAACATACTCGATGGTCTCCGCACTGCCCTTACCTTTCAATGGCCTTTCCACCCATTAAACTACGGTACAATTATGACGGTACCTTAGAGACGGTACCTTCCAAAACTAGACGTAAACACATTGCATCCTATTTCATTGTTGTTTCTTTTCCACATAATAGCTTATTTTTTATAAAATGTTATACTTTACTAATCTTTTTTCAAGATCACTTTAGTTTGCAAAAATATATCTTGTCATTTATTGGCATTCTACATTGAATTTTGTAAACTAGCTATAAACCTGACCTAATTACTCAACTTAACTGCTGACAGAAACAGTCTACAGTAAATGTATTTCATTTCTATAGCTCGATGGATAAACATTACATCTTTTAAAGCTGTGCACAGAATAGGCCGACATATCACGAGTCAGGAAAACATGGGGGTGGTATCCCCTGTGTCCAAAATTAATATCATTTTGAATAGAATATTCTAGTGACAATTGCCTCTTTTCAAATGGTAAGCATTGCTTTTTTTTATTTTCATCAATCTGTCAAATTCGGTATGCATTTTGCTTTAATATTTGAGATGGAAACCTTAGGTGCATAGAAATGTCAGACAGCATTGTACATCATGGATGGTGTCCAACATACTTTTATGATCATAAAACAAAATCCCATTTTTTAGTTATGGCCACTGATTTAAAAAATATTCATCCAAGCTAAATATAATAATAATAATAATGAGGACTTTGTATAGCGCCTAATCTTTAGAAGCTCTAAGCGCTTTGCAACATTAGACAACATAAAAACATACACAATGATATGATTACAAAAACAAACACCATGAAATTAGAAAACATAAAAAACATGCTGAGAATATTTAAGGTAGTTAACATTATTAAGTCATTAAGTTTGTTTTTGTAGTCAGAATAAGTAGTTTTGAGAGCACTCTTGAATGGGATCACTGCGTCTTTGTGTCTAAGTTCAGTGGGCAATTCATTCCATGTTGCTGGGCCCTGGTATGCAAAAGAATGCTGTCCATGTGACTTTGTTTTCATAGTGAGAATAATGAGTATATGATTGTCGGAAGAGGAGTGTAAGTATCTTGCTTGTGTGTACACATAGGTGAGGTCGGATAGGTATGTTGGACTAGAGTCTGTCAGTGAAACGTAGCACAGAGAACTAATGTTGTGTTTGATTCTGGATCAAATGGATAGCCAGTGTTGGGTACAGAGCAGCGGGGAGGTGTGCTCTGATTGTGGTACTCTAAGTATGATCCAAGCAGCTATGTTTTGAACTTTTTGAAGTCTCTGCAGTAGATATTAAGATGAACCAGACAGAATTGAGTTACCATAGTCCAGTCTTGAAAGCAGTAATGAACACACAAGTGTTTTAGTGGCATCAACTGAAAGATATCTGAGAATGGAGCTGATGCGTCTCAGCTCAAGATACGCAGCCTTGCATATGTTCATGACATGTTGGTGCAATGTGAGAGTACTGTCCAGAGTAACACCTAGGTTTTGTACTGATTGTGTGAATTTAATGTTGGTGTTGCTGATATTTATTGTGTGAGGTAAAGGATGTGAATGAGAAAGTCTTTGATAAGTAAGTATGGCTTGATTTAAATTGTGTTTTTCATGTGACTTGCCAGAGATTTTTAAATGAATTGATAAAGTAACTTGAGACACATTTCAAAGTACATGTTTTAAAAATATTCCATTGATTATTGCTGGCATTTAGAAAAATGCAATGCATCCTTTGTTGTGAAACTTATTTTAAAACATTGTATTACTCATGCAGAAGCCTGCTTGAAAACTAATGGCAAAGCAAAGGCAAATGGAATGGAAGAGACCATATCAGAGACCCTCAAATATGCACCCAACCAACGCAGAATGATAAAAAACAAGGTAATCCAAATGACTCTTATTTCATCAATATTGGATTCAGTTTCGTCTTTTAAAGCATAGTATGTGCAAAGCGGATGCATTTCTAAACTGATAACAAAATCAGCTTATCCTATTGCCCAGGACTATCAGAGCTAGAGTCCAGCTAACTACAATATGCATATATCTTGTCTGATCGGACAAGTGCCTCCATTTGGAATTTTTATTCACATGAAATATTTGGATGAAATAAATTCATCTTTGTGCAAATTGATTGCACCATCCACTTGCCAGAAATGACAAGTAAGTGCAAAGTTATCTTGTATCATGGCTTAACGATAGTAAGGGAAGCACAAGTGCAGTGAAGAAAATTTCATACATTTTTATAATGCTGATTAACATGACTTCTGCATATGTAACTAGTGCTGAGATGATATGACTTTATTTAAGCATTACAATTTTGTTTTAATTTGCAGGTGCCTGAGCAGAAGAAGTAATAGATAAACTTTACAGTGGAGTTGGAGACTGATTCTGATTCATAATCTTAATTAAATCTAGAAAATAAACATTAAAGTCATATTAAAACATCTGTTGTATTGTTTCCTTCTTTCATTTTTCTCTTAAAAACAAATGTCTGAACCTTTAGTCTGTAAATTCAGTGGATTCCTTATCAGCCCATCTACTTTTACTTTACACCATGCTACTTAAAAAAAAAAATGAATTATCCCCATTGGGGTAGGTCCCCCCAACCCCCCACCCTACTTTGTCAACTTACCTGCCACATTTAAATCTAATGGAAGGCCCTGCTGTAAAGCCTGTTAGTAAAACTACCCAACAAGAGGATTTCATACATTTGCAACTCCTAGATGGATGGTAATGTTTTCATTTTTGTAATGTAGATTTGGACATTCTTGCCACCAGTATGGAATATGTGTTTCAGAAACACAAGCAGCTTTCATCAGATTTGCATATAGGTTTTATATGTTGTGAGTATGTTGTAGGAAGTTTTTTTAAATAACATCATATGAGATGATGCCAGTGGAAATGGCAGAAAAGTGTCCGTATTGTTCACCAACTACACCTTGTTCTTACAAAATGTGGCTGTTACACATTCCCATGATGATGTCACTGACAGCCATCAGTGAGGAATGCCCCAACAAGCATAATACAAATTGCTTCCATTGTAATTGTTACAATTCCATTCTGACCACTCCGGTGTCCTAGTGGTTAGAGCGTCCGCCTCAGAAGCGGGAGGTCATGGGTTCAAACCCCAGCCAAGTCATACCAAAGACTTACAAAAATGGTATTAACAGCTACCTCGCTAGACGCTCAGCATTAAGAGGTTAGTGTTAGGACTGATCGGCCTGGTGTCAGGATAATGTGACTGGGTGCAACATCATACTACATGTTTGCAGCATGATGCCCCAGTGCTATACATCACTATAAACTGCCACACTGCAGACATCGTAGCAATATGACTGAAAAATTATTCAAGCTACGTTAAAAATCCAATCACACACACACAATTCCATTCTACGATCCAGAACCAACACTAATTCCGTACTACAGTTCTTGCATTTCAATCCAATTTTGCTTTTGAAATGTAGTGCCACTCAATTCATAATGAACCCATTCATTTCAAACACTCGCAAATACTTATTATTCCTGTCTACAACTGAAAAATATCTATATAAAAAAACGTGTAACTGTGTTTTATGCAAGGGCATGGAGATGCACAAAAACTTGCACCTGAAGCTTGAATAAAACCCCGACTGTGGATAAGACTTTACCCATCGATTACCCCAGCTTGGGGATAAATTCCGACCGTGGCGATTTATTATATATCCTATGACTGCTCCAGCTTGAGGGCAAAATCCAAGCACATCCCTAAAAAGATAACAAGTATAGCGGCTCTTTACCTTCTGTAAATGCCACTTGAGCTTCCTGATGCTGTTGTATCTGCCATTTGACAGAATCACGAATGTGGATATATTTCTTAATTGCCTCTAGTTGTTGAGCTAGTTTAGCTGTATGAAATTCCTTTGTGCAGACTCGCTCATTATTAATATTACAACAGTGATTTAATTACACATCACCTGTCAGCACACCGATGATAAGTCAGTTATTTTATAACACACCAACAAGCTTGCCCCTTGCACCCCCCCCCCCCTTTTTATTTTATTTGGGCACCTGTGGACATGAATCTGCAAGGCTCAAATTGTCATTTTTAATATAAGATCTCAACATTTTTAAGGCCTTAATTTTAAAGACATCCTTAAAACCCCCAAAAGGTTATCAACTGGATCACCAGCCTTTGTTTAGAGTAACAGCAAGTATATATATATATTTAGGTCTAAGGAAACACAATAAAAATGTTTGATTTAACAATGACATATTTGCCTCAGGTCTGTGATCCTGAAGTGAATATTAACTGTCCATTTATTTTCTTGGCTTTTCTTTACTAGGAAATTGATTATAGAGATTTCTGCAATGGTGAAGGCAATGTAAAAATTGGTTACTATAACATACTTTTTACGCCATGTTTGAAAAAATAAATCCAATGGAAAGGTTATAGTCTGAAAATCTTCATTAAATTAAGTTAATATGGGGAAAAAACTTTAAGAGTTCATAAATATTTTTCAGTGCTGAATAAAGATATAACATAACACTTTCTGCTGTGATTTTAATAGTTTCTGAGAGCATGAAAAATTTCTAGAACTATAATGTATAAATGTTTTCAAAAGATTATATTAATATGAGGGAAAAATCTGTTATGAAATAAACTGACAAGATCTTGTATGAATTCATGTTATCTTTAAATATGATATTTGTGTGAAAATATCTGGAAGAAAAAACAAGATGGTGCCACTCACACATACAATGTGGTTGCCACATTAGCCATATTAAGAAACTTTTTATCGCTACTTCTGAATGGATAATTGTGTCAGCGTGTCAACATGTGTACAAAATACTTATGTTGATGTCTAGCAGGTCCTGAATGAGAATTATGGTGCTGTACAGACATCCTATAAGGCCACCAATGTGGCCATCCTGAAAATCTTGGTATAACTACTTCTCCTGAATGAATCGTCATATCAGTGAAAGACTTCTTATGTCTAGTTGGATGTAAATGAAAATAGTGCCAATCTAACCTCCAATATGGCTGTTTTAATGGGCATCTGGAAAACCCCTTCCTTGCTACTTCTCCTAGATGGCTGGTCATTTTGACATTGTGCTTTCACTAGATGACCTATTTGATGTCTGGTTGGCCGTAAATGGAACTATGCATATGGTTTTGATGTCTAGTTGGTCCTAAATGTGGTTTTTGCTGCACATAAACTTCTAATGGTATTATAGTTGGTTCCTTAATGAAACT
This sequence comes from Sinohyriopsis cumingii, assembly GCA_028554795.2. Classification (NCBI taxonomy): domain Eukaryota; kingdom Metazoa; phylum Mollusca; class Bivalvia; order Unionida; family Unionidae; genus Sinohyriopsis; species Sinohyriopsis cumingii. The sequence goes on along the minus strand of JAPYKE020000126.1, from coordinate 2,858,836 downwards.
GCTGTACAAAATTAAAAGGCCTTCTCACTTTCTGTCAAGTTGGATACAATTATCTTTACCAGCTAGGATTTCTTGATCCTCTTTTTTATACATCAACCCTTCGCATATGTAGTTAGCTAAAACAGTATTTTGAACAATTAATTGCCCTCTTGCAAATACAATCCCAATTGCATGCTTTTACCAGTGTGAGAGCTCCTTATATAAGTAGCTAAGTATTCAGTAACTGAATTTCCACATCCACATGCATCAACTCAGAATTAAAAGTTGCAAAACATATACAAATTTGAAAATCTTGAGACATGTGTCACTTTGCATGGTGGGTGTTATGATTTAAATGCAACAAGGAAATTGAATTAGGGTTAATTTCTTTAAGCTGTATTCAATCATGGGGCCCTGGATTATAGAATGGTCTAGGCATACACATCACTAATCAATTCTCTCTAGTCCAACCAATGTGTGTATATGAGAAAGCTTGCCAGTAGCGTTATGTGTGTTGATTTCTTCCAATAAATATGTTGGCTGCCATGTAAAGTCTATGATGTCCTGAAAAATGGTGTTAAGCTCCATACAAGCAAGCTAAACAATCAATGATATAATGGAACAGTAGACACCATTTTAGCTAAATATGCCAAGAATTGATTTAGAGACTTGGTTAGTGATGATGACTTAAAATTGGCAAGGGATTAAAAAGATAAAAGAAATGACCTTTCATGGCACTGTAATATAACAAATGAGGAAAAACAAAAGTTTATTGCATTTGAACCTTTTGTTTTTTCACAGTTTCAATTTAAGTCATAAGGCCCCTTATTTTGCCTTACCAAACATATAGCAAGTTATTACCTCAAGCCCTAGCACTAATAATGCCTCACAAGTAAGCAGTCTTTTATGAAGTCTCAGGTCTGAGTATATGTCTAGCAATACTTATGTCCAGTTTGTTTATAAAATTCTTTCTCACATGGTACAGTTTTCAGAGAGACACGATAAATTCAACAAGTGTGGTAATGAAGGGACAGGCATTCTTTATTTATGCACACATCCCAAAGGGACATTGCTATGTTTGAATCAACACTGAACTGAAGAATGGAGCATCAGCTGCATCAATTAAAATATTGTGGCCCACACAAAATACTGCAAGGACTATAATCAATTTATGAGTGCAATGGGCATGAATTACTGTAGCAGACTGGAGGAAGTAATCCGAATTTATTAATATCTTGAAGCTAAATATAGTAAAGTTTTCATCTATAATCTGTGGAATCATTTTTGCACACAGTTTGCAGGATTTGTCTTTGGGTCATCGTTTTTCTTTTTCTTCATCTTTCTAGCTTATGGTATCTTGATAAGTCTTATGGTGCCGTGCAACTGCACTTGATGATTACCACAGCCAGTGACATTGTATCAAATCTTCTGGGATCAGATGATTCAATGCAAATTCCACATAACCTATCACCATCCTCATGTTTGCCATCTGACTTACTAAGTTATTTTGCCTAAATAATAATAAAAACAATCTGGTCTGATGTATTGATAGCGTTCTGAATGACCATAATATATTCTCTGTATCTATCCGAGAAAATCCTGAGTGGATTGCTGTTTGGTTTTAATAAACCAAAGTAATCCAATGAAAGGCATTTTACAGACACAAGTGTCTGTTTCCTGTATGCAGTGATTAAATGATAGTATTATGTCTTTATTTTTTTAAAACTGATGATACATATAATCACCTTCAATGTGCAATATTAGTTATGTTAATTAACGAGTGGGCAATATTTGAATTTCAAAGATAAAAGTGTATGCCATGATCACTTTAGTAGGATGATTTGTCAAGTGAGGTTATCTTTTCTGTTTGAATAAATATTGTTAACTAAACTATTTTCGCAAGTTATGACATAAGAATGATTCAAAGAAAGAAAATTCATTAAATTGAACATATAAAATGTAATACTGCAACAGAGTCTAGATGAACTATTTCTTCAGAGACACAATCCAGACTCTGTGGCAGCAAAATTATCAAATAGGACACAACTAAGAGACAATCACATTTTCAGTCACAATGGTTTGACAATTATCAATGGCTTGAATTCATTGACTGTGAAGGCAAAGTGATTTGCAGTTACTGCAAAAAAAGTTCCCAAACTGTCACAGATTTTAAATTCTACCAGTGGACTTGTAAGTGTAACTGACAAATTCAGGATTTAATCAAGCAAGTCTCATGATAGTATTATACCTAATAAAGCAAAATGTAGCACAGTATATTCATGACACTTAGGCCAGCATGTACAAAATATTCCTCAAGTTACAGTTGCTAGCACTCCACTAAGAAATGTCATTTTATAATAAATAAAAATGTAATGGAAAAAAAATCGATAAAGTGATTGCACTCTTTAACATAGCCTACTACCTAACTCAATAATGAAAATGATTTGGTTCATTATATCTTTGTGTTTTATGGAATAAATGCATACATCTGATTGAATTTTAGGCAAGAGACTGAACTTTTGGGTTAAGTTAAAATGTATGTGGAACAAATGCATTTTCTAAAACTACTTGTATCAGTGTGCATTGTGACTTTTCTTTAAGATAACTCTAAATGGTACTGGGTATATATCATTTTCTTCAACTGCACACTGTTGTCTTCCATTTGATTTGATGACTTACAGCTATACTGTCTACACAGTAGGCCTCAACGTCAGGAAAAATTCTGTATACTTCAGTTACAGCTGAAATAAGTTTTGCATTAGTACCTGAATCAGACAAAAAAGGTTGTGTTCTGGTGTGTGAATAGAAATGGCTAAAAGTAATATAGACAAAAGCCATAAGAGTACACAAGTTACATATGAAAACCACCAATTCACTTGCATGTGTGGCATACAAGTTCAAAGATTTGCTTCAAGTTTATTTGTGTACACAGATTGTTCAACTCATAAGATATTTTAAGAGCTATTTCTCTATTGTATGCATAATTCATTTACAAATGTGATTAGTGGGCCACACCGAAGGCCATACTATTAGTTCACTTGGCAATATGGTAACGTCAGCTGAAAAGCATAATCATCCATTAAAAGAGCATTATGATATGAACATTAGGTATTTAGGACATATAGATTTTTCTTTTCCAAATGGAGTCCAAGTAATTATTGCCCAATCCAGGTATAATTTTGTACACAAGTAAAGAACAAAATAAGATAAATCTTCATTTATTTGCAATTGACAATACACTTCTTAATGAATATACACTTTTGCATTTATTTTGTATCACTTGAATAAACAATATTTCTTTCAGTTCATTTTAAACTTTTATTTTATATCACTTGAGTAAACAATATCTCTTTCGTTTCATTTAACACTTAGAAACAGGTTCTTCCAGTTACAATAATCAACTCTGGAAACAATAAACAAACTGGAACTTTTGACCTAATTATATTACATTTACTAGGGTTAAAACAATAAATTCCTTAACATAATAAATTAACAGTTCCAGTTAATCAAACACAAAATCACCTTTTATACAGGGTGTGAACTGTTAATATTTACAGGATAAAGCTTATAGTTTCCAAATTGATTGAAGCTTACATGTTGCAGTTGCTGGCACATATCTATTTCCAGCATGGTTTGCATACATTCCACCTTTAATAATTTTGTTACTTCCCTACCCCACCCCATTCAGTAACAAGTATCAAAAATCAGGCTCATTCTAAGGCAAAGTCTGTAACTTGTGTACCACAGTCATCAGAGAGACAAAGATGCAAAACTTTATGATGCCTGTCAAAGGAAGAAAACAGTTTGTTGTTTACCCAAGTTTTGAACCAGTTAACTTGAATTCTCAGACCATCAATTGCTACAGCCCCACTAATTACAATTGTTAGGGAATAATGAGAACTCACCTTCAGTTATCTGTGTATATATATAATTTTAATAACCAAGAATACCGGATGTCTGGGAACATTATAGCATTCAATGGTAACGTCAGAACTGAGATGAGAGAATTAAACAAGCATAGTACATGACATAATATATCCATAAACTATTGACTGGGAAAAATACTACAGAACACCATTTCTGCTGGCAGTAAGATGTTGAACCTATATGTCATAAATATCAGGTTGGACATCTAGGACCAGTAATATTCATAATGGGCAGTACCCACCCCCCACCCCCCCCAAGTGAGAAGGGCCTGATTTGTAATCTAAGCCACCCAACCTATCACAGCCTTTATAGTACTTGAAACAAATATTGAGTAATAGTAAAACAATCTCTGAAAGTTATTAAAACCAGTTTGTTATATTTCCATAACTCTGCATAGTTAACTGTGCAAGCAGACTTAAACATATCAGTGTATGACAGTTAAATTGAGCTATAGCATCGATTAACAGAAGCTACGAATTCATCAACAAGCAGTGAACAATCATCTTCACAATAAATGTCAAACATTAGCATCCATAAGCTGTCAAGACAAGTTGTTACACTGGATATATAATCATCCATTTATTTCAAACAAGCTGTGAAAAACGAACCGCACGTCCGCTATATGTACGCTGGCCATTGCAAAGGATGCTTTAATAGATTAATGTTTATCGTCGTGTCTTGACAACCATTTTGCGCGCGCACACCGGAAAGTCATGCTATATATTTGTTACTTGTGAACGTATTCGTGGGCAGTACGCTATATATTGTTCCCGTGGCCGTATTCACGGGCAGAATGCTATATGATTGTTCTTCGTGAACGTATTTTTGGGCAGTTACTTTGTCATCTTCAACCTAAAGGTCAAAACTGCCCATGAAATATATATATCTGCCCACGAACCGAAAACATGAATAGGACTATAACATAAGTGTATATACTTATTTTCAACATATACATAATTACTATGTAAGAAATACAACCTATGTATATGTATTTTGATTTGAAATGTAAACTATATCATGTCCTTCCCGTAAACCCACTTTCGGGATGACTGCCCACAACGCACCTAAAACGTGTATATATATATATATATATATATATATATATATATATATATATATATATATATATATATAAATTTCTACGTCATTGTATTATTATAAAATATTCTACATGATATTTCGAAAGAAAAAAAAAATGGATGCCGTAGATCTTGTGTAATACGCTTTAAACGCATGCGTATATCGAGTCTGATTGCGAAAACACGATAGGCTAAACATACCCTAACACAGTAATAGTATTATTACACGCTGTAAACTTTTCTGTATTTGATTCATTCAGGGACCAAACGCTCTTACCAAAAAATTGCTCCGAATGATCAATGAGTCGGGCAAGCTCCACATGGTTCCCGCCCTCCTCAATGAGTATTACATCATTCGATTTGCTGTCTGCGCTGAGAACGCTGTGGACGAAGACATCAAGTACGCCTGGGATATCGTATCGGGTAAATTGAAAAACCATTAAAAAGTCGATGCAAAACCTACTATAAGCAATCAGCATAATATTCGGTTTGCAGATAACAAAAAGGAATGGAACACAGCCATCTGTGTGATTGTTTAAACCAGTCAGTACATTTACGCAACGCCGTTTACTAACATATAAAATAGATTTTGATTTGCCAGTTGATTTAGCTGTAATGTGTGTGTGTGTGTGTGTGTGTGTGTGTGCGCGCGCGCGCGTGCGATTAGGATTTTTAACGTAGCTTTTTAAAAAAATCAGTTATATCGCTACGATGTCTGCAGTGTGGCAGTTTATAGTGATGTCCAGCACTGTCGTATCATGCCGCAGACATGTAGCATGATGTTCCACCCAGTCACATTATTCTGACAACAGGCCGACCAGTCCTAACACTAACTTCTATTATCATTATTATTATTATTATTATTATTATTATTATTTATATATATATATCTGTGTGTGTCTCACCTCTGTCTGCGTGGGTTCGAGTCTCGGATTCGGCTAATGTGGATATGTGAGAAAGCTTGCCAATAGCTTCTCGTGGGTCGGTGGTTCTTTTTGGGGTTTTCCCGAGTTCTTCCTCCACATTAATACTGGCGGCCATGTACAGCCTATCTTGTGCTGAAAAATGGCGTTAAACCCTACAACAACAACAACAAATATATGTGTGTGTGTGTGTGTGTGTGTGTGTGTGTGTGTGTGAAGTTATTGAGACATTTAGCAAATAGGCATGGAGCATACAAATCCATAATTAAAGTGGAACTGGTGTAACTAATGATATTTGTATCTAAATAATATATTTAAGGAATATTGAAAAATTATGGGTTAACAGCATCGTGAATTTTACAATGAAATATTTTAAATTGTTGGATGAAAATAAAAGCAAAAGTACCGCGCTTATTCTGAAGGTTACGCTGTTGTTGTTGAAAGATTTATTTATATATATATAATGTTGAAGTACTTCATAGCAAACAAAGCAAACAAAACATTTGTTGTATTCCCAAAAATGATAGATAAATGTAACAATACATAACATAGTATTATTAACATGACTCATATGCAGGCCAATGAAGAAAAACCAAAGCAAATTATTTGATTTAATCTATATCGTAATTATAATTACAGAAAATTTAAACCAAACTACAGATAGGTAATAAGGTAAGAATTTCATGTAGAAAATCAAAACTCAAAAGGAGGTGAACACACAATCACTTAACAGTGAATTCTTTCAATTAACAAGAACGAGGTATATAAGCCCAATTATGCACAAAAACAAAATGATAAAAGAAAGAATGTTTAATAAACAAGAGTTTTAAAAAAGCAGCACAAATTTTATTTAGAAACGAAAAACAGAAAATATTAAAATGTGACTATGAAACTAACTGCAAACTGGAAATGTTAAGTACCTAAATTTAAACATGTATTTCCTAACCTCGTAATTTTATTTTCTAATAATATAAATAAATTCTTCATCTTTCTCAAAGCCTCGCGTTATGCATTATGTGGTTTCTGTGCAGTGGTTTTCATTCAGGTCATTCGCCTAGTGTTATTGTACTTAAACCGGAGTGAGAATAGCAGATTAGTATAAATTGATATTACCTAGGCATGATCATGTCTGCCATGAATGTGCGGGAACATAGTAGAACATTATTATTTTTATTACAACAGGCATGACCAGCTATCGAGTTATCATTACATGGTTGAAGTCCCAGAAGGAGTTGTGAGCACAGAACGCCATTCAGTAGTAACAATTACTCGGGAATCTTTAAAGACCTGGCATTGAAACACTCTTATAATAGGCCAAAACTATTTAGTACGTTTTTTTTCTTTCCATGAGCGATTTAAAGGCTAGACGTGCATTTCTTACCTTTACATAGGGTAAAACAGCATAGCTAATATTTTTCTTGCGGGCGTTGTGAAAAAATAATCAGTGCAACAACGTCTTTTCGATGACGGGAAGGATAAAATTTCCAATCTTCTTTCTATCAGTCCAAAACTGTAGGCCTTTTTTCATTTGGCTCAATATATTTGATTATCTGAAAAGTTGTATTCCTCTTGTTCTTAATTTACTAACAAATGTGCGCCTTTGACATAAGTTTCGACGAATATTTTGTACTATCACCCTTTTTTCACTCTCCGAGCTTATGTTTTCAGCTTTACCTTTGTCGAACAAATAATCAAGATTAAGAATCAAACTGACTATACTTGTAAACTTACAATGTAAGAAAACAATGATTTAGAGAATCGCGCACCTGACTCTTATAAACTTTATTATGAAGACAATGAACGTTACATCGTATTTTCATGAGGAAAATATATTTATTAATAGTAGTCGAGTGGAGAATTGAAAACACAGTTCGAAACAGTTTCCTACATATCTGCAGTATTATGAATACAACAGTGTGAAATAAATAGCTCTCGGTGCCAGTGAAACAACATTATTGCGTCATGCCAAAATAAGATACTTCATTCGCTACCACTGTGTGATCCAAGGCCAATTCTGCGTTTAAACAATGATAAAGCATTCTAGTGGGTCAGCCATACACTGTGGTAAACTTGACGCATGACATGTCTGTTGATTGGCTAAGTACTTTACTTACAAAGGAAACAGGCAATATATAGTAAATACGGTATTTCTACTGTAAAGGTAACACACTTCATTGTTGAGAAAATTGAATATATCAGCGTAAGTAAAAAAAATAAACTCTATTAAAAATAAAATCATGTCAATATTTTAGGATAAAGACAAAGAAACCTTTCAGGTTCTGGCAACTTTGATAGTAACTAATTTCAGTACTTCGCGTACTTTGATTTCTTATCTGTGTGTGATACGATATAACAATGACGAAAACATTTCTGAACACTACCTCAGTTACGTTTCCATTTTCTTGTTTCAGAAATGACAGATGAACTGATGGAGATGCGTCAGTCACTAACAGACAACAAAATTGACGAACAACCATCTTCAGAGGAGGTTGACAAAGAGGAGGAAGAAAATGATGAGGTTTTCTCTGGCTTTGATGATGAGATCGTCTTTGATCAGCAGAGGAACAATCTCAGCCGCGCCTGCATGAGACGAAATCTTTTTTTTCGAATGGTTTCCGACCCCAAGAGCTACAATCCACAGGTCCTGAAGGCTTTGTGTACGGAAAAAGTCAAGAAACGCATTGATGGCAGTGCAAACGGAGAGGACAAGAAATCGCTCTGGCCCACACGTTCTCTGCCGTCACAGAAATACGCGTTCATGAACAGGTCTAACAAGGAGCTGGTAGATTAAGATTAAATGAGGAGTATAATTAAATTTGTTGGAAGATTCGTTCATGGTGAGGTTATGATATTATCCGATCAATGCATGGAGTCTATTCGGCAGAATGTATTTTGAAATTAATTTGATAGAAGACAGTCTGAAAACAATTATATCTGGTTTTGTTGTATGTACTTTAATATTTTTCTAGTCGTTAAATTAATCTCCATGAGGGCATAGATTACAGTTTTGCACGTTGGTGCCTGAAGAGAAAAGACAAAATGTTCAGCCTACCATAAGTATATTTAGCCATACGATTAAGATCTGGCACACACACACACACACACACAAAAGAAACACGGAAATTCTCGTTTCTGAACCACACACTTTTCAAACCTGTCGTTACCAGAAATGACCCAGAAAAATGTTTGTAAAACAAAAACAGATTACAGAAACATTGACTGAATATGAATTTGATAGCTAACATTTGGGGAGCTATTCTAAAAATTTATAGATAAAAAGAAGGAAAAAGATTTTTTTATAACTGCGGAGAATAACAAAACAAAGCGGAATACATGATATACAAGCATAGGAAATGTAGATTGGAAAGTTTTACATGACCTTATCAATAATCAATAAAATATATTCAAGTTGATAAATGATCTTTTCTAGGCCAATGTGAAAAAGTTCAAATATTCGAACAGGTTTTAAAAGAAACACTTTATACTTATTTTCTTACAGTGCTTTGTACGCTTTGCTTTTGCAGCAATAATTTTTCAAAACGAATGTGGGCAGTGATTTTTTAAAATTGGATAATTCTTTTGAAAGGACAACACAGTACAAAAAGTACAAAAAGTACAAAAGTTGTACACAAAACAAATGATGATTTATAACCATGGGGGCGTTAAATTACATAAAACGATGAAACCAAAACAGCATTTAGTGGGAGAAATTTTGTGTGTGCATGAGTGTCATTTGAATTTTAACGTATCTTTATTATGTTGCATTCTTATCGCTACGATGTGTGGCAGTGTTGAATGATGTCTAGCACTGAGGCATTAAGCCCCACCCAGTCACATTATCCTGACCCCAGCTCTAATAGTCCTAACACTAGTTGGTACCATTTTTCTAAGTCTATGGTATGACTCGGCCGGGGTTTGAACCAGCGACCTCCCGCATCTGAAGCGGACGCTCTAACCACTAGGCCAACGGAGCGGCGGTAGACATTTTGAAATATCAGCATTTATGATCATTCAAAAGGGAATTCTAAATTCAAAGAGATCAGATACAATCTATTTTACAGATTCTACAAAAAGCATCAGAAACAGTGTTTCAAGAGAACCATGTCTGACGGACTAATTGAAAGCATAAATGGTATATTTGTTTTACAACACATTGTGCGTTAAATAGTCTTACAACTGTAACGAAATCTCCAATCTATTTCGAAAATGTAACCAGTATTGCTGTAATCTGGTATTTCCAGCAAATTTAACAAACAATTTCTTCATTAGTTGCCCATCTAAAGTTCTATAATAAATTTCCTCGTGGCTTACGCACAAGTGAGTTCAAATGCAAAACTAAATATCTTAGTCTATGCCTTTTTGCACCCACTGTTTGATTTCTGATCATCTTTGTCTGGGCAGTATTTGCCATTTCTTTTAGCTTATCTTCGTAGTATCATGCCACATCCATATTTTAATTACATTTTCAATTATCAAATTTTGCATAGTCCGTTGCATGTTCAAATGACCCATATCACTAATAGGGTACCTGCGTTAATCAGAGAACACTGTAATAAAGACCAGTATCTAGCTTTTTTCATACAGGCATTCCAAAATTCCTCTATGTATTTTTCTTCACGTAATAGTCGTGTAAAATCTCCGGGTCTTTCTGGTCTGAAATACTTCACGGCGACTAGATTATGCTGATAATCGTCGTATGATTTTTTAAGTCTTCCTAAATAAGTAAAAAATTTATATTTGTAGTGTAGCCATTTCGTTAAACTTTCCAGATCCATCACTGTATTTGTCTTGGTACGTTTCCTTTATCAAATCTTTAGAACAATTTTCTTGTTCCGACTCTGTGGTCTTAAATTAAGTAACAGGAAAGAGCAAAATCCAAGACGTAATTTTTTTAAATTCAAGAAATATTTTCTTTCCTTAAAATTAAAACTAAACATTTAAACAGAATGTACAATACAAGTTTTATCACAAACCCAACTTTATGAAGTTCCAATTGAATTCCAGTAGTATTCCAAATAAGTTATATTGAATGTGTTGGTGTGCCTATAGTCTCGAACGTGCTAATGTGTCATTGGCCTGGAGTGTGGTGATATGCTAAGAGCCTTTTGATGTATCACATTAACATAATCCAAAATATTATATTCTGAATTTACTATGATTCCAGATTAATGTTCCAGTCCAAGAATATTATTGATGAACACTTTGTTTTTCCATTGAATAAGAATTTGAATAAATAAATCCATACAAATCAAATACTTAACACGAGAATGAGACTGATTCTGTTTCTGCTTCAAGATGTTAAAGCAAGAATAAGTAACATTTAGACAAACATGATTATATAGATGTATGCTTGATTCAAGTTGTTATTACCATTTTCTGAAAATAATCTGTACGTAATGGAATTTTCCATTCTACAAAAGATTCTAAGGTCAGAATTAAAACTTAACTTCGAACTCAAATTCAGGTAACCATGTTTACATTAATAATGTTCCGAATGCCTAACCCATACTCATTGATAAATATTAGCTATGTATTATGTTGTTTACAAAATAAATGTTCCTGGTCAGGTACACAGTGGAATTGATTTTGGAAAAGGTCATGTGCTAAACATAAATGTATATAACAATCACTCATTAAGAAAAGCCAACAAATAATAAAAAACAAACATACATAACACTCTAAAATGCTTAACTGTTTACGCAGACCCAAGATAGTCCAAATTTGTAACCAGTTGTTCTATAGACTGGCATATGAAGCTAAAAATGTAAACATATCAAATTGTTCCTTTAATTGTTATTTCCTTTCCGTTTTTAACTAATCCATCAAGTATGCAACCCCGACTAAATGCAGTATAGTATGACCGCTCTCTGGTATGATTTTTGCCTCCTAATGGTTAATCACTTTGTGTCCGCGCATCGGCATCCCGAAACCTATTTTTATTGTTTTTAAAAAGTGTTTACAGATGTAAAACATATTTGAGGGAATAAAATGTTTTCTTCTGCGCAAGAGACAGGGGATTCGTATTTTATGTTCCTAATTATATATACACTTGGTTTAATTGATTACAATATTTTCCTGTGTAAACTAATGATTATATTTCATGTGGATTGATTTATTACGCAAACAATTGTGATTGTATGTGCTAGAAGTACTCATTGATTCTGACATGACTGTCCATGATATCCTTTGAGAACGGGAGTTACTCCATTGGCGCAATTCTGAGACTACGAGGTATTCAGATGGACATTTTTTCATAGCACTAATGCCATGATATGCTTGTCGTACCGTTGTACTACGGACGATACTTTCAAAATCACAATAAATATCATAAGGAACTTTGCATTCTTTTTTTAATTTTTTTTTTTAAAGTCTTGAACAAAACCCTCTTCAGAATTATATCTATCGAATTAACGTTGTAATAAAATATTTGCTTCTGTTCTGTCGTATTGAAAATATTCAAGCATTTTTAGGAGAGTGTGCGTTTCTTATTCTAATTATTAGTATAGCATGCCACTAATTATCAATATGTTTTATTCCAAGTAATGGCACCGTTCTTTATCGTCATTATGTACAGCATCATGAAATATAATTAGCATGTCAACATGCATTTCTACTTCTCTTTCAGTTATTATTACAAAATTGATTATGTTACTCTCACTTTCACGTCTGCTTTCCCCCAAGCCACCATCAAATCAACCCTTCCAATATTGCCAATATATCGAATCCATTTTGAAAGTTCTCAATGTCCTCTACCTTTACTAGACGACGCTTAAACTAATGATTATGTCTAAGTAAATTGTGCTTTGATCGGATGAACTGTTTGAGGTTTATTTCATATATATTACACAGCACAAAAAGAAAACATCATGCGTATTGTAAAACTAATGCACGCTTTCTTTTTCTCTATGAATATGGCAACCCATGCTGAAGCTTCTCTGAGGGTTGGTATTTCTCTAGGAAATGTATTGAATATTACATTCTGTACAAATATCAAATTTGTACTTTTGCTAACTCTCCTGTTGAAACATTTGTTAGGTACAACGACCAAAAAGCGTCCAGTGACGCTTTGCATTTTTCTTTACTTACTATGTTTCTAGACATTGTTCCGAAGTAAAATTGTATGTACTCCAATATTTCACCTTCTGGTTAGGGTCGCCTCCTAAGTATGAACGCTAAGTCTAACTCATCTCAGATAAAGGTATACAAATGTTGGTTGTTGCCGCTGAACAATCTATACTGATTGCGATTTTCTCTTTAAAAAATCTATCAACCATATCGTTTTGATTCTGTTTAAACTTTGTTTATTTATACGTCTTTATTACTTTCAAGCAAGTAATAGGCATAAAAGGTGAATGTGATTTTTCTCAACACTCGTTTGACATTTGTGCGTGTCTTATCAAATTGTCCATTTTAATTTATTTGAAAATTATTACTCAATATTCAACTAGTTTGTAGAAGCTTCTTTAGCATCTCACTGTTTAAACCCATTATATTTTAAGGCCCGCCTCACCGTCTATGGATTCTGTCCTTGGGGTTTGTTTTATTGGAACCTGCGGGAAGGGGCACTATTTATTAACAGCAGATTTTTATTTAAACTTTGCGATCAGATTTTGTACTAAAATATGAATTTTCTTACGCTTTCTTTACATGTGTATGGCCTACCGATCTTACGGTATAAATGGAGCTACTGTGTTTAGATTGATGTTGTTTCTCTCACCTTCACGTCTGTTGTCTCCAAACCCTAAAACTCTCTCCTCATTTTAAAACAATGATTGTATTTATCGCAATCATGAATTGTCCACGCAAAATGCACACAATATTTAAATTTGTTACATTTTTTACCGGCAAGCTTTTTCATTTTTGCATGTGACTTTCTTTTTTAGCTCATTAAATTACATATAAAAGCACGATAATATGTTATCATCATAATTACTATAATTAGCAAAGTATGTTCTACCTGTCAGAGATGTTCTAATTTAAATTGCGTTTAGACCAGTATGGGGGTTGTGGGAATTTAAAATTAGAGGTTATGGGGACGGTAAGCGGTCATCAGGATATTTAACATTAATGGATAGTGAGGTCCTAGAAAAATTTAAATCGGTTGGACAGTATGGGGCATTAAGGGAGTTAAACATTACTGAAAGCATAGGTGGATGTGAGGTCCTATGGGAATCCAGGTTCAAAAGGGTCGAGTCTGAATCGAGCCCTGCGGAATTTGAACAGTTAAGGGTCAATGGTGGCACTAGGCGAATTTACCGCAAATGAGTCTGTATATGGTCATGTGGGAAATCTTTTTTTAAAAAAAAGCGTATTACGGAAGACGATGAGAATTTAATTCGGCGTTACATCCATCTATAGGTATTTAAGAAGAGTATGTGACACTGTGACTGTCTATAAGAAATTTACGTGGGGAAGTTCACTCTAGCCTTATAAGGGTACTTAACATCAGCTAGTTATAGTCCTCTATGAAATTCATCATTATGGGACTTGCTTGGAAATTCTACATGACAACATACTTAAGGATTTGTGTCATTTGAACAAAGGTGGTCAGACACATCTAAATACAAATAAGGACTAATGCTGAGTGGCCAATTCTTAGTGTGACCGGCAAACAGATACAATGACTGAACAATACATAATGTGACTGACAAATACTTTTCCTGAGCTGACTCAGTAACACCTACTCTGAATGACTAATACCTATTCTTACTGACCAATACAAATTGTGACTGACTGAGAAAAACCCCTTTGAGACTAACCAACACCTATTCTGTCTTACCAATACCTAATGTGACTAACCAACAACAAATTTGACGGACCAATACCTAATATTATTGACAACATGTATAATGCCCAACCAAATAATGATGAAATTTACCTCTATAGATGACAATTTCAATTCTAAGTTTAAAGAGCAATATGTAGGGTGGCCTTATTCTATTACTGCAATTGCAACATTGCATAAGCTTTGTCAGACACAAACTCTTACGTTCTAAATTTGGCGTACGATCTTTTAAACAGTATCCATAAAGCACAATGTTGTTTTCAACCACTGGGAACTTGGTACCGGGCTCAGTAGAGCCCCTTTTGGAAATATTAATAGGGTCTGACACATACGATGATAGACAGACTGTGCGCTAAATAATCCCACATCAATCCATGCATACAGAGCAGCCAGGGTTGTTTGTTGTTGACTATTCATCTCATAATGCCGAATCAATAAATACGTACATCATGGTTAGGCTAGCTCGTTGTTGACTGTATGCTACTAAACACCGTGTGATTACGTTCCTAGTCGACGTCTCAATTGAAATTATTTATAAATAAAATACCTAAAGTGTGGTGCGATAAGTTTCTAGTGGACGATGCGCTATATAAGGTCATATCAATGGACGCCTACAGAGCAATCAGGTAATTGTGTTGTCGATTGTTGGCTACATAATTCGTTATCGATAAAGACTGAGTTTTCTTGGGTGTGTAAGCTACCGACTGTGCGCCAGGGCCGCGGACAAAGTAGAACAGCTAGGAACAAATTCCGGGGGCCCACAGCGGTCACGGGACCCATCACCATCACAATTTGTAATTAATAGGGGCTTACTGGAGAATAAGGCACACAAATTATGACCGCAGCCCTGTTGTGCGCTACAAAATGCTTAGTCGTTAAACGTTTCCAGTGCCGCCAGGCAAACTCATGTTCTACTGTGATCGCTAATGCCGCACAATCAGTGCTTATAGTACAGTTATATAAGTTCATAGCCAACTGTGCAATACATTTTATCATGACGTATCAAAAATGTCTTATAGAAAATTTGTTTCCTGATTGTGTTTTTATACTCTCAGTGACCTCAACATAACGCCAGTGCTGTCTTGATTTTACTAGAGTAGGAACCTGCAACCAGTAAAAACATTTAATTTCAAACATGAGATCCTGAAAGAGATCTCAGCTTTATATCAGGCTTCCTTGGAAAAATCTAAGAGAAAATGACGTGGAACTCCTAAAATCATAAAAATCATCAACAACAACCACAAACTAGAACAGCAGCAAAGATAACGAAGCCAGAATGATTGTAGCGATTAGAGTTACTGAAAGAAAATCCGTGATTTTCTTGGGATTATTTTCAAAAAGCCCTTTTGAGGTCCACGGGTATCTCTCAGACAAGATGTATATATCATGGCTTGCCTAATCAAAACAAAAACAAAACAGTGTGTGTGCGTACGCGTTTGTGTGCGTGCGAACGAAAAGCTTCCGCGATCTTAATAAAAATACAAAAATCTATTTACACATAAAGTGATATAAAGAAAAGTGAACATATAAAAACCGTTTTGAATGAAGTTCTCAGATCATGACATTGATAAACAAAGTCTCCAAAGAGCAAGGAATTACGAACTATAGGACTTAAGCTAGTGTTTTAAAACATTGAATAGATTACCTCTGTCTGAAGATTAAAATGGAATAAATTACGTCCATATGGAGAAACGTGGAATACATTACCACCGTCTGAAGATTAAAATGGAATACGTTATCTCTGTATGGAGATATAATGGAATACGTTACCTCTGTCTGGAGATAAAATGGAATACGTTACCTCTGTCTGGAGAAAACAAAACTGCAATAACATACCTCATTCTGGAGAAAAAATGAAATAAGTTACTTACAATGTAACCGTTTAACGTCAGGTGTCTATATAGTGTCGGGCCTATAAACATCAATATATATATATATATATATATATATATATATATATATATATATATATATATATATATATATATATATATATATATATATATATAACCTCGGTTGTCTGTATAGTGGCTGGCCTATACCAACCCACCTATAAACATGGTCACATTTTAGACTGGATTCTTCATAGACCTGATGATAACATTCTACGGTCCTCCCTGGAATCCAATGACCTTGCGTCAGATCACCTCTGCATTATATGCCATCTTGACGTATCAGTCCCTAACCCTCCACCTTTATCTGCTACTAAGAGAAACATCCGTATGATAAATCTAATCTCTTCCGTGACAAAGTACAAACCATTAAAGATAAAATTGACAACACAATTTCAATTAACCATACAGTTGGGATACATAATTTGAGCGGCAACCATTAGAAGCATTTGAACCTGTCTCTATAGATTTCGTACAAACAATCCTGATGAAGAGTGCACCAAATTCATGTGACCTTGATCCAATTCCAACATCACTGCTGCTTGAGTGCTTAGATCCAGTATTGCCCTCACTAACTGACGTTATCAATCAGAGGAATTCCCATCACTTTTCAAAACTGCCATTGTAAAGCCTCTGCTGAAGAAACCGACTCTAGACCATAACGATTTAAAGAACTACCGCCCAGTTTCTAATCTCCCATTCATATCAAAAATCTTAGACAAGGTTGTTCTCTCCCAGCTTGTATCTCATCTGAATTCAAACAGTCTTTTTAGCAATGTACAATCTGCATATCGCCCTTGCCACAGTACTGAAACTACTCTTCTTGAATAAGTTAATGACATTATCGATGCACTGGATAGCGGAAAGATTACAGTCCTCACCCTCCTTGATTTGTCTGCAGCATTTGACACAATAGACTATGATATATTACTGCACAGACTCCAACATGTACTTGGCATTCATGATACAGCCTTACTGTGGTTCAAGTCCTACTTAGTCAACAGGACACAAATTGTATCTGCAAATGGAATACACTCCAGCCCAGTTGATCTATGTTGTGTTGTTTCACAGGGGTCTGTTCTTGGACCTGTTCTCTTCATTATATACACTCAGCCGCTCTCACGTGTCACAGATGATCATCCAGTGCCTCACCAATTGTAAGCTGATGACACCCAAATATACAAATCTAGCCACCCAACTAAAGTTGATGCTACCATCCAAGGTGTAGAGAGGTGAATTTCTGATTTGAAATCATGGATGACATCTAACAAGCTGCAGATGAATGATGATAAAACTGAGGCCATTCCGATCACAACACATATACTTTCTCATTCACATCCTTTACCTCAAACAATAAATATCAGCAGCACCAACATTAAATTCACACAATCAGTACGAAACCTATGTGTTACTCTGAACAGTACTCACACATTGCACCAACATGTCATGAACATATGCATGGCTGCATATCTTGAGCTGAGACGCATCAGCTCAATTCGCAAATATCTTTCAGTTGATGCCACTAAAACACTTGTGTGTTCATTAGTACTTTAAAGACTGGACTATAATTACTCAATTATGTCTGTTTCATCTCTATATCTACTTCAGCAACTTCAAACATTTCAAAACACAGCTGTTCGGATCATACTTAGAGTACCACGATCAGAGCACACTTCCACGCTGCTCTGTACCCTACACTGGCTATCCATTCGATCCAGAATCAAACACAAAATTTGTTCTCTGTGCTACGTTTCACTGGCGGACTCTAGTCCAACATACCTATCTGACCTCATCCATGTGGACACACGCGCACGATGCTTACACTCCTCTTCTGACAATCGTATACTCATTATTCCCACCATGAAAATAAAGTCATATGGACAGCGTTCTTTTGCATACCAGGGCCCAGCAACGTGGGATGAATTGCCCACTGAACTTAGAAACAGAAACACAGTGATCCCATTCAAGAGTGCTCTCAAAATTCACTTATTTCGACTGCAAGAACAAACTTAAACACCTAATAACGTTTCCTACCTTAAATATTCTCAGCATGTTTTTTAATGTTTTCTAATTTCATGGTGTTTGTTTTTGTAATCATATCATTATATGTTTTTTATCTTATAGGTGATGTCTAATGTTGTAAAGCGTTTATTAGAGCTTCTAAAGATTAGGCGCTATACAAAGTCCTCATTATTATTATTATTATTATTATTATTATTATTATATAACGTCCGGTTTCTATATAGTGTCGGGTGTCTAAACATCACGTCGGGTTTCTATATAGTGTCTCGGTGACAGTACTTGTAGTATTTGATAAGTTCATTCCTGTCGTTATCTGAGAGACTAGATAAAATATAAATGGAGTTGATTACTTCTTTTTTGCGTTATTAAGCGGTTTTAATAATTATTTAAATTGACGTAGTAAAGATATTATCAGAATCAGCAGCTTTTATCAACCAGAGCGATAAATTTACTATTAACAGGATCAGCAAGAAAATCTCTGTACTTGTTATATACTTCAGATTAAATATCATTATATCTGCTATCTGTTCAAACGTTACGATCTGAGGATGAAAATGGAGGATTAAAATTTGTTGGTTATTCCGTAATATCATCGACAATATCACGACACAGATATTCTGTTTCATCGATTTAACTAACAACATAACATAACTGTCCCAGTTTAAAATTTTTAAGTACTAGATACTGCCTGTGAATTGCATATGCTGTTACAAAAATAAAAAAGACCGTGAATATCTGCTTCTATATTTATGTCGTCGACGGGTAGTTTTACGTAACCAGCAATCAACATTTTAATATTTTTGTATTTAGTATCTGTCAGCAACTTTCCAGTTTCTTTTTTTTATAGTTGTTCAACGTATTTTTTAAAACTATGATACGCGTCCTAATCTCCATTAACATTAGATTTTACAGTTGTAATATCGTCAAGCTCCAGACAAAATATGTCTCGCTCAACTCCATCACATGACTTAATCCGATGTTCAGTATCTGATATTGCGTTTAGTGCAACATTAATGTGATAAACGTTATACATTTTTATCAACTTTGAGAGCATCTATTAGAACTAGATATGATGTTGTTAGTAGGTTAGCATCAACACGATTATCTACCATTTCCAACAACGTATTTATGTCCGGGTTGTACAAATCGAGTACACGAAATATTCTACGTTTATCAAATGTGTCTCTGGGTTTACGATTTTTAAGAAACTTAATTTTCCTTGTTTCAGCTAGTTTGTCAAGCTCATTGTGCATGTTTTTAGTTCCTCTTGTTCTGGCTTTTTAACAGCATGAGATTTTGTTTTTACTAGGTTGGATTTGTCAATCGGAAAAATATTTTCTTTTTTTTTTCTTCTTTTTTTTTGCTCAAGCTACGTATTTGACAGCAACCTTTCAACCTATAATCGCTGTTCCTCACAGTTACTCAAAGCACAATATTTACTAATTATATCAAAGTCTTTGACTGCATATTTCAGTTGAACGCCTCTCATTCCTGCGAATTTAACAAAGTTATCATTGTTTTCATTTTAACAGGGTGAATCTAAAGTTAATTTTTTCATTCGAACAATTAAATTTACCATTAATGCTTCCTCAACACTTTATGGGTCTAGATGATCAACATAAGCTGTTTCCATCTCTGTTTTGGGGTTTAGTATACAATTATAAAACTCTTTTGCGACTGTGATAGATGAAGGATCAACAGACATTATATATTGCAATCACATTAACTCGTAAATTGTATATATCTGAAACATCGTCAAACCTAGTTAAGTACCTTCATCTCCTAAAACATAAATTCGGAAATACGAGTACTTGTTTGTGATTATATCAGGATCAAGTTTAAATTGCTGAGAAGGGCTAACATAAATATTCAATGCCGCATACAACGTAGGCCATATTAAATCAACCTTCGATCCTTCCAATCTCCAGTTATAAATTCTTCCAACGTAAGTATTGTATCGGCCACGTAGTTGATATTTCCATATCGCAACAGCTACTGGACCCTATATTTTGATCCAAAAGTTAGATGCTTCTCCGTTTGTGGTCCAGTTTATCCCTCTAGATATAGGACTGTTAAACGATAAAGCGTATTTTGGATTATTTCTAGGATATTGTATTGATGCACTTGCTACAAAACCCCAGCGATTATCAGCAGCATCAATGAGATGTAGAACATGATCAACGCTATTCTTAACTCGTTTTATGCTACCTGCAACAACACTATCGGCATACTGTTTATTTACAAGATCAAATTCAGCAACAGGTATATACATTGAAGTACTTTGAGATAAAATGGTTAATTAACATCCGGCGAATATTATATTTTATGGAGTGATCTAATCGCTGTGAATAAATTCGCGGTGAATTGATCTTTTAGGACAGAATATTTTAGTAAAAGTAATAAGATTGAAATTTTCTCTAAATTGTATTAAAAGTAATTTTTCATTAAATTATATTGAAAGTAATATTTTACTAAAATATATTGAAATCAAATTGATTTATTTCGGTATTACATTTATATACTATTTAATAAAGACTGCGTCCTTATGAGCAAAATTGCACAACTCACTTGCACTATACATTTTTCTTGTATCGTAAAGTCAGCAAAAACTACACTCGGTAAGTTGTGTATGTCGCTGAACTAACTAATTCCAAAAATTCTCTCTGAGTGAGTAAATAAGCCGATGTGGCAAAATCGTCTGTCCAATGATGTACAGAGACCCATATGGTTGTCTGTAAGAAACGATTAAGCCTCACTTTGAGATTCTGGCGGAACTGAAGAATTAGACGTATGATTTATTTGGCCACGTCCTAAGAAACTGTGTATAAAAACAAGGGGATTTGCCTGGCAAATTAGTCATTTTCGTCGGAACTCAAAGTGGCTTGTATCGTTAAAGGTAAGATACCGTCTGTGTACAATTTTTGATATAGTATAGGGATTTGTAGTGTTGAGATGTTACGGTAAGAGTTCCATCTAGCATCGATACATTTGCAACATTTGATTATTTTAATATTTCTTTACTATTCAATAATATAATGTATTGGAAGTTTTAATTGTTTGAATAATTTATAAAAACTCATACGAGCCTAACAAGATGGGCATACGAATATATATATATATATATATATATATATATATATATATATATATATATATATATATATATATATATATATATATATATACATGTAATTATATTATTGATTATAGTAAACGACGACGTTCGTTACCAACTTCATACTCAGTAATAGTTAATTCAGAAATAAAATACTCCTTAAATAATGTGTTGGCATTTTATATTAAATTCATTAAGATATATTTCTACTAAATGATGGTGGTATTAGTCTGTAATATTGAATTTTAGATTCTTTAGCTATCGTGAATTTATTCGATAGTTAATTATCTGTATTATGTTATAAAAGGCAGAAATTATACGAATGTATGATCTTGGTAAGTGAAGGAATGTCGTAGTTTTACGTGTATCTCTCATATCCGTAATTTAAAGTCTATGTAGATAAATATTGGAATGTAATTTTATACGTTGAGTATTTCATTAAAATTAGTCCGTTTCGTCGGAACTCAAGGAGGCTTGTATCATTACAGGATTCCCGTACCTCCGCTTGCCATATCCGCCAAGATGTAGCTATATTTACACTGTCATAAGTGACACCTCTTTTAAGAAAGCCTAAACTTCTTCTCTCTCTCTCTTTCCTTCCGGTCATGGAAAACAGCATTGCTAAGAGTTTATGAGATAATACTCTCATAATAATATTTATTAACCGCAAAGCACTCCGAATTGTACATATCAGATAAAATAAGAATGTTATCAACTAAATTACTACTTTGATTCATCTCAAACTACGGCGGACAGTGCAAACTTCTCTGTTATTCATAATCCACCAATCGAACTTGGGCCAGGAACGCAAGCGTTGTCGACGCAATATGAAATAAGTTTAGTTTCAGCTACTGCTTGGCATGTTGTGTCTAACGTAAATACTAACTTGAATGACGATTTTACATTTCAGTCGAACCATCAAGCTGGCTCAGCTTGGATTTCTGTTAAGATACCACAAGGCGCTTACAACGTTTCAGATCTAAACAAAACAATAAAGTCGTTGATTACAACAGACGTTAGATCCACGGACGACAATTTTGAACTTGCTCCAAACAATAACACGCTACATGCCAGAATCACGTTGAAAAACAATTTTCTTGCTAAATGTAGTACGGCCAACAACATCGGATCGTTGTTAGCGTTTGCTCGACAACAATACGGTTTTAGATCGCAAAGTGATCCAGGTGCCGCTTAGTTTTATACAAGGTCGAGTTACCAGTAGATATAACAAAAGTAAATACGATTTTAGTAAACTATTCGATTGCTAGCGGATCGTATACAGTACGTGCCAGTAGAGGAGACAATATTAATAGTTTTCTTCTGATGTTCAACCAGATTTGCTGATGGAAGTAACTATACGGAAAATAATCTACTATCCTATACACATTGAAAATCAGATATGTGCTATCAGGATGACACATGCTGATCAATCAGGGCGACAGCTCAATCTCAGAAACGTAATTGTGGCATATTATCTGCACTTGAGGTACATCAACCAGTTGATGGATGAGCTCTGCACACCGGGATAAGTTGTATCAGGCAGTTTTACATAACAATGAAACAAATAAAAATGTATCGTTAAGAAATTGCAGAAGGTTTCTTCGGAAACATATCTTCTAAAAAAGGAGGAAATGTACCTGGAATTGCAAATAAAGTAGCATCTCTCGCGTGAGACACATAAAAAGCTTTTTCAACAGGAACCTCAAGCGCAGCAATCACAGATGTCGGACAGACGATTGCTGATAAAATCAAGAGTGTAGTGCCAGGCACTCTGCCAAGTGTAGAAAATATATAACAAGCAATTGTTTCAATAGTACCAACATCAGAAACAGCAACGGCGTTGATAAAAATAACAAACAATCTACTATCACCGTAGGGCAAAAAAATATTACGAAATTTGTTACGAAAACACGACCTCAAACCACGGCGCGGTTCGTTGATTTTGCCGCATTTTAATGGGTTGCATTGCAATCTACAACGATTTTGTCTCACAAAAAGAGATGAAGAAAAATCTATCATACATTACCTTGACCTGACTGAGGAAACACCAATAGATAACAAAAGAAAATTTGAGTATATTGAGTACCTCAATGAAAACTCATACGGGCCTAACAAGATGGGCATACGAACATTTAACACATGTGACGATGATGTATGTCTACTACCTCATAAAGCTACACTTGAAGAACTAGTTCAAACCCCAACACCAGCAGATTTTACTATTGCTGTTGGTATTCAAATGTCACTTGTGAACAACGGTTGGAGATTTTTCAAAAGCGCTAGATATCAACTAGCTAATCAAACGGTAGAAATGTTACTATGCATATGCCAATTGCGTGCATGTTTCTTAATAATGTGTCGTTCAGCGACCACAACACACGATCTGTTGCAACTATTATGATGTGGTTTAAAAATATTGAAACTGTCGCTTTTGCAAATGAATTTTTTTTATACAAATGTAGCTGAAGCTGATGCTGTTGCTTGTCTTTTTTTAGTTTAAAGTTTCTTAATAATAACGCTGCAGCTCTTGGAATTACTACACCAGTGCAGATGCGAATGCTGTAAGAGTATCGCTGACTACTACATGTAATATTATTTAATATTATTGAATTTACTGCACCAGCTGCTGGTACTACTACTACTGAGATGATACCGTTTATAAACCAAACAATGAATAATTGAAATAGAACGTACAAAGAAGGTTATGGTAAAGGATGAATATTTACCTAGAGCACAAGTCAAAAAGCAATGGTGATATCGCTTTGCACAATATTTGGATTTCGCAGAGACTACAACAAAGTATTTCTTGAGATAAAACGTATACTTATACTTGCCCAAGCTGATGAAAGAGATGATCTGGTGTTGGTGCTGCTTTTAATCCTGATGATGCTTCTAACAGTTTTCAGCTTATAATTTCACGACTAGCAATGTTGATGTCACGAGTTATTTATCTATCGCTAAAACAATCGAATTTGAGGCGATGTTGACCACATTTACCAAACAATTGTATTTTATGCAAAAAAATTATTTATCAAACAACAGTTCCAAATTCGACTGAAAAGACGTGGAGAATAACAACAGCACAAAGCGAACAATTACCAACACATGCATTTATTGTCTTTCAGCGACAAGACCAACGTAATAGTCAACTACTATACAATTATGGTGTCGACAATCCATATGTCCGGCGAATATTCTTTAGAATAAACTCAAACAATACCCAGAACTATCAATCGAATGCAACTTTGCAGATAATGCTGCAGCAATAGCTGACATAAATGTATCTCGTGTTTACGTGTATATAATGGAAGCAACGCAGAAGATCAAGATGCTGAAAAAGGATCTCAAAAATTTGAATCGAAGAGGTCAGAACACTTTATCGGATATTTCACTTTGACGTATCAAAACATCTGGAGCGAGCTATTGAATTAACTTCCGCATATGCTCTATAAAAAAGTAGAATGACTATCCAGGTATAAAGTGTTCTGCACTTGAAATGCTTTGCACTTTACAGCATGCAGTACAATTTTATCAAACAAAAGGCAGAATGTATTAATTTCCTAACCAGAGGCAGAATGTATTGATTTTCTAGGAAGAATAACTATCCAAATGTTAAGTGCTCTGCACATGAAGTGCTTCGTACTTTAGAGCAAGCTGTACAATTTATCAATAAAAAGGAAAATAAAATACAATTAAATATATTGTATACGAAATAAACTTATCGTCGGGACAAGTTAAAAAAACTAGCACAGCCTATCGTTAAACGACAATCTGTCTCGCTGAAGATAGACTTAGGAACGCAGAGGGATCCACAGCCAGCAAAACTGGTGTTAACACAAAGACAAATCAATAAAATACAACAACGCAAGCCATTTGGTTTGAATTTATCGGCGGCACAAGTTACTGAAATGGTGCAAAATAAAGAAATAAGTGTAGGATTTATGGTACCTGCACTAGCAACTATTGCAAAACGGTACTCCTGAAATTACTGCCAGTACTAGGAACATTAGGTAACAGCATCATGTGTCCTATCAGGTGCAACTAAAAAGGCTGTGTCTGATGATGGAATCGTCTGTGATAGAATCACCGGTGATTGAATCAAACAACTTATGTGATTTTATCTAATAACAGTAATAAAAGAAATCCCCGAAACATGAAGTGCTCGGAAACGTAAATAAAAACAACGAAACGTACAGAAATAAAAAAAAAGAGTACGCAAAGCGTCTCAAAGACAACGAACCACAAAGCGGTCCAAGGTGGATTCATCAATCCATTGCTAATCGGAATAGCGGGAAGTGTACTTCCCAGTCTGTTGGAGATAGGACGTGGGAAAGGTCAGATGCTGCCCAATACCCGCTGTTAAACAACTTTGAGATTCTACGTAAAGTGAATGATATCAACGGATTTCAAGGTGCATTTTTTAAAGACGAATTCAGACCGTTAGCGGTCCAATCACAGCCCGGAGTATTTCGCTCTCTGCTGACAACAGCAGCCTGCTGCCGAATTTGTGTTATAAATTTTCGAAAATTCGACTTCGGAACTGGTACACATTGGGCAGCGTTTCGTAACAACAACTACTTTGATTCGTTTGGTCTACCTCCGATTAATGTTATCAAACGGCACGAATTGCATCTGCAACGTACAAAAGAAAATCAATTACTCTTTTAATCATCTTCAGACAGCTGGAACAGCAACATGTGGATATTACAGTGTTACCTTTATCAAACAAATGGCTGGTACGCAAGCGCGTAGTGCAAAACACTCCTACGATGATTTTCTGACATTTATAATGCAGGTTGGAAAACAAGATAATTGTAATTTTGTCAAACAATCAAATATACAAAATGACAACAACGTATTACCTCATGTAAAACGGAAAATTCAAACGAAACTATGTAAACTACTAGAAACAACAGACTAATGCTAAAAAGTAGTTGTGCTACCTGTGGCAGAAAAAGAATCTGTTTTTTAAACGAACTAAACTAAGTGGCTCTCTACCTGACGATCATGGAACGCAAAGATTTCCTAATGCTCTTTTTGTCCATGATTAAGTTATAAGATGAGCTGAAAATGTAAAGCTGACTACGATCTATGATTAGAGCAGTATGAAATAGTAACTTAGTGTCAGTGTTGTAATAAACGAGCTTTAATAGGATCAGGCGTAGATATTCACAAATTTATTGGCAAATTACAAAATCCTAGCAGCGGATGGACTTCATAGATACACTGGACTTTGGAGCCCACTCGAAAACCAACTTGATGAAAATGATAAACCAATTCCGGGACAAGAACCTTATAATCAGATTGACTCAATTGCAATGCGTCATGATATATGTCACCAGGACAACGGAAACAATAAACCTGGTCTTGGTAGTGTTAAGCTTGACGAATTAAGAGATAAGCAACCAAAAGGAAAAAATACTGATTTGATCTTAAATTAGTGCAAGGTTTTATTGGAGCAAAATGTAAACTTGGCATTGGGATGCAATCATCCACACTGATGCCCCTCAGTGAAAATGTATTTTATGATACCGGGGTGCAAAGCACTCTAGTACACAAACGGCACAAATCTAGAATAGAAAAAGTTTCCTCGACGAAAGGTCGTCAAAAATTCAGTTGATGAAATATGGGCGATAGATCTTACTGATATGTCAAACATTGCACAGTGCAACGACAATAAAAGATATCTGATGAATGAAGTTGATATTTGTAGCAAATACGCTTTTAGTGTACCTGTTGCAAATAAAACAGGAAAAATTATAATTAACGCACTAAGAGATAGTATCATGAACACATAATGACAACCAAACAAAATTGCAGCAAATCTTTTCGTATTTCAAAAGGACAGACTTAAATTTCTCTAGCCTTCAAATTGATATTAAGTGTTGTCTTCGTGTTTTGTTAGAACCGTCATCATGTTAAAATTCTTAACAAAAAGAAAATCAAATTGTATGGATTTTTTTGAAGAAAATAAACTTTTATCTGTCCACCATTTATGAACGGCTTTGACATCTCCCAGAATATCTGATGCTCAGTGATAGTAAAATCATTTTTTTTATCTTCTTAGCAACGTGATAATTGACATTGTACCGTGATTTAGCTGTACATGATAATTGACATTGTACAGTGATTTAGCTGCTACAAAATCTTATTCATCTTGAGGTATTATACCTGGTTCATCAGCAAATTTATCCTCGACGACAGGAAATAGGTATGTTTCAAGATCAAACTTTGAACTGTTAACAGTTTTGGGACTGCTAGTAGTATTTTGATTCTCAGAATCCTAAACTAATTCACACTTGTATTGCTTGCAGAGATATCTCTTATAAAAAAATAATTTTTATCTACAGTCAGAATATATATGCCCGTTTGTTTGTACCCCACTGCCGATTCAAATAACGAAAAGCAAGAACAAGATCAGAAATCCACAGAACTTACTCAGTTCATTCATTGATTTATAATTTCTAACCTGATTGCCACGTAGGTGTCAATAACACCGTCATCGTCTGCGAGTTTCATGCTTAACGGAAGTTTTCAGTACAATAGACGATATGCTGGAGATCCATTTCCAGTTCCTGGACAAGTCCATTTTCAGCAAAGGGGTTTGCGAAGTAGAACGAGAAATAAAATAATCTTATCTTGCTCAGCAATGATGAGGTTGATACGGCAAGATCCTAATCGAATACGATAAGGAAACTTTCAACAAATACGTCAAATGTTGTCTCACAGACCATGATGTGGCAAATGTATTAAATAGCGGCTGAATCATATCGAAAGACGATTGCATCTATGCTTATTTTTGATAGAGCAGATTTCGTAGCACCATCTGCAACGAGTTTTACTGATGCTGTCCAAATGTTAAAGTGTTTAGCCCTTGATCTTTTTGAAAGAAATAACATTTATTTTTTGTAATACAGTTAGATGCTACAACAGGTCTAAGATTTTTAAAGTTGTCAACAGTTCCAGCACTACCTCGCCATGTATTTTCTTTCTGTGTTACAAGATCAATCTTCTCTAGTCGGTTATCAGTTTTAATTCCGTTTCTATTATCTACAACTAAGCCACTAGGAAACAAACCATGAAACACTTCATAAATAAATCTATGGGATCTGTAACAAACTTGATTAGCATTATTTCAATAATAGTTCAAGTAACCATGATTATTAATATTTCCAACAACATTTTATTTTCTTTGAATATTTCTGATCATTCCGTTTTTGCTAGCCTCATATAAATTATAAACTAGATGCGTCGAAATTCATCTATAAACTCAAGTTGGCGATATTGTTGTCTATCACATTGCCATTCACATCATAAACTTGCATCCCCGTTGGAATATCATCGTTAAACAGCGTCCAGGCAAACTCATGCAAAACCATTTCCTTATGCTAGGCATAAATTTCACATTTCACTCGAATTGTATAACCAACCGCAGTTAAACTCTTAATTTTGTGTTCTGATATTTATTACAACGCCAAGCTCGTTGCCAACAAAGAGGTTGTATCTAATTTTAACCCAAAATATTTTCTTGTATCTCGTAAGATCGCTCGAGATGATTGAAATCTGATATAAATTTTGTGTCATTATTTTATTGTGGTTTTCCAATCTCTAATTGACACATTTTCATATCAAACTCAACTAAAAATGCAAAAAAATATAAGTATAGCGATGTTGAAATTGAGTGATATCACAAAACGAGGTTTGATGAGGAAAGCAAGCTATAAATCTTAATGAATTGCAGCTGCATTTGCTGGGTTCGATAAAAGCTGTAAATTTGATAATAAGCTTGTATAACTGATATAACAAATATCTAAAGTTCATTTTATGATTTGTTTCTCCCATTCTCTTGTGAAAGGGAAAGTTTTATTTATATATTTTTATTTATTTATTTATTTATTTATTTATTTATTTATTACCATTATTATTATTATTAGTAGTAGTAGTAGTAGTAGTAGTAGTAGTAGTAGTGGTAGTAGTAGTAGTATACATGCATCATTATGTATGTTGTTTTTAGATTTTAGACGTTGAGAGGAATGTTCAGAAATCTGTACAAAAATGAGAATGGGAGATAGGAGAAATATTGAAATATTCCAAAGTTGCCTCTTTTTTTTTTTTTTTTTTTTTTCTTTTTTTTCTTCTTCTTTTTCCCCTCGTCATATTCAGCCTGCAAATGCTCTGCGTTGAACATTTATTCATAGATATGTCCGGTTTCAATTCTTCTTCTTGACGTTTAACTGTAGAATTTGTTAGACTGGTTTAATGATCGTCATGTAATAAATTTAAAAACAAGTGTCGCCTGAGATTAACTTCCGGGGAAAAATGGCCTTTGTGCATCGAGCTCTTTTCACTTGGTTCTTAGTCCTTGGTTTTCTTATTTTATTGACTCTAAATCTGGACAAAAGAGTAGACTGGAATTGGTTTATAGTCTTTATCCCATTGTGGTTATTTGACTCTGTTGTAATCGTGTATATTTTGATAAAAATGATCATGCACTGTCGAAACGGCCATGGAGGAAGAAATGACATTTCGAAGTCGAGAAAAGTATGGTCCTTAATCGCCGTGTCATTGAAATTACTTTTTCAGACGTTGTTATGTTTAAAGCTAGAGTATATTTCCGACGTTCAAATGTATTATGTTTTCATTCCATTCTGGATCATGGTTTTGGGTGCAGTGATTGATGTTGGTCACAGCCTCCTCAAGCTTGTGATAAACACGAATGGTTGAAAACATGGAAGGCGTACTGTCAGTTATCGCGTGGTAGCTTTCTGTACGGATTGGATTCTTCTTCTATGATGCAGTGTTACAGAAGTCGTCCATTCAGCTTGAGATGTTACTGAATGAACAATACAGAACGAATACAAATTATTTGCTTAGTTTCGTCCACATGATATTGGAACTATCTGGAATAGTGGAATATAGTGTGATTCGTGTGCACACACTATCCATAAGGGAATCGGACTTCCACCTCGCAGCTACAGTATTGTGATTGGGATCTCTTCATACGTAAATAGTCGACACTGTCAGATATGACGTCCATAACAACATTACAGCATAGCAGCTATGGATGGCAAAAGGACAAGAAATTGAAAAGGATAATGATAAATTAAACATAATAGTTTGAAAACAGAGCAGTTTGTAAATTTATGTTATCATGCTATCAAATTATAAGAATTAGAATGTGGCAATACTTTCAGGTTACAAGTTATATGCATATTTTACCCTGAAAACAAACAGCAGATTCAATTTAAATGAAACCTTTGTGATTGTGAGACTTTCTGTTTCTATATTAAGTTGCCATCTTTACATGTGACTAGTCAGGTTTATAGCTTTTATGTGATAAGTCTTATACATGACCGGTGCAAACAGCCTCAGTTAATGGTGCACATACCAGGGATGTGGTGATGAGTGATGGTGCACAAGCAAAAGAGTGAACATGTATGCATGAGGACAATCAGAGTACTTTTTGCAATTGATGAGGTTCTTTCGTGGAATAGGAAATTTGTTGTAAATTGAGCAAGGTTACAACCAGTCATTATACTTACACATTACATGTACATGAAAGTGGCATCAGTGAATCCAGTTCAGGAGCTCTTGTCCTTCATTTTAATAATTTAAGCAAAAACATAATAATTTATAGGACTGCCAAAAAGGATATTGAAAAATTAAAACTATGCAAGGAGGTGAATTCAGATTGGACAGTATATCATGAACAAATCAGGGTGTGAGGACAGTTCACGCAAATGGCTTTGCAATAATTTTCTATCTAAGGGTCATGATCCACATTATTTAATATCTACCCTTGGCGCAAATATTACCTGAAACAGTATCTCTGCCTCAGCTACTAATTGGATAGAGTGAAGACTGTTTCAGTTAGATTGTTGTACATTTACCTTGGAACATAGCTGAACATGATCATAGCATTCAAGGACTTGTCACATTCTTTTAACTCCCATTTAAACATAAAAGCTGATGTCACAAAGTTGGGAGAGTGCTGGACTTGTAATGCAAGTGTTGCTAATGTTAAGTGGGTTAATGTATAAACATTGTGACTGGTTGTTGCCTCGTTTAGTTTACAAAATTTTCTTGGGCCACAAACGAGCTTCAGCCCATATTTCATTTATCATTTGCTCATCCTGTGATATTACATTTGGGGCAAACTCAGATTTCATATATCATTTGCTTATGCTGTGATATTACATTTGGGGCAAACTCAGATTTCATATATCATTTGCTCATGCTGTGATATTACATTTGGGGCAAACTCAGATTTCATATATCATTTGCTCATGCTGTGATATTACATTTGGGGCAAACTCAGATTTCCCAGTGGCAAGCTAAATTTTCCAGTCATCTTTATTTTACAAATATCACTGGCATATTCTTTCAGTTTATGTATGCATTGCAATCATGATTCATATTGTACTGAAGACACTTCTTGTGATACATGACACAACATGGTTGACTGCTAACAGGAAGCTTGACAAGCTCTGTCACGACTCAGTTGATTTTGCTTGGTACAGTATGTAGTGTTGCTTTAATTTTTGATTATAATCGATCATCAGTCGGTTGAGCGAACCAATAAGATAATCGATTGTGAAACTCCATAATCGATTATGTGTAAAGGGAGATTACCTTTTAGTTCTATGCAAAGGGAGACTACTTTTTAGTTGTATGCAAAGCACAAAGGTTAGTAAAACTCCCAGCCACTAAAGTTGACCTGAAATGTATTAATTCCCTTCACAACTACAAATATTAAACCATATATTTCATAGGTGCAAAATTTCATAATTAGGAACATATAGCCATTATTACATGATCAAGTTGTTAAATAGTTGAGTTAATAAATTTAAACATATTTTGATGATTTGTTTCAGTTTTAAATGCAACATTATTTGTAGTATTTGTAAACAATGACAAACAAGAAAACCATTTCCTTCTACACTTAAAATTATTGACACATCACATATGAATGAAAGGATTTTGGGGGATTGTAGCAGTAATTCAGTTGCATATGACTTAGCAGCCATAAAATGTTGCGTTCATTTAACAGAGATGTAGAACAAAAATAACACAACACAATAGACAAAAATGTAATATTATCAGGTTAAATT
This sequence comes from Sinohyriopsis cumingii, assembly GCA_028554795.2. Classification (NCBI taxonomy): domain Eukaryota; kingdom Metazoa; phylum Mollusca; class Bivalvia; order Unionida; family Unionidae; genus Sinohyriopsis; species Sinohyriopsis cumingii. Next base: position 2,826,003 of record JAPYKE020000126.1, on the reverse strand, counting down.
ATACATGTCATTAAAAGAGATTTCTCCTGTACATTTACTAACATCTTGAACTATTGATATATAACTGAATAACAAACAAAAATTAAAATTTGCTTTTAGTAACTGATTATAATCGATTATCAGTTGGTTAAGTGGAACCGATTATCGATTATGAATTTCTGACCGATTCCCATCACTGACAGTATGTCTTTCTCATTACCATGAGAGGACCTGTTAAAAACAGTTTCAGCAAGCTACATATATCAAGGGTCATAATTCATTATGGGACCTTAGCATGTGAAGACGAGTCTTAACTTAATTGTACATTCATGTACGTTTGAACGTACCCACCTGTATATAGCAAAATGTTTTTAGCTCTGTTGTCATGGACCAGAAGAGTTTATGGTTGGCCTATTGTCCATTGTATGACATCTATCCATCTATTGGCACAAGTTTGTAATTGCTACTCCTTCTGAAGTAGATGAAGTATTACCATGACACTTTACACACACAAACACATTCTTCCCATGGTCCAGTTGATTTTAAGTAAAAATGGTGCTGTTGGGACAGCTAGTATGACTACCATGGTAGTCATCTTGAAAACCTTGTTATTGCCACATATGAATGGATGCTTTTGTAAAAATGGGGTTCTCACTAAACAAGTTCTTGTTATGTCTAACTGGTCCTAAATGAAAATAGTGCAAATCTGACGTCCAATATTGCCATCATGGTAGCCATGTTGAAGATATCTCTGGACCGCTCCGCTTGAACATAAAGATATATGTACATGTGTCCTCATTGACATATTGAAATTCATTGCCCTGTTCCTTCTGAATGAATGGTCATATCAACACAGGATTTATCATTTAAAGGGTTCTTGTAACGTTAGGTTAATCATAAATGAAAACAGTTGTGCCCCATCATCCAGTATGGCAACTTATGGCCATCTTGAAAATCTTGTTTTTACTACTCCACCTGAATGCATGATCATGTAAACATGGAATTTTCAAATTTTTATGATGTATATATGGTCCTATATGTCAGTCTGAGATCAGATGTGGCTAACAAAGCAGCCATCTTGAAAATCTTGTGATTGCTTCTTCTCCTGAAGAGAAAGTTATATTAGCATTGGGTTTTCACAAATATGTCAGTCCTACATGAAACTGCTGCTGTCTTGAGAGCCAAAATGGCCACCACAGTGGCTATCTTGTAACCCTTGTCATTGTTACTCCACTTGATTGAATAATCATATAAACAAAGTTTTCATTAAAAGACTTGATAGGATAACTAGTTGTCCAAAATGAATGAGGTGCTGATCCGTTAGTCAACATCACTACCACATCAGCCATCTTGAAATTCTTGTTATTCATTGGAAACCTGAGGCATTTGATATTAAATGGTGCTGATTGGATATCTAGTGTGGACATCATGGCAGCCATCTTGAAAATATTATTATTACTCCTCCATTGTGAAAAGTCATATCAACATGGTGGTTTTCACCAAAAGTATACTTATGATATATGGTTAGTCCTGAATGAAAACTGTGTCAATCTAGCCTTAAATTTGCCCATCATACTAGACACATTGAAAATCTTGTCATTCATTCTCCTGAATGGAAGGTCAAATCAGCATGGGGCTTTACCCAAAAGTCCTCAATTGGTTCTGGTTTGTCCAAAATAAAAATGGTGCCAACATAGCCTAATTTTGAACAATTTTCAGATACTCTAGTGTCAGCCCCTTCTTGGGACTCTTGTTGCTCAAGAAGTGTTACTCATACAAATTTATATTTGCAGAGTTGTAATGACCATTACAAAAATTATAGTCTTAAAAAAAGCTGCATTATCTTTCCGATGTTTACTTAGTTTTTCAGCATCTTAATTTTTCCCATAAAATATAATGGATATAATACAGTGGTATATAAATCAAAGCAACATATTTTTTCTGGTCTTCTCAGATGTAACTTAAATGTCGGACCCTGCTCCAGAACAGTGAATTGTTGGCCCTCCAGTACCCATCCCCATAAAGTGTCAGACACTGCTCTAGAACAGTGAATTGTTGGCCATCTAGTACCCCTCCCAATAAAGTGTAAGACCCTGCTCTAGAACAGTGAATTGTTGGCCCTCTAGTACCCTTTCCCATAAAGTGTTAGACCCTGCTCTAGAACAGTGAATTGTTGGCCCTCTAGTACCCTTTCCCATAAAGTGTCGGACCCTGCTCTAGAACAGTGAATTGTTAGCCCTCTAGTTATCCTCCCCATAAAGTGTCGGACCCTGCTCCAGAACAGTGAATTGTTGGCCCTCTAGTACCCCTCCCCATAAAGGCACTTTTCACATAAAATGAATTATCATGAAGCTAAGACATTATTCTTTAACACGTGCGGGCTTGCTCAGCCTAGTGACCATGGGATGAAGGTCACAATTTTATCGTTGTACTTAGATCATGTGCCCAACAGGAAGGCCCTGGCTTTCTTGTATCAAAGCTTGGTCTTATCATAGGAAATATATTGTATGTATGATAATAATTTTGTTATCCCAGCAGACCCAAGAATATAGATGCATCATCTAATACTTTGCAGATGACATCACACATCTTATGGCAGATTTATGGCTTTAACCTATTGCATTTAGATAACTGAATTCCAAATAAAATAGAGATTTTTTAGTCAAAATTGATATGGAAATATCACCATTCCTTGAATTTTGAATTCATACACTAAAGATTAGAAAATGTGAGGTAAAGGTCACAGATTTGATTTGATGAAATAAAAATGTGTTAATCTTCTAAATTGTGGTTTTTACTCGAGTGTAACTGACAAATCATGAACATACACTAGTTATCAAGTTAATAAAAAAGACATTGAACTTTGTCAACACAATGACCTATATGAGTGAATGAGTAAGGAGAAAAAAAAACACCACTCTGATGAAAACAGGAAGTTTTAGATGAAAGGAAAACTGCCTGCACACAATTGGACTGAATTTGCTAGGTCATGAGGGGTATGTTTATTTCTGCTTAAATATTTCATAAAAAAAGATATTATTATTGATATATTCAAAACTAAGGTACAAGTTCTGAATGTAATAAGCAAACAATTTGAATTTACTGAAACGACAAATAACATAATCATATACACTGTTGGTGTTCAGTATTACCCCTTGGTATATCAATCATACCAAAGTTGGGTATAAAGGTCAATGTTAATGTATTTTAGAATAAGCTTCAAAGTTAAAGTTACCAAACTAAGTGAGGTGGTGTAACTGGGATTCTCTGTTGAGCTGAGATAATTTTTTGTTTTACCTCAACATAATTTTTTTCTGCAACAGATGGGCATAAAATCTCAAAATAAACAATTTTTTCAAGCTATCTGACAGCTGGACAATTTTTTTCAAACAAATTCCATGCCATTCCATTAAATTGCTGTGAAGAGAAGTCATTTAAAAGGGTGCTTCTTTGTTACCACCTCTCCAGATGTTACATGCCTCAAATTAAACTTTATAATTTCCATGTTTTAGTTCTCCTATTTCCATAGCATGGCAAAAACAAAAATCAGAAATAACAAACTAGGATTTTGAACATTTTATTTCTTAGATTGAAAGATCAAGTGTAGAAAAATATGCAAACAACTTATTTTTATGTCCTACCATGACAGTGATATCGGCATATGGTATTAGCCCATCCATCTGTCACCATCAGCTTGGTCATGTTTTGTATTTAAGTCATGTATGAACCTTCAGTGGAGTATCCATACTGCATGAACAAGTTTCTTGTTTGCATCATCAATTCTTTTATCTTTATTGTAATGTGTATATTTTTCTTATAATCATGGGTGGTGATTTATTTTAGAATAATGTTTAATTATAACAATTTTGGCCAACTCTAGGGAGGCCCATCTCCATGTGTCAAAACAGCATACAAAGCATATTTCAATTTTAAACAATTCTTTTATTTGAAGAAGTCTTTTCAAATAGATAAAGTACTACAAACTATGCAACATTATAAAACTCGTGTGAAAAAATCACAGTATTATCTCTTGTACTTTTTGAGATAATGCTTCCTAAAAATGACATATTTCATTTTAAAAAAACATATCAGTAATATGCAAAATTAAACTTTTTTGCCGTGTTTGTTGCTTTGTTAGACCTTTGCACTTTATCCAAAGTCTAAAAGTTTTGCTTAGTTTTATCTTGATATGCAGTACGATATATCTGAGAAAAAAGAACAACTCTGCTAACTTTACTTTTATTTACATACTGTATTAATAATTTGAAAAATGGCAATTTTTCAAAACAGACAGCATTTTCTCATGTTCCTCAACCAAAATATTTTACTAATTGTCACACCTTTGTAGGTTATCTTTAAATGGTTTCATCTATCCATACAATACTAAAGGAAACACTACTTTTTGGATATACAGCATTGCAAACAAATAGACAAGATGGTCTTTAAAATGCCATATTATGCATTTTCGTTTATATAAAAAATTTGTAGTCCAAGTGTCCATCACCAGCAGATAGAAACACCCTGTTAATCAAAGTAAACACTGTTTCAAAGTGATCTAAAGGTGGCCTCAATAATAAAACACCAAAAATATCTGTATTTCCTATATAATTAACTGAAAAACGATGTTTTCTCAGACGTTTAAGGGGAGATAATCCAAAAATCTGGACCCAACTTTTCTCGAAATTTAATACTTTTTCTTTGAATAATAAAAACCATTATACTTATTTTTCTTAATACAGGCATAAAAAGATGCATGTGCCAGTTCACTCAATTCATTAAAAAATGTATACTAAATAATGTACGATGCAGCATTTTGTGAAATAATTTACAATCTTGTATTTTTCAAAAGGTTATAACATCTGATGCTGCCAGTTACAATCTTAAACCTATGCATATATATGTATAAAAGCATACATTATGAATTTGCTATAATAATAAATATTTAAAATACAACAACAAAAAAAGAAAAACTGTCCATATTCTAGTCTCAGGGATCGTCCTGGGCTTCGCCAATGTCGCAAATTGCGATTTTTTTTCCTTATTGGCGACAAAAATAACCCATCTGGCGATTTTTTTGGCGACAGACTTTTTGATTATTTAATTTGTACATACAATCATGGATTTGGACTGGATAAATTAAAAGGGAGAATGAAAGGAAGCCACAAACTTGACTAAGCAATGCATTGGAATCAATCTGTTACACAAACGATCCTTTGTTCGTATTGCCAACCCCATCTTTAGAGTGCATTGTTACATCATAATCTGCTTATGCTGACATGTGGGCTGAGTACTGTATGCTGTGATACAGTCAATCATGCTACCGAACTATATCTACAACTGACCAACTTCTGAAGACGCGAATAGAACAGATACAATTAATTGAATGGCTAATCCTTCTGTTGTTTTTTTTTTGTTGTTGACATATACCAATACAATAGTTTTGCTGAACCTTCATAGAAAACTGATAACCTTTGAAGTACCGACTACTGCGCATAAATACAAAGCAAATGGAAAAAATCTCAATCACAATTATATCTGTCGCCAGCGCAGCATTTTACTCATTGATCTTTTCCTTTTGCCATCAATCTGTGTTACAGCTGCAGAGACTTAAACTCCACAACAAGAAATAGCAAAAAAAAAAACAGTTTTGCATAATTAATAATAATTATTTATTTCTCAAAATACAGGAGTGAAAGAATCCCAAAAATTGGGTGTGAATTTATGCTTATATATATGGTCCAATATTGCCAGGTGTTGACTCATGTAAGTTTCATTCGTGGGAATGGAGATCCTATTTTGCTTGTCGAGAAAATTTATACAGCATTCAGTGATCATTCTTGGGATTTAGGAAGCAATTCACTACAAGCTTTGTGAAGCTAGCCATGGGGGGGGCTGCTGAGAGACTACTGGTGTCACCTGTCAGCACTGTAGACTGTGAACGTGGATTCAGTAAGATGAATCTCATAAAAAAAGACATCAGAAATAAACTCTGCATCTCATCTCTCGAGAATTTAATGAGAATCAGCATGTACAGATGTGAAAAATTAGACTTTAAAACTGCATTCAACAAGTGGGCAGCCCTAAAATCGCGACGGATCTTCATGCAACACTTTGTGATCTTTTGTTAATGCTTGTTGTAATTAGAGATTAACTAACTCATCTTTTGTAATTTTCATTGCCTGTTACATTAACAGACTAAATTAACACTTGAAAAAATGTACACAACTTGTTCTGGCGACACTTTTTGAAAATTGGCGACAAAATATTGAGGTTGGCGATTTTTTGGGCGACAGCTTTTTAAAAGCCAGGACTATCCCTGTAGTCTTGCTCACTATGTGACAATGTCAAACTAGAAAGATAAAAGCTCAGTGCCTGAAAAAGCCTAAAACAAAACGTGACCAATATATGATAAATTGACAGACAAGTGTAACATTATATGGCCTTACACAGTATCTGACTGAAAGTTGCAGGATTTTTCTCGTATCCAATGGCTCCTCATCTGAAAAATTTCCACTCATGCTTTTCAACTCGCACCAACTTTACATGCACTGTAGTACTTGGATGTAATTCCGAATTACTTGTATAATTGGCTTCATGCATGAAATAAATTGGGACCTTGATGTACTAGTAAATCCTTTCATGTAATCAAGATTTTCACTACAACACAATCTAATGGCTGCATTCAAATTTGCTCCAACTGTTGCCATTTGTTCATATTTTTCAAAGATCTGTGGTCTCTACACAAGTGTGTTTTTGCTTTTTAAATTTGCTCCTGTTTTCGTTCGTGATCCACTTGCATTAGTCTACATTTTTTAATTTTAACATCCCTCTTGACCTTCCCTTCTTGAAATCTGAATGTACATTCTTCTTTCTTGGAAGCACTAGTTTCAAATTTAGAAATGAAATCATGGTATCCTTTACTGTCACCACAAACATGGAACCTCTTCTGTATTTCTGTGAAACGCTTGTGACGCCTATTGTACAAAGCACGTAGAGCCTTGCATTCTATCAGAATTTGTAAAACGACAAAGCCATGCTGTCATAATTTCATAACATAATGGCCCACAATTAAGATTCTTTCTTGACAGTGAGGCTATAGGCTTCAATGTTTTTGGCAGTATGGATGAGGCAAAGAAATTGTCCTCTTGTGAGATTCTTAAAATAATCCAAAGTTCCAGATGACAAAGGTGGATCAAGTGTGAGCAAACTTTCCAAAGACTGAAATGGAATCGGATGACCCAAGTCTTCGAACTGAATATCACCTTCTAGCAACATTAGTTGTGTATACATATCTGATAGACAATTTAGCTCAAAAATTAATTCAACTGTATGGAATTAGTAAATATAACTATTTACCAAACATGTTTAAAGTGTCCTTTGAGTTTTGCAAATAAATGAATTTATGAATGTATACAATTTATGTTGATATTCATATGCTTTTTCATTTTATTAAGGGCTTTAACATTATTTTAGCCATTTAAGGAAAAATTAGGGACCGGGTTGGGGAGAAATGCCAAGTCTTTATAATTATTATAATTGTAAATGCAATAATTACAATGACATTTTCAATTTCGTTTATATCATACTCACTGAAAATTAATTAATAAACGAGTAATGCTTACTAACGCGTACTATTGCCATGAATTTAGATAAAAAGCAGAGGGGTGGGAGCTGCAAAACACCATCAAACATTCAAATACTGAAATTGGTTTATATGCTCTGGGTTTTAAAACTATAAGCTAATTAATAACTGATTATATTAATTAAATTGACAGTAAAGATCATAATAAAATAATACAAAATAGAAGAATCTTCATTCAGATTGATTATTCATGGTTATGTCAATTTATTGTGCAACATGTATTGCATTTAACCGGTAAAGTCGCATCCCCAATTAAAGTTTAGAAACGTTATTATTAACATAATTTTTTCAGATTTCGAATTGTTTCCATTGAATGCATGCTGAATTAAATACTCGATGAAAATGTGTAACATAAAAACCTATTATCACTGACCTACCGTAAACATGTGATGAGTCATAGCATCCATTTTATTCCAGGCGACCAATTATCTTGGAATTGTTAATTCGAAGTGCGGCACATTAACGCTTGCAAAAGACGATTTGGGGCTCATTCAGTGCAGAAAGAAAAAGTTTTATCTTTTTGACAGCACACTCCTTATAATGGCCAGAAATAATGGAGCAAAAGGGAAAAAACTTAGACATTTCTTTGTTCTTCATAGTGCGAATACTGTAAGAAAGGTCATAGTGTCCCTATAAGTTAAACCCAATTTCATTGGTTAAAACTAACACACCTCCACACACACAGCAAATCAAATTGCCTGTTGTTTAAGAAATGCAAAGCATCAATACTGTTCACTAGCGGGTCACTGACCAAGCTGAAATGGACAGACATAGTGACTGAAAACAAAACAGCTCAGTACTTATTTCAAACTCGTCCTAATTTCTTTATTTTTAAAGGGAAAATGTTAACATTTTCAAGAGATAAAGAAGGGAAAGAAAGCAAGATGGTGGTGAAATGTTTTTTCTTCTGGTTCATGGGGTTCATCAAAATTAAAGGTTAATTATTGGGTTTTCACTGATCTGCCATTGATTACCTATTATGATATCCATGGGGCTTTGTACCAACTCCAAGGCTTTATCAAGACAAATTTTTAATCTTCTGTCAAACCTTCCTAATGATCATGTCAATATTGAGGTCACCTGGTCACAACAGCCATTTTAATTCAAATTAAAATGTGAGATTGTTTCTAACATTAGAGAGAGAAGCAATCTGTTTTTTGAATGATGTGAAAAGTAGTTGTTTCGTCCCAACAAAAATGAGTCCCCCTTTTTTGACTATCACAGGTATTGCTTGAAAACATAATTTCTTTTATTTGCCTTTTAATTAAAGCTATATCTGATGCAACAGATTTATATGTGAGGAGAAATACAAATTACGATCATTTTATTATGGGCAGGGAGTCATTCAGTTTTTACAACAGTTATCTCTAAAAACTTTTGAAAGTTTTAGTTTATGTATCTGTGTACAAGTAACCATAACTACCTTAAGCTTCTTTTCATTTCCTATTCATCTATCATATAAGCAGACTCGTATGATCTAGGCAAGTTGAGGATTGGTTAATCCAGATATTCTTTGAAGTATGAACTAATCCTAAGCCTAATTATATAAGCTGGCCAAAGAAAGAGTCAATCCTCTGATTCACAGTTATGTGTAAGCTGTCAATTTGTTGTGAAATTATTGCTTTTGCACAACACATTCAGTCTGTTTTTAAGAAGTGATTGGTGATTTAATTTATAGGAAGGATTAAAGTGAGTGGTAATCTTGTGTGGATCATAACTTTGGGAGAAAACGTTCATGTACCTCAAGCTTTTGTTGATTAGAACACTAAACGCATTCCTCTTGCCAATTAGTAATATAATTATATATGTAATAATAATAATACCAACAACAATGGTATTCAGTACATGGCATTTGCTAAAAAACCATATTCATTACATGGCATTTGTTGGAAAACCACGCGTGAAGGTGATTCTCCATACGGAGGTCACCTCTGCATAAAGGCCAGCAGTTCCCTGTGGTGGCTTTCATTGACTAGTTTGACTTACTTTTTAAGGGAAATGATTAGTCAGTAAATGAAACATTTTCATGCAAGTCACCTGGTCAAATCATTTATATCTAAAATATATAAAATGAAGCTATTGCAACCTTATTATTCTGATGAAGAGTGCACCAAAGTCATGTGAACTTAACCAATTCCAACATCACTGCTGCTTGAGTTCTTAGATCCAGTATTGCCTTCACTAACTGATGTTATCAATACCTCTCTCTCATCGGGGGAATTCCCATCATTTTTTAAAACTGCCATTGTAAAGCCTCTGCTGAAGAAACCAACACTAGCCCATAACAATTTGAAGAACTACCGCTCAGTTTCTAATCTCCCATTCATATAAAAAATCTTAGAAAAGGATGTTCTATCCCAGCTTGTATCTCATCTGAATTCAAAGTCTTTTTAGCAATGTACAAACTGCATATCACCCTTGCTACAGTCCTGAAACTACTCTTCTAAAAGTAGTTAATGACATTCTATCTGCTTTGGATAGCGGAAAGATTACAGTCCTCACCCTCCTTGATTTGTCTGCAGCATTTGACACAATAGACCATGATATATTACTTCACCATCTCCAGCATGTATTTGGCATTCATGATATAGCTTTACTTTATTTCAAGTCGTACTTGGTCAACAGGACACAAATTGTGTCTGCAAATGGAATACACTCCAGCCCAGTTGATCTATGCTGCGGTGTTCCACAAGGGTCTGTTCTTGAACCTGTTCTCTTCATTCTGTACACTCAGCCGCTCTCAAGTGTCATAGATATCATCCAGTGTCTCACCAATTGTATGCTGATGACACCCAAATATACAAATCTAGCCACCCAAATGAAGTTTATGCTACCATCCAAGGTGTAGAGAGGTGAATTTCTGATGTGAAATCATGGATGACATGGAACAAGCTGCAGATGAATGATGATAAAACTGAGGCCATTCTGATCACAACACATGACTTTCTCATTCACATCCTTTACCTCAAACAATAACTATCAGCAACGCCAACATTAAATTTACACAATCAGTATGAAACCTAGGTGTTACTCTGGACAGTACTCTCACATTGCACCAACATGTAATGAACATATACAAGGCTGCATATCTTGAGCTGAGACGCATCAGCTCCATTTGCAATTATCTTTCACACTAAAACACTTGTGTGTTCATTAGTACTTTCAAGACTGGACTATTGTAACTCAATTCTGTCTGGTTCATCTCGATATCTACTCCAGAAACTTCAAAAAGTTCAAAACACATCTGCTCGGATCATACTTAGAGTACCACGATCAGAGCACACCTCCCCAATGCTCTGTACCCTACACTGGCTATCCATTTGATCCAGAATCAAGCACAAAATTTGTTCTCTGTGCTACATTTCACTGACGGACTCTAGTCCAACATACCTATTTGACCACACCAGCAAGATACTTAGGCTCCTCTTCTGACAATCGTATACTCATTATTCCCACTATGAAAATAAAGTCATATGGACAGCGTTCTTTTGCATACCAGGGCCCAGCAACGTGGAATGAATTGCCCACTGAACTTAGGCACAAAGACACAGTGATCCCATTCAAGAATGCTCTCAAAACTCACTTTTTTTTGACAGCAAGAACAAACTTAAAGACCTAATAATGTTTCCTACCTTAAATATTCTCAGTATGCTTTTTATGTTTTCTAATTTCATTTTTGCTTTTTTTTGTAATCCTATCATTGTATATGTTTTTTATCTTATAGGTATTGTCTAATGTTGTAAAGCACTTAGAGATTCTAAAGATTAGGCGCTATACAAAGTCCTCATTATTATTATTATTTTAACACAATGTTACCATATTACATAAGCATGTCATCAAGTTTTTCAAGTGCCTTAAAGTCTTATGCCTTCTTAAAGATTCCATCTCCAGTTTCTTTTTTTAAGTTATATAACATAGAAAACAATGTGTTTATTACTTGTTGCAAATAATTTGTTCAAAACCTACAGGCTCTTGAACTTCTGATTCGTTTCCCTAAAATTTCTTGATACAAATGCTGGGGAAGTTGCACTCATTTCAACAGACTAAGCCCATAAAACTGATAAAAAATTAAAGATAGATGAGACTTGGGAATTTGTTAAAATACATATGGGTTTTGTGCATTGCTGCTTTACTGTGCATTGATATAAATGTATACACCTAGAGTGTACTGGCCAACTTTCCTCTGATCTTTACCATCCCATCCTGTGTTAGATATCTGAACAGTTACATTGGAGTGTGAAAAAATTCCCTTTCCAAAAGATGGCATTCACCAAAAGCATGTGTAGCAGTCATTTTACCAGATGCGATATCATGAGTAAGCAGCCTTGAACTGAACCAACTCTGCTAAACTTAACAAAATATTTATCTAGTAACTTAACAAACACGAGCCAGTTATCCTATATTTATAGACAACTTCTACTCTGTGATACAACGATGCCTACTCACATGACTACTATCACTGACCAAATATCACTGGCCTTTTCCCAACATGTATCACGCAAATGTTTGAATCACAGCATCAAGGAAAATGAAGGTCAGGAAATTTTGGAGCACAGGGCCAAGAAATGTGAGCAATGTACAAGCATGAGATGAAGATGTCCAGTTGGTTATCCAGTTATCATTAGCTTTTTCCATCCATATATTGTTTGCATCATATGGTCATTAGACCTTCAACACCAAATAAATGTAGGTAGATCAGGACCAGTTTGTAAGAAAATGAAATTCTGCATTGTGTGTCAGATTTGTAAAGATATAACATGCTTCAGTTGTTATAAATTAAAAACTAACTTGCATACATATTGATTTTTGATAGGTTTTTATCCTAGTTCTCTTAATCATGCCATGTCCTGTGTAAATTACTACCAATGCTGCTACCATGTGGTTTCGGAGAATTCCAGGTTTTTGTTTGGTGATGCACTCCAGACCTGCCAACTCTTATGATTTTGCCACAAGTCTTACGAAATTACCCTTAAAATGCTGATTTAAGGCATACTAGCAAAAACTACTGAAAAATGATGATTGCCAAAAAATATGGATAAATGGTTCATCCATGCTTTATTAGGATCCAGGTTTCATCTTAGAATTAATGAAATTAGTCAGGGAACCAGACTAAATTTACAGCAGCACCCCAGATGCTTTAAACTGTACCTGTTTGTTCATGAGAAGTGTCTGCATGATCAAACTATTGATGATAGAATTTTTTAAAATGGCATCCAGAAAGTAATGCAAGTTTAAGACGAAAGGGAAAATAAGCTTCTAGAAAAGTGTTAATAATCAACACAGAAGAATAAAAAGGCCAATTTGAGAATGTCTCGTGGCATGAGATATGATTGCCGTTGTCATGTGAAATGGAAAAGAATTTCCAAGAATTATGTCAAGTTGAGAGATAGCAACAAGCCATTGAGCTGCATGGGGTTTGGAACTAGAGTTTGTGCAACTGTACTAGTGGTAAATAAAGTCTGTGCATGTTTTACAAACTTTTCTTTTGAACATAATGTTCATTGTTGATGCGTTTAACTTTTAATTACGTTGTCCAGTTTTACAATAGCAGTTATTGCATGGTTCCCATGCTTTTCTAAAGATAAATTTCCAGGGATTTCTAAAGGATGAAATTAAAATTTTCAAGGTTCATATATGACCATTACGGAATGGAATTAAAGAACATTTGAGATTATAAAACATGCATTTTCTAAATCTAAAGATGGTTCTTTTTCAAGACTCTCCAAAACGTCTAAGCCAGAAAAGATGATCATGTATAGTAAGTGGGAACAACACAATGAACATTAGCTTTGTTTCCTTTCAAACCTTTAATTCTAAAGCATTCTACAGCAATAAATATATGCATCTTATATAAAGTAAAAATTTCCTATTACAGTATTTAAAAAACAAATGCAAATAATCATAATCTTGTGTTGTAACAGAGCTTAACCCTGAATTTATCTGTGGCAATAAAATTCCAAACAAGATTTTTCATCCAACGATTATTCCCAACCCATTTTTCATATTTGGACATTTAGGTTGGGGTGTGAGGTAATTGCAATTGCATACTAACATTTTTTATTTGCCGCCACCGTGTGGTAGCGACATATTGTAGTTGCTTACCAGCAGGCCTAGAAAATGTAAATTTTGTTATATCAACTTATACCTGCAAGAAATCAATAGGAAAATGATTTACTTTCTCCGAAATGGCAAGTATTGTAATCTTTATGCCTTTAATCCACTGACAGACTAGACAAAACTATGGCATTGATGAAACCTGACCTGGTACTCACCATTTGCATTACTAGTCACTTCACAGATCTCAAAAAATGACATCGGAAGTCCATTAGTCATGTGGTATCAACAACAAACTCCATTTTTATGTTGTTGTGGAGAAATTCAATTATATTAAATTAAAGTCAGATACTTTTTGTAAAAACCAGCAATCTGACCCGTCTGATTTATCAAGCAGAGAGCACACCTTAACGTGAAAGTCACGTGATACAACAAAAGAAGTTTTTCCCGAAATATATAAATATGGAAACTTTTATGTTCTTTTGCTTTTTCATTTTTATTACAAACAGTATACAACTTTCATTTAATATTTGTTTTATTTTTTCTCTACAACATTTGAAAATGTTTTTTTTTTTTAGAGTTTTGTTCTCATGCGGCTAGCAATGCAAGTCGCAAGTACCAGGTCACATTTCATCAATGCCGTAGTTTTATCTGGTCTTTCAGCACATTAAAGACATAAACGATTTTAATACTCACAATTTCTGAGAAAAAAAGTTATTTTCATATCCATTTCATGCATGTATCACTTGATCTAAGAACATTTAAAGTTTGCTAGACCATCCAGTAAGTGGCTACACTTTGCCACCACAATGTTTGCCTCTTGTGATGCTAGAGTGGTTTTCATACCTTTCACGTAAAGAAAGATACAGACATCGAGCTGACTTTGAAAATAAAAGTGTACTTCACGAATCTAATTGGATTAACTTAGTATATATGTTTACTGAAAGCACCTAAATGATCCATACTGCACCCTCCGAATATTCTTGTTAGAACTTGATAAACATAACTGCTGATCAGTTTAGTTACGACTCAATTACACGGTTATTTGGGGCATCAAATGGTGGCAGAAAATTCCTTGGTTTTTCCTGGCTTTCATCAATATTTGTGAAATTCCAGGACTTTTCATGGTTGGGGAAAAAAATTTCATTTCTCCCAACTTTTTCTTAATAGCGTGGGAACCCTGTTAATATTTTGCAACACCTTACTGAAAACTGGACAATCTTATGGACAAAATCAACTGCCTTACTGAGACGGACTCGTCAGGGTTGGCAGGTCAGGCACTCTGACTTCCTATTCTAACATAAATGTCCAAATTTCTACACAAGATGCCAATGGTCATACAAAAACCCAGACCAGACACCCGAGTATACTTAGATAAGTCAGTGTGTGCTGCAGAATACCTTCCCCCTCCCCACCTAAAAGCAATAATCTGACAAACCCATTCTTGTGTGGCATGGATAATTCATGAAAGAGATCTACAAGTCACATGGGATGATGTATGCATATTTACTCATTTTAAATTAAATATAAATTATTCTTTTTAAATTTAACACTAATTTTCTTTAACAAAAGTATATTCAATCCTGATTATTGAACGCTCTGCACTTTAACTGTTACCATGAAACTTCCTGATGAAAACTATCTATCGCTATGGAATTTTTCAATGGTAGCCAAATACTAAACTTGGGTCAAAATAAGAGCGCACTGAGTGGAATCATCACAATCAAGGGTAGTACGAATTTGTTTATCAATATGCATAGCTTTCATTGTGACATCACAGCACGTGACATTCAATCCAGATTGTACTGGATCTCACCTTTAGGTTTATTTTGTCCAAAAATGTCTACGTACTTAAACACTGATTTTGCATTATGCACCTCTTGTGGCATCTAATTAATGACCTCCCAAAGGATTATAGATGTATACGAATCCAAATGAAGTGAATACTTGCCACTTTAAGATATGTAGAATCAAATTCTAGAAAATGACACCCATTACTGAAATAGTTGGTGCTGAATGCCTACATGACCCGTGTATCTTGTACTATAATATGAATCAGGAGATATTAATTGTGCTGAGACTGTGGCAGAGAGGCAGATATACTTATCAACAAATGGGGATAACCCTTCTTTTGCCATTCAGCCTAGTCATCATACAAGAGCATTCCCAATTTTATCAAATACCTCACAAGTTTGAAATGTGAAGAGTACACTAATGGGAGACAACTCTAAAAGGTACTATTTAAAAAATCCAAATTCTGTATGGCAGTGTCTCCCAAAGTATGGTACTTGCACCACCAATGGTACATGAAAGGATTTCAGGGACTATGTGGCAGAAAATAAATCAAATTGGCAATGGAAAAAAATCTATAAACAGCATGTAGATGCTATAAGTTTTGGGTTTTAGGGACTATGTGGCAGAAAATAACTCAAATTGGCACTGGAAAAAAATGCAGATGTTATAAGTTTTGGGAACAAACACATCATGTACAAATGGACACCAAGTTCCATTATGATATCTTGAAGGGTTCAGGATCTATTGAACAGAGAAGTATATGTTGGATGGATGGATGGAATATTGTAATAAAAAAGGGATTACTCTTAAAAATATTGCTAAGACTTTTCTTCAAGACATAAAGACTATTCATTATACAAAAGTTTCATGACAATAAATTGAAGCGTTCTGGAGATGTTAAGTAAAACACAAGTGTTATGGACAGATTGCCAAACTGATGCCTGCCTACATACCACCACTAAGTTTGGGTGATATTTAAAATGTGATATCAAGTTTAATGAAAGCGACCATTTTTGTTACATTCTCTTTTATGATGAGTCACTGTTCTCACTGAAATATCTAAATAACAAAATTCACTTTCAAACTAATACTAAAAAATCTGTACCTATGAAATGTCTCCACATCAACATCATTTCTTCTAAGACTGTTTCAGAATTAAATGTAATGGAGTACATTAGTTTTTCAAACAATGCACCATCCATAAAATTTTATTAGCCTGGTCAGCTTAAAACACATAGTCTTCATTTTCCCTTTCTGGCTTTTACTTTCCGTTTAAAAAAAAATTAATTCTGGAACAGGTTTTTATATACATGTCGACAGTCTAAGATACTACTCAGTAATAATTCTAGAAACACCAGTTGTGGCGTTTATTTTAGACTGGAAACTTGGGCAGAAAATGAATCATACTTAATGATGTTTAGTGTCCACTCAATTTTTATCAAGAGAGAGCTCCACGCTCTTCACTTGCTTCTTTCCCTTTGTCTTCCATTAATCCTACTGTATCCTCTGTTTGTGAATTTCCTGCTCCATCACTATGGGTCACTGTATGGGGGCTTGCACCAGCAGGGTAGTCTGCCCCCTCTCGGGGCTTGACCAACAGATCATTCCGGCGGAGTTGGCAGGCAGCCTGGTATGGTGGATTTATAGGATTATGGGTGGGTGCGTGATATTCATAGGCTCTTCCTTCTGCCAACTGAAAGAAAAAGACATTTTTTTAGACCTGTTTTCTTTCAAGCTTTAACAATGTGGCCATAAGGCCAAGTGAACTATTAACATGGTCCATTGTTCATCTTGCATCATCCATACTGGCCAACAGATCAGCACCATTTTTATTTAGGACTAACAACTAGACATCATAGGAAGTCTTCTGATGAAACCCTCATGGCAACATGTCTCTCCATTCATGAGTATCAATAATGAGGCTTTCACAAACTTAAAAGTCTTAATGATGCTTTCTGAAACATTTTATCAGATTCTGTTGAGTGGTTTTTGAAAAGAAGTCATTTAAAAGCCATTCTATTTTTAGTAACAATAGCTATAATTGGGGCAATTGGATTATTTATACAGGAAAACCTGTCTTGAAAAACCACTGCTTAGAGAGACCGCCTGTCTTGGGAGACCAGATTCTCAATGCATGGATTTATTCAGTCTAATGTTATGACCTGTCATGAGAGACCACCTGTCTTGAGGGACCATTATTATTGAGCAGAAGGGGTGGTCTTTCAAGACAGATTCAACTGTATAAAATTTAGAAGATCTTCATTTTCTTTTGTATACTATAAATACTCACTTATAAATTTCATAAAACTGCAAACAACAAAGATCCTGATCTGCGTCACATAATGCACCAACAGATCAGGGTCTATGTTGTTTGTTGAACTGATTACTCCTTAATAAACTGCACAGATACAAAGTAGACTGCAAAAATATTTCATAAAATGAGTATTCAAAGTAGTACTTGATACTTTGGAAGAAACTAAATCCTTAATTCTGAGGGCGGTTTTGGCGTGAGACATGATTGAAATTATATTGAGCAGTTTTTGAGGAGTTATTGAAAAGTTTGACTAGGCTAATGGCTTCCATATTTAATGGTGGATGATCATGATTTGTAGTTCTTAATTCCAGGATGCTTTCTGTCAAATTTTATCAAATTATGTTGAGAAGTCTTTTTATGTCTTTTTTTGGTATATTTTCATTTTTTACAGAAACTTTAAAGACCTCTTCCTGAAGATTTCTCAGTCAAATTTGGTCAGTCTATTGGGTGTTTTGACAAGTCATTTAAAGGTTTTCTGTTGTTAGTAATGGTGGCCATATTTAACAGCAAATCAGATTGAGTACAAATTTTAAATCCCTTTATGCCACAATGCTCTCTACCATGGTTCTTTGAAATTGTTCTAGTGGTTTTTCAGAAAAGAAGTTGAAAATAGCCAACATTCTGGCCAGATGGAAAAAAAACAGGGCCACACTGTAAGCTCACTTATCTTTTGGGGTAAAAGAAACTAGGCATTAAGGCAATCAGTCCTGGTGGGATAAAAGACAAGGCATTAAAGCAATCAGTCAGGGTAGGGTAACAAAAATGGGGCATTAAGGCAATCAGTCCAGATGGTGTAAAAAAAATGGGGCATTACCAGAATGGACCCATTTCACAATACCTGAAAATAATGCTTGCAGGTTATCTTGCAAAATCTTGCAATTCCAAATTCAGGCTTTCACTGCTGTGAGTTTTACAAGCAAATATTAAAACGTGAGAAGTACTGTTCAATTTTCATGGTTTTCGTTGTTGCCCAGAACCATGAATTTAAATTCCCAACAAAAATGAGCCACATAGGATGATGACCCACCCGCCATTTTCTTACAGTGTTTCATTTCTAAGATTACACAGCTACCAGTATTTGATAAATCGAGGTCAATACTGTAATCTGGTAATTAAATATTAGCTTTTACATGTTTGTTTTATTTTTTATTTTAAGCTTTTGACACAAGAATTATAAATCATTTTATATTGTTTCCATGCACGTTTGATAAGGTATCCAATAGCAGTAATTTTGCACTTACTGTCTTAAATCAATATGTGAGGTCAGTAAGGATAGAGAGAAAATAGAGAAAAAGCATAATACTTATCAAGATCGATTCTTCTTTCGATTACAACTGTTGTTGAGACATTTAAATCCTTCTGAAAGCACATTTCATTTTATCCATGCATTTTTAATCCAAAAGAACAACAAGCCTGTAAAATACTATAACTATTTTTTGAAACACTATTATTAATGAAACACTATGTATATACACTAATTACATCAGAGTATTAAAGCTCACACTTCACATATTTTTGGACAAAGCCACAGTATCAACATCACGCCAGTCAAGTCTCGTGGTACTCACAAATGCTTCTCAGGTAAATAATCCCCAAATTGATGAATTAAACAAGTCCAGCCTTCTCAAAACTACTGATAATTAGGTCTGTTCTTTCATTTATTGTCGCGCAAGTTGCAATTATCCATTCAGCAGGGAGGGTGGGGGTGTCTAAGTTGAATTTTTTTTCTCTATTGAATTTTACCACCCTTAACCCTTTACCTCATGCAGGCGCCTTTGAATGCCTCTACTCCATTCACATACAAGTCACTTTGGATGCTGCTACTCCATTCACATACAAGCCCCTTTGGACACCACTACCCTATTCACGTACAAGCCCCTTTGGATGCCTCTACTCAATTCACATACAAGCCCCTTCTTTGGATGCCTCTACTCCATTAACATACAAGCCTATTTTGACGCCTCTACTCCATTCATATACAAGCCACTTTCGATGCCTCTACTCCATTCACATACAAGCCCCTTTGGACACCTCTACTCCATTCACATACAAGCCCCTTTGGACGCCTCTACTCCATTCACATACAAGCACCTTTGGATGCCTCTACCTGATTCACATGCAAGCCTCTTTTGATGCCTGCTGTAAACATCAGCAATTTTAAGCAGGTTATCATAGTGCCACCTTCGGGGGAAATGCCCTATTAGATACTACATTCATTTCTGTGAATGACCACTACGTCTGATAAAGTGGTCACAGTTTATACTCTGGTCGAAATCTGCTATGTAAAGTAACTAGGTTGTATTCTCCACTCTCTAAAATGGAAGTCGTGGATTTCATTCAGTTTTTACAATTAGAAACACAACTATGAAAGCTTCATTAACTTAGTTTAGGCAGCAATTAGTTTTTATAAATTATCAAATTCAGATGACTTAGTGATGTAGACACAGACAAAAAACTTGAAAATTTTGAGTATGAGAAATGGCAGCTACAGTTGGCCACATGATTTCACTGACTTGTTGGAGAACGAGTTCTCTCAAGATTTTAAAGCACATAAAAAATTCTTCCGTGAAAAATATTTACACAGCTATAACGATTGGACTTTACTCTTAAGTTTTTCCATACATAATAGTAGTGTACCAAAAATGTAAAATGGTTAAAATTGCCGTTAAATGTAACATACACTACACTGCCTAACATTTAACAGGCAGCCCTATGTGTATGAGTCAAATAGGTAACAGGTGTTCTATTTATAGTGCACTGCACTGGGTAACTTTGCCACATGTGTATCGAAGGGCTAAAAAGCCATGTACTCTATGACAGGGGTTGGCAACCTTTTGATAATAGTGTGCCAAAGTAGGATTTCTAATTCATTCAGCGTGCAGCATGCAGTGACTGGTGTAGCGCCTTCAGCACCACACTAATATAGCCTGCTGCTGGCCAGTGAAAGCGGACATGTGGCGACACCTAGCTAATGCAAGAAATATTAAGAAAATGATATGGCGCCGTCCAGTGCACACAGCAACCATTATGCTGACGTACGTTGTTTTGACTTGCATTGAAAAAAATCATTTTTTCCACTTATTACCTTTTTGGGGGGTCTTCCACATGCCATTGAAAATCACTTTGCGTGCCAAGTCTGGCACGCGTGCTGTAGGTTGCCGACCCCTGCTCTATGAGGTAAAGGGATAACCCACTGTGTTAACGTCATGATCGTCAGAAAGTACTGATGGTGCAACTTGATGGACAGTGGTGTAAGTAAGAGATCATTCATATGTACTTTAATAACTGATTGGCCTGGTGTTGTTGGCTGTGTCAGCTTCCTTTGATGTTGAGCACTCAAATGAAAACATGGCAAAAGTGATTAATCATGACGTTTTTTTGTGCTCATAGAGATGGAAGTATTGTTTTAGTGTTGTTGACTGCGTTGGCTTTGACTGAAGTTATTCATTTGGTTGAAAACACGGTGTAAGTATTGAACTTGCCAGGTCTTTAATTTGTGCTCATACAGGTGGTAGTATTGGTTTGAACATTAAAGTGACCACCGTTTGCATTGGCATAGTTTTATTCTTTTGTATTTATTTTAGGTATTTGTAGAGGTTAAACCATGAAATTAAATACCTACTAATATGCAAATTTTGACAGGCAAAACCACAAATTTAAGTACCTACGAAAATGTTTTTTTTTTTTTACCAAACCACGAAAATTGAGCCTAACAAAAAAAATGATACTACAGTATATATATATATATATATATATATATATATATATATATATATATATATATATATATATATATATATATATTATGGCCTAGAGGATTTACATTTAATTCAAATACCCAGCTATAAAGGGGGTCCAGAGTGGCAGAGTGGTCTAAAGTGCTCTCTGTTACAGATCATTGTCATCTCACTTCTGTCTGCGTGGGTTCGAGTCTCGGATTCAGCCAATGTGGGTATGTGAGAAAGCTTGCCAGTAGCTTCTCGTAGGTAAGTGGTTCTTTCCGGGTTGTCCCAGGTTCTACCTCCACCATTAATACTGGCCACTATATATAGCCTACCATGTGCTGAAAAATGGCATTAAACCTTACAACAACAACCAAACTATAGAATAATGTTATTTTAATTAAAATACCAAAATAGAGAATGTTATTTTAATTCAAATACCTAACTATAGATAAATGTTATTTTAACTAAAATACCAAACCAAAGAATACTGTTATCTTATTTAAATTACCAATCTGTAGATGTTATTTTCAATTAAAACTGTTAAAATAATTATCAGACTTAGGTTCAGGATTCTGATAATGGATTTATGTAGACATTTTCACAGTTGGGAACTAACGATAGCCTGTTAGTCAGAGACCAGTAGATTTCCCTACAGACTAAAATCTGTACCTTGGTATTAGTCTAATAGGACTAAGGAAAATTTTATTTTAAATTTAAATCGACAGATATGGTGGGGATGACCTGGGTTCTACCTCCGCCATTAATACTGGCCACTATGTATAGCCTACCATGTGCTGAAAAATGGCATTAAACCCTCTGTACCTCTGAACATGATGGCTAAACTGTATATACCTCTGAACATGATGGCTAAATTGTATATACCTCTGAACATGATGGCTAATCTGTTTGTACCTCTGAACATGATGGCTAAACTGTTTGTACCTCTGAACATGATGGCTAAACTGTTTGTAACTCTGAACATGATGGCTAAATTGTATATACCTCTAAAAATGATGGCTAAATTGTATATACCTCTAAAAATAATTGCTAATCTGTATATATCTCTGAACATAATTGCTAAACTGTATATACCTCTGAACAAAATGACTAAACTGTTTGTACCTCTGAACATAATGACTAAATTGTATATACCCCTGAACATAATTGCTAAACTGTATATACCTCTGAACATGATGGCTAAACTGTATATACCCCTGAACATAATTGCTAAACTGTATATACCTCTGAACATGATGGCTAAACTGTATATACCTCTGAACATGATGACTAAACTGTTTGTACCTCTGAACATGATGGCTAAACTGTTTGTACCTCTGAACATGATGGCTAATTTGTTTGTGCCTCTGAACATAATTGCTAAACTGTTTGTACCTCTGAACATAATTGCTAAACTGTATATACCTATGAACATGATGGCTAAACTGTATATACCTCTGAACATGATGGCTAAACTGTCTGTAACTATGAACATGATGGCTAAACTGTTTGTACCTCTGAACATGATGGCTAAATTGTATACACCTCTGAACATGATGGCTAAACTGTTTGTATCTCTCAACATGATGGCTAAACTGTTTGTACCTCTGAACATAATTGCTAAATTGTTTGTAACTCTGAACATGATGGCTAAACTGTCTGTACCTCTGAACATGATGGCTAAACTGTATATACCTCTGAACATGATGGCTAAACTGTATATACCTCTGAACATGATGGCTAAACTGTTTGTACCTCTAAACATGATGGCTAAACTGTATATACCTCTGAACATGATGGCTAAACTGTTTGTACCTCTGAACATGATGGCTAAACTGTATATACCTCTGAACATGATGGCTAAACTGTATATACCTCTGAACATGATGACTAAACTGTATATACCTCTGAACATGATGGCTAAACTGTATATACCTCTGAACATGATGGCTAAACTGTTTGTACCTCTGAACATGATGGCTAAACTGTATATACCTCTGAACATGATGGCTAAACTGTATATACCTCTGAACATGATGGCTAAACTGTATATACCTCTGAACATGATGGCTAGACTGTATATACCTCTGAACATGATGGCTTTTAAGTTTGTACAAGTTATGCCAATTCAACATTAAGTATGGATGCTACAAAAACATCCAACAGAAAAAGACAGAAAGCATCCAGGCATTAGGGCCTCTAAGAGTTTTATAAATAATGACAACCTGCCATCAAATATGGTAACTATTACAGGAAACAAATATTTAAGCAATTTCATCATGAAACCATCAATGAAGAGAATTGACAAACTTTTACAGAAATCATGCTTGAATAATGGCGTCTCTTGTATTGGAGAAAACAATGCCGTTGTGCCATTAATACTGATGAAAAATACAAAAACCTTGAAATAACTGTATTCATAATATATGCCAATCAAAAGCACTCTAAGAAGCATATACAGACTGTATCATCCTGACACAAATTTATTGACAGAGCTGGCATGAAGTAATAGAGCACCATGTATGAAACAGACATCCCCCCCCCGCCTTTTAAAATATTCACTTAAAAGATGTTTGGCAAGAATCAGAAGTTATGGCCAAAATAGATTTTGATACAAAGGAAAAAATGTTTTGTTTACTTTTAGCTCCCTTATCTGGTTTTTGCACCCTTTCTTCCCTGATTTGGGGCATCTCTCAAAATGGCACCCTGTGCAAGCACACTGCTTGCACATAGCTTGTGCTTGCCCTATTTCTCAGCCAACTGCTCTTTGCATTTCATTGTTAGAGGTCAGTTAGGTGAGCATTCCTCAACAGGTGAGTAATCTCAGGCCCATGTAGACTCCATTTTTCTTTTTCATGCATAGCATTACATGTACCTGTAGTGGGTAGGTCCTGTCCGAGTCAAAACCACTCAGGTCTCCACAGGCAAGGAAAGGTACAATAATCCTGTTTGGTCCCTC
The DNA here is from genome assembly GCA_028554795.2 of Sinohyriopsis cumingii. NCBI lineage: Eukaryota > Metazoa > Mollusca > Bivalvia > Unionida > Unionidae > Sinohyriopsis > Sinohyriopsis cumingii. Next base: position 2,801,539 of record JAPYKE020000126.1, on the reverse strand, counting down.
CAGTTGGTTGAAATCTACATCTGTAAATCAAATAAATACTGTAAAACTGTGTTAACTCAAATGTCAATCACATTAAAGATAACTCAAATATACATCAATATTAGGCATCATCTGAATAAATTACTCTGTTACCAGGTGTAAAACATTTCCTGTCCACACATTTGGGAAATTATAAACAGTCATTAACTTGAACACAAAATGTGGTCCACAACACTTCAAACTTGTTTTACTGTATTATGATTTAAAATATAATAAAAATCCACCATGCTTACCTGGTAAGTCTTTTAAATTAGTGATTTCATGTACAACTATTGCCATGATAGCTGCCCAGTCATGCGACGGCTTATTACAAGCTATACTGCAGATGAAAGCATGAAATGAGCATTGGTGCATGTTTACCTGACATGTTGACCCCAGCTAATGTGACACTACCAACAACCTGAATCAGTCAATCGTATGATCGGGCAGCTATATATTCAATGGGCATATGTCTCTTGGATGATTCAGCTATGTAGTGGTTTTAGAATGTTGTGGTGGTGACTGTATCATTCCAAAATGTATAAGTCATGGATGCACAGCAATATCAAGAATTATACACAATTACAATAATTCTAATGAAAACTCAAGGAAAGTCACAAATAATTACAATATTCTAATGAAAACTTGAATACAGTTATAGTAATTACACTGTTGGTAATGAAAACTAAAAGTTACAAATAATTAAAATGTAATGAAACTGTAGTGTAGATTGGGGTGAAAACTCAAGTTACTGTGCAGAGCTAAATCTGGTAAGAGAAAACTTGACAGCCAGACAGCATCATAATATTATATACCCCACCTTACCACTAGCGTTAACATTTTCCCAGCAGTCTACATTAGAGTGCTTTCCTACCATAATGGTGATCCAGAAGAGGGTTAGCCATGTTGGGTATGTAACCATCTGGGGGATTGTAATTCTGACACACAACAAAGGCCTCTGAAATTAGGAACAGATAATGATTTAGACTGGTCATTTTTACTGAAATGTGTTGTGTGTAACTCCCTAGTAATCAATGATAACCAACCTCTATCAGCAGAAACTTGAAAACTGTACAAGAAAAACAGCCATGTTACAAAAAACCGTTGGAAAATATTTTTAAATAAAATTCAACACACAACTTATTATGCACAAAGCCATTCTTTTAGTACCAAACATGTCACATACAAGACGAGACCTACTGCAAACAGCAAATACCTTCTGAATGTGCCTTATGAAATGGCAGATCTGGACCTGTGCAGTTTACAGTGAGACATGACTTATAAGCAAGTATAAGAATATGACTTAAGTCTACATATATATGTAAAACGTTCAAAGGATGTACACATAAATCCATCATAAAAGAAAACACAACCTTCTGCCATTAAAAATGACATATGTTGAACATTTCCTGAAACAGGTTAAATTGTATTGTTGTACAACGGAATCATTTGGAAAAAGGAACACTAAAGTTCTTTCTAAAATATTCATTACTAGTTTCTTTGAGAAGAATCAGAAATAAGTCATATCACTGATATAACACTGATGTAATTTTGTGATAAGCACATAAGATAAATCAGTACAACTGCAAGGCAAATGTGGAACAACAAGAGGACACAGATGTAAACATAGATATGGTTTAATTACAAATCTGGAACAGCAAGAGGGCACAGATGTAAACACAGATATGGTTTAATTACAAATGTGGAACAAGAGGACAAAGATAAAAACATAGATATGGTATAATTACAAATGTGGAAGAACAAGAGGACAAAGATGCAAACATCGATATGGTATAATTACAAATGTGGAAGAACAAGAGGACACAGACGCAAACATAGATATGGTATAATTACAAATGTGGAACAAGAGGACACAGATGTAAACATAGATATGGTATAATTACAAATGTGGAACAAGAGGACACAGATGTAAACATAGATATGGCATAATTACAAATGTGGAACAACAAGAGGACATAAATGTAAATATAGATATGGTATAATTACAAATGTGGAAGAACAAGAGGACACAGATGTAAACATAGATATGGTATAATTACAAATGTGGAACAAGAGGACACAGATGTAAACATAGATATGGTATAATTACAAATGTGGAAGAACAAGAGGACACAGATGTAAACATAGATATGGTATAATTACAAATGTGGAACAAGAGGACAAAGATAAAAACATAGATATGGTATAATTACAAATCTGGAACTACTAGTACATCTAAAGGACACATAAGCCTGCACAGAGATAGTATAATCAGACATTTGGAACTACAAAATAATGCATCCAGAGGACACAGATGCTTATATAGATATGGTATAATTATAAACTAAGGCTCAAGATTCATGGGTAACACCTAATGAAACTGGGTCAGCTCATTACAATAAAATATATGAATGATAAAAGAATTTCTTTGACACATTTAAACCTTTTAAATATTACCACTAACCCCAATGCCTAGTTTTGTTTCAGTCCACAAAATCATTCAAAAGTTATCAAGTCGAAATGAGTTTTGAATGCAATAACAAACTTATAAGTGATTTGGAAGTAATTAAGTTCAATGTTATTTTAAAGAAAGCAAGAGTACCAAGAAGAGACTAGTGGTCTGGAGGCTAAAAAGAATTTCCATGAATGCAAGATAAATATTATATTTTCTATTTAACTGACGAGTCTTGAAACCAAATGATATAACAATATTTACAACACAATCAGGATCAGCACCATTTTCATTTAGAAACAACAAGATATTGCAAGCAGTTTCTAGGTAGAAACCACATATCAATATTGTCATCTGATCAGGATAAGTAGCAATGGAAAGAATTTCAAGATGGCTGTCATTGTGGAGATATGAGAAGAAAGGTCATTGTCACTTTCAATTAGGACCAATTAGACATTCTAGGACATAGTCTTATGAAAAATTCCATGTCAATCTGACCATCAGGATAAGTAGCAGGAAAACACAATTTTCATGATAACTACTATGTTGGCCATAACAGGCGTCAGTTCAACATCTTTTTCAATTAGAACCAACTAGACACCACACGAAACCTTTTGATAATAAAAAAAAACATTTCAATATGATGTTTTGTTTATGAGAAGTAGCAGAAACAAGATTTTAATGAAGGCTGCCATGGTGGACATATTGGATCTCAGATCAGCATAATTTTCATATAGGACAAACTGAACATTATTGGTCTTTCACCAAACCCCCCAAGCTGACATAACCATCTGTTCAGGAGAAGTAGCGATAAAAAGATATTCAGAATGGTCAGTGTAATTGCTACATTGGATGTCTGGACATCACCAAATTTATTTAGGTCCAACTTGTTCTGGAGATAAATATATCTGTAAAGCTCATGGTTATTCCACAAAAAAAATTAGAAGTAATGACAACAAACTTGTTCTAACAGACAGATAGATAACTGACAACAGTTCATCTAATAAGCTCTTCTCATTTATGTCCAAAAACAATAACGGTTAAAACAGCATTTGACCAAAGAGTTCCCGACATGAAGCCAAATAGAAAATTTAATTTCAAACATGTTGGTTTTCAGAAGTTATTAGGCAGAAACAAAGTTTGTGATGGATGTATGGACAACACTGTGGACCTCTCCAATTATAATAAGGGTACAAGAAAGTGGATTCTGTTTAAAAAATGTCCCAATATGCTGTCCAGTAATAAAAATAGTGTTACAACATGTACAAAGAAAAAATTTACCTATACTAGAGTTTCGGCTACTTCGAGGCTTGAAAACAGTAACCAGGGGAAAAAATATCTTCAGCTGTGAGTATAAGAGAGTGACATCTTTCCCCCTAAATATCTAAAAAGAAATAATGATAATAAGCAATGATGATTACAATATTTATACCAATGATGGTTTATTTTTTGGGCTGATACTCAACAACGGTATAAAAGTGTAGCAAATTATAAATAAGAGACCATCTGTGAGACTGAAAAGAATTTCCAAGATAAAACCATTTCTTTTTTTAAACTAACATGTGCTGTAATGAAACCATCTCTTATATTCTTAAGCTATAAGATTTTCAGTAATGTTTTAGTTAAACTCATGTGGCCATTCAATAAAGACCTGTTACTTGCACTGACCTGATTAGTACATAGTTTTTATTCAATTACACTAGTCCTTCAAATTTGAAAAACAACTAAAACAGACATTTCAACTAGCTAGTCTGATGAAATATGACTTTATCATGTTTATAAAAAAGTTAATTTTGCAGTTCAAGAAGGCAAAGGTAAAAGAGGAAAATCTTAAGCAGCTAAAGTAAATTTACTTGCCTTGGCAACAAAGGTCCCTCCTTTCTTCAGCACATGGGTTGTAATATTAAGAGCCTGTAATGAATATGTGACATAGTTTGAAATGCTACACATACATGCCAGAAGAGAGAGTAGTGCCTTAATAGCTATGACAGACAAAATAATCAACAATTTGGAGGAACTGCATACTAAGCACACATCATGAAAGTCGCATTCCTTGAAAAATTGTACGAAAAGTTATATTGAAGTCTACCTGGAATATTTTCCATAAAAAATAACCATTGCAAATGTTCAGCAAACTGACAAACTCTAAACGGTCTACAAATAATAAAGCAAAATATAGCAATTTTGTTTTGTTTTCAAAGAGTTAACATTTTTAATGTACCAGAATTCATGGATTAGAGACTGGCTTCCACATAACAATCATTGTTGACTTGATCTTTAAACAACCACATAATCCAAGAAAATCAGCATCCCACAATTTACAGTACTCATCATGAAAATCAGTATCCCACAATTTACAGTACTCATCATGAAAATCAGAATCCCACAACTTACAGTACTCATCATGGAAATCAGTATCCCACAACTTACAGTACTCATCATGAAAATCAGTATCCCACAACTTACAGTACTCATCATGAAAATCAGTATCCCACAACTTACAGTACTCATCATGAAAATCAGTATCCCACAATTTACAGTACTCATATGAAAATCAGTATCACACAATTTACAGTACTCATCATGAAAATCAGTATCCCACAACTTACAGCACTCATGAAAATCAGTATCCTACAATTTACAGTACTCATCAGGACAACAACACAAAGCTTTCATTAACTGAAGATAAGAATAATACTGGACAATTTAGGATGTAATTAATATCAGGATAGTTTAAAATAATGTTATCATTTGAGCCTAATAATGAAAATGTACCTAACACCTAAATGATGGTTCATATTTTGTTGCTACCTCATATTTGTGCTCTCTTACCCCCATACTAAAATTTCTGCAGTACACTTGTTTGAAAAGTACGAATGATATAAGCTTTGACTGGAAACAAGAATATACAGCAGATAAATGGGCTGCTTAGACATGATGTGTTGGAAAAAGATTTTCTCTTGACTGATAAGTTTACCAAGGAAGAAATTAACTTGAAAGATTTTTGAAAAAAATGGCTAATTGAATTCTCTGGAAGTAGATCACTATGACTGTTTAAAAAATAGTGATTCAATCATGTACAGTTAAAGTAACATTCTAAATGGTTATTGCAGACTATTCATGAATACTGACATAAGTAATTTCCTTTTTGATGAATGTCACGTAAGTCACTTACTGCTAAAAGTAGCTGTGCCTGGATATATTCAACGTCATTCAATCATGTACAATTAGTAAGTAAGATCAACAAAACGTGACTTACTGCTAAAAGTAGCTGTGCCTGGATATATTCATCTATGTCATGCAAACCTGTAACTAAAAAAAAAGAAAAGAAACAAAAGTAAAATGCATGCTGGGACTGCTTGTCATAATCCATGCTAGTCTAGAATAAGAGTAATAGCAATTTTAGAAAATCACTGCTTTCTAAATTTATATGCTGAATTACAATACAAATGTTTTTATCTAAAATCAATGCATCCTACTTAATTTACTATGCACCAGAAATGAAGCAGCAAGGTATAACTGCAATCCTTTTATTTTTTATTTTTTTTTACTCTAACCATGTTTAATGACACTGATGGAATTAAACAGATTTCTTTATCTGATAGTTATGACTGTTTCACTAAACACCTGTAAAATCTACAATTCTTCCATTTTTATTGAATCAATAACAGTTGACATTGCTTAAACAGGGGAGATAACTCAAACATACTAAGCACTACCAGATATATATCTGATGGAAGGATAATGGCTGTTCCAGACAAATATAGATGGGACCCTGGGAAGGCATTTTTAAAATGGAAGTGTCTTCGATAGATGAACTTTAGAATTATGTATAGTTTTTATAATGGACTGCTTGAATAATCTGAGTAACCTGGCATATAGTTTTAAAAAGTACATTCCTTGAGTACCATGTGTGTTTAAACAGAACAGCTCATCCTAAGAAGCTGCAACAACTGTGTTGATTTTAACCTAAGCCTGACGGGGGAATGAATTTAAACTTTAAAACAGACAAGGCAATACTCACTGAATTCTTCTCTCAGATCACAACATTTCATACATGCTCTTCAGTCAGAACTCAGTGTAAATAGTGCAATAAACCAGTTAACCAAAAAAAAAACCATTGACTTAATTTTAATATTAAAGAGAAATTCTGGGTTAAGTTATAATATGTGCTTAATTGATGGAGTTAATTAGTCTTTAAATGTATGGAGTTCAGTTTATTTCAAATATCAATTAGTCTTTAATTGATGGAGTTAATTTTATTTCAAATATCAATTAAATTAGTCTTTAATTGATGGAGTTCAGTTTATTTCAAATATCAATATAAATTAGTCTTTAACTGTATGGAGTAATGTTTCTAAAATAAGTATGTAAAAAAGTGGAAAGATTTCAAAATTGAGCTATCTGAACTACCCTTAACAACGATGTTGAAAATGTTTTCCAATGTAATAATGATTTTAAGAAATTCTAAAATATTGTTTAGAGTTTCTACAGGTTCTATGCCCATTTAAATAAATGATACATTCAGTAAAGTAACAAATAATACTAACACAAATGTCAATATTACACTCTACATCTTTAAATAACTTTCTAAGTCCAAACATGTGTATGTAGACATTGTGAATTTTAATGTTGCTTTCACAGTTTTTCAGTCATATCGATAAGGTGTCTGCAGTGTGGCAGTTTATAGTGATGTCTAGTACTGGGGCATCATGCCACAGACATGTAGCATGATGTCCCGCCCAGTCACCTTTTCATGACACCAGGTCAACCAGTCCTAATACTAGCCTCTTCATGCTGAGTGCCTAATGAGCCAGCTATTGATATGACTTGTAAAGGTTTTGAACCTGCAACCTCCCACATCCAAGGTGGAGCCTCTAGCCACAGGCTACCATAGCTGTCTAAAGGCCAGAAGTTAATCGCATAAAAACAGTTTGTCTTCTCTGGTTTAATCAGCATGATATACAAGATTTTACTGAGAAAAGTGGACCATCTATGGAGTCTGTATAATTTATGGGTAAAGAAGAAGTGATTTACTGTTTATAACAATGCAGAATTCTCATGAACACATACTGGACTATCTAATATCCATCTAAACGAATAGTGTTCAAAACTTAGTAAATATAAAACAAAAGCAATCTGAGGAACACAGACTCCTATTAAAACAGTGCCTAACCATTATCACCAGCAAGATGAGAAAGGAAGTTAATTTAGCTCATCATAGAAGACCTGGATACATGGTGCGGCTCTGTAATAATTCAATTATATATATTTTGATTAAAATATATTAAAAAATTGGTAAAATAGCTTAGAATGTAACAAAGATAATTTGGCCATAACAATTCTGAAGGCCTGATTTTTCGTTTAATGATGTGTTGGAATAAAAAATTATGGTGAATACTCTCGTGAATATGAAGGTATGCCCTCATCCTACTTTACTGCAGAAGGCAGATAAATATCACAGAAAATAAATATTTTTCTGAAGTAAACTTTAGAATTTTACCATCTGGAGCTCCATCACAAACCACCAGATCAGCATTTTCCCCTTTGAAATGATTGATAATTTCCTCTGCAGTGGATTTCTGAAAAAGAAACAAAGACAGTGGTCTTGAACATTGCCACAGAACTGATGGCATGTCCATGTGGGTAGGACAAATGCACTATTCAGTAGGATGGATGAGTTGAAAGCTTAGCTGGACAAAGAAAAATTAATAAAAAGACATTGAAATAATTTTAAAAACAATGTTTCAGCAATCCACGATAAATTAATTCCTTCATTTTAACTTCTTACATAGTTTGTTTCTTCTTTTCAACTGCTTATTACTGAAATTATCTGACATACTGGGCAAGAAAACTTGTACCAAATTTGGCAGGAAAACTATTTTCTTATGTCTGAGTTAACATCTTTACAAGATATAATTGCAAATTAACAATTCTTTGTCATGACCTTTGACCCTGAACTTGATATCATTGATAGACATTTTCATTGAACTTGTCTCAGATGATGTCATGATGTCTGTATAACTACATGCTAAGTTTTGCAAAATCTGTCAGTAATGTAAATTTTGTAGAAAAAGTTAATGCACGGACATCATTCAAGGTATTGTTAAGATATATCCAGACTGGGCAAAATGATATTTAAAAAATGTCAGGGAAGGTAGATAAATAACTTAACTATTGTATTTAGTACCAAGCTTTTTAGTAATAACTCCCTGCCCATTCAAGAGTAGTGATAACAATATTATCAAGATGTCCACTGTGGCAATTATAGTGGATGTCAGACTGCTACCTTTTCATTTATGACTGACATGACATAAGAAGTCTTGTAGTGAATATCCCATGTAAATACTACCATCCATTCATGAAAAATAATAATAAGATTTTTTTTCCTCATTGAGGTCTCACTGAATCATCACGCCCTATAAGACATTATATGGAGTCTTTCAGTAATCAGCCATTCAGGAAGATTTGCAATAAAAGAACTTTCAAGCCGTCTGCCACAGTCGCTATATTGGGTTATCAAAGGGTATATCCAATCGACATGTTTTCACTGAGGGCCAACTAGACATCATAAAATAAGAACACCACATTTTTATATACGACCACCCATTCTGGAGAAACAGATATACAAAGTGTTTCAATATGGCCACTGTGATAGTCATACCGGATGTCAAAAGGGGATCACTTCATTCATGGTCAGTATAAGAAGCCTTGTAGTAAAATCCCCACATTGATTATAACCATCTATTCAGAAGAAGCAATGATAACGATACGTTCTGCCAAGGCACAGCAGTCATACTGGACTGACAGATCTGCATCAATTCAATCTTGGATCAGCGCCATTATAACAAGTCTTGAAGTGAATAACACATGTCAACATGAGTATCTGTTCAGAACAAGTAGCCATAACAAGGTTTCTAAGATGGAACAAAGTCGCCATAGTGAATGTCTAAGCAAGGACTGAATATAGCATGGACCAGGTAGTCTCAGACACAGATCTGCCAGGTTCACCGATTTGTAGTACATTGAATTTGTGACAATTTCTGGCATTAAAGCATAAAACGTACCTCATACCCAAATGTTTATATCTGAGCTGAACTTATCTCAAATCCAAATGTTTATGACTGGACTAGACATATCTCAGATCTCAAATGTTTATGACTTGGATTTGCACAGTTCCAATAAATTCATCACAACAATCAGATGCAGTCAGGATGCAAACATAACAAACTTGTATTAACAGGATGCTGGACAAAAGGCCAAGGCATAAGCACTTCTGCTTATGACTAAAAGAACTAAATTAACCATATCTGAAAAACGGAAATAACCTGATTTACTATGTCAAAATATAACATCAGAGGGTAAATCAGACATTTAATCTTTACATATTTCTAGTTATTGTTTGTACACAACAGTTCCTTAAAACGTGTTTCTCCTGTAAAAAGTTGCATCTCTAAAGTGTTATCATTTCTTAGTTCTTGCTTGGGGCTTTAGCCCCATTTTCAGCACATGATAGGCTATACATGGCAGCCAGTATATCTGGCAGAGGAAGAACCTGGAAAAATCCCAGGAAAAAATATACAGAGCTACCAGCAAGCTTTCTCACATACCCATCCTTGAGACTCGAACCTATATAGACAGACGAGATGGTGGCATGCAAGGTGAGCATTTGACTACTTGGCCACCTAGGACCATTTCATTTTTTAGTACTGTATGAATATGATATAATGTAAAAATGCATTATCCAATCAAACCCAACCATGGCAGCTAACGTTTAAAAGAATTATACTGTATATATGTTTCATATATTTCTAAGGTTATGTAACATGTTCTGCCCCAGTGTTTGCGAAGTCGTAGGTAAAAATACAGAAGCAGAAAACTCTGTGTTGGAATTACTCAAATAACAATAATGATAAAACAAACAATTCCAATGGTAGAGTCTGGAAAAACATCAAGACCTACCCAGTTTTACAAGATATACCTAGTTTTACAAGATAACAACAATAAGAAAAACCTACATGGAACCACACAATTATGACATGCTTGAAATTATTTTGCTAAAGGGACCCAAGCCCAAAACTTCCTCTAATTTCCTCCTTGCATGGGTGGCTGAAAACCAAATCAATTAACTAACAAAAACAAAACAACTCATACTGTTAAGTTTGATATATTTCATTTTACTTTACAGATAGCATAACTTTTACGTTAATCTTAAAAACTCCAATATAATGTGATGGCTGGGGTCTAAAGAGTACCATCACACTATGAAATATACAGTGCAACAGTATGACAAGCCAGAATGGCTGTATAAATGAGGGTGGGTGGGTAGGCAAGCATAAGTCTAGGCACCAAGTTTGTGCTTTGGTGGTACAGCTACCATCGTAATGAATATTACATGAGAAATAGTGAAAATATAGTGACTCTGTATTTAATATTTTGTTTTATGTAAAGTATAATGCATAGGTACATACATGTATAGAATGAATGGTTCATATTGATACACACCATCCATTCTGATTACAACCATAATAATTTCATCCAATATTATGCATAAAGAAGCATATATTTTAGTCATTTCTGCATAGATCATGTCTAAATTCTGTGCACTAGAAAACAAATTTCACTATTTAAGCTAGAAGCACCTAAAAGTTTCATCAGTGTTCTGCTGCATTGTTCAAGTGACGTTTTCCACCCAACTCAATATAATAGCAAAAGTATTTAAGATGTGCTGATTCTGTTTTCATGTGGGTCATGGATAAATAATTAGCAGCAGGTTCTGTACTACAGGTAAAAAGTCATTTTGACTGTAGATTGTCTGCCCCTTACCTTAGTTATGTCCCCTTGTATCTGGATAACACCTGGAATAGGTGCCATGGCTTGTAGATCAACTGCAACTATTTTCACATCATCATCATTATGACCCGACTCCCCTCTGAAGGAAGTTACAAACAAAATTAATAAGAAATTTCTAAAACTGCTATAATATAAATTGCTTGTAAACTTTTGAATTGTACACTTATTGTAAAACTTAGTTCTAAAACGTTACACACCCATAAAGTACTATCTAGCGCTTTGGTGGTGGCATCCCATTGGGCTAGACTGTACTTTCTAGAGTTTGGGTGATAGCATTCCAATGGATTGTGTGTGTGTGTGTGTGTGTGTGTCTGTGTGATATTTGGATTTTTAATGCAGTTTTAACAATTTTTCAGTCATACTGCTACAATATCTGCATTGTGGCAGTTCATAGTGATGTCTAGCACTGGGACATCATGCCACAGATATGTAGCATCATGTCCAACGCAGTCACATTAACCTAGCACCAGGCCAACCAGTCCTAATACTAACCTCTGAATTCTGAGGACCAACCAAGGCAGCTGCAAATATCATTTTTATAAGTCTTTAGTATGATTCAGCCAGGATTTGAACCCACGACCTCCCAAATACAAGGTGGATGCTCTAACCTTTTAGGTGGCTGGAGCAGTCAAGAGCTTGGGTGGTAGCATCAGGTTGGATTATAAATACAGTAGTTTGGGTGGTTGTTGTTGTAGGGTTTAACACCATTTTTCAGCACAAGATAGGCTATACATGGCGGCCAGTATAATTGGTGGAGGAAGAATCCTGGAAAACCCCAGGAATAACCACCAACCCACAAGCAAGTACTGGCAGGCTTTCTCACATACCAACGTTAGCCGAGGCTGAGACTCGAACTCATGCAGAGTTGAGATGGCAGTGATCTGTAACGGTAAGCACTTTAGACCACTCTGCCAATCAAGGCCAGTGTGGGTGGTAACATCAGGTTGGATTATAAATACAGTAGTCTGGGTGGTAACCTCAGGTTGGATTATAAATACAGTAGTCTGGGTGGTAGCATCAGGTTGGATTATAAACAAAATAGTTTATTTGATAACATGAGGTTTGATCATAAAATTCTAAATTACTTTTTCTGATTTGTCAATACTAGATTGACACCCTGTACTTTTGTAATAATCAGTAATAAAATCAGGACTTGAGACCAATACACCAGTCGATTTCCACATGTACAAAGACTGTTTTGACAATAATCACCTCTATTTACTTCCTGAGTAAATGAGTAATTGAACACCTGTCCAAGTGAGTCACAAACATTTATTTGTACAGTACTAATCAAGTGCAGCATGTTGGTAGGTAGCACAATAAATACATAATTAACTATTAAAGGTAAACACTGACTCCTATTTTATCTGATACATCTAATGCAAGATCATATAACTATTATGATAGAAACTGGTGGTAATTTTCACTTCTTCAACAGACAGATTAGTGATGGCTGGGTTTTAATCAACCACTAGAAAGATTATTAACCACAGATCTACAGATTAGCAGTCATTTCCAGCCCTGTACATGTATGTAGCAGTACTTAGGAAACAATATAATGATGATCCCAGGGAGGTTTTTCCTCATTTGTCAGATATTTTCAACAAATATGTATTTTACCTACTGAATTTTGTCATAACCCTATCTACACCATGGCTGATCGAGCAGATATTTCTGTGCTTTGTCCTAGTGACATCTGTCGGAATTCATGAGTTGCCTCCCTTAGCATGTTATGCCAACTAACCAATAGTGTGCAACGGTACATTGTATGTTGGCCGAAGGTAGTGGAGGCAATTGACTTCAAAAGGATACTTTGAAAGTTGAACATCAAAAGTATGACTACATACCAGACAGAGTTAAATTATATGTACAAACATGGCAGTGGAAAATTGCCTATTTACGAGTTAATTCAAGTTGTGTGCTCCCTTTGCTTGCTCAATCATGTAGGAGCTGTGTTCAGATTTGAACAACTTAATTTTGATTGGGTGCAGTGACTTGCTGCCACATCAAATAAATTCACACATCTAAAGCACAGAAATCTCTACTCAATTCGCTAAGGTGTTGATTGATTTAACATATCGGAACCTTGGCTAGTGAAGATGACAAACAGTAAGTTCTTATGTTACCTGTTTAGGCTCTAATAAACAGTAATAAAAGAAACAGTGAAAACAACAAGCTTTAAAAAATTTAAAAACTAATGTATTTTCCTGGAAAAACACTGTAAACATGACGAAAAATAAAAGAACTTATGATTTTAAGAATCAAATCCAAAATTAATCCAAGAAAAATCCATGAATTAAATTTGAGAAGTCCTAGTAAGGAAATGTTCTAATGAATTCAAGTTCAAGTCCCGAAGAAAAATCCAAAATGGAAGGCGATGACTTATACTGTAGTCATCATAGAGCTGATGTGTACAGTCCTTTGTGAACAACAGAAAACAATATTCTGGTTTTTTAATTCTGAATAAAATTTAAGTAAATGTCTTTGTCCAAGAATTCTGTATGTGCACTCAATATTTCCAGGAAAAAGAATTAGTCTTTTAGAATCCAAATAATTTGAATAAAAATGAAAATATCCAGTACAGCCTTGATTTCACCATTATCATTCACACATTAAAAATGAATTTTAAAAAAGTTGTTTACTTGATCCTCAATCAAGGCCAGGAACTAGGTTGAAATTAGAAACAGTGTTTCTGTTATTAGGCATCCATGAAAAGAGGTCAAACTGAATTTTCTGGAAAATATCAAATTCCTAGTAAACAAAATTACATTACAGTGGCATGTAATGAAAAATAAAATAAGAATTTAAAATTTACGAACAAATAAATTAAATCAAATATACATAACAAAGTGAACAAAGACAGGTTGAGTAAGGTATTGCATGCAGATTATAATAGTAGCCAGCTGTTTAGTAAGCCTAATGGACAGATTGGTGGAAAAGTTGACTTCCTAAATGGGCATCATATCAGTTATTAATAAATTCTATTATATGTTGCAGCCATCCTTGGACTCAAAATGACCATCAGAATGACCACCTCCAACAAGATATAGCATTACCAAGCATGCCCCCTTTCAGTATAGAAAACACTGAAATATACTGTAGAAAACCATAATGTTTTTCAGAAAATCCATGTTCCCATGGTGGATCTAAATCCTTTTCATGACGGATCCGCAACAGACATGACATCATGGTTGTCATACATTTCCCACATTATGGCTTGTAGTGAATGGATTAAGTTTTATTGTCCCACTTAGAAGTCATGACATCATGGTTGTGATATATTTCCACATTATGGATTGTAGTGAATGGATTAAGTCTTATTGTCCCACTTAGAAGTCATGACATCATGGTTGTCATAGATTTCCACATTATGGTTTGTAGTGAATGAATTAAGTTTTAGTGGCTCACTTAGATATCATGACATCATGGTTGTAATAGATTTCCACATTATGGCTTGTAGTGAATGGATTAAGTTTTATTGTCCCAGTCAAAAGTCATGACATCATGGTTGTCATAGATTTTCCACCTTATGGCTTGTAGTGAATGGATTAAGTTTTACTGTCCCACTTAAAAGTCATGACATAATGGTTGTCATAGATTTCCCACATTATGGTTTGTAGCAAATGGATTAAGTTTTACTGTCCCAGTTAAAAGTCATGACATCATGGTTATCATAGATTTCCACATTATGGCTTGTAGTGAATGGATTAAGTTTTAGTGGCTCACTTAGATGTCATGACATCATGGTTGTCATAGATTTCCACATTATGGCTTGTAGTGAATGGATTAAGTTTTATTGCCCCAGTTAGAAGTCATGGTTGTTACTGATTTCCACATTATGGCTTGAAGTGAATGGATTAAGTTTTATTAGAAGTGACAGCAATATAATTATGTAATGGTGGACATCCACTTCAGGACATGAAACTTACCTCCTGGTGCAGCTGCAGTTCATAGTACAGGTTGCTCTTTTAGTTGTAACCAATGCTGTTTAATATTTGAAGACTAAAGCGCAAGAATGTATGTGTATTGCAAGACAATAAAGATTTCTGAGCAAGAATAGTGAGACAATTTAGGTGTTTCATGAAATATACAAAGTTTATCTATAGTACTTTTAGCATGAGAGATAGAGATTCTGCTTTCAAACAACAACAACAAAAAAGGAAATCACATGAAAGTATTAGCAGGTTTCACTCTGTTAGTCACTCTTAAATTGTTTGCTTAACATGTTCCCACACAATCAAGGGTGCCTGCAGGAATTTTTCATGGTAGGGGGATGGCAAACATTTTGTGGTCAGCTATTAAGTTTTATGGATGTCTGCCTAAATGTTGAGAGGTGAAATCAGCTGGGGTGGTAAGTGAGGGTGGCCAAGTTTTGTTAAAAACAAACTATCCCTCATCAATGACAGAAACAGAAATATGTGTGGTGTCAGTGACAAAACTATCCATGGAGTTGTTTCAGGTCATCACTTACAGGGAAATGTGTAAGCAAATAGTTTAGATACACAGTTGGTGAAACTACTTTCCACAACATCATCAGCTGAGTGCCCATCTTTTTACATATGTTTCACCCCTTATCTTAGAACACACTCCAGATGGCAGGGTGGCAGTAGTGATCAACCACTGCCCATCTGTGATGGCTGCCGTATTTTGTCTTCATGTCAGAACCAGATCCAACAAGATGCTTTCTCTGTGGACCTGCCTAGAGCTTGCACAGCTGTTGTGTGTGCCCTTCCTTATATTCCCAGTGCACTAACAATCCTTGAGACTGACTGGGCTGGAAAACCTTCACAACCAACTTCCACAGAAAATAACCATGTTTTCCATTCTCTGCAAGACTCTACCAAATCTTGGTACTTTGTCCTCATTCTCTCATAAGCCTCTTCTGTCCTCTCTTCTCATGGCACAGTTAATTCCACCAGAATCATGTTCTTTACAGCTGGTCACCAGGCGACAATGTCAGGGTAGAAGGATGTCTGCCAAAGCTGACTGACATCTCCCATGACTTTGCTTCTTGCAACAGTCCAGTATTCTCTTCCACTTAGATCTTTTGATGTTGTCCTGCTTTAACAAACTTGATAAATTGGTTAACTGTTTTCTTTGGGATTCTCTCCTTCTGCCTTTGTCTTTCAAGTACATCAGCCATCTTCTTAAGTACTTTGTTATGTCTCCATCTATAGCAACCATGGACCAATGCAACCTGGTATCCTGATAATATGCGAGCGAGTGCTATTCATCCTTGACACAGTTGTCATGATGGGTTTTTAAGAGCTTCCACCTCACAAGGTTGGCTGGTGATGGTAAGAGGTAAAACAATGATAGAAGCAGAAACTGCAGCTGCAAGTGCAAAATCAAAAGAAGCTGCTCCAGAGACCAGAGCTAAAATCTCCCATGAACCAGGACTTGAAGCTAACAAGTCAATAATCTTTGAACATATACAATGTACTAAGGAATAAATGTAAAATATCTAACCTCAATTTCTTTGACAAAACTTGACTCCAGCTGCCTGGTGCAGCACAAAGATCAACCACTTTCTTCACACCTGACAATACAAACTGAAATGTTACATTGCAGCACTGTTTAAAGTGAAATACAACAAAAAGATTTTTATTAGCTAATGATCTAATATTTTACAATACTTAGCTGCAGTATTAGTAATAAACTTTGATATATGTTAAACCTTTATGGATATAACTGGTAATCATCATTGTTCCTAATCACAATTTTTGAGATACTGTTTAACACAAAACTTAAATGGTTTCATCCCAACCTCAAAAAAGGATGAAAAAAAGATGCTACAAAGTTTAACAAAAACAAAGAAGGAATGTAAATAAAATCCAAGACCCTCATTTTAAATGTTCTAAGCACTTGAATTGTAAGATAATTTTCAAATGAATGATTAAATAAATATATGTCAATCAGTCAAGAGAATGAATATGTTTACCAATCAATAGCAATGAATATGTCTACCAATCAATAGAAATTAATATATGTCTACCAATCAAAAGAATGAATATGTCTACCAATGAACAGAATGAATATATTTACCAATCAATAAATTTAATATGTTTACCAATCAACAGAAATGAATGCATATCTACCAATCAATAGAAATGAATGTCTACCAATCACTAGAATGAATGTTTACCAATCAATAGAAATAAATATGAATATATATCTACCAATCAATAGAAATGAATATGTCATCCAATCAAAAAAAATGAATATATTTACCAATCAATAGAAATGAATATATGTCTACCAATCGAAAGAATGAATAGGTCTACCAATCAATTGAAATAATATATTTACCAATCAATAAAATAAATGTTTACCAATCAACAGAAATGAATATATATCTACAAATCAATAGAAATAAAACTGTCTTACAATCAAAGGTAATGAATATTTCTACAAATCAATAGAAATGAATATATGACAACCAACCAACAGAATCAAATATGTTTAACAGTCAACATAATTGACTATAGATCTACCAATCAACAGAAATGAATATAGGTCTACCAATCAATACAGAAATGAAATACCAATATAAAGAAATGCAAAATACAGAAATTTGAAGTACCTTAAGACAAGCATAAGATTTAATGTAAAATCTGAATGAATGGTTTCTTATGTGGTTAAAAAATATCTTTGAAGATTAAATCTAAAAAAATTAATATTGTCATATTCAGTCTTACAGTAGTCTGAACAAAAATTTCATCCACATAAACTGAAAAGAGCACCATATCAATGAAGTTAACGGGTCAATGAAAGTAAAGGTAACAAACCTTCAAATAAATTAAAATCTTCATTTATCTGAAGTAATTTGAAAGCACTGCGGGCACGCCATCCTTCCTCCTTGGCCAGGCGGTAGTACACATCTCTTTTATCCTTTGATGATTTTCCCATTTTCAAAAGTAACAGCTGTAAGAGAGATAGCTGTAAAACTGCAAATCCTGAAAGAATTACCAAACATGTAAATTAACTATATTACATTGGTCTGTCCAGCTTGGAACAAGACCAATTATTTTTTAAACTATGTGTCCTGTTAAACACTATGGCTCACATGTGACTTTTTGATGAACATTCTGGCTTGCGAACTAATTTGTCATGCATGTTACAGGGTTCCTGCCACAAATAAAAAGAAAAATTCATACCTTTTCCAGACCAAAAATTAAATTTCCAGAGGAGTTCTGAGTCTGTATATTAAAACTTCTCCAAAACGTAAAAGAACATTCAGATTACCAGTTTCCGACTAAGACACTTGTAATAACTAAATTTAAGATTTCCCAACCTGTGTGAGAACACTGATGCTATCACTTTTTCAGTGACTGGCCTACCTGTCAACAGCACTAGGTTGAATTTGATGATTTTTCATAAACACCACAGCTGACCTGTGAACAAAATAGGATGCATATGACCATCGTTCCCAGGCCCGAGATTCAACTTCCCAACTGGGTAGCATGAAGGATGATGTTTCCAAAAGTTTCCACTGTTCCAAACCAGTTTTTGTGTTGCAAGATCCAAGCTTTTCCAAGCAGTACATGGACAGTGTGGTGGGATGCAGTGTTTTTTTAAGAGTATGGAGAAGGTTTTAATAACCTATATTTGTCACAAGTATGATTTTACAATTTTAAAGTACAGCACTGGGTTACATGTAAGAGGCATGTAGCACAGGCTTCCACTTTTGTATAATCTAGACTACCATGCACTGCACAACCAAAGCCATAGCAGCTTGACCTTGTACTTTGTCCCACTCAAGAATACACCAACTAGCCATCGGAATCATGATGAGCATTCTAAACCTTACAAAATTTTGTACTGCCTCACTAGCAATATATACACATTACACAACTATGGATACTGCAGACACAACATTTCACAGTACGGACATGTGCCAACATGGCTGCTGCAATACATGTGCTCTGTGAGAATGCAGATGACAGCAAACTGGTTTTCAATATTTCCAAAAGACAACCTGCTTCTGACTTTTGATCTGTTTGGACAATATATATCTCTTTGGCAGCCTGCACAGCAAGGCTATGAACAGTACATTGTGCATGATATTGATACCTAGGTAAGGAAGGTTTGTCAAAAATTGTACAACCTCAGAAGTGAGAGAATCGCAATTGCATTCTTTATGGCCAAGAAAAATGTTTCCTAATGGACAACACCTACAGAACATACTCTATTAACTAGACCTATGAATTTTCTGGAGTGACACATTGGAAATATGTGGGAGACCTTGCCAACACAAAGTGCAGTGAAGAACCAACCACTCTGATCAATATAGACAGTTTTGGCAAATATGTTTTCACCTACATTTGCACTACCCCTCAGCACAAAAAGTACAGAATGCTCAAAATAAATTCCAATAGTAAGATAGTCTAAATTGTCATAATTTAATATGTTATAATCCAAAACCTTGTAGAATTGTATCGGAATACAACTGTAAGTGATTCCACAGACTGTTCATAAACAGGAATGACAAATTTGTTTACTGAGCATCTACATATATAATAATAATAATAACAATAATAATAATAATAATAATAATAATAATGAGGACTTTGTATAGCGCCTAATCTTTAGAAGCTCTAAGCGCTTTACAACATTAGACAACATCTATATGATAAAAAACATGTATAATGATATGATTACAAACACAAACACCATGAAATTAGAAAACACAGAAAAAAACATGCTGAGAATATTTAAGGTAGGAAACATTATTTGTTCTTGTAGTTGAAATAAGTGAGTTTTGAGAGCACTCTTGAATGTGATCACTGTGTTTTTGTGTCTAAGTTCAGTGGGCAATTCATTCCAGATATATGTAATTATTCAAAGTAAGTTATTTTTATGTCTGTTTGCTCTTTTGGTCACGGGGCCCCGAGTGGCCGAGTGGTCTAAAGCGTTCGCCGTTACGGATCACTGCCATCTCACCTCTGTCTGCGCCGGTTCGAGTCTCAGATTCAGCCAATGTAGATATGTGAGAAAGCATGCCAGTAGCTTCTCGTGGGTCGGTGGTTCTTTCCGGGGTTTTCCCGGGTTCTTCCTCCACCATTAATACTGGCCGCCATATATGGCCTATCGTGTGCTGAAAAATGGCATTAAACCCCACAACAACAACCAACCAACCATCTTTTGGTCACTGATTTTATTTTATAGACATGAAACTGACCAAAAACTAGCTTATCATAAATAAATTCTAAATTGGCAATTGTTCACTAAATTGTGATTTTATATCAATTTACAAATGGACATGAACACTATAATGAATGTACACTACAAAGTTTTACGAGTAAAATATAACTTGAACTTGTGCATGATTCATCAGTATGGCAAAATGAGGAACAATACCAGAAAAAATAAAAACAAGTTAATTTATTCTTATAGCTGAATGTTCACAAAACATTTCTATATAATTATATGTAAGAAATATGCAAATTTAAATTTGAAATAACCATGAGGTTAAGAGTTTGCAAAATGGAACCAAAGACCAATATTAAAAATGGTGGATGGTGCATGTGTTTGACTGCTTCCTGTAAATTTATTTGATAAGTTATCACAAAGGTGAGATCATTGCTGATTTCCTCACACTAAAATTATGCATAAAACATTCAGTTGTATGAGCAACATATAAATTCAATTTTTGTTTTACTCAAGAATATAGTATTGCCAGCAAAAATGTCTGAGGTGGAACTTGATTATGATAAAACTTAAAAAGGCACAGAAAGGTTTCAGAAGTACATGGAACATAGAAACAGTCAGTTTATTATTACAATTGAATGTTCACACAACATATCTATATAAAGGTATGAGATATGCTAATTTCAGCTTGAATTAACATGAGGTCAAGATTTTGTACAAAAAAGTACCCCCAAGACCAATATTAAAAATGGTGGACGGCGCATGTGTTTGACTGCTTGCTGTTAATTTATTTTAATAGATATCATAAATACGAGTTGATTTTTTAATTATGCACCCTCAAATTATGCTAAATACATTCCACTTTTATAAATCTAAATTCTGAAGAAGAAAAAATCCCTAGTTACTATCCAGATGAGAATTTAGTGTGCACTTTCTACACAAGAGCGAACTGGGCCTATCAAGTGTGCGAATCAGTGATATTTAGGCAGGATAAGTAAACACGTTAAAAAGGCGATCCTTTAATTAAGCAAAAAACTAGTTTTAACCCTTTATATTAGATTACCTTATATGCTATAAAAATGTATTGGAGACAAAAATTATCGGCACTTTCACGTGTTTCTAACAAGCCGTTTCAAGAATGCCGCCATTTTTGTTGTTATTGTTGGCTGAGAGTTCTTCGTCTGTGGGAGAACCAGAAATTTGTCGCTTGGTGAATGACAACATGAGCAAGAAATGGGTAGCAGCAGAGAGGGCGAACCCACCAATTTTTAGAAGGTCCTTTTTTGGAAACTAAGGCCTTCATAGAAAACGAAATAAAAAATAAGGTTAATAAAGTCAAAAACCGAAGCCTCTAACTAACCGAGAGTTTCTCTAATTGGGTTAGTTTATTTTTGTTACTGTATTTTTTTCGTCGTCGTTTTTTTTAGCAAGTATGCACTCGCGTTTACCCGCCTTGACACTTATTTGTGGTCGCGCCCTCTCTGTTGCTATAATTAAATCATTGTTATATCAATAATGGCACCAGCGTTAGAAACGACGACGACAAAAATATAGTAACAAAAACAAACTAACCCACTGAGAGAAAATCTCATTTAGTTAGAGGCTTCGGTTTGACGTTACTGACCTTATGTTTTTTCGTTTTCGTAGAAGGCCTTAGTTTCAAAAAAGGACCTTCTAAAAATTGGTTGGTTTGCCCTCTCTGCTACTTGGGCATATGGAGAACTCGCCCTGGGAGAAGTCGCCCCAGAGTGGTTGGAGAAGTCGCCCCAAATGGTTGGAGAAGTAGCTCCAAAACTTGTCACCCTGAAAACCTATTCAAATATACCACCCGACACACATCGTTTTCCATTGAAAGTGGTAACTTAAGCCCTGTATATGTCGGACTATTATTATCGATCATTGCTGAATCGCTGGTTGCTGTTGTTCATGTTTAGTGCTGTCACCATTGACAGGCGTTATAACAGACTTGTTTATCTGAAAGTTACCAAACACGAGATAATATAGTCAGCTGTGTGGTGTCCAAGATGGTAAGAAATGCATGGAGCCCCGATTGTTACACCATATAACATTATTTGATAGTTTCCTAATTTCCGTCATAAGATTTGTCTCCATCCATCAAGATTTCTTCTGTTTGGTCACGGTTTTACCATACAACGTATCGAATCTGATAGCAATCGTGTTCACCAGATGTTGACCGCTCAAATAATAGACTGCAGGAGTTTTAAACATATAGAGGTACACTGAAGTAGTGAGGGACACTTTTCGTTTTATAGAGGCACATACAGTTCCTTTCTATCTAAGTAATCTTGCATTTGTTCGTCCTTAGTTTCGACCTCAAAAGTATTGTACTTTTCAGTGATGTTTTTGATTTATGTAGGGTGAATGATTTCCCCAAAGCCACTTCCCAATGGGCTTCGTGGTCTAATTGGATGGTCTGGGGTAATTTGGCCGTGAAAGAGCACAAGGTGTTGTTGGGAAACACCTCTATGGAACTGTCACTGGGTAACGTCATGTAAAAGTGGTTGTTCATAATTCCAGAGTTCTGCTCTCCGGGGTTCACCCCGAAGTGAGAGGAGTGTTGTTGTTTGGTTGGTGACTGCTGAAAGGGTGACTGACGCTGGTCTCAAGACTCCCGTTGTTACCGTTAGCGGGATATTTCAGGGAAGGGTTGGGAAGAAGGTAACCGATGCAACTGCTCAGCAAAATGGTCCACAATTGTTTGTCTCTTTCTTGCAAACTCAAATTGGGAATGGCGGTAACGATGACACAATACACTACAAAGTTTTGGCAGAAAAAGACAATCTGTGTTTTAAGCACACGTTCTCTACACCACACGCACAATGGTTTCTTTTGTAGATCTTGTACAGAACAACAGGGTGAAAGAGTGGTCACTATGGAAGGTGAGGCTTTGTTGAATGATGGTCACTTCTTTTTATAGTCGATGACTTGCAAAGCGTCGATCCAAGAGTCAAAACTGGTAGGATATCCTTTCCAACGTACTTTAACTTCTTCTACACGTCATTTTCCCACTTTACGTTCGAGAATGCTTCTGATGTCGTACTCTTCGTCTTCTTTGAGTCACGCGATGTAACTCGGGCAAGCAAAACGTTCATTTTAACACTTCCCCGTTCACGTCTTCCAATTTATAGACGGCAGGATAACGGCCACGCACTACTCATCGAGTGACACGAAGCAATTCGTATGTCCATTGGGGTATGTAACCTTTGTCGAAAGTGCGTTTGGTTTTGCCAATGCACACCCAATCTTCTGCTGATAACACTCAACGTGCCTTGGGAACAGAAACCGTCGGGGACGTCCCAAACAGGCCCTCAAAGACAGTCACTTCTTTGTCGGGAGTCACTTCTTGGGAGCACATCCGATGCTCAGATGGTAAGATTGGTTGGACGCTCTGATCAGGTGTGGGAAGACGTCGATGTACTTGAGAGTGTGTTGATGCGTAAAATATTCCACATGCGTTCTCCCACTGTTCTTCCGCGGTGTGTTGAAAACTTTCCACCATGTTGGCTTTGATTTCGGGATTCTCGGTGGTGAAAAATTCTTTTTGGAAGACTAGGTTCAGAATTTCGGTGAATTTGTCGATTTACCATCAAAGAGGGTGACGACCACTTGGTTTCAGCACCAGTTTTAAGGCTCGCATTAACATAGTGCTCAAACTGGAAGTCAATGGCACGAGCCAGGCAAATTTAGAAAAGACGTCGATTGTAGCCACGATTGTTGGTGGTCAAATGAGAGACATCGGCTTAATCGGCTTGCCATTAATGATTGATGCCCTCCATTCGTGTTCGATGTCTGGAAAACTTTCGTCGAATGGGTTTGTGTAACGTGTAGGTGGCTTGTTCTTGTAACCATTGTTGCACTTGAGGTAAACGGACACGTTTCAGACGGGTTTTGGCAGCGCGATACAATTTCTGAATTCATCCGTAACCGGCAGAATAGAACTGATCGTAGTAAATGCTGTCTAACACCTTCTCCATTTCTTTAAAAAATCTCCCACTCTTCACTCATACTACTTTGGATGGAGCGAGATGGTAGTTTTGAAACGGCTTTACGTGTCCAACGTGCCACGATAGTAGAAGTCGAGGGTAGTAGTGACGGTGGTGGTGGTAATGGAATAGCGTTGACCTTTTTTTCTTTTCCTAACTTCTGGTTTCCATTTTTCCTTTTCATTTCTATTGAAGGAGGAGTGGGCAGCATCTTTTCAACCCAAGCTTTAAGTTCTTGTTGAGTGGTGGAGGAAGAGGTCAACAAGGACACTGCCATCTTACCAGGTATTGGAGCTACTGTCGGTGTTTGAAAGACTGTTCGTGCCTCTTATTCACCTGGCATCCGTGGGGCTGTGTCTGTCTTGACCGCTGTGAGTGGTGGTGGTGATGGACATTTTTATCAGGGTTTTAAGATCATTCCGAGTTTTCATTGCTGTTTTGTCTAAAGCTTTCCAGCGAAAGAGTTGCCGTCGTTTCAACAGTTGACCGTTCCCTTGCGATTTTTCCGTTTCTGACAAATCGCTATGATTCATCAACGATTGCAGTTCACGTTGTAATTGGGACATCTCGGTCAAATGACGATTGAGAGGTAAATTCTGGGTCCGTTGTTCTTGCCAACGATGATATCCATCATTTGTAAGGCACTAAAGTCAGTTTTCGTCCTGCCATCGAATTTCAATGGTCTCGCAAAGATCTTTTAGCACCAGAGGTCCCTTTTATCTTCTTGGCTCTTTTTGTCTTGGAAGCATTGGTCAAATACCTAACAGGAGTCCCAACTCGGGTCCTACTATTCCTTTGACAATAGGTCATAACAGGGGTAAAATTCCTACGCGTTGGACCACATCTTTTTCTTTTGACGGATGGAGATTTTCTTTTGGTCCATTAAGCGAAGAACGTGTCGATGCTTGGCTAAGCCTTGTTTCTTATGTTTAGACTAAGGATTCGTACCTTTCAAGACCTTCAAACAACATTTGAATATGGTACCGACGACGTCTTTTTAGGACGTTTGAATGAGTTTTTTTATCATGGGTGGAGAAGCTTTGGACAGGACGGACATCATGTCCCCATGTGTGACTACACGAGGAGGAAGTCCATTCCTTTTCTTTTCTTTGGGGAGTGAGGAAGGGTATCTTCTGGGGGTGGCATCCTTGTTTGTTTGCTGGTTCCCGGTGCACACACCCAAAATACACTGAAGTCGATGACTTGGCAACACCCTTTTATCTTTTGTTTGGACTATCGCTTCGTCAAAAAGGTGACGATTTGTTTTCCAAAATCGCCAATGAATCCTCTTTGTGTGTTCAGAAGCATACACAAAAATAAAATGAAGTCAAAGGCTTGACACGCGTCCCTTTATCTTTCATTTTGATAAAGGGTTTTGTTCAAGGTTTTGTTAAAACTGATTGACCAGATGTTCTATGCCAAACAATCCACCCCTTCGTCGGTTTCTCCTTTTCCTTTACTTTGGACGATAAGGTCTTTTCCGCGGTTGACGTAGATGCATGGCTCGGTGTTTTTAAGGATGATGAAACTGTCATTGTTTACCTTTTCCATTTTGGATAAGAGAACGACGATGATGGTAACGGTGTGCATTTCTTTGAGGGGGCATCTTTGGTAGTTCAGGAGCACAAAAACACTGATCCCCATCGTTTGCCTCGGGTCATTTTTATGCTGGAATGTGTCGCTCCTGATTGTCCTTACATCGTATCAACTTGATGACAGGCATCACGCTTTGTGAAGGGTTTCGCAACGGACTAATTCGGGACAGTTCTTGCTTGGATAAATCCAGCAAACTCTGTAACATAACCGATCTATCTTGGAATTTGATTTTGGTGGCACGTACTTTGTAAGCAGCTGTCACTGCAGCTAAACAGGCCCTATATTTTGGCACCAGTGTTGTAACGGTTGGGTACGAAATCGCAATTAATTGTTGGTGGTATGGTTTTAAATACACTAGTAGATATGTGTGTGGGGATTGAGTGACATCGTCGTACGCATGAGTCAACCAAGGAGTTCCTAACTGTTTAACTAAAACTTGTATTTTCGATTTATCTCTAGAGCTTTAAAATAACACCAAGTAAAAGCATTGAGATTGATGGTGCGATATGCGACAGGCTTTAATTTGTTGAAACAAATTTTGAGTGATGTAAATTACACTGGCATTACGATGATGCACATTGGGAGTAATCCACGGTGTAATTTCTTCTTCGTCTTCGCCTACCATATCGTCGAAGATGACCAGATGTATTTGACTGGATCAGACACGATCCCGTCGTCTTCGCCATGAATGCCTACCACAAACACGATGGAATCGCCTTGAGTGTCTCGCGAAAGAATTCAGCCAATTGCCTCCTTTTGTAACACCACACGATCTGCTGAGGTGGACGATTGATCAAATTATATTTATGTTTGATCAAACGTTTGACAAATTATGTTTGCCTGAACCTCTGGGTCCGGCTTATGACATGTAAAAGTGATGGCGAAGATACAAAGCCTCCCAACTATCTCGATCTAAGTTTTCGCTGATGACTGTAAAAGTGAAGGAAGAGGAGGCAGAGACAGCAGAGGTAGCCATAGTGAAGGAAATGTGACTTTTATCAGGAAGACAGACAAAACAATTGTTTTTATACTTTAACAAGACACATTTAGTGATTTTCTAAAATGGAAAACACCAACGACAAAAATACAAAAAAGCCAAATGGTTAAGTACATCATTTAAATACACATCACAGCGATCAAAGTGGAATATAAGCAAGTCACTGTTCAACATTTGTGTTGACGAAGATGTAGTGTCCTAGTGACAGTGTGCAATGTTCATAGAGTTGGTACAGTCACACATGTGTCCTCCCGGAATTTTCTTTCGGGAAAATGTCAATGACAGTCCTATCCTGAAGGGAGTGGTTGTCCTTGGTGACGGGTTCTTCTTCTGACAGTCACTAACACGGGTTTAAAAGTAAATGTTTTTCACTGGACGTTTGAATTTAGGAACACAGTTCTTGGGAATAGTCATCTAATTCTTTGGTCCAAGCCTCGAAACCCCAACTTTTCCAGTCAGTACATCTGTCCAGTGAGGTACAAGGTACACATACACACACACATCTTCGTACACATCTTCAGTACCTAAACGTTGACGATTTTTTTTCTCCCCGTAGAGATCGAGAAGGATCCAGATAAAACCGTAAGGCATTTAACAGAATGAGTCTCGTGGACATTTAAAGGTACCACTTTCATGTTTTTCTTTTATGCGGTATCTCACTGTACAGAGTATACATTTTTTTGGTGGGGGGGGGGCACCATACATATGCCCCCACCTCCACCTAGCCAAAGAATAAAAGTGTTTTTATGTTTCACTGAGTCCCCCAGATATGTTGCTTTGTTTTTTAATTTAAACAGAATTTCGATCAAAATATTTAAACGAATTTTTGACGGGGTATTTATTTCCTAGTGTATTCTATAGGATTGTTCTTCCGAGTCGGTTTCGATCACCTGACTCGGAGTCCCTCTCCTAGTATCTTTGTTACCTTGGCTAAAGGTCGCCTACGTCCCGTGTTTGCTATGTGTGAATGTGCTATATGTTTGTTCGTGCTATAGTTGTGTTTGTGTTAGGACAGCCGTCTATATCGAATTCTTCCCTAGTTGTCCTGCGATCCTTATAACATGGATCTGCTAGATTTTGTACATATTTATATTTCCAAGATTTTAGAATAAGAATTTAAAATTTTGGGCGAAGTAACGGTGTAATAATATTTTTAGGGGAAAAAAACCTATTGTTTTAGTGTGTGCTATGTGTGTGTCGTTCTTCGCAAATCTATATTATGCTGAGGTCAGGTGTGTTCGACACAGCTCCATATTTACTCTTTTTTTTTTTACTTCATTCTCTCGACCTTGGCTACCTTTATTTATTTATTATGTTTCCGTAAAGGGTTGCCAATTTTTTTATTTCCTGTACAGTTGAGTGACAGTATAGGTGTTAATATAGATTGGTTCCTATTGTGTTGTATGTCTACTTTTCCGGACCATGTCGCATGTCTGTTCCTTCCTTCCTAGCTCCATGTGAGTGTAGGTCTCTGTCCTATAATTCTCAAAGATAAAAGAAAGGTATTAGTATTCAATATACATTTGCTTAAGTATAAATGGAGAGGTATACGTTCTACTATTATTTATCAAGAGTTGGCAGGAGTAATGTCCCATTGGGGTAACTACCGTTGGTATTTATCATTACATATGCCTCTCACTCTAGTTTATTTTCCTATGACTATTATTTGGCCACAGGCCATCATTGTTGTAAAGATATAGTCAGTAATTTTATATAGCGTATTTTTCGTAAAATTCCCATCAAGATATAAAATGCTTTGTTGTTTATATCTATCTGTTTTGTTTATTTCAGATATTACCTTTTCCCTATTAATTTTTGTTTTTCGCATTGTATTATCACATGGAATTTAGAAAATGGGCCTCTTTTACACAGTGGACATATTGGCGGTACTCTGACCATGCGCCGTCTCACTGCAGCCTCTCCTGTCAACCATACTGTGTGCATGTATTTGAAGCAGAGGCTTTGAATTTTAAGGGAGCCTAGTTTCATCCAGTGCCCCCATGCTCTGTCCCAGTTAACGTATAAATTTTCTTTTTCTGCCGTGCTTTTAATAGTTTTTGTTACGTCCTCCCTTATCCAGTTATATGTTAAGGTTTCTTCTTTATTCCATAGTTCGTTTTTATCTCTATATTTTATTAGTAAATCTTTTATGTTTTTGAATTTTCTGATTGTTTTATTAATTTCCCTTTCTTTAGCTTTATATAGTGTTTCTTTATTAATTGTGCATGTTTTCGGGGTCGTAGTCGTAAGCCTCAGGCAAAAGGGATAGAACGGCATGTTGATTGGCTTAGGTATTGAAAATGTTAGGAAAAATAACCTTTGGGAAGTTCTGTCATTCCAAACGTGCTCGTCATTTGGTTTAAAGGCATGGCCAAGTAACTCGTCGACTCTTTAAACTGCACTTGTCCCACTTGCAAAATGACGTATTTAGCTTCGTTCAAAGTGAGTTTAGGACGTTCAGTACGTATCGCCCTATAATATCTGAGAAGAAATTCCCCATCGTACCCCGAGAAATTTTAAGCCATGACCGTGGCATAGCGATAACAGTCTCCGTAATGTGCGATTTCCTTTTGGTTCCACGTCTCGTCGATGGGATCTAACATCCATTTGCGAAATCGGCTAGCGTGTTCGGTCCTAGAAAGATTTGTTCACGTCCATCAGGAATGTTGCTACAGTGAAGGCAATGACTAAAGATATGCTCATGGATGCACTTCTCGCGCGCTCGGTGAGCCACGCAGAAATTAGGAATGTGAATAATTGTCCGCATTCGAAATGGAATACGATGAAATTGTATTTTTTATATTCTGGTCATCTTCCTCATCATGTTTGAAGTGGTATGTTTGAATGTAGCATCCTTGTTCCAGGTCCAAGATTTGGCGACAAATATGACATCGTTCCTTTCCTAAACATACGTGTGACTTGGTACGGTTGGTACATATGCTTTGTAGGGCACAATCTCAGCAGTTGACAAGCATTTTTATGTTGTGAACCTTGCGTCTTGAGATGTTGTGTTGCTCTCGATTGTTATAGCCGTAGTCACATTTCTCACAGTAATAGCTGTATCCCAGGAATGCAGCTATACTGGTAACGGCATCGAAATGTTCATCGTGATGATAGACGTCAATGTATTTTCCATGTCTGAACTTTTTGCCTCGAAGCAACAGAG
The DNA here is from genome assembly GCA_028554795.2 of Sinohyriopsis cumingii. NCBI lineage: Eukaryota > Metazoa > Mollusca > Bivalvia > Unionida > Unionidae > Sinohyriopsis > Sinohyriopsis cumingii. The sequence continues at coordinate 2,771,303 of JAPYKE020000126.1, read as the reverse complement.
ATCCGCGCAATTCTTGAGGGTGTACTTTCAAAGTGTAGCATGAAGCCAGTATGTCTTGATTTTTGCGTTTCAGGAATGCCACATGGTGTGTCTTTCAATATTCTTTCTTGCTGTAACAGGAATTATGCTTCTCTTTGTTGTTTGGCTCGGTCCGATTGTTGAATATTTTCCCAGGCTCTTTTCCATTCTACCTTGTGTTCGTATCGGCATACGTTCGTCCCACCACGATGACACGGGAAAAGCACATCTTGTCTTGAGGGTTATTAATTCAGACGAGGCTCTTTTGGTGCTGATAATATCGTTCACTAATAATACCTTTGTGCGTCCGGTACCTTGGGGAAGAGACAGGTCGGTGATGTGAAATTTGTCGTTGGACTTATGCACTTGTTCATTCGTGTCGTTGACTTTGGAAGGTACTAATTCTAATTGACTGCTAATCTCGATCCAAACGGGGGACTTCTCTGGACCAACTTTAAATCGTCTACTCTCGTATCGTTGATTCTGTTCCGTACGGACTTACCTATGTATGTCAAATCATCATGGACAATCATCCGGATCACCGATCGGAGCGTTTGGAAAAGAAGGATCTATGTGGCTGTCTGAAAAGAGTCTTCATATACAGTTCAGAAGTGATAAGAAGCTTGATGAAGAGAAGAAGACCTATGCTATGCCCTCTATGTTAACGGAATGGTGTTAACAAACAACAAAAATACAATGGCCCTTTTCATGGCCACTCGACTTTCTCGAAAAGAGTTTCTCTCTTGCCTAAAAACTCAAACTTTCTACTCGATTGTATATATTAATTGTGATAGAAAGATGTTCATCAATCTATGCATGTATATACATATATATATATATATATATATATATATATATATATATATATATATATATATATATATACTGTTTTTGTCTCTACTATTTGTATTTTTATTTGACTACTATTGTCCCAATCCTAACAAAAACTATCTTCCACTTTCAACTGACGCTATACTGACCCAAGGTCAGTTTTGACGCTATAGTGCCGGACACCTTTTTGACTGGATTTCCCCATGACTCAATAAATGTTGACGCCAAAGTACCTTTTTCACTGGATTTTCCATTGACGCTAAACATCCCGCATTTACTACTTACCCTCATTATTAATGTTTATATATTTGGCTAATGTTTTCATAACATTTAAACTAAATCAAACTGTAGTATCCTAATCAAACTCTCTAGCTAACTTTATGCTGTTTTATCGAACAACGTCTACAGCGATGGTTTTTAACGGATGCATACAACATTCTTCACGTACATAAATCACAGTGTGAATAAATCCTTCTTGTGTAGTTAACACTGCAAATCTATATCACATTCAGTTATGCAAAAGTACTTAATGAGAGAAGACATTAGAATAAAAAGTTTGGATTCTTCAATGAAAACCTTCGCATGAGATGGATGAGTGCAATCAAGCGTTGAAAGGTGAAATAACATTGTTTAAGAAGAGAAAACTGGAATGTCATTAACTTGGAATGAGAAATATGATTGGGAAAAAATTAGTTAAAGAGATATAGGAGTTAGTTCTTATGCTAGATAAGTTACCATATCAAAAGTTTCACCTGCTGTTATTATCATAAAAACTGTAACAATTTGTGGTGAGAACATTTTTACGAAACTGAAAACGTGCAACAACAACCCCCCCCCCAAAAAAAAAGATATTAAATTTAGCAGCTATTATGTGGGTGATTATTTTGTATAAATCGCAACATTAGCTTGAAATGGTATTGCTGTTTTGTATACCGATTTAAAGCTTTGTAAAGTCTGTGAAAACTCTACTAGCTAAAACAAGACGACAGAAAACGTGACTCGAAACCTCGTCTCTGATGAAGTGTCTGTTTTAATTCTGTTAAACTTATTACTGTGCTCAGCTATACTTTTGTTTGAATGGCATTTTGACATTCTTTTATCTGTTTTGGCCTACCCTCTCATTAGCATGTATCTCATATTTGATGACATGTTTGCTGTTCATGGTTGGAAAAGCCAAAGGATACACTAAGTTCAAAATTATTAATGTCTAAAACGTGGAAAACTCAGTTACCTTCTTAACTTGTACAACATAAACATCTCAAAAGAACTCCGTTGATGGAGGAGCCTGAGTTGCAGATTGGCCTAAGGCGCTCGCCTTTACAGATCACTGACATTTTATCTATGTCTGCGTGAGTTCGAGTGTCTTCCCTGGCTGTTCTTCAACCAAATATACAGGCCTCCTTATACAGCCTATCAAGTGCTGAAAAATTACATTAAACCCAAAAAACTAAGACAATATAAACAAAAAGCAATTTCAATGTTGCAGTATTTATTCTCATGCAAGTACTAATGCAGTCATTATTTTGTCTCTGTTGAGTTTGTTTGTTGAGCCTAAATCTTCTAGAGTTGAGAAAAGGACGACTATTGAAAACACATAGCATTGGTGGGGTGGCGGAATAATGGTTGCCTTGGTAACAAATATTATTAGAGATTATGGATCCACGAAATAAATACAATCTACGCCACCTACTTGAAAACACGTGAAATAGGAAATTCTCCTACCATAAATTATTGAAGTTCACCCAATAAATGAAAGAGACACACAACATTACCAACACATTCTACCATGTACGCGTTACCTCAGTACTTGTAGGTTGATTGCGACATGATTCTAAATAAAACGATTCACAAAAGTTTAATCCTGGTCCACCATCCAAAATGTGCACTGAATGAGCTATTAAGTTGGCTACACATATCTTTGAGTGAGTTTACATTTAACCTTTGAAATAATGGATATTACCCGACAGTTTCTAATAATGGAAACTTAAATGGGTGCTAACTGATCAAAGGTTTATGCTGCTATTCAAAACAAAACAACAACTAAGAAAGCTGCAAGTTTTGACGTAAATGACATACGTGACATACCAACAATAACATCAGGAACAAAAAACGTTAGATAAAAGGAACTTTATCACGTTCGTGTCCATAAATAGTAGAAACGAGACAAAACACTCTTCAAACCAATCTATCACATACTAGACAGTGATATGACTTTCGGATTACAAATGATTGACTATATTAAGAATGTTTTGCTTAAACTTGATTGATCTTGATACAGGTGCAAGAAAAATTATAAGGTCACTTATACGTTTTTAAACTGGGTAGATGTAAACATGTCAACCATATTTAGCTGGTTTATCAGCAGCAGAAATAGCAACATGGTTCAACATTCATTTGGGTTTAACAGTAATGTCTGTATAAGGTTTTCGAAGATAAGATGATTTATCAAAAGGTATTAAACTAAAATGAAATAGTTACCCCTATCGTAAGCAAACTAAATCGTCTTGATGCTATCGTTAGCAAGGCAGTTAGTCAACAATGGGACAAAATATAAATAATGTAATATCATCACAGCAAATACGATCTCTATAAGGACTCATAATAGGAACAATATCAAGATCGCAGACCTCCAAAACAAATAAGAGGAAAAGAATTGTTTAGAATAGCAAGAGAAAATTAGTAACATATGTAAGCGATACAAAATAACAAGTCAGTTTGGATGAAATGCATAAAATGATAAAAATGAGAAAGATATATTGGAAAAGCTCTATAGAAAATTAGTAACATATGTAAGCGATACAAATTAACAAGTCAATTTAATGAAATGCATGAAATGATATAATTCCCTGTAGAATTATCTTTATGTATAAAGACAAGGACATTGATGGAGATAGCATGTTTTTTAAAAGTCTGTTGGAAGATACTGTGTCAAACTACCTAGATTTACTATATATTCTAACAAGGACTACTCAGCCGGTGATAACTTGTTTCACGTATTTAGATTGTCTATAGCTTCTACAAGGATTACATACACGGTAATCATTTGATTCGTGTATTTGGATTGTCTATTCTGTCTTACAAAGACTATGTACCTGTTGATCATTTGATTCATGTATTTAGAATGTCTTCTTTTAATAAAGGATTACACTGGACAACAAATTTTTACAAAAGTCATGTTACTGAAATAAAATTAGTCAATTCTTATCAATTTTTATGTGCTGAACACGAATATGACAGTCAAATTGCAAAATTGGCTCTAGTTTTTTTGTAATCTGCAAGAAATTAATGTTTACATAACGAAATGCATTCCAATAGTAAAAGGTCAACTGTCATAGCCTACCTATAAAAAATCAAGTCATTGACTACATCTTAGATTTCTTCGCCTGTCTCTTGTACAGCTGTTCGGGAGCATCTCTGAGGAGTGTCCAGCAGTAGTCAGCCAGCATTGTAGTGGACCATTTTCCCTGGTATCTTTGTTCCATTGTTGCGATATCTTGATGAAAACGTTCGCCGTGTTCATCACTAACAATACCACAGTTGCTAGGAAAGAAATCCAAATGGGAATGAAGGAAGTGAATCTTTAGAGACATATTGCAGCCAAGTTTCTTATACTTCATCAACATGTCTTCTACTAGTTCCTTATAGTTTTCTGCCCTAACATTTCCGAGGAAGTTTGTAGAAACTAGGCGAAAAGCATTCCATGCTTGTTTCGCGTCACCTTCCAGCAAGTTGTTGAACCGGTCATCTTTGAAAAGCTCTCGAATCTGAGGACCCACAAAAACTCCCTCTTTAATCTTTGCTTCGCTGAGTCGAGGGAATTTTTCATGCAGGTATCGGAATGCTGGCAAAGTCCGGTCAATGGCTTTCACGAAGTTCTTCATCAAAACTAGTTTGATGTGAAGGGGTGGTAGCAAGATTTTCTGAGCCTCAACCAGAGCTGGGTGTTGGATATTCTTCTCTCCAATGGCTACATTCTGCCTGTGAGTCCATTCCTTCCTCATGTAGTGCATTTCCCTTGCTCGGCTATCCCACTCGCATAAGAAACACATGTATTTTGTATATCCTTGCTGCAGTCCCATTAAAAGGGCAACTACCTTCAAATCACCACAGAGGTGCCAGCTGTACTTGTTATACTCAATGGAATTCAGTAGCTGCCTTAAGTTATCGTATGTCTCTTTCATGTGGACAGCATACGCTACTGGAATAGATGGAAGAATGTTTCCATTGTGCAAAAGCACAGCCTTGAGACTCAGTTTCGAAGAGTCCACAAATAGTCTCCATTCTTGTGGGTCATGAGTGATTTTTAAAGCATTCATGAGGCCCTCAATATCGGAACAGAATATCAGATTACTTTCCTTTCTGAAGAAAGGCTCCAATTGCTGGTGGCGCTTTCGATATGCAGTAATTGTGACATCTTCTTCTAGAAGATTCCATTGTTGGAGTCTTGATCCTAGCAATTCTGCCTTGTTCTTTGATAAGTCCAAATCACAAATCAGGTCATTTAGTTCTTCCTGTGTTATTCTGTGTGGGGTTGATGATGCACCACAGTGAAAATCTGGATCACTGCATGCTGATGGACCAGGAGAAGAACAGGTCGACTCACCTTTGTCTTCGTCAGATGAATCAAGAGAATATTCTGCTGGAGGTTCTGGAATAGGAAGTCCCTCACCATGTGGAACTGGTCTCAATGCAGACGGAATGTTTGGGTAGACTATTCTCGACTTCTTTCGCTTCGTTATTCCGCCGGAAAGAGGAGGAACCAAGCAGAAGTAACAGTCATTTAGGTGGTTGCTTGGCTCTCTCCACACCATTGGGACTGCAAACGGCATTGATGACCTTTTGCAATTCAACCACTGTGAAAGCTGTGTTGTACATGTAGCACAGCATATATGCGGAGCCCAAGGCTTGTCTTGGTCACCAACCTTGCATCCGAAGTAAAGATGATATGCCTTCTTCACTTGAGAATTGATACTTTTCTTCTGGTTGGCAAATGTCACTTCCCCACAAATATAGCAAAAATTGTCCGCGGTATTAACACACTTTCGAGGCATTACTGTTCTTTATTGTACGTAAATGGATAAAATAATAAGTTTTATGTAACAGTAGCTTGAACTGTCTCGCACAACGTCTAAAATATTTTAAATGCTGAACCTATCTGATTGGGCTTTATATAGTACACTGCTTACGTCAGCTTCAGCAGCCGCCTGGCATTAGTATAATAGGCCTACACATGTATAGTACACTGCTGACGTCAACTTACTTCAGCAGCCGCATGGCATTAGTATTGCATTGCATCAGAAAATGATGCAATCAACTGTGGATGATGTGAGCATGATGGTATTATGCAATGTTACATCATTATTCCGGATGTTGCTGCAGTCCTACTGGAGAAATTTACACAGTGAAACATAGAAAATGAGGTATATGAATATCTTCAAAACGAGAGCCAATACAAATTTTTCACGGTTATATTCGTGTTCGGCACACCAAAATACTACAGATTAGGGCCTTTTCAAGTCAGTAATGATTTCACTGTTGACCAGTGTTACAGACCTGCTGATCACATGATTTATTACACCCTATGAAGGTGATAACTTGGATATACCTCAAACAAGTAAAGATGTAAGAAATACTAAATTCGGACCTTCGTTGCTGTTAAGTTGCTGTAAGTACTCATACGGGCATATTCTTTGTGTCATGCCGTAACACGCGTCGAAGTCAAAAATGCATTTCTTGGTCGTATGAGTTAAATTATAATTTCTACGCCACTGTATACAGAATGGGGATTCTATAATAATTATTTCGGATAATGTATGAACTGCACGTTTGTTCCTTCTTTTGGGCATTGATATCAACTGTACGTTTCTCAAGTTTATTCCAGATATATTAATCATCGAACAGTTTATCTGTGTATATATATATATATATATATATATATATATATATATATATATATATATATATATATATATATATATATATATATTAATATAGAAAATTCTTGTAGTCTGTTAACTGCTGCGATACCATTATCGACTAATTCTTTAGTATAATTCCGCAATAATGACTCATTTCCTATCCATGTAAGGTAACATATCAGTATATTTACCATTTTTAAATTTACTAACTTTGTGGAATTATCTCAGTGTCCATGGTGTAAAGGTTAACCTAAGTGCCAAATACGATCGTACAGTCATTTATATTCTCGACATTTACTAAACCAATGATTAGATGCATATATTTATAAGGAATGTGAGCATTCTGAGAAGGAGTATCATGTATATTCTCGATGATATTGACCATTCGTTATTCTCATTTCGTTCAAAGTAAAATAATGTATTCTTAAGAACCTGCACTGTTCATGATGACGTATTTCATGAGAAAATTTAGCATTGAAAATATTGTCTCTACAACCTCATTCGTTTCTCTTCTGGAATTGTTATTATTTCATATGAACTTGTTCTGGTCAATATAATAGTCCAATGCAGTTGTAATCTTAAAAATCAAAACTTCTCTTATCTTTCCTGAAATGATCTTTTTGTGTCTTTTCGGTATGGTTCAACCTGAGCTAAAACTACATATAGATCCTCGTTATTCATTATAATACCAAATGAAATTGTACTCTTACAAGTCAAAACTTGTCTCATTATTCTCGAAATGATCCTTTTTTCCTTTCTAGGTAAGATTCAACCTAGGCAAAAACTTCATATAAATCCTCGCTTTTTCTGGAATGGATTCTGCTCACTGTCAGTGCAGCTAAATGTTTTTTGTTATTGTACTGGAAATAAGTAATAAGCACCAAAAATAACGAAGATCAGGGAAAGAAGAATAATAAACAAGAAGAAGTAATGAGCACACTCGATGGAAAATGTATACATCTGTGTGTGTTTTTGTGTAGAGTGTGAGTGGAAAACACACAAAACAACACATACTAAACAACATATACATCTTTAACTTGCACACAGTACAGCATACTAGGCGCCTATCGCCACCCCAAGGTAAAACACACACATACATACACACACATACACCATTATCAAACAGGGATTTCATGCTGACCCAAGAAAGCCCTCTCTATGCCAAATTTTCTCGGCCCTGCAAGGATTCTGATTGGTTACCTTACCAACTCACGATGTCTCACGCCAGAATTATGATAACACAAATGGACGGCTACTTACGCTGAAACGATATGACGAACCTTTCTGTGACGGCCTACAACGGAAGAAGACATACGGGTATTGTTTCATATACATTTATTTTATTTGTTATATGTGGTTCTTCTCCAACAACTGACACAGCATTTGTATTAGCATTTATTTATCATTCATTGCAGAACTTTATGTGTCAAAATCATTTTTAAATTTGTTTATGATTTGTCCCGGTAATTGTTCCAACTGTGATTTAGATAGGATACATTCGTAATGAGAATGTTCGATATTGCTGTTTTCCAAAGCGTTATCCAGCGTCAAGTTAGTTATATTGTGGAATGTTATGTATATCACCTACTGTTGTTCTTGCTATTGATAGTTCGCACGAATTATCGGGTGTGGCTCTGTATTGGAGTATACAATACTCGTAAGCGTTTTCCTCCTCATGCTGCTTTTTGGAGAATATTCAAAACCGAAAAATATATTTTCAACACCTTATGTTTAAACTTGTATGACTTTCATATTAGTATTATCCTCCTAAAGTTTGAAAATTTGCATCTTCACGTTTTTTGTACAAACCAGCTGGTAACTAGATCGGTTTAACTCACATAATTATGTAAATATACCATAACGTTGTTGTTGCGGTTTAATTTATTGTTAATTGGATCACACGAAGAGAGAGAGAGAGAGAGAGAGAGTCCCGATTGTATCATCTATTAATGTACTTTGTCTTGGATTTTGCAACCTGGCCTTTGTACGTCAGCAATGTGTTAAGGAAAACCTTAGGCAATATGACATCGTTAAGATATTGCAATTTCTTCACTGTGCTATTTATAATTAGGTACTTGGATTAAAATGTTATGAATTGCACAAAAACGACATTTCATTGACGTGTAAAACATGTTACACGGATATCACTTTACTTTTATCATCTTTTACTTTATATTGATCAATGTAAGGTACATCCCGCACCTCACTACTTGACACTTGATTAGTCTTTTATGATTTCTGTTTCCACCATATCGTTCCATGTCAGAGGGCTATGTATTGCCCAGCTCGTTTAGGCCCACTGATCTGTAATTGTTATGTTGGTATAGGGTTTATGTTGCATTCAGCACCTCAAAACAATGACCTGTAATTTTCATAATGGTCAAATATTGTTCCTCTTTTCAGTTTTGTTCTTACTACCAAGTTCGTGCCTCATCTCACTAAAGTGAACAGTGATGTTCATAATATTACAATAAGGGTTATGCATTTGCAATGATTGCTACCCACTGAATTTATTCAGAATGACCCTACAAAGAAAGCTGCGTCGGTTTAGGAAATGGCAATGAAGAGAACCATGTCATCAAGGTCCAAATCATCAAGGTCCAAAATCCAAGAGGCGGTGAAGAAGCCCATAAAGAAGGCACCATTGTCAACACAAAAGGCCGCCAACCCTCAATCTGGAACATCCAATGAAATGGCATGGATGGACCCCCCCCCCCCCATCTTCTTAATGTTATAACCCTAATACGTCTCCGACAGGCTCACCGCCCAAGTGACACAGGGGATCCTTAACAAATTTGATAAGCTGGTAGTTATGCTCAGGTCGTCCACGGAAAATGGTCCACCAACTGGGTATCAACTTGGACCCTCCGTAGCAACAGACAACACACCAGCAACATGCATTGTCTCTCGCGCCATTGTCGAAACCATGGCTTCACTTACAGGTACAGCTGTGGATACAGGTAACGTTGTCCAAATCGTTTCTGTCTTCGGGAGGCTTTCAGAATCACAATTTGTAAAATCGTCGGTCACACCAACCACTATAGGCACACATTATTTCCACGGCATTTTGGATTAGACATGAGCATATCAAAATGTAACGTTTCTAGAATTATACTCCACCATTCCGGCAGTTGAGGTCTGGGGAGAACACTTATCCGAAAAATGTAAATATTTCCACACTGACAATCAAGTCTTAGTTGAAACCATAAACATGTAATCCTCTAAGGACAGAAAAATCATGCATTTCATTCGCAGAATTTTACTCTCTTACCTTAAATTAAATATCTTGTTCAGGGCGAAACATATACTGGGTATAGGCTATCTGACTCGCTAATGTCGTTTCTCGCCAGCAGCTTTTGAGTTTCCACGCCATGATATGCAGACTCCCACCCTCATCGCATTCCGCTTCGTCCAACCTTACCCAGCTAGAAAATACGCTTGACCATTTGCTTAAAAACATTCTGCACCCAGCCACATAAACCACATATAAAGTTTCTTCCCAATCCTCCATCCAATGCTGGATATACCCTAACTATGAGTGTTATCTACTGCCCCGGCACTACATAATTCATCGGTTTAATTTTGGTCAACATTGATATTTTCTTTTCTTTGATGCTAGACATTTTTGTTCTTTGCCCCACCCATCTTTTTGTGGTTGCCAGAAATGCAGCAAGCACCGTTTTCTGTATTTCTGTTTATGGCGGTTTCAGCCTCAAAAATTTCTGTATTATGCGTTATACCTCATTGTTCATTTCTTAGCACGGTTACTCTGTTTTCATTCACATTCTTTCTTACAATAGCTTTCACCCCTCTTATATATGCGTACGAACACACGCACACACACACACACACATAGATACATATATATATATATATATATATATATATATATATATATATATATATATATATATATATATATATATATATGTATATGGGTCTTGTGATTACGAAGGCTAAAAATCATTAGTAACTCAGACATTCAAACATGTTATAGCTTTTCTTTTTATCTAGAGGAAAGTTTGGTACATTAGTTGTATAGTTACCTTTAATATATTATTTTATGCTTACTTTTGACTTTACCTTGTCAGAATTGTGCAGTATTATACGATACTGAATACCGTGATATTGCACGCACATGTGCGACACGTGTGTCTAAAAAAAGAATAGCGCATTAGGAGCAACTTTGTAAACAAACCATATTCACTGACGTAGCAGACGATATAGCTTTTGGTTGATTAAATTTGTTTGTGAAAGAACTAAAGCATCTGTTTCCTCCATTTAAAAATATAGACGATAAAGTTAGCGATGTGGACGAGTTCACAGAGTCAGAAAAGAAACTTTCAAACAAACATACGAATTAACGTGATATTCGCAATGTCCACAAAAAACGCGAGTGACGCAGTAATTGAACATTCCGTTCTGATCATTGAACCAGTTATTTAGGAGAAATATTCGTATCCTTTTGCAAATAGAATGGTTCTGAATCCAAGTTTTATATTTTTTTAAAAATAACATAGAAAAGCATATTGATGCCTAGGGCGATCGCATATCTATCAGAGACGTACCATTTTACAAAGTTCAAGCAGAATGAGCTGGAGAACGCACAAAGTCAAGCTTTTTCCAAACGTGTGCCAAGCGATCGACATACAAATGATAATTGGTCAATACAACATGAACCTACGTTACTGGTGTAAGCTGTTCGTACATATCTTGCAAAATGCAAAATGCAGAGACCAAACGCATAGGGGGAACAAACCTGAAGACTACGTTGCCAAAATATGAGAGCTAAAAACAAAAGCTGTCATTTTGTAACCTTGAGAACCCATACATATTCCAAAGCTATTATGTGTACAATCATGTAAACAAATGAACTAGTGATCAAGTTTGCTTATGATTCTTTGGCCTTTTACGATTGTATGGACGTAAACGTATTAGTTGAGTAAAATATGGAGATTATTATAATAATCATATGTACCGTCGTATGACTAACTTGACTGATAAAGTATTTCACGTAACAGCTGGTCGACCTTCCAATTATGTTTTATGTAAAATAATAGTGACGATAACAAAATCATCATTCCCTGGAACGTTTCTCGATGACAAGTCTTATCATGCATAATATAATGGTCGATGATGTTTTCAGTCATTTTTTAGATGATGGATACGAGCTGGAGGTTGATCTACATCAGATAAAACTATGCAATTGAAACCATGACTATTTTCACTTTTCTTAAAGTGATCGAGTCAATCTATAATTTAGATCACTTGGCTACATGCTAGAAATATAATTTATCTCTTCTACGCCATTTTACCTTGTTCGTTTTGCTATTTTCTTTACGAAACAAGAGAAAACATCACTTCCTATGTGTGAAAGTTATTTATTAATTTTCCTATTTCATTCGTACACATCGCTGGTTTTCTCAATGGGATTCACTGGAACAGTGCAATATAGTGCGTTCGCGTGCCTTCTTCCACCAAAAGCACTTAAGGTAGTAAACAATGTAAAATGGCTCTTTTATAACTAAAATGGCTACAAATATCCGTAATTAAGAGAGATGACAGGGCATAAATTGATACAAAGAGATAATTATTATTAAACCTAATTGTCGCTAGATGATTTCCGCTATGCCAGTATGTAATTAAGCTAAGTAAGCATGATTAAATATTCATTACAGTCGGATTAAAAGATATTCTGTTGTCCATTATGACGTATTAATAGTATAGGAATTTAACAATCATTGGCGCCTTAATTGGTGATTAAAGGTAACCCCTACCAGCATTGGTGTGAGTCGAATCCATGTCAGCTGAGTTTACCTTGACAAAAGCCCTTACAAAAAGCTTTCATAAGACCACACATACCGTCCACCATGTATATATTATCATTCCATCGATGATAATCTGAGTAGGTCTCCCATTTAGGACAAAACGTTTATTAAGAGTCATCATTACATGTTTCACTAATTCCAATTTTTCTGTTCTAAAACATGTCCAATGTTCACTAAAACTAACTGTTCACAGTTATATGATCTCCTTATTGAACGATCATCAAACATCCAGCCGACCGATTACCCCGAAAAAAGATATGCCCGCATATAAAACGTGACCATTACCCTCTACATATTACAAAGAAAACTTCGTTCAAACTTTGGGCAGAAAAATAAAAATACATGTCACCACTCTTTCGCCATATGTGATATTTATACTATTATTCTTTCCCGCTGAACTTTTGGGTGATTTGTGTGCCTTTTAACATATTTAAATACGCATTAAGTTCTTAAAAGTAAATATGTGCAAAACAAACTTATCTGAGTGGTTTTCCTTCAAAGTTGTGGAGGCAAAGAAACTTAATTTGATTTCATCGCTTAAAACACTGTTAAAACTCCATGTCATTGAGAGATAAATAAACACTAATTATTACACAGACCCAAAACATATTTTTCATATATACTTTATAAATCGAAGATATCATATCTATTGTTAGCAGCAACACTGTACTAAAAAAATGACATCGTCAATGAATTGCAGCTCTTTGATAAAATACTCACTGGTCTTCAAAACATTGATAAACAGCTGCAAGGTTTCATTGTTGATGTTTCCCAGCATATTCTCGCTATGTCTTTATTACAAAAAGATCTGGAGAACCACGCAAAACGCACACATATAGATAGATAGATAGATAGATAGATAGATAAATAGATATAGTATTCAATGACCATTTTGCGACAATAGACTGGTGCTCCAAATAAATTGCTGGAATTAGATTTGCAACGAAAGTTAAAAATAAAATAAACTTGAAACCAGTAAATATTAATTACTTAATGTTTTGCATTGCATTTAGCTGTGTTACGATTTTGAAGTGCGTATTAGATTCTGGCAAAATCACGATTTATTCTTTCAGGATTTCTTCGGATAAGACGTATAAAGGGCTATCAGCGATTTCTCTGTCTGTCTGTCTCTATCTCTTTCTCATTCTGTCTGTCTATCTGGAGTTTTTGATACTTTAATAATGTTGGTACAAGGTAGTCATCTTGAAACTATAACTTGACAATGGAGAAGGGCTTTTTCAAAGAGAAAACACCTTCACATAGCAAGACCTATTTATTTTGTTTCCTACATATGACCTCGTGGATGTGGCATTTTTTAAGCCCATGAACAGTCCAGGTATTCGATCAAGACAATGGTTGAGTCTTCATCAATAACAGATAACCTTATATCAGTTTCAGATGAAATAGAAGCCAGCATTAAGCAAATACTTTTTCAGGTAGATAAGGTTCCATTATCTGGTCATCTTCCTAGACAGGACGTGAACATAATGAAAATATATTGATAAATAATGGAAAAATAGTTTAACCAACCATGCATATGAAACCAGGTCACCTTTCAGTCAGTGTCGGGCCAACTTCCATCTTTCATTCTGACCTGATTCACCTCAGTGAAACTGGTACCCAAACAGCGTGTTATTGTATTATTGTAAATCTTCCAGCGTGAATAATCAGTACCCGGCTACGCAACAGCAGAGATCGGCGACGCGTCATATAAATGTGTTATGCGTATCACGTGATACACAAAACTGAAAATACAGGACAAACAATGACAGTGGCTGATAATATAACATGGGTAAGGAAACACAAAACAATGGTATGAAGCTGCATTTTTATTGCTGCTTTTATCTTATAGCCTTCAACAATGGAAAATTTATATTCATAGTGTACATATATATATATATATATATATATATATATATATATATATATATATATATATATATATATATATATATATATATATATTTGAATTCCAGTGTTCTCCCTTAGTTATCTCCCTTATACCTTTTCCGGCTCAACAATTTAAAAATTCGACCGTTAATTTAGATAGAGTAATTAAAATCCCTATAAAATCGTCAACCTTTGTGTCAACCATCCAAGAGATACCTCTGCGTATTGCATTAGTCAATGCCCAATCCGTATAACCACCGGAAAAGCGCATAAAAATAGTTAATTTTATCAACAATCAGAATATATCGACGTATTTTTCCTGACAAAAACATGGCTAAAAACATAGGCGATGAGCCCAAGTGCGCGGATCTAGCACCCTCCAGTTACTAAATCAAGTCGTTCCTCCGCCACTCTCGCGCTGGTAGAATTGCTGTCATCATAAAGAACTCCGTGATCAAACGTCTTAACCACACCACACCTTTCAATTTCTACCGCACATCGTTTTAACTAGTCCAAACTACACTCACACTGGAACAAAAGTCAGTCCATTTGTTCTGCATATACCGCCCTCCTCTTAGTGGAAACAACAAGTTCACTGTATCTCTCATTTTTGGAGCAGATTTCGAATCTCCTGGAGTATTGAAATTCGATAGGTGGCAACCTGATCATTCTTGGAGATTTCAACTTTCGCTTTAACTGTCCTGGAAACCCAAACACATCAAAACTCCTAGATTCCGTTAATGTTTTCAACCTCAAACAGTCACATTTTAAACTGGATTCTTCATAGACCTGATAATAATATTCTACGGTCCTCCCTGGTATCACACGAACTTATATCACATCACCTCTGCATTATATGCCATCTTGACGTATCAGTCCCTAACCCTCCACCTTTATTTGCTACTAAGAGAAACATCCGTATGATAAATAGAACCAAACTAATGCAGACATCCAAGCTAACCAAACAACGTGCTTACCTCCTACCGCAGAACAACTTGATAACTGCCTGCGTTCATTGCTTGACAAAGATGCCCCAGCCACCATGTGCAGAACATCAGTTCAAAATTGTTATCCATAGTATATCAGTGTTAGGGACCAGCTTTGCACTGCTAAAAAGACCGCTGTAAAGCTGAGAGGCTTTGGCTTTCCACCAGGCTCACTATTCATTAGCAAATCTATGAAGCCGCTAAGAAGAACGTCACAAACATAGTCTATGCAGCGAAATCAGCCCACTACTGTGCTAAGATCATGGAAAGTTCCAGCTGCAAAGAGCTCTTCGAGATTACTAACATGCTAATGTCAAGGAACAAATGTACACCACTAACCACTACCTTATCTCTAGTTGACCTTCCGGACATGTTTGCAAATATTCTTCCGTGACAAAGTACAGATCATTAGAGATAAGCTTGACAACACAATTTCAATTGACTCGTCGTCACCATACAGTTGGGATACATAATTCAAGGGCAACCCTTAGCAGCATTTGAACCTGTCTCTATGGATTTAGTACGTACAATCGTGACGAAGAGTGCACTAACGTCAAGTGAACTTGATCCAATTCCAAAATCACTGCTGCTTGAATGCTTAGATCCAGTATTGCCTTCACTATCTGATGTTATTAATACCTCTCTCTGATCCGGGGAATTCCCATCATTTTTCAAAACTGCCATTGTAAAGCCTCTTCTGAAAACACCAACACTCGACCATTACGATTTAAAGAATTACCACCCAGTTTCTAATCTCCCATCCATAGAAAACAATCTTAGAAAAGGTTGTTCTATCCCATCCTGTATGTCATCTGAATCCAAAATTCTCTTTAGCAAAGTACAATCTGCATATCGCACTTGACACAGTACTGAAACTATTCTTCTAAAGGTAGTTAATGATATTCTGCTTTGAATAGCGGAAAGATTACAGTCCTCGCCCCTTATTGATTTGTCTGCAGCATCTGACACAATAGACAATTATGTATTACTTCACCGTCTCCAGCGTGTATTTGGCATTCATGATACAGCCTTACTGTGGTTCAAGTCCTGCTTGGTCTACATGACACAAATTGTGTCTGCAAATGAAATACATTCCAGCAGAGTTTATCTGTGTTGTGGTGTTCCACAAGAGTTTGTTCTTGGACCTGTTCTCATTCTATACACTCAGCCGCTCTCAGGTGTGATATATCATTATCCAGTGTCTCACCAGTTGTACGCTGACGACACCCAAATATACAAATCTAGCCACCCAACTGAAGTTGATGCTACCATCCAAGGTGTATATAGTGTGCATTTCTGATGTGAAATAATGGATGACATGTAAGTAGTGAAGGGGGATATTATAGCGTCAATGGGAATTAGCATTACAGACCCCCTTGGGAACATATAGCGTCAAGGGAAATTTAACATGGAGAAAAATCGTGGGAACATATAGCGTCAAGGGAAATTAACATGGAGAAAAATCGTGGGACAATATAGGGTCTATGGGAATTAACATGGCCAAAAACCCTGGGACAATATAGGGTCTATGGGAATTAACATGGCCAAAAACCCTGGGACAATATAGGGTCTATGTAAATTTAACATGGCCAAAAACCCCTGGGACTGTATAGGGTCTATGTAAAATTGAAACAGGGAGGGTCTCTATTTTTTTTTAAAAAAAAAAATAAAAAATAAAATAAAAAAAGGGGTAGGCAATGGAAAGGCTATCTCTTTTCGAGAAATATGGCTGGCCCTGAAAAGGGCCTTTGGGTTTATGTTAATATTAATATTAACATAGATGGCATCTGTCACATCTTCTTCTTCTTCTTAAACTCCTTCTAACTGCCGGTCCATACACAAGTACCCTCTTGAGACATCCTTGTCTTTCTATATAAACTCTCCTCATCCATAGACTTGTATCTATCCTATCAACAACAGTCCACTTGGACCGGACATACATGAGCATGTCCGTCCTGAACATCATTGTTGACACAAGGGTTGAAGATTGAACGTCGGTCCACATCTTGAGGCTACTAGAAACAGGTGAATCAATGCACTGAACTGCGCTTATTTATAGGTACAGGTAGGATTGAAACGGATTGAGTTCATTCACCAATCCGAACACGCGTCACAAAATTCAGCCAGCCGCATCCAATCCGAAGAGAGCAGTCTGTGACGTCACGTAGTCAATATAGATTTGCTAGCGCTTGTGTGCAGTCAATCTATGCGACAGTGATTCAACATGACGGAAACTCAGAAAACGATCCAATGGGGTGCACCAGCAGCAGAGACCGCCCAAGGGAACCTGGACTTACTTTCAGAAGAGGTGAATTGGGATTTTGTGGATTTTCTCTCCTCGCAAGAATTTGTTCCGGAACCTTCGTTACCTTCTTCATTACCGCAAGTGGAGAATTTTAGACAGAGACAGAAAGAAGAATTGGAGAAATTTATACAACGACAAAAGGAAGCGGAACAGGCTTTTCTCCTACAGCAACAGCAACAAGAAGAAGAGGTAAGAAAAAAACAACAGCAACAACAGCAAGAAGAAGTAGCAGCAAAGAAACAAGAGGGTGAAAATCAAACGGTCACGGTACTGTTGGACATTTTAGCGGAGTTAAGAAGTCTGAAACAAATGTATCAGACTTCTTTATCACGACCGAAGAGAATACGACCTTCCCGAGCTAAACACGTCAACCCTGTGACTAAGCCTACCGTACCACCCTTAGTGATTTCAACCCAATCATTATCATCATCATCAACATTACGCAGTCCAGAAGTAGGCCTTGGCCGTGGCAAAGGCATAAGGCAGTTAAATTTGATTGCTTAAACTCACCCCTTCACCATGAAGAAAAAAGACCCTTTTCAGGGCCACCCACATTTCTCGAAAAGAAATACAATTTCAATTTGCCAATAACTCAAAAAAATAAACCCCACCCATTTTACCCTTATAGTACGTGTCTGTGTATGAGTGCGTGAGTGTAGCTTCTTATTTTAAAATCAAAACTCAAACACACTTACCTTATATCATTAATTTATTCTTTTATCCATTTTTTACAATCCAATTCACAATTCACAACACAACACTTTAATAAAAAGTTCATTGACTTCTTCTTTCTCCTTGTTTAGTCTCTCTGTTTTTTAAATTTCTTCACCGTCTTTTCCTCATTTTCTTCCCTTCTTTTCTTCTCCTGTTTCTTTGCCTCTTCTAAATAGAATTGTCTTCTTTCTTCCTCTTCTTCCTCTGAAGCATCCCTCTCTTCTTCTGAAGAATCCTTCTTTTCTTCTGACTCCTCTTGTTTTTTTTTTTGGGCAATCTGGAGACCAATGTCCTTTTTCTTTACAATAATAACAGGTATCTTGACTTTTGTCTTTTTTAGTCCCTGTTTTTGTTCTTTTTTGACGGTCTGGACACTCTGAAGACCAATGCCCTTTCTTCTGACAGATATAGCAAGTATCTTGACTTTTATCTCTAAAGGAAGGAGAGTAGTCCGTAGGCTGGTCTGAAGAGAATTTTCTAATGACCCCTCGCAAAGCTCTGACGAAACGTTCCATCTGGTTAGTCTCTTCCATCGTTGTGCTCGGCTTGAGAGTGAAATGAATAGTGAAAGGATAAGACACACACCCTTTTATATACGCTGGTTTGCTATGACTATAAAGTAGCTCATGGTGTTTGAACTTGAGTCATTTGACTTTTTGCTTTCAAGATGAAACGATCTAATTCATTCGAGAAGAAAGAAGAAGAGGAAGAAAGTAAGAGGCAGAAACGTGATCTATCGCCTCGTACCAGGGCTGAAATCTTGGCACAAATTCATGCCAGTGATTTTGAAGAGGACATGAGTGAACCACAATCAGAAACCTCTAAACCAAGTTCACCACCCTTAGTCAACCCTGAAAAATACTATTCCATTCGAGAGACGGAAAAGCGTTCCTCTAGAAAATTTAGAACCACGGCTTACAAATACACGGTGAAGTTTAAAGATTTCAAGTCCAAAGTACCGTTAGAGAAAGCAGAAGGGTTCATCACCGGAGTGTGGGATTCTCTGCTCACTGCACTCAAGCAACAATGTCAACCCAAAGAAGACGATCGCTTGAGACTTTCCATACAACACGACGGTTTGAAATCCCCTGTTTGGATCGAGTTTAGCACCCCTGCAGAATTGACCGCTTCCAAAGTCATGGACAAGATTCAACACGTGCAACAATCTAATGACCAGTTTGACATCACCGATGGAAAAGCCACATTGGACATGACCCACGTCTCTCCTCCTCAAGGGACCGGACGCAAAAAGATGTTATTGGTGAACGACCTTCGCAGCATTAAGCGTAGCCTCGTCCAAATTCACAATCCTCATGACCAGATGTGTTTAGCCCGTGCCATCGTGGTGGGACGAACCTATGCCAACAAGAACGACACGGCAGAATGGAAAAGAACCTGGAAAACTATTCAACAATCCGACCGAGCCAAACAACGAAATGAAGCAGAACTCCTGTTACGACAAGCTGGACTGTCCAAAGACACACCCTGTGGCATTCCTGAGATGCAAAAATTGCAAGATGCCCTAGCTCCACGATACACCTTGAAAGTGCACCCTCAAGAAATGCGCGGACCTCTGTTGTTTCGAGGCCAAGACTTTAAGAACGGAAAATACATTCATGTCTATTATCACGATGAACATTTCGATACCATTACCAGTATCACCGGATTCCTGGGATACGGTTATTACTGTGAGAAATGTGACCATGGTTATAATAATCGAGAGCAACACAAGCATTGTGGATCGAAATGCTCAGGATGTTTGGCCTCTTCACCCTGTCTGAGGGAAGAACCAGTGCCTTGTTCGACTTGTCTGCGCACGTTTGTCAGCCCTACCTGTTACCAACAACATCTGAAAACGCAAGGTTCACAGAAGAAATGTGCTTGTCAACTGCTGAGATTGTGCCCTACGTGTGAACAAGTCATACGTACCAATAATACCAAGGCACACGTATGTTCAGGAAAGAAAAAATGTCACATTTGTCACCACATCGTGGACTTGGAACACCAATGTTACGTGCAAAAATACCAACCCCCACCAGAGAAAGAGGACGGTCACAAGAAGAAAGGCAATTTCATCTTTTTCGATTTCGAATGCATGCAAGAGACTGGCATTCACATTCCTAATTTCTGCTCATCGAGCGTGCGAGAAGTGCATTCAAGAACCTATCTTCAGTCATTGCCCTCACTGCAGCAAGATTCCCGGAGGGCGTGAAAAAATCTTTCGAGGACCGAACACGTTAGCCGATTTTGCCCAATGGGTCTTAGACCCCGTCGACAAGACGTGGAGCCAAGAGGACATCGAACGTTACCGAGATTGTCATCGCCATGCCACAGTGATGGCTCACAATTTCTCCGGATACGATGGACAGTTTCTTTTGAGGCACTATCCGGAACAAGGCACCGAACGTCCTAAAGTGACTTTGAACGGAGCCAAAATCATTTTCATGCAAGTGGGACAAGTACAGTTTAAAGATTCGATGAGCTATTTGGCCATGCCTTTGAGTCGAATGCCTAAAACGTTTGGAATGACAGAAATGGCTAAAGGGTACTTTCCACACTTTTTCAATACGGAAGCCAATCAACACGCCGTTCTACCCCATTTACCTGAGGCTCACTATTACGACCCCGACAACATGCGTACCGAACAACGAGAAGCTTTCTACGCTTGGTACCAGGCTCATGCTTCGGACCCTTTCGACTTTCAGGAAGAAATGCTAAAGTATTGTCGTTCCGACGTGGACATTTTACGGCGTTGCTGTGGAAAATTTCGAGAACTGTTCATGGAACACGGAGGGGTCGATCCTTTGAAAGAAGCTTGCACCATTGCCAAAGCGTGTTCCTTAGTGTATCGACAACGATTCATGCCTGAAAACACCGTGGCTGTCATCAGTCCTCAAACGACCCACTTTGTCAAACGTCATAACTCGGTCAAAGCCCTACGTTGGTTACATTACTTGTGCGACAAGGAAGACAAGTGGATTCAACATGCCCGCAACGGAGGGGGCGAAAAGATCATCGGAACGTATTCGGTCGATGGCTGGGACTTAGAAAACCCCAAGATCGTGTACGAGTTTAATGGTTGCTTATTTCACGGATGTCCCGTCTGTTACCCTGACCGTGGCACTAAAAATCAGTTTTTGCAACGAACCATGGAAGACTTGTACCAGGACACTTGTCAGCGGCGCCTAAAGTTAGAACAGGAAGGATACCAAGTGGTGGAAATGTGGGAACACGAGTACGATCACCGTATGAAAACCGATCCCGAGTTTAAACGCCTCGTGGAAAGTTACCAGTTCATGGACCCGCTGAACCCGAGGGATAGTTTGTACGGAGGAAGGACCAATGCCACCTGTTTGCTGTACCAAGCCGACGAAGAGAAAGGAGAAGAAATCAAATACTTGGACGTGTGTTCACTGTATCCCTACGTGTGCAAATATTGTCGCTTTCCTGTAGGGCACCCGCAATTGCTGACGGAACACATCGACCTGAAAAACATTCGACAATACGAAGGCTTGATCAAGTGCAAAGTTTTGCCTCCCACGAACCTATACCATCCCGTCTTACCTCACCATTGTCAAGGCAAACTGATGTTTCCCTTGTGCCGTACTTGTGCCGAAACGTGCAACCAAGACCAACCTTGCCATCACAGCCAGGAAGAACGGGCCTTGACGGGAACCTGGGTCAGCGTAGAATTGTTCAAAGCTCTGGACATGGGATACCAACTGTTAGAAGTGTACGAAATTTGCCACTTTCCCAAGACACAACAATACCACAAGGGTGACCCCACGCAGAAAGGCATTTTCGCAGACTACGTGGATGCCTTTTTGAAACCGAAGCAAGAAGCCAGCGGCTATCCTTCCTGGTGTCACACTCCTGAAGACCAAATAAAATTCAAAGAGAAATACTACGAACAAGAAGGTATCTCTTTAGACCACATCGAGAAAAACGAAGGCAGGCGATCGTTTGCCAAAGTGATGTTAAATTGCTTGTGGGGTAAAATGGCACAACGACCGTGTTTACCCAAGACGGAATATTTGACAGAACCTTCCCGCTACTTCCAGATGATTCACGACAAAACCAAATACATGAAACACGTGGACGTCGTTCGAGAGAATTTGATCTTAGTCAATTACGAAGAAGATCTGGACTTTGTACAAGACGACCCTTTTGGAAATGTCATCATTGCGGCTTACGTGACAGCCCATGCTCGCTTAAAATTGTACGAAGCTTTAGAACTGTTAGAAGAACGCGTCCTGTACTTTGACACGGACAGTTGCATTTACATCCATCACCCGATTCAACATCACCCTAACATCGAAGGAGACCGTTTAGGAGCCTGGACAGACGAGCATCCCGACGACAAGATTCTAAGTTTCGTCAGTGGCGGTCCTAAAAATTACGGTTACCAATACCGGGACAAACAAGGAGAAGTGCAAACGACGTGCAAAGTGAAAGGACTGACTCTGAATTATCGTACCAGTCGAGTGGTCAACTTTGGGGTATTGAAAGAAGCCTTGCAATCGGGAGAGGATGGAAACTTTAAAGTGACCACCTATCAACCGAACAAGATTGTACGTTTACCCACTCACCACATCGTCAGTCGACCCTTGGAAAAAGTCTATCAAATTGTATACCAGAAGCGAGTGCGACTTCCCAATCACTTCACCTTACCGTACGGTCACGTCGGTATTGGTCTGTATATAAAAAGGAACACTAGGCAAGATCGATAGTTCATTGTGACTACCAAGATCGAGCGAACAAGATGAATACTTTGAAAGAGACATCGTTCCAGTTTGGGGATTGTAAAAAAGTTGTATCTTCCTCTAGTGTGACTAATATTGGATGGATAAGACCCATGCATTGCGACGGAAAATGTCCGGAAGGAAACTGCGATTGTCCATGTGGTTACCATTGTAATTGCGTAACGGAGTTTGCAGACGAGTGCGATTGTGAGCCTTGCGATGGGTACGATGCTGTACGTTGTAACCTGAGCGATGCCGTAAAGCATCATGGGAACTTTGTTCTCACTACCCCTGTCATGGAAAGTGATGCTGTGCGTGTCAAACCTGAGGGATGCGAAAGCGATGCCGCTCGTCCTCTTAGACATTTTACCGGGTTTAAAGGGGAATGTTCACCTTCACGTCTACCCCCTTACGGATGTCATCCAGCCCTGAGCAAACTCCTGTTCCTGTCACCCAACCCTCATCGAAACGAACCTGTGAAAAACGAATATTCGTTCCCTGTGCGTTTGTCGGAATACTGCGACTTTGAAAATCGTCTTCAATCGTTCAAAGGAAAATGGCCTAAGTATCTGGGAGGACCGACCCCCGAAGAATTAGCCAGAGCCGGATTTTTCTACTTGGGCGAAGGAGATAAAGTCAAGTGCTTCAGTTGCGGTGTGTCACTTCACCACTGGGAACCGCAAGATTCGGCCTACGTAGAACATGCTCGATGGTCACCGAATTGTCATTACTTACCCTTAGTGGGACCGAGACATTGAAGTAACTTACCATGTCGTTGACGAAGAAGAAACCAGATTGGCTAGGAGTCAAATGTTGGACATCACCGAGACCAGTATTTAAACTTCATTTCAAAAACGATATTGAATCATTACCTAAAGAACTGCAAGAGAAGATTTACAAGGAAGTTTGGCAGGGGTTTGCCAGAGTGAAATCTCAATGGGTCACTGTAGAACTTTTGTGTCGAGAAATTCATAAGAGGAAAGTGAAAAAAGTCAACCAGTGTGTTAGATTTCTTTGGATCAAGGGTGCATTCCTCCTATTGTATCGCTTTAGACCGTTTACATCAAAAGAGTTCAGTGACATTCTTGGACGTTACCCTGAATGGCAGTGGTCAGAAATTACTCACTATGTGGATTACTTTTGTGAATTGTACGGACTGACCTATTCATGAATACTTTACAAGAGAACATTCGTGCTTTGCCTGTGGAGTTGAGAGAAAGGATTTACCGAGAGCTGGTGAAAATACAAGTCAAACGTAAAGAACAATTGCATCCGATACGTCACCAGATCTTTAACCACTGGTACCTGAATGGTATAAGAGAACTGATTCGTCAGAAATTCTTTCAATGGTCAGACATTGTTCAAAACTTTGAGGTCGCTAATAATCGACATGTTCATGATTATGGTTACTTCGAGATTCACCTAGTGCAACGCATTGAGGAAGACAAGTTAAAGGATTACAAACATTTGTTACGTGGAATCTACTTAGAGGAAGATGAAACACCTAAACGAACTCTGACGTTTCGGTTACAGTATGCAAGATTTAGATTCGCTACTGGAGAACGAAGATCTCTGGCTAGAAAGTACGTGTACTGCATCCGAAAAAAAGAGAATATAAAAACAGGCTGCCATGCCACGGTTTATGTCACATGTCATCCAACAGATTCCGTGGAAGGAACTCAATGACCATATTCAAACCGTGGATCATTACCATCAATTATTACAAGAACTGTATCCATTCAATTTGGGACGACAAGTGGTGTGTGTCTTAGTGACTTGTTTTCTGGGATTTCGTTTACCAGCCGATTCTTTGTGGACTCTTTACGATCAGTACTTACCACCTCCATGGCCTTAAATGGTCACGAAAAACTTCTTTTGCTCAAAGCCTTGCGGTTTCATCTGGATACTTCTCGACCTCAACAGGAAAAAAAGATTCGTCAACTTTTAGCTACCCAAGACGTGTATGACGATGTGTGTGTAGCTTGTGACTTACATCCCCATTGGACAGATGTCCGTGCCTGGAAAGAATGGGGTTTTGAGGCTTGGACCCAAGAAGTGGCCCAGTATGCACGAGAGTTGTTCAAGGAAAAAAGTTACTTTTCAACCCGTGTTAGTGACGGTGCCAGAAGAACCCGTCACCCAGGACAGGACTGTCGTGGACAGGCCTGAAAGACCCTTTCGGGAGGACACTTGTGTGACCTTACCCCCTACTATAGAACTGGTTAGAACATTACCCAAAACATGTTGTTGTACAGACACTTGTGTTTATTCCACGTTCATAGTTATCATGTGCTTTTTATCCTTGTACTTAAGCCTTTGGCTTTTATGTATTTTTGTCTTTCGTATTCATGTTTGAAAAAAACATTCAATAAACGTGTTCTGAAAAAGTATATAAACTCTTGTCTTGTTTGTTTTTCGTGTCACAAGTGACATTTCTCACACCATGGCTACCTCTGCTGTCTCTGCTCCCTCTTCCTCTACTGTCAAAGTCATCGACGAACACTTAGATCGTGCCAGTTGGGAGGCTTTGTATCTTCGCCATCCCTTTAACATGCTCATTGCTGGACCTAGCGGTTCAGGCAAAACCGAATTCGTCAAACGTTTGATCGAACATAAACATCATTTGATCGATCGACCCCCTCAACGGATCGTGTGGTGTTACAAAGAGTGGCAATCGGCGTACAGCCTCTTGCGAGAAAGTCAAGGCGATTCCATCGTGTTTGTGGAAGGCATTCCTAAAGAAGACGACGGCATCGTCTCTGACTCCCGTCAAACCCATTTGGTCATTTTTGACGACATGTTAGGAGAAGACGAAGAAGAAATTAAACTGTGGTTCACGCGCAAAGGGCATCACCGTAATGCCAGTGTCGTTTACATCACCCAAAATTTGTTTCAACAAAGTAAAGCCCATCGCACCATCAGTCTCAATGCACATTACGTGGTCTTGTTTAAAAGCCCTCGAGATAAATCGCAAGTGCAAGTCTTAGCCAAACAGTTAGGAACACCTTGGCTGACTCAGGCCTACGACGATGCCACTCAAACACCACACGCCTATTTACTCGTCGATTTGAAACCTACCACTCCCGAGGATTTGCGATTTCGTACCCACTTGTTTCACCACTGGTGCCAAGACGGAGGGCCTGTCCTGTACACGTCTCCGTCCTCGACTTCATTTCACTCCCCATAAAAATCTATAAAAACCTCAGACCCTTTTTCGTCTGTCTCACACAGTGTGAACATGACGTCCCTTCAGTCGCATCTTCCCGTCAAATTGATTCGTGCCTTGTATGGCATCAGTCGAGAAAAAGATCCACAAACACGAGGTCGTGTCTTAGAAGCTAGTCTCAAAGAAGTCTTACGATGGTTTACGGTGACGGCACGTCAATTACTCCAAGGAATCATTCAGATTCCTCATCAAACCAAACGCTTTTTCGATCGAAACAAAGTCGCTTTGGTCCAACTGGCCGATCCCCGCATCGACACTCAAACCAAAAAACAAATCATTTTGAAACCTGGAGGGAGCGGTACTCTAGGAGGGGTCATCATTCGCTCACTCTTAAGATGGGATCCTAATGCCCCCAAAGTTATCCCCAAGACAAAAGTTCAACGAAGCCCCAAGAAGAAAAAGAAAAAGACCAGGTCCCCAAGGAGAACTTCTCCAGTGGCAGGACCCTCCTCTTACCAGACACCACCCCGAAAAAAGAAAAGAAGCCCCCAGAAAAAGAAACAGAGAAAAAGTCCTCAGAAAAAGAAAAGTCCACAGAAGAAAACTAGTCGCAAGAGAGGCACTTCGGCCAAGACGCAACCTTACACTCGCAAACCACGATCTGCCACGGCGGTGACTGCGTCTCCGGCAGCCTCACGTTTATCCACTTCTCCGTTGATGTCACCAGGAACTGAAGAGTACTTGGAGACGTTGATCACACCAAGAACTTCTCCGTTGATGACCCCCAAAAGAACTTCCCCAGTGGCAGGACCTTCCAATTTAGCGGCAGTGGCTGCTGCTCACAAATTACCTTCTCCCAAAATCAAAGTCCATGAAAGATCGGGCATGTTACAAAGTTTACTGGATTTGTCCAAGCAAGAACTGGCTCGATTTAGTCCGTTACGTACCCCTGCACGACGTGTCATGCCTGTCCTCAAACTGATACGCCGTAAAGACAATCAGTGGCGACGCGTTCCAGTATAAAAAAGGCCTGTGACCGAGTAGGGTATCAGTGTTTTTTTGGTGCTCCTAAAGACTCAAAGATGTCACCCTCCAAAAAACCCCAAGGAAAGAAAAGGAAAGGACTGCCACCACGTTTAGCCAAACATGGGGACCTGTTATCTGTCCTGTCCAAAGCTTCTCCACCCCTACGAAAAAAACTCATTCAAACGGCCTCCAAAGAGGTCATCGATACCGTGTGCGAATGTTGTTTGAACGTTTTGAAAGGCACGATCCCTTTGTCCAAACACCAGAAACAATGCTTAGGCAAACATCGTCACGTTCTTCGCCAAATGGTTCAAAAGAAAATTCCCATTCGTCAAAAAAAGAAGATGTTGGTCCAACGTGGAGGCATTTTGACTCTCTTGTTAGGCCCCATACTGAAAGGAGTCTTGGGAACCATGTTGGGAGGACTGGTGGGAGCAAGATAAAAAGGCCTTCGAAAGTCCCAAGATCTCAGAATCGACCCCTGACAACCCCATGGAAGGACGAAAACTAGCTTTAGTGCCTTACAAACGATGGATGGAATACCATCGGTGGCAAGAACAACGCACCCCGCATTTACCTCCCAATCCCAATTTGAGCGAGATGTCCCAGTTACAACACGAATTGCAGTCCTTGATGGATCGCCAAGATTTGTCCGAAACAGAAAAATCGCAAAAGTACGGTCAACTCTTGCAACGACTGCAACTCTTTCACCAGAAAGCTTTAGACGAAACAGCTCTACCCACTCTGAAAGATTTTAAGACCTTGATGAAAAGTCCAGCACCATCACCAGTACCAGTACCAGTACCAGTGACCAAGACAGAAAAAGGAAAAGAAGAAGAAGAAGGGTTTCAAACTCCACCCGAAAAAGTACGCAAGTTAACAACACCACCTACCTCCAGAATTGGATGGATTAAAAAGATGATGGCCACCCCTTCTTCATCACATGAGAAAAAGAAAGTGAAGACAGAAGTGAAGACAGAAGTGAAACAAGAACCGATATCCCCCGCTCAGACATCCTCCTCCTCTTCGACACCTATTGCCGGTCGCACACGCAAAGCATTGCAATCCAAGAAAATACCCCAAGAGAAAAAGAGTAGCATCCTCCAAGAGTGGGTGCCTTATTAACACACCAACCAAAACAAAAAAAATGGAAAAAGTCTTAGCCAGCATTTACTACGATCCCTCGCATCCTGCAGGTTACGCAGGAGTTCAAAAATTGTATCGTGCTGCCAAAACGCAACTGAAAAGTCTCCGTTTACGTCAAGTGCAACGATGGTTACAAGAACAAGCTACCTACACTTTACACAAACCCATTCGACGCAAGTTTGCCAGAAGTCGCACCCGAGTGGAAGGCATCGATCATCAATGGCAAGCCGATTTAGCCGATGTCTCTCATTTGGCCAGCTACAATCGTGGCTACAAATATTTGTTTTGTGTCATCGACGTCTTTTCCAAATTTGCTTGGGTCGTACCCTTGACTTCCAAATCGAGCAGCGAGTTAGTGCGAGCCCTGCAACGAGTGCTGAAACAAAGCGGTCGTCACCCTCTTCGATGGCAAACGGACAAAGGCACCGAATTTCTGAACCAAGCTTTCCAAAAAGAATTAAAGAAACGTGACATTCATTTTTTTACCACCGAGAATCCCGAAACCAAAGCCAGCATCGTGGAACGTTTTCAACGCACTTTGAAAGAACGCATGTGGAAATATTTTACGCATCACCACACTCTGAAGTACATCGACATCTTACCGCACCTGGTGCAAGCGTACAACCAATCTTACCATCGAAGCATTGGACGTGCCCCGCAAGACGTGACTCCCGACAACGAAGTGCTGGTGTTTGAGCGCCTGTTCGGTACGTCCCCGACGAGGGCTGTCCCCAAGAAAAGTGGAGACTTGGTCGTAGGAGATTGGGTGCGCATTGGCAAAACCAAACGCACTTTCGACAAAGGTTACTTACCTAACTGGACGACCGAATTGTTTCGCGTCACTGGACGAGTGCATGGCCGTCATCCTGCCGTCTATAAATTGGAAGACATGAACGGAGAAGTACTCAAAGGAACGTTTTATTTGCCCGAGTTACAACGTGTCACCAAAAAAGAAGACGACGTGTACGACATCGAAAGCATTCTCGAACGCAGAACCCGTAAAGTGGGCAAACGACGTGTCAAAGAAGTCAAAGTACGTTGGAAAGGATATCCACCCAGTTTCGATTCTTGGATCGACGCTTCGCAAGTCATCGACTATAAAAAGAAGAAGTGACCATCATGCCCTTTCACTCAGCAGACGCAGCTACGTCGACCACTCCTTCTTCACCTAGTTCTTCTGCGCAAGATTTACAAAAACAACCCTTGTGGGTGTGGTGTGGAGAACGTGTGCCTAAAACGCAAATCGTCTTTTTCTGCCAAATCTTCGTGGTGTATTGTGTCATCGGGGCAGCCATTGCCAATTTGAGTTTGCAACAAGGAGACAAACAATTGTGGACCATTTTATTGAGCAGTTGCATCGGTTACCTGCTTCCCAATCCCTCCCTGAAATTCTCCTCGAACGGAAACGTTGTGTCCAGTGCCAGTGCCAGTCACCACTCCAACAACCACAACCAGAACCCCATTTTGGGCGGAGACACGCCTCTGACGTCCAGTAATATCCCCTCGGACAACCACAGAACTCTGGAATTATGAGTCACCAAAACCAATTTTACTTAACCTTACCCAGTGACAGTTCCATGGAGGTGTTTCCCAATAACACGTTGTGCTGTTACACGGCCAAATTACCTCAAGCCATCCCCTTAGATCACGAAGCCCATTGGGAAGTGGCTTTGGTAGAAATGATTCACCCAACCCAAGTCCTCAATGTCATTCCCAATCAAAATTTTTTTACGGTGGAAGTTCATGACTCACAATTGCAACAAGAGTTGGATAGGACTAGTAGCACATATACCAATAAAACCTATGATGACAAAACTAAAACGTGGACCTACAACTTGGTGATTCCCGCAGGCTATTATTTCAGCGGTCAACATTTGGTCAACACCATAGCTACCAAGTTTAATGGTGTGTTTGGGGAAGCTTTTAAGAATGTCAATGTCAAGAACAAAAGTGTCACCATGGAGTACCACAAAGTAGCTCGTCGCTTCTTAATAAAATTTGAACGGCCTAAAATCGTAACCATTATATTTTGTCCTGGATTGTTTGACATGTTGGGCGGTGACATGGAGATGAGGAAGAAAGTAGAACAAAAAACACCACCCGAATCATCAGGCATTTTCGACAACGAGACTTTTACCAAGTATTTTCGTACCCCGGTAGAACTGAACCAAGGACTGAATTTGATCTTTGTGTACTCCGGTGTGGTGGAATACAACGTGGTGGGACACACCTCCGTGCCGTTACTGCGTGTCATTCCTTTCAAAGTGGATTCTGCCGCAAACGCTGACGAGGAAGGTGGAAACACTTACCACGTCCACCGCGAATTTGTCCATCCTCACTATTTGCCCGTCAGCAAGTCGTATTTGGACACAGTCAACATTACTATAAAAGGAGATTTGGGACAAAATATTCCATTCACCAAAGGAAAAGTCACGGTGAAACTCCATTTTCGAAAACGGTTCTCTCACGACTCGTAAGTAAGTAAGTCATGTATCCAGTGTACCGAGGGGTTGCTCGACAGCGAGGACACGGTTTAGGAGACATGTTAAAATCGGCCTTTCGTTCGGTGGCCCCGGTGTTGAAACCGATGGTGACACGCGGATTGCACGCCTTGAAAGATGCGGCACTGACGCAAGGCAAAGAATTTCTCCAAAATGTCATCATCAACAAACAAAACCCTAAAGAAGCCTTCATGAGGGCTGGTAAAAATGTCTTGCTGCAAACGGGTAAAGACATTTTGGGCCGACGAGACACACCTATAAATGCCCTGCACGCTAACGAGTCAGGCATTCAGCAAGGACAAGGCAGAAAGAGACAACGAAGAAGAAAACACCCTTTCACCAGACTTCAAGCTAGAAAGGCCAAGAAAAGAAGAACCGTTCGAGACTTAGACGTTTTCGATTATTGAAACACAGGAAAAAATGATGCACCGAGAGTCTTGCGCTTGTTCCAAGACGGAACTGGATCTGTTTGCCATGCCCCCTACCATGATGACGATGCAAGAATCTCAGTGGGTGGAATTTCATCCCGTCTCCTCATTGACCGATTCCGTTCCCATCGAGTTTGAAATCAAAGGACAGCCCGAAGATTACATCGATCTGAATAGCAGTTACTTCTACTTGAAAGTCCAAGTTCTAGAAAAAGATGATAATGGAGTAGATGACGCTGACGAAATAGCTCCCGTCAACAATTTCATGCATTCCTTGTTCAGCTCAGTGGATTTGTACTTGAATAACTAACTAGTCAGCAGCAGCATGGATACATACCCTTACCGTGCCTACCTGGAAAATCTCTTGACGTACGGAATAGATGCCAAGGATAGTCATCTCAATGCCTGTGTGCTGTGGGTACCTGACGAAGCGGGCAAGTTCGAAAAAACGGATGGAAGCAATTCCGGCTTTGAGGCAAGAGAAGAGAAAATCTTAAACAAGAGGAGTTTAGAACTGATGGATCGTTTGCATTTGGACATGTGGTTGCAAGAAAAGTATTTGCTGAACGGGGTGAATGTCCGCTTGAGACTGAATCGGAGCAGTGCCGCTTTCCATTTGCAGGCTGCTGATCCTACTAAGGCTCCTAAAAGCAAAATCGAAGAGGCCAAACTCTACGTACGACGCGTAGAAGTGTTACCCAAAGTGGGTAACGACATCAGTCAAACGTTGAGCAGAACGACCGCCAAGTATCCGATCCGACGTGTGGAAGTGAAAACGTTCACCATTCCCAAGGGACAGCATTCTATGATCGAAGATCATCTGTTTCAAGGACAGTTACCCAAGCGTTTAATCCTTGGTATGGTCTCGAATTCAGCCTTCAACGGAGCCTTCAAAGAAAATCCTTTCAACTTTCAACACTTCGACGTGAAGAAAATCGAAGTCAGTCGCGATGGCAAGACCTTGTGTACCCGACCTTTCGAACCTGACTTTGATCCCAAAAAAATGAATTACTTGAGATCGTACTTGTCCCTGTACGAAGCCACGGGTCAGTTAGGAACCAACACCAGTCACGGCATTGAGTACGAGGATTATGCAGGAGGCTATGCTTTGTGGGCTTTCGATTTCACTCCAGACCAAGGCAGCGACGAGGGACATTTCCACCCTATAAAATCTGGCCAGATTCGTGTGGAACTTCAGTTTGCAAAAGAACTACCAGCGACAGTGAACGTCATCCTGTATGCAGAATTTGATAATACCATAGAAATCAACAGTTTGAGAGAAGTCATTCTAGATTATTAGAAGCTATGGAAGACTGTTATCCCTCTTTACCTAGTGGAGAAACTTTGGAGATGGAATGCAAGGAGACCGTGGAAAAAGAAGAAGAAGTGATCATGATGAAATCGAGATGGCCAGAACAAGAAGCCCATTTAGTCTCCTGTTTTGCCAAACACTTGGTCGACAAAATAACAGAATTGATCAAGAAAAATTGCTATGGATGTCAAAACGATCATCCCAGTCAAATTCAACACGATAAATGCCTGATGTTAAGTCAAGAAGAAAAATTGGACGAGTTTCTGGACGAAGCTTGGAGCCTCATCTCGAACAAAGACGTGTTGTACCAGTGGTATAAAGACCTGCGTGAACATTCTCCACCATTAACCACTCAAGAGATCGATCGTATCGAAGCTCTCCTGAATCAGAGTGAGGAAACAGAACGAATAACCGTTTATTCGTCAGACATTTTCAAGCAAAAAGTCAGGATCGAATTGACGACGTATTATTACCTGTGAAGAAGAAAACAAATCAATGGATACCTGGGAACTTTATTACCTTTTGAACCACAGTTCATATACGTCTTCTTGGAATCCTGTCGTCTGTGCTAAAGATGAACTCCCTCATCGCAAACCTAAAAACCATCAAGCTTACGTGATCAACACGGACGACAGTCATCTCCCAGGAACCCACTGGGTAGCCGTCTACTTTCCTCAAGAAGGATGTGTGGAATATTTCGATTCGTACGGATTGCCCCCTTTGGAAGACGATATCATTGACTTTATGAGAAGAAATGCTCAAACCACCCGATTCAATAACGTGAAATTACAAGGCACAGATTCCTTGGTGTGTGGACAGTACTGTGTGTATTTTCTGCATCATCGCAGCCTGGGCTATTCCTTAGAACATTTAGTGACTCATTTTGATCCTCGTTCTTCTGCTAGAAATGATGTGAAAGTAGATCGATGGTTTTGTGACCATTATGCTTATCTTTTGTCTCAAGCTAGGAAACGTAGTGTCCATCAATGGCCTAATGATTTCCAACAGTGGAAATCACGATTTCATTCACAACGTTGTCAGCCTTGTTTAAAGTAGATTGTCCATTGAGAAAAAATGTTAGTGATTTGAAAAAAATTGTTTGATGTTATATTGTTGGATTATTGTTAAAAAATGTTAGAGTTGTTGTTTAGTGTTAAGTGATTTTTGAATAAAAAATGTTGTGTTTTGAAAAAAATGCTTTTGTCTTTTGTTTAGCTATAAGAATGTTGGATTGATGCTCTTTCATTTCTTACTATCCCTCTCATGACACTCACTGAACGTTGCGGCTCGAAAACCGTATGGGGGATGTTTTCCTTCACGTCCGCGCTTTGACTTTAAGAACCGGTTTGTTCCCAGTCTAACCATCCATTGTCGACTCATCCTCCTACGAAGATGTGCTCCAAACTAGCTAAGCTCAACGAAGCCTACGTGAATTTGCATAGGGTCAGACACAGTCTGATACCGAAGCCAGAAGAAATAGAGAATGTGAGAATGTTAAAAATCACTGAAGACCTGATAGAAGAACTCTTCAGAGAAGAAATGAACAGGGAAAAAGAAGAATGGACAGAGAAGCACAGACTTCAGAGACAGCAGCAACAGCAGCAACAACAACAACAGCAGCAACCTGAAGCTGACAGAGGCTTTGTCGATTGCCGTATCGACACCAAAGAGTTCTTCTTCTCTTTCCGAAGAAGCAGACCTATCGCCAGAAAGTCTATCCTCAGAGGACATCGCATTCTTAGAAACTAAAAAAAGAATGCCATAGCAAACAAAAAAACAGCCCTTTTCAGGGCTACCCCAATACTCTAGAAAAGAAATAACGATTAATTTGCCAATGTGTGTAGGTAGAGTAGTGTGAAAATAAACACTAACTCTTGCTTTTAAAAATGTGAGGGTATGTGTTGGTGTGTTTGTGTTAGTAAGTGGTTAAGTAAGTTGGTATGGATAGTAGATTAAAATGATGTTTGTTTTTTTTTGCTGTTAGAGGTGTATATTTGGGGTTAGATTGGATTGCTTTGCGTATGTGGATAGTCTATTGAAGTGATTTATAAAAAATTTTACAATAGTGATGGGTAGAATAAAAAAGTGAGTGAGTGTTTCTTTTAGGTCCGCGCGTTGTTGTTGTTTTTTGGTCATGATCTAGGTAAGATGAATTTTATGTTATTAGGGGGATGTTTTCCTTCACGTCCGCGCTTTCAGTATAAATTGAAACTCGTTCGGCAGTCCAGCTACCCTTGTTGACTGATCAACACCAAAAAATGAACACGAGACTTGAGAAACTGTTGGAGCTTCATGTGCATCTGGAATATGCCAGGCGCATATTAAATGAACTGGCCGCGGAAGCCATTGTCGAGGAGGGAAGGATAAGAGAGGAGGAAAGAAGAAACAAAGAAGAGGAGGAAAGAAGATATAAAGAAGAAGAAGAAGAAAGAAGATATAAAGAGGAAAGAAGAAACAAAGAAGAGGAGGAGGAAAAGGAGAGAAGAAATTTCAAAATCCCAGAGAGCGAAAATTGGGATTCTGAAGCGACATATCCTGCCTCTGCTCTCTCCCCCCAAAAGGTAAAAAGTAACTGGGGGATAAGATGTGTATGTGGCGCCAGGCCTGGAAGGTGCCACCATTAACCAGGTGTCCATGAAGTTCCAAACAAAAAAACAGCCCTTTTCAGGGCTACCCAATACTCTAGAAAAGAAATAACGATCGATTTGCCAATGTATGTAGGTAGAGTAGTGTGAATATAAACACTAACTCTTTATTAATAGTGGAAGTGTATGTGTTTGTGTGTTTGTGTTTGTAAATGATGAAGTAAGTTTGTGTGAATAGTAAATTATGGGTTTATTTATTGATTCTTAGAGTATGTAGAGAGTAAAGTTGTGGTTTTATTATATGAAATGAGAAAGTAAGGGGATGTTTTCCTTCACGTCCGCGCGTTGTTGGGTCATGATCTAGGTAAGATTAATTTTATGTTTTAGGGGGATGTTTTCCATCACGTCCGCACTTTCACTATAAGAACCCACAGTGTTAGTCGTTCGCACCATTCTACGGAATAACGGAAAGAAAATGGTAGCTGTATCTGACCTGTTCAACAACTTGAGACACAGTTATTTTTGGATAGTTGATGGAGTATATGTTGTGGAA
Source organism: Sinohyriopsis cumingii (assembly GCA_028554795.2). NCBI lineage: Eukaryota > Metazoa > Mollusca > Bivalvia > Unionida > Unionidae > Sinohyriopsis > Sinohyriopsis cumingii. The sequence continues at coordinate 2,735,354 of JAPYKE020000126.1, read as the reverse complement.
AGAGTAGAAAAGGAATGGAAATATCCAGTTACAAGGGATTTTGTGACAAGACAAGTGAGGAGTCTGAAACTAGCTATGGATCTCCTTGACGGTATGTTGGAAGAAGAAGTGAAGAAAATAAGAGGATTCATTAACCCTCCCTATGTAAGAGTAGGTAGCTTAAAGGAAGCTCTGGATAATACAAGATTAGTAAGATGCTTCCTACAAGATATATTAGTATGGAGTGAGTGGTCTTTTGTGAAATGGGGTGTTGACCAACTTATAAAAGCCGAGGAACTTATGAAACGAGTGCTGACCCAAGAAGTAGAGAACATAAAGGAAAGGTGGACTAAAGAAAGAAAGGAAGAACAGAATAAGAAGAAGAAATTAGAATTCGACCAACTGAATAACAACTGGATGAAAATACAGGCCAAGTTCCGAGCCATGGGTCACCCGGACTGGATGCCGGAAAAGGAGAAAAAGAAGACAGGAATAGTGACAAAAGTGAGAAGATGGTTGAAGAAGTGGAAGTGTTAGAAGAAACCCAAAGGCCCTTTTCAGGGCCAGCCATATTTCTCGAAAAGAGATAGCCTTTCCATTGCCTTCCCCTTTTTTTATTTTATTTTTTATTTTTTTTTAAAAAAAAAAAATAGAGACCCTCCCTGTTTCAATTTTACATAGACCCTATACAGTCCCAGGGGTTTTTGGCCATGTTAAATTTACATAGACCCTATATTGTCCCAGGGTTTTTGGCCATGTTAATTCCCATAGACCCTATATTGTCCCAGGGTTTTTGGCCATGTTAATTCCCATAGACCCTATATTGTCCCACGATTTTTCTCCATGTTAATTTCCCTTGACGCTATATGTTCCCACGATTTTTCTCCATGTTAAATTTCCCTTGACGCTATATGTTCCCAAGGGGGTCTGTAATGCTAATTCCCATTGACGCTATAATATCCCCCTTCACTACTCATGTAAAACGATACAGATGAATAATTATAACACTGAGGCTATTCTGATCACAACACAAATACTTTCTCAGTCACATCCTTTACCTCAAATAATAAATATCAGCAACACAAACATTAAATTCACAGTCAGTACGAAACCTAGTTGTCACACTGGACAGTACTCTCACATTGCACCAACATGTCATGATCATATGCAAGGCTGCATATATTGAGCAGAGACGCATCAGCTCCATTCGCAGATATCTTTCAGTTGATGTCACTAAAGCACTTGTGTGTTCATTAGTACTTTCAAGACTGGACTATTGTAACTCAATTATATCTGTTTCATCTCTATATCTACTTCAGAAACTTCAAAAAGTTCAAAACACAGCTGATCGGATCATACTTAGAGTACTACGATCGGAGCACACCTTCCCACTGGTCTGTATCCTCAACTGGTTATCCATTCGATCCAGAATCAAACACAAAATTTGTTCTCTGTGCTACGTTTCACTGACGGACTCCAGTTCATCACACCTATCCGACCTCACCCATGTGTACACACCAGCAAGATAATTACGCCCCTCTTCTGACAATCGAATACTCATTATTCCCACTATGAAAACAAAGTCATATGGACAGCGTTGTTTTCCATACGAGGGCCCAGCAACGTGGAATGAATTTCCCACTGAACTTAGACACAAAGACAGTAATCCATTCAAGAGTACTCTTAAAACTCACTTATTTCGACTGAAAGAACAAATTTAAAGACCTAATAATGTTTCCTACCTTAAATATTTTCAGCTTGTTTTGTATTTTTTTTTATATTTTTCATAGTGAATTTGTTTTGTAATACTATCATTACATATGTTATTTATGTTATAGGTGTTGTCTAATGTTGTAAAGCGCTTAGAGCTTCTAAAGATTAGGTGCTAAACAAAGTCCTAATTATTAATTAATTAATATATAACTGGTTTATTCTAAACTTTGCAATAAAGTTACTCAGTTCAATACATCTTAAGAGTGTTTTCTTATTTATCTTGTCTATTCGCCTGAGCTCTTGTGTACTTTTTTTTTTATTTATTTACCTAGACCCTTGTTCCATTCTTGGATCCGCCACTGTATCGCGAAACTGAAAGGCTTTGCATTCCTAGCACATCTATTGATTAAAGGCATCCGCCAACCCCGATGTAATTTGAACATGTGTAAGTTTCTAAATAGATGTAAATTATTTTGGTGTAAGTGATGCTGGGATAGGGTCGGGATGATCCGTCGTCGGTGTATTCCCACCTACGAAATGTTTACTGGAGATATATGTCCATCTTGTGATTACAGTGATTTCAGTAGTAGTATCTTAAGTAGTAACGCCCGCACTTTTCGCGATTGTTTCGCTTTTGGAAATGGAATTCAAAATACACACATCATACGTTCACGATCTGGATATCTGCTATCGCTGTTACAAAGTCCAAAGCAACAATGTCTTGAAGCACCGCGATTTTTTTATTTTGTTTCGCTTTTCAGGCATAGATGCAATCTCTTCAGTGTTCCGACATTTATATTGTAGTACAAACGCCGGTTTATTTGTCCTACATTCTGCCACTGAATCACGAGCGAGAACTAACTTTTAATACTCCCATGTGAAACTGTAGTTGTTGGCACCAGTTATACAGATGATCACGATAATGCAAACCAATTGATGAGAGCTACAAACTACTAATATTTTCATTCGCATGATACGTCTAATTTTGCAGAGCCTAGCAGAGATAACGTTTTTACCTTCTGGAATGCAATGGTACCCGGGCAAGTTAATTTTAACATCTCCCTACCAACATTAACTGAGTCTATTAGTATTATTACTCAAATAGACACTTAAAAATCTAGATGGAATTCACTCCCACACTCTTATCATGTCGGTTGTCTCCATCTTTGAGCCATTGAAAAAAAAATATTGACTGTAGTATCACATCGTGTAAAATTGAAGAGTGGTTGAAATTAGTGAAACTATGAGCAATTAGTAAGGGAATTAAAAGAATGATTAGTCTAGTAATTGACCATATCTATTTTATCTGTCCTTTCAAATTTTTTGGAAAACCTTGTCAGCTAGTATCTTTTCGAATATCTTAATACGTTTCAACTAATCCATAAATAAAAAATCAGACTTCCGACAAAAACTTTCATGTCAGACTGCATTGGTAAACGTATAGTCGCGAACTTCATAGATTTACAAAAAGCAGTTGATTTGGTTGACCATACAGTGTTCATTGAAAATCCGACACGTTTTCTTCAAAACCAATGAGCTGTTTAACCTCGTATCTCACAAACAATCCCAGGTTTTTTTAACGGGTAAATACACAGCCTATTCAAGTAATATTTTAAGTGGTGTTTCTTAAGCCTCTTCTTTTTCTACAGTTTACCAATATCTTAGCCTTGTAGTCGGTGCGCTCTGACGCAGATCTTTTCTCAACGATTCCGCTCTGGCACAGATCTTTTAGTAACGATACCGCTCTGACACCGATCTTTTCCTAACGATTCCGCTCTGCACATATCTGGCATATCTCTTCACTCCACTGAGAACAGACTTCAATTCGAACTCATTAATATATCAGTTGGTGTATTTAAAAAAAAAAAAAAAAACATTTTGCATATTGATGCATATAATCGAAACGTATTACAGTCAAAACAAGGCAGCGCCTATCCACTAGTACTGTTTACTTCAAACTCATATTGGCTTCGATGTGTCTAGTCTTAAAAATCAAACCCTTCTTGGTTTCAATATTGTTCAACCTGTTTGAAAGATAATTTTTAAACCATTGCAATAGTCCATCGCCAATTTCAGTATTGCCTACTATATGCCTGGGTGCCAGAATTTTTGATGGCTTTACTAATCTCACAAAATACCACATTAATTTCTATGCTTTCATCAGCACCCTTGGACACGTGTTTTACGTATCACACAGGTGTATAGGCGCCCATGTTTCCGGGTCAACTGGACTGGAAATGACTAATGAGACTTCTTGGAGGAGGATAGTAATATAAATGCTTACAACATTTATTAAAAATATTTCACTAGCACAGCTTAGTAGAGATACAAACCTATAATATGAAAGAACAGTATTTTCTTCTTTGTATGAATAGAGGAAATATTGAGCGCTTTCAACGTTATTGAAAATATGAAGCTTGGAAGGAAAATTTAATTGACATATGCCAACCTATTATTGAGATTTGAAAGTGCACTTTGAAAGAAAAAAAATCATAAAAGTATTAAGATTTTCATAAACATCTTTCCTACAGAATAAGTCTGTATGAATTCACAATTAACTGCTTCCTATTCCCATTAATTTCGTTTAAAGCTAAATTGAAGAAAAAAACTGTAAACGTCATGGAAAAATAAACATAATTATGGTCAATACCAGAAAGGTCACATATCCCATTTCTATAACAATATACTAAATGACTCGTGTGTATCATATTAATCACAATTGAAGCATGATTAGTCATTCTCGAGGGCTGATGGATCAATTGGTGTCAATTAAAGGTATTTATGATATTGGTGTGAGATGTTGCAGGCGAATACTGCCTTATACGTGCAGGTTTGTCAACGCATGTTATTTTGGTCATTGTATGGTTTGAAGGAAGACCACAATTATTTCACCATTTCTCCCCAGTACTCGCGCTAAAGTAACACGCGAGTTGATAAAGTTGAGCAAACTCAGTTGTCACTAGGTTCATAAAGACATCAAAAGAATTATTCTCTCAACTGCTTGTCAAATAAAAGTAGATCCACTCTTAATTGTTTCTTCATCAATTTAGAAAACTGTCGTTTAAATAATTTTCATTCAAACTCTTTGCACATCTGCCAACATCTTAGCTCTTGTTGAGGTTTGTTTCTTTATTGTGCTCATGAAAGCTAACATTCAAACTGATTATATTCTGAAAAAAGAATGTAAATATACATGATTTATCTTGTATGTTGTTATTAGGCACAATCCTCCTAATACATTTTAGTGTCTCTTTATATAGATGCGTATTACTGTGATATGCTGTTATTGACATTTAAATTTGTTATTGCTGCTAACTTTTGTCATCGAATTCTCCTCTAGAATACTTGATTATAAACAAATTTCGAGTGTTTTCTTTTTATATGTCTATGTCTACCTGATTTCATTCTATATGTCTGTCTCTACCTGATTCCTTTCTATTTGTATATGTCTACCTGATTTCTTTCTACATGTATGTTTACATGATTTCTTTCCATATGTCTGTCTACCTGATTTCTTTCTATATGTCTATGTCTACCTGATTTCTTTCTATATATCTATGTCTACCTGATTTATTTATATATGTCTATGTCTACCTATAAAAATACTCTTTCTAAGTCATTATTCAGGTTATTAAAATATCGATTATACATTTTGAGGCGTCTGACTGATGATTTAGTGATGCGTAATAATACGTTAAAATATTGTTTTCTTTCATGAGTATTGTTTGTTTTCAATCACGTACCTTCGTATACATTATACTATTACTTTTTATACACATTTAAACATATATAGTTAACTTTCGAGTATGTTTCCGTTTCCTTCCCCGAGATGGATGGATAGATGGATATACCCATGACTTTATGTATCTGTCCAGTGTTTGCTTTCGAAAGTCAATCGATCGGGTTCCACATGCTGTTGACTTGTTTGTTTTTTATTTTTATTCAGCAAGTTCCATTTGATTGTCACAGCATATACTATTTTTTTTAATAATTACTTACTTCAGTACTAGAAATAATTTAAATTCGCATAAAGAACGTGAAAATTGTTGACTGTATTACTGCATTATAGCAAGGAGACATTAAAAAGAATATTTTTATTGTTTGTCTTTAAAGTGGTCATGATGTTGTTTTGATTCTGTGACACCTTCTTACGACTGTAGCACCAGCGGTACTGACCAAGTTTCTTGAAAATTTGTCACTTAGGCACGTCATTCACATTCATCGCATAATGACAGGAAACGCGGACTTTCTGGACAATTAACACCGGAAGCTGGTGTATCAGGTACCGCATGAAAACCTCTAACGAGCGAGGGAGGCCGACCAGAAAAGCAAATAAACGAATATACATTTACTTTTCATTGTCTGTGTATTTTATGGTACATTAGCAATATGTGCCCGACAATATACGGGTGTTTTACTGATATGCCCTCTCATTAGCTGCCAATTGACAATGCATGTCTTTTCAGATGAAAAAAAGATCTGTTTTTGCTAACCGAGGAATCCTCAGTAGGAAACAAATCAGTAAACCTTTACCACTTATGTATATGTTTGCCCCTGTGCTTGTAAAATAGCTTCCAACTAGCACGTACCATACTGTACGAAAAATATAGGGTCTGTTAGTCCTCCCCCCCCCTTCTCTCTCTCTCTCTCTCTCTCTCTCTCTCTCTCTCTCTCTCTCTCTGATTGTAATAGCTACGATGTCGTAGCCTCAACTTGATTTGTTGTGGTTGAGGCTACGAACTGATCCCATATCATGTAATGGAGCAAAAAAATTCGTCACTAAAGTCAGAAAAACAAACAGTGTAGAAATCAAATACAAAAGTATAATCGTATTGTGGAAGAAATTTGGCTTAATTTGAATTTATTAAGCCCTTACGCGATAAAATAAATTGGCATGGTTACTCTAACCTTATCCTGTCCGCCATGACAGATAACGCGAGACTCTCGCCGTGACCCCTTTTCTACGTAAGTCTTGCCAGACCATATTTTGGATTTTCTACGCTATACAATTATCAATTAAGTGCGAATAATCGCTTCTTGGTGGAATTTCAAAGTTGCCGGTAAACCGTATTTACTTTTAATGCGCAGAATTTCTGACCCAAACGGCGCCAAAATTTTACTACGATTTGTTTACATTTCCAAAAAAGGCGCCAATGTCCTTATATGGCACACAAACAAACGAGGCTGAGAACGGAAGTAATCATTATTTGAAATAATATGGTGGACGATCTAAACGAAAATATCGGCTAAAAAAGGTAAACGAGATTTTACAACTATTTCTACAATGATTTTCGATACTTCCGGTATTAAATAAGAGGACTACTCGATTTATTGGATTACATGCAAGGAATATGTTTAAAGTTTTATTATTAGGCTAAAGGAACGCCGGGTGTGAATCACACCCGGCTTGCTCCATTAACACGTATATGCTCATGTTAGTACCCTGTCCACGAGGTACGAGTAAGGGTACTAATATTAGTACTATGATTGTAACTATCATACCATTTCATGTAAACAATGGATGACCGCAACTTGAGTGTATTCGTCAAAACAAGTACTTGCTTTATTGTAGCTGATACTCACACTCATGTGATTGTGAAATACTTTTGGCCTAAACATTTTCTTATATAGTCCCAATCGTTCAGTCCCACTTGTAGCGCAGAGCGTTACATATGTATTGCATAAAACGAACATGATAACTCATCCTAACACATCAGGCCACCTGGTCACCACGTCGTCGAATATGAATACGCGATGACTCAAAGTGTCGGATTTAATTTTAAAAATGCAATTCAGTTATAAGACAATCGGAATATCTCAAGAAGAAAACAACCACAAGTCGAAAACAAAAATGATGCAAACATGTGTTTTAACGCTTTGAATTGTTTTTCGAGATTGTATTATAAAGTGCATTAAAACAAGGATTCAATGAGAGTGGTCATTTTCATCGTGGATAATGTCACTAATGTAATATAATTAAGATCACATTAATGTAGTTTCTTTCAAAAATATTTTTCTTTCAATTTCTTTTTATGTAAGACCTATACGTGTTCAGAATGACATGATCATGGGCTCTGTAAACCTTCAGATGTGTATAGCATTTTCATGTTACCGCTCCTGAATGATAATATGCCTTGTAATCGAATGGGAAACAACTCTACAAATTGGAAATATGCCATCCTCGCTCATTCTGTACAAGTGGATGTGTGTCATCTCTACCTTCTACAAGCTTGTAGCTTCTCTGCGCATCTATTTAAGCCGCAATAATACATTTACCAATACAACCTGCCTTACAGTGTACAAAGAATGGATGTTGTGAAATTACATCTTTATCATTAAAGGTCGTCATTCCAGCAACCATGGAATATAAAGAGCTTTACAAACGCTTCAGTTATAGTTTTGGTGTGAATAATCAGGACCTTTTGATTTGGCGGACCATCGAGTCATAAATCTAATTGGCAGTAATGATACATTTATCAATATGACATTTCATAATTATTGCATGCATTACGGTGCACATAATTAAAGATCATCATTCAAGAATCTAAAGGGCTTTAAAAATGTTTTAGTTACAGTTTTGGTGTGAAAAAACCAGGTCAGTTGGAAATATATAAGACTTCACAATATATGCACACATTATCTTGCATAGGGTTAACAGGGCTTGTTAATATCTCATTACACAAAACAATTACAATATTCCATATTTCTGAGCATTCGTGTACTTTTGTGTCTAATTTCCAAAAGCAAAGTTCTAAAAAGTTATAATACTTCCGTAATTTTCCTCTTCTCACCTTTTTATTTTTAAAACCAGTTATTATTTCTAAAATCCTTTGGTTGGAATACAAAATCATGGGGGGCCCAGAGTGGCCGAGTGGTCTAAAGCGCTAAACGTTCTGGATCACTGCCATCTCACCTCTGTCTGCGTGGATTTGAGTCTCAGGCGCGGCTAAAATGGTTACGTGAGAAAGCCTGCCAGTAGCTTCTCATGGGTTGGTGGTTCTTCCCGGAGTTTCCAGGGTTCTTCCTCCGCCACTTATACTAGCCGCCATGTATAGAAAATCTGTGCTGACAAATGGCGCTAAATCCAACAACAACAACAACAACATTGCATCATGCCTTATGCAATACCTGCTAAGCAAATGTCAGATCATAGTATAAGAATTTGTTACCAAGATAGAATGTTGAAATCATGCCTGATAATTATCAAGACAGCATGTCAATATCATACCCGATCATGTCATTATGAAATACAATACATTATGATCCAAAGCGTTGTTAGCTTAAGCCGAATCAGTTAGTAGAGCAGAAACACGTTTATAAAGCTTGTTAACTAAATTTATATTTAACAGCAAACAGCAAGAAATTACCTAAGTTCTAACTAAAAGTACTTTTAAATACAGTTGTGCATTGCTGAAGCATGCAAATGCATGAGAATGCAGTGTTTCAAGCAACTAACCGGCAATAAAGACTAAATTTCTATATGCAGGATCGATATATTTTCATGTATTCTTTGTCCATTCAATAAAAGGGTGGGGTGGGGAAAAAATAAAAGAACAAAGTTCAATGTTTACTATTTCTGGTGCACCATAATCGTTCGTGCTTCATGTTATTATGGTTTGGGTGCATGTTGGGTGCTGATGCTCCATGGCCGATGGTTCTGGTTCACATCTTCCGGTTTGGGTGCAAGATTGCACCAAGCATGTCTGGTTCACTGCCTCTGTAATTTACCCATCATTTTTGCAATGGTTTGCTCACAAGTAGAAGACAAAGTTTTATCATATGAATTTCACACAAAATGGGAAAATTCCAATAAGGGAATAAAGTATCAATATAAGTTTTGTGAATTTTAGAATGAATAATGAGTTATAGGCGCACGAGTATAAATAGAGCTGTTTGACGCAGATGTAGAATATTCATATTCTATTTAAATTCCCAGAAGAAAGAAGTCCACAACGTAATTCGACTAAACTCACACAATTACAACTCTGTTAGTGTGATTTTATGGAATGGAATTAGACAACTTTAGCATTTTACCATAGCCACATCTGATTTTAAGATTGGTTGAGCCATGTGTATCGAGATAATATAGTAGTTCGTACTTCGCGCCTTCGACAAGTACAGGAGAGGGACAAAGGTCGTCGACGACTATTGAATTAGGGTCGCATGCGCCTATCAGGCATACGCGACCACTCACAAAGAGTATAGTCAAATTACGTGTTTGGACTTATTTCTTGCTTTTTTTTCTTACCGACTGTGAAATCAATGATATGTAATTTTCCATGTGTGATAAGGGCACTGAAAAGCAGCAAAGCTGCAGAAATATATAGATATGAACAGTATACTCAATATTGAATGAAAAATGTCAACATTTGCTCATTACGGCGCAGGAAAACAAAACACAAATTGAAGTTGACCTGAAATATCAGTCATTAAACGCGCCGAAAGCCCACTTATCGAGAGCTGCAGTTCTACTAAATTTGACCCCCACCCCCCCCACCCCACCCATCCACCCGTGACAGGTAATGTCATAAATGCCAGTCGTATTTTGGTATACATACTAACAATTTGCATTTTGGATTATTCAAAAGTAGCTTTAATAGTCTGAGCCATATCGCTAAGATGTCGGCAGTGTGTCAGTTTATAGTAATGTCTAGCACTGGAGCATCATGCCGCAGACTTGTAGAATCATGTACCACCCAGTCGCATTATCCAGACACCTGCAAAAGAGGTATCCACGATGAATTTATTGATATCGAAAAGATATTGATTGAAAGACATCACCAGCACTCTAACAGCATCATCTTCTGAAGAGAATACCCATTTTTCAACTCTCTTTCATCTCGTGTCGAGTTCTTCAACGCCAAATTTTGTGTTGTTACTAGTTTGAATCTCGCTATAAAACAGTCAAACATATCCAGATTCTTCTCACGTATGGACTACTACTGTATTTACAAAATCATTTAGTTCTTGCAATTTAAATATATAAATAAATTAGATAAATTTAAATATAGTAACCCCAGAATTGAATAGAGTAACATAAAACAAAAAGAAGCAAAATCGAACGTAATTTCATACAATGGATAACTTCATATTGTCTATGCACGAATGTGTTCTTTACCTGACGAGACAACTTGCTCGTTTTCACCTGAGGTGGAAAACATTATTAACTACTCCAGAAGTCACCCGGGCATTGCTATTAAAGGAAAACCTGTTCACTAGTCCAGAATATTTCCGGGTTTTGCTATTAAAGATGAAATACATTCATAACGTCTTTGAATACAGTTCTTTTTACCCATGTGTTACAAACTAGTATTTTATTCTTACAAATGTGACATCCAATGTAAAATAGATATTTCTTGTTGCAACTGATGTCCACATATGTAAAAAAAAGAATTTTACATATGTATGATTAAACAACAACGTTTAAATACGTGTAAAAAGGAAATTCACATAGAGAAAAGTATTCAAAATATATGAAATATTATTTTTGATAGAGAAAATGGATCAGTGCACATGTGAAATATAGACTTTTGTGATGTGATAATCTATTTCTATAAAAAAATGATTCCGTTCTACATTTCTAAAATAAATTTGTTTATTTCAAACATGTAAGCAAATAATTCACAGTGAAATAATTTCTTCGTTTTCGAGTATGTGAAATTCATTCTTACATGTGTGAATAACTATTTTTTATATATGCGAACTAATATATTGATTTCCCATGTGCAGAAAGACATGTTATATTGCAATATAGTTCTCATGTAATGACATGACCTTAAATTATTCATACATGCAACATTCTTGTTCAAATATTCGAAAACAGAACTAGAATATATGCTGACAAGGATTCATATTCGGATATTTACAATGTGTTTCACCCTTTCAAAACAGAATTGAATCCAATTTCATAGTTTTTTTATCATAGTTAATTTGAAATTTAATTTGATATTTGTATTGCTGTTCTTTTGATTCTGTACTTGATATTAAATCAAGTACTCAAATGAAACAAATTTCTAATTCCTTCCCAAATCATTATCAACCTTATAAATTGTATATACCTTGTGAAAAATGTCAGAACTTATCACAGTTATATACTAAGGCAGTTCATTTCCCACAAATTGTACGTCTGTAAGATATATCGATGTTTGAGTGTCATTTGGATTTAAGCAAGAACTTCAGACCTAAAATTCAGCTATGTCGGTGCATGAAAAACACAACCCCGATGTGCAGGTTACCTAACATTGTTTGATTGGGATACATTTATTTTGAAGACTTCTACATTTTCGTGCAGGTATTTAAGAAGATTAGAAGCGCATACCAGGTTTTATAATATTTTAATTTAGTTTTTCTATTTCATATACTTTAGGGATTAATATTGTTGTGTCAGCTAAGATTACTGTTATAGCCCAGTTTATGGTTAAATAAACAAATTGACTGACAATGTGCTTCCTTGAAGGCTGGAAGGCCAATATTTTTTTTTACATGCAGTTATAGTGACGATAACAACAGCAGTATTCACTGGACCTTGCCTGCACGAGAAGTCATATAGTTCATCAGTTAAATGGTCGATAGTCTTTCAACAAATTCTTTAAGTGATTGAAGTGAGATGAAAACTCAACTACCTCAGTTACTTAAAATTATGTAAGAGAATGCATACTAAATCTTAATTATGTAAATTGATCCAGTAAATCAATCATTTAAATGGCATGTCTGCGGGGAAAATTACCGTTACTCTTCTACTTTGTACACCATATTTCATATTTCTTTCTGGTAGTTTATTTCCTAAACAAAAAAAATTAATATTTCTTTCCTACAAAATCTACTCACTCATTTGTCATTAATTCATTCGTATCACTCTTTTATTCAGTGTAATTCAGTGGATAAATGAACTTTCAATGACAACATATTGCAATTTCGTGTATTCTTGCGTGATGAGTACAAAGTGGAGATAACATTGTTGAAGTGTTCTGTTATAATTACAATGGTGCTCTGAATAATGAAATTATATTTCTTAATCTAGATATAAATGTTATTAGGGCAGATGAAAGTAAAGAGCAATTAGAGCAGATGGAATTGCAAAGAGAATTACGAAGATATGTTTATTCGTACACCTAATTGTCGCCAAGTTATTGCAGCTAGACAATACACAATTTGTCTTACAGAAATACCAAGCAAATCAAACACGAGTAATGGGTCGTAAACGGTTGGATCAAAGATGTCATGTAGTCCAAACCGACGTCATTAATGGTCAACGAACAATCAGTGGTTGTATAATGGGTGATAAACGTTAAACCCCAACAAGTACTGGTGTGAGTAGAATCCATGTCACTCGAGTTTACACTGACGAACACCCTTTGACAATTACTTTCAAAAGACCGCACATGCCGTCCACCATGCATGCATTATCATTCCATCAATGATAATTTTATTAGATTATGATCAAATAATTTAATGTAAACACTGATAATAATTTTTGTACTTTCAATTGCCTTAACAAACATAAAACATCCACAAAACTTTATCTGCTTACTGAAACAGTGTATCCCAACGAAATCTATGTCCCCTGATGAGTTAGGATAATGCCTCGACATAAAGAATGTCCCATACACTTAGAAGAAATTGTATACCCTCATGCAGCTGTTTGAGATTCAATAGCTGGTCACACCTACGACCAATCTTATATCTAATTACTATAGATCATATGAATGAATTATATTCATAACACTTTAGTTTAAGCTGTTTTTAGTTTCCGAAACTCTATCCGATGCACGTACTGAAGGATTTTGGGTGATTCAGTACATGGCAGGAGCTTATTAAATCACTCTCTCCTCAACATTAAAAAAATAAAAGAACATCATGAATTTGGATGCGTGTCCAAGTGGCCTCAAAGAAATACTACAAAGAATAATACTTTAAACCAGAACTCATTGTTGATTTGTTTGTACCAATAGCCCCAATAAGTGACCACTACTCTGTATGTATTACAAAGAAAATGTCGTCAAAATTACAAAGAAAATACATCAATACATATCAAGCATTTACCGCCCTTTCATCCAATTTGATGTCTCGAACTTCCATACTGCTATAATAGTTCTTATTCGTGGATATAATGTGTACAGAATAACTTTAATTTAGCCTGGCCTACGTAATTTGAGTATAGTATGACATAGGATTTATAAATAGATGTATACGAACGTTTTGACATTAATCGTAAAAATAAGACTTAAAATAGTGCCCATGGAGTAGATTCTCAGCGACTGATGGGGTATGAAAGTTTCGAGAATAATTATGTGGTTTACCATTGGATGCTCGAGGTCACGTGAATATAGTTATTTCATCAAAATCAGTAGTGTATGCTGCCAAAGTGGGTCTTTTGCGAAGTACAGTTGTAATATATTTAAACAAGATGGCCGCTATCTCTTAACCAGCTTGAAGCAGGTGCTCCGTTTTTTATTGCCGTTTTCATGATATTTGTGCTTATTGCCTGTTTTCATCTACGTTATTGTGTTCATTATGTAATGTCCCTTAAATTCGTATGTGTTTCTTCATCTCCTTGTTTTGGAAATGAGAACAATTAGTCTTTTTTTCAGCTGTCTTGCTACACTGTTTTTGAACCACCCGCCATCACGTGATACTCGCCAGTCAACCAGTTTATGCTAAAAAATATGACCGTTAATTTAGATAACCTAATTCATATCCCTATTAATTCGTCAACCTTTGTGTAAACTATCCAGGAGATAACCTCTGCGTATTGCATTATTGAATGCTTTGTCAGTAGGACCACCGGAAAAGCGCAAAGAAATAGTTAATTTTATCAACGATCAGAATATTGACGTCTTTATCCTGATAAAAACATGGCTAAAAACATTAGGCGATGAGGCCACGTGTGCGGATCTAACACCCACTGCTTACTAAATCAAGTCGTTCCCCCGTAATTCTCTCGGAGGTGGAATTACTGTCATCACAAAGAACTCCATGATAAAACATCTTAACCACACCACAACATTCGATTTCGACCACACATCGTTTGAACTAGTCCAAACCACACTCACAAGGAGCAAAGGTCAGTCCATTTTTTCTGCCTATACCGCTCTCCTCCTAGTAGAAAAACGCTGACTCACTCTTTTTGGAGCAGTTTCCGAATCTCCTAGATTATGGAAAATCGATAGGTGGCAACCTGATTATTCTATGAGATTTCAACTTTCACTTTGACAGTCCCGGGAACCCAAATACATCAAAACTCACAGATTCCATTCATGTTTTCAACCTCAAACAGTCAGTTAACCAACCCACCCATAAACATGGTCACATCTTAGACTGGATTCTTCATAGACCTGATGATAACATTCTACGGTCCTCCTTGGTATCCCATGACCTTGCATCAGATCACCTCTGCATTATATGCCATCTTGATGTATCAGTCCCTAACCCTCCACCTTTATCTGCTGCTAAGAGAAACGTCCATATGATAAATAGAACCAAACTAATGCAGGACATCCAAGCTAACCTAACGACTTGCGTTCATTGCTTGACAAATATGCATATGCATATGCACCAGATACCAAGTGGAGAGGATCAGTTCAAAAGTGTTCTCCATGGTATAGCACTGTTAGGGACCAGCATCGCACTGCTAAAAGAGACCGCCGTAAAGCTGAGAGGCTTTGGCTTTCCACCAGACTCACTATTCAAATCTATGAAGTCGCTAAGAAGAATGTCACTACAAAGATTATGGAAAGTTCCAGCTGCAAAGAGCTCTTCGACATTGCTAACAAGCTAATGTCAAGGAATAAATCTGCACCACTTCCAGTCGACCTTCCGGACATGTTTGCAAATTTCTTCCGTGACAAAGTACAAACCATTAGAGATAAGTTTGACACCACAGTTTCAATTGACTCGTCGTCACCATACAGATGGAACACAGAATTTGAGCGGCAATCATTATCAGCATTTGAACCTGTCTCTATGGATTTCGTACATACAATCCTGATGAAGAGTGCACCAAAGTCATGTGAACGTGATCCAATTACAACATCACTGCTGCTTGAGTGCTTAGATCCAGTATTGCCTTCACTAACTGATGTTATTAATACCTCTCTCTCATCCGGGGAATTCCCATCATTTTTCAAAACTGCCATTTTAAAACCTCTGCTGAAGAAACCAACAATAGGCCATAACGATTTAAAGAACTACCGCCCAATTTCTAATCTCCCATTCATATCAAACATCTTAGAAAAGGTTGTTCTATCCCAGCTTGTATCTCATCTAAATTCAAACAGTCTTTTTAGCAATGTACAATCTGCACATCGCCCTTGCCACAGTACTGACACTACTCTTTTAAAAGTAGTTAATGACATTCTCTCTGCGTTCGATAGCGGCATTATTACAGCCTCACCGTCCTTGATTTACCTGCAACATTTGACACAATATACCATGATACACATCGGTGAGGTCGGATAGGCATGTTGGACTAGAGTCCGACAGTGAAACGTAGCACAGAGAACAAATTTTGTGTTTGATTCTGGATCGAATTGATAGCCAGTGTAGGGTAAAGAGCAGCGGGGAGGTGTGCTCTGATCGTGGCACTCTAAGTATGATCCGAGCAGCTGTGTATTGAACTTTTTGAAGTTTCTGGAGTAGATATTGAGATGAACCAGACAGAATTTTTTACAATAGTCCAGTCTTGAATGAACACACAAGTGTTTTAGTGGCATCAACTGAAAGACATTTGCGATTTGAGCTGATGCGTCTCAGCTCAAGATATGCAGCCTTGCATATGTTCATGACATGTTGGTGCAGTGTGAGAGTACTGTCCAGAGTAACACCTAGGTTTCGTACTGATTGTGTGAATTGAATGTTGGCGTTGCTGATATTTATTGTTTGAGGTAAAGGATGTGAATGAGAAAGTCTTTGTGTTGTGATCGGAATGGCCTCAGTTTTGTCATCATTCATCTGCAGCTTGTTACATGTCATCCATGATTTCACATCAGAAATGCGCCTCTCTACACCTTGGATGGTAGCATCAACTTCAGTTGGGTGGCTAGATTTGGGTGTCATCAGCGTACAATTGGTGAGACACTGGATGATGATGTATGACATTTGAGAGCGACGAAGTGTACAGAATGAAAAGAACAGGTCCAAGAACAGACCCCTGTGGAACACCACAACATAGATCAGATGGGCTGGAGTGTATTCCATTTGCAGATACAATTTGTGTCCTGTTGACCAAGAAGGACTTGAACCACAGTAAGGCTGTATCATGGATGCCAAATACATGCTGGAGACGGTGAAGTAATATATCATGGACTATAGTGTCTATATCCGGGGACTAAACTATTTATGGACCACCTTGTAGGGTAGGGTTGAGTTATTAGTACCTGGTCATTATTGGATATAGTTTAAAATTCAAGGTTCAAACAACAAACTTTAGAATGTCAAGTAGTCCACAATGAATGACATCTAAATGCATGGTAACTAAATGTACTAGGGGTTTCACGATTTCTTGTTGTAGAGTTGTTGCATAGGAGACATATATAGATCTCTCAAGGATTTGTAGCCATTCTAAATGTATCACGGTGATTGCAGCGTCGTTTTCTTTATTTCTGTATATGTCTGTTTTTCTTTTTGTGTTTCTTCCGTGTTGCTGACATGAGGTAAAATTTCGAAATGATCACAAGAGGAAACGAATCGTAGTTTCAAAGGGCCCACACCAATATATAAGTTCACATTGGAACGCATAAGGTGACATATATATTTAGTTTGTTTCTAAACGTGATGGAGGTGGTAGAGTAACTATAATGCCAAACTCGAATATCTCGCTCTCTCTCTCTCTACATACAATTTAATAATAACTTCAAAGAGTTACTTATAAACATTTATAATATAAACATCATTGTAAACTCGAAAGTCATAAAACGACATAATTATGATTGTTGGCGTTGTCTTTGACGGGAGGTTCGGTCGCTGGGTAAAATACTTACAGGATTAGTCAAGGTGGTCAATTTTTAATAATTAAATACGCACCATATTTATAACTGCAAGGTTGGAAGATATAAGTAGTGACCTAATAAATCTACTAGTTACTATTTCATAGTTTTCAAGCTCTTTAAAAACCTACACTTCGATCTCAAACGATTTCAAATGGTTACCCTCTTATATCGAAGTTGCAGTTTCTTATGGTAGCACAGTTGTACAATATAAGAGAAACTGGCTTGTCTTTGTTTGAAAAACCTCTAAGATGAACTCGTGTAAGCACAATTTGTACATATCTTTCGCGATGCTATTAATATATTCAGACATTTTGTATGTTCCTACCTAAGCGTGACTTAAGAGAGTGTAATTAAACGTTTTTGCGACTTTTCAATCGGACTAGACTGGTAATAATGAATTTTATGAAATATATCTCCTGGCAAAAGGCAGTCCGAGGCGTGGTCTATCAAGAAGGTGTATAATGTTACGAGTCTATCCTCTTAAAATAAATAACAGAAAAGAGTGACAGACATCAAGCTTTGTAAAATGTAACAAATAATTTATTTCCCTACAGCACAAAGTGAAAATTTAAAAGAACTTAAGGTATTGCGAATTAATTCCAAAATGATCTAAGAATTAATGACGCAAGTCCTAATAATAAAAAGTTCTGAATAAAATTCAGTAAAAGTCCCGAAGAGATCCAAAACCGAAGGTGATGACTTGTCTGTTAAAGCCTACTGAGTGCCGACGCGTCAACAGTCTCCCGTTGAATCACAGTAATACCATTCCAGATTTAAATTCAGTATAAATTCCAGATAAACGTCTTAATCCAAGAATCCTGCTAGAGCACTTTTGTATTTTCAGAGAAAACAATCACTTGAATTCAATAATTTGATGGAAACAATTCAGCCCAAACTGGTCACAATATAATACAACTTGAAGGTGCTAGATGTTAAAGCACGACTGACTAAATCCTCACAATCACAAGATTATTTATTTCACTATTTGACCTCAGGTCATTATTAGCATTTTCTAAACAAAAACATTACCTAATGGAAAATAACATTCCAGAATGATCAAATGAGCCTTGTTTATTTACAACACATTAACCTGTAAATTTCACTTAGAAATCTCCAAAACCCTGACTCAAATCAATACATTTAATCCTTCTTGTTACCTGGATAATAATTCTAATGTCAAGCTCATACACATAAAGAATAATTAACTATGTATTATTTCTTGACATAAATGAAATAAAAAAAAAGTAAATCAGGTAAAACAGAAATGAACTCAGTTTTGGACAAGGTCAAATTCAATATATAATGGTGCAATACAATAGCATGTAATGACATTTTAAAAATATTTAAACTAACAAACAAACAATTAAATTTAATATACATAACAATAACAATTAACTATAGCATACGTAACTACTTGCATCGTGCGTACTTTAAAACCTTACAATTCCATATTTGTAGTCCTTTCTTGAAAGTTACCACTTTTTGTTTCCTCTAAAATTCTAGCATTGATGACATTTATTACCCAACAAAGGATTCGAACTGTTTCAGCATTTAATGTTTACTGTTCAACTTTTGGAAACTGACACGGTTATTCCAATACTCCGATAGAGGTCTTATAAGTGTGTAAAACGGAGGACCGTACAAATTTTTATATATCATACGACTAAATATGAGCCAGAGCTTTTGGGGTGAAACCATATTGAAGATCACTAATTTTATTAAGACACATTTTTAAAATAATTAACCAAGCTTTGGAATGATAGCATCAAGTCTTCGTACTTTGTTAATGTTGAGATTTTATAGTGCTTCGTATACATTATGTTTTAATGTGAATATTATTAAGGCCAAGATCAGTGAGAGTTATAGCCAAGCCATTAATTTATTTCCGTTGGCGCGGATACATTTTCTGATTTTATTGTATCTCTAGAGACGACCCCTCGTTGTTATTACTTGACTGCAATTATCAGAATGGACCTCTACTGAGATAATGCCATATATATTTCGTACCCCTCAATCGTGAGATTAGTAAATCTCTTTCATCAGGGGTGTGAAAAGATCGAAAACGGTCAAGATCAGTGAACACTACGTCCCAGTAAATCTCCTCAAAGTACTCTTCATGCAGTTTTACATACTTTGATGATCTAATTATTTAATGCTGTTTGGCTTGCACGTTTTTGAATGGTGTTCATACACTAGAAAACTGAATTGCATGGCGGCTTTGAAATTGTCTTCCACTCAAATGCTAGTTCCTGTTCTCCTTCTGGAACTCTGTCACGGATAGTTGCGCCCGTGCGATGTCATGGAGTAGATTCTAACCACTGATACCCCATGTGCGGACGGATGGTTCTGTAGGTGCTCAAATTTTGACACCAGTTTGGAAGTACACACATGTCCATTGACACAAGAATGTCAAGAGTACATGTACCTGGACCATATGGGTTGAGAACAGTAAATCTATCTTTCAACACCTGTGACAATGTCATTCAAACATCCCTGGCCACTATTTTCTTATCTGGTTGGTTGCTGACTTCAGAATTTTTTTTCTTCCTTTTAATCAACTGTCAACAAAGTAACCATGCGTAAATGATTTTGACCTTCAACTGACTTTTCAATATATTAAAATAGCTGGACCATAGTTTATTTTGCATGAAAAAAAATAATGCACATTAAACTCTCTTAGCTACGTAAAGAGATTTGTGTGTTCTGTTTGTTTCCTCTGATCTAAACTTTATCGTTACTCGTGATTCGGGTTTAACAAAGTAAATCCTTTTTTCATCATATGTGTACAAATATATTTTATCATCTCCGGTCAATCTTTCATGTTTGGCGCATACCCGTGATGCGATCTCAGCCCAAGTTTGTCAATTGTCAGTGTTACGAGTCTAGGTTCTTACAAAAAGTAACAGTAAAAAAAAACGTTTTTTAAAATTTAGCAAATAATTTATTTCCCTTGAATATCAAGTGAAGAATGAGAAGAAAAGAACTTGCTCTTTTATGAATCAAATCCAAAAATAATCCAAGGATTAAAAAATAGAAATCCTAGCAATAAAAAGACATGAATAAAACTGAGTTCGAATCCGGATGAAATCTAATTTGGAAGACAATGACGTAGGTTTAACCTGCGAAGTGATGCAGTGTCAACAATCTCTTGTTGAATCACAGAAAATATTATTCCAGTTCTTGACATTTGTATAAATTTTAATAAATGTTATTGTCCAACAATTAATTTAGAGCATTAGTATTTCCAGGGGAAAATAGTCACTTGAATTCAAACTAATTCAAAGAAAAGAAAATAATTAACACAAACTGGACACAACATACATACTTGACGTCTCAAGTGCTAAGACATGACTCAAAATTCTTTCTCAATACATTAGAAATAAGTCTAAGTAAGATGGCCGGATGGGGGTCAACCTTCTAGAAAAGGAAGTTTGTTACATGATAACTATCACGTAAACCATGTATGGCATTGACTTAACTTGATAATTCTTACCCTGAGAAAGAATAAAACAAATTTAAAAAGCTGTTTATTAAAACCATCACTGGTTCTGAATCAATAGATAAGGTGTTTACCATTGAAAATTAAAAAAGTACGGTGAAACAGAACTGAACATGATTTTAAAACAAATTAAGTCCAATAAACAATATTATATTACAATATCGTGTAATAGAATAAAATTTTAAAAAAATAAAGCTAACAAACAAGCAAATAAATTAATTCAAATATACATAACATCTGCCAGTATATCATTTTCAACGCGTATAAGTTTCAAACGTTTCTTCAATATATCTAACACAGCTAACGAAAATATCCTGTTATAATATGAAAAGTTTCCTCTTTAATTTGGCATTTTTATAAAGTATCCCTTTCACAAAAACCACAACCATCTCACCAGTATCAGAGATCATTACGTTATTTTGTATATTGATCGGGATTTAATTTACTGACAGACTCAAAGAAAACAAACATTATTAAAATACTGAAAATGATTCATACATCCGTTGTATCTAATAAATCTGTATGATTTGTGATTAGCTGCTATAGAATTCCATATTGTAAATAATAAACATGTGTAGAATTCGTAATTAGTTGCTATAAAATTCCATATTGTAAATAATAAACATGTGTAGAATTCGTAATTAGTTGCTATAAAATTCCATATTGTAAATAATAAGCATGTGTAGAATTCGTAATTAGTTGCTATAGAATTCCATATTGTAAATAATAAGCATGTGTAGAATTCGTAATTAGCTGCTACAGAATTCCATATTGTAAATAATAAGCATGTGTAGAATTCGTAATTAGTTGCTAGAGAATTCCATATTGTAAATAATAAGCATGTGTAGAATTCGTAATTAGCTGCTATAGAATTCCATATTGTAAATAATACGCATGTGTAGAATTCGTAATTAGTTGCTACAGAATTCCATATTGTAAATAATAAGCATGTGTAGAATTCGTAATTAGCTGCTACAGAATTCCATATTGTAAATAATAAGCATGTGTAGAATTCGTAATTAGTTGCTATAGAATTCCATATTGTAAATAATAAGCATGTGTAGAATTCGTAATTAGCTGCTATAGAATTCCATATTGTAAATAATAAGCATGTGTAGGATTCGTAATTAGTTGCTATAGAATTCCATATTGTAAATAATACGCATGTGTAGAATTCGTAATTAGCTGCTATAGAATTCCATATTGTAAATAATAAGCATGTGTAGAATTCGTAATTAGTTGCTATAGAATTCCATATTGTAAATAATAAGCATGTGTAGAATTCGTAATTAGCTGCTACAGAATTCCATATTGTAAATAATAAGCATGTGTAGAATTCGTAATTAGCTGCTACAGAATTCCATATTGTAAATAATAAGCATGTGTAGAATTCGTAATTAGTTGCTATAGAATTCCATATTGTAAATAATAAGCATGTGTAGAATTCGTAATTAGCTGCTATAGAATTCCATATTGTAAATAATACGCATGTGTAGAATTCGTAATTAGCTGCTACAGAATTCCATATTGTAAATAATAAGCATGTGTAGAATTCGTAATTAGCTGCTACAGAATTCCATATTGTAAATAATAAGCATGTGTAGAATCCGTAATTAGTTGCTATAGAATTCCATATTGTAAATAATAAGCATGTGTAGAATTCGTAATTAGCTGCTATAGAATTCCATATTGTAAATAATAAGCATGTGTAGGATTCGTAATTAGTTGCTATAGAATTCCATATTGTAAATAATAAGCATGTGTAGAATTCGTAATTAGCTGCTATAGAATTCCATATTGTAAATAATAAGCATGTGTAGAATTCGTAATTAGTTGCTATAGAATTCCATATTGTAAATAATAAGCATGTGTAGAATTCGTAATTAGCTGCTACAGAATTCCATATTGTAAATAATAAGCATGTGTAGAATTCGTAATTAGTTGCTATAAAATTCCATATTGTAAATAATAAGCATGTGTAGAATTCGTAATTAGTTGCTATAGAATTCCATATTGTAAATAATAAGCATGTGTAGAATTCGTAATTAGCTGCTACAGAATTCCATATTGTAAATAATAAGCATGTGTAGAATTCGTAATTAGTTGCTATAAAATTCCATATTGTAAATAATAAGCATGTGTAGAATTCGTAATTAGTTGCTATAGAATTCCATATTGTAAATAATAAGCATGTGTAGAATTCGTAATTAGCTGCTATAGAATTCCATATTGTAAATAATACGCATGTGTAGAATTCGTAATTAGCTGCTATAGAATTCCATATTGTAAATAATAAGCATGTGTAGAATTCGTAATTAGCTGCTATAGAATTCCATATTGTAAATAATACGCATGTGTAGAATTCGTAATTAGCTGCTACAGAATTCCGTATTGTAAATAATAAGCATGTGTAGAATTCGTAATTAGCTGCTACAGAATTCCATATTGTAAATAATAAGCATGTGTAGAATTCGTAATTAGCTGCTATAGAATTCCATATTGTAAATAATAAGCATGTGTAGAATTCGTAATTAGTTGCTATAGAATTCCATATTGTAAATAATAAGCATGTGTAGAATTCGTAATTAGTTGCTATAGAATTCCATATTGTAAATAATAAGCATGTGTAGAATTCGTAATTAGCTGTTATATAGTTCCATATTTAAAGCAATAGTTCTGAACATTAGTTACATTTGTGGAACAATACAGTGGATTAGAGTCAACACGGACAGGATTATCGACAGTTTCATAACAATTTAATGTTTTACTGATAACTATCAAACCATCAACATGGAACTTTGATTATTATTTTGGTCTAATCCATAGATTAATTAAAGGTATTAATAACATGGTTGTGACGTGTAGACAGCCCCATGTTATAGACGCTGATTTATAAGTCAATATTTGTAAATCCAATATTCCTGATAATTTTATGATTTGGTGAAAGTTATTAGTAACTGCTTAGTTTTGATTTTGGATTATATTTTTTAATATGCCATTCCAAATGATTAGACACGAACCTCCATTGTAGTCAGATATCATGATGTTAATAGCTATGATATTTGCAAACACATGCCAGCCTTAAATTTTCAATAACGAAATGATTTTTAAATTTTGATTAAATATAGATATAGTTGTACTGTCATTTTATGTCGATGTGTATTATTGTGTTTTAGTGTTATTTACATTTAACTTTGTTACTTACTTATATTGTACTCATCTTCAGAGGATTTGTTTCCTTTTGCATGCCTAAGCTTGTATTTAGAAAGGTAACCCTCTAACTGAATTTTAGGTTATAAAAGCAAAATTCGATTATATTTGTTAAAATTTGATTCTTTGCTTCATAGTATTCTGCTTCAATACAATTTTACTTAAGTATTCAGTTAATGCAAAAAGTAAATCGTTTGGAAACAAATAGCGAGCATTATTTTTATATAATTCATATCACAAGATACAAGGCATCCGACTGGTTACTCAGTGTCTAGCAAAGTTTTGAAATAATGAATGGTTTCTTCCATGAAAGTATGCCAGAACAAACAAAATCCCACAAATCAAAGCACTTAGTATGTATTACATAACTACAAAAGACTACATTGATATATTCATTCATCATAATACCATATTTAATTAACAGCTACAACCAGTAATAATCACTTTCAATCGTGCTTCTATACTTCCGTTCCTGATTGGTATGAATGTACGTACGTATGTATGTATGTATGGATGTATGGATGCATACATGCATGCATACATGCATGCGTGTGTGTGTGTGTGTCTGTGTGTGTGTCTGTCTGTCTGTCTGTCTGTCTGTCTGTATGTATGTATGTATGTATTTTTCATTTGAAAACAATTATTTACAAACATTAAACCAAAAGCTTAGTTCATATGTGTCAAATGGAATTTCACATATGTGGACAATAAGTGTACACCTGTGAGAGGGAGTTTTACATTGTATTAAAGAAATATATTTCACTGAAATTAATGTTTACGTATTTGAAATGCTCGAGTTTATTTTAACCATATAAAAATAATTTAAATCATATCAAACACCGATATTTAACATGTGTACAAATATTTTTAGATGAAATTGTATTATAGATAAGTGTTACCAAAATATAAAATTACTGGATCCATATGTAAAATATTTTGACTTTTTTAAACATATGTGGTAATTAAATCAGCGTATGTTCCATGTCCCCCCTACTGAATTATTACTGACACCGAAGAAGGAAGGACAATTAGAATATTAAATAGCTCAACGCCCCCAGTCCGCAAGGCCCACGGTCTACGCGTATAAAGTAAACACATATTTGGTGAAAGATATAACAATTTAAGGAACTTTATCACGGTATTCAACAATTACATCATACTTTTTCAATGCAGTTGCTTCCAATCAATACAAAACCTATTTAAGTTGCCAGTTATTACATCATGCGAAATTACAGATGAGAGTGTTTCCTTACCGCGTCCATAATATCTTACTCATCTGTAACTTCTGCATCGTATCCAGATTCGGAATTTCCGGTACCCTTGTTTCCGTTCTCCGGCCTTGCGCCTTCTCACTACTGCCTATTATCCTGGACCTGCGCCTTCGCACAACTGCCTATTTCCACGTGCGCTTCATTTATTCTTCTCTCTCCAATCTTCGGGTGGCAACTCATCCCACCCAGAAGGCTTCCTCAGAATCCATTGTTCCAAATCTCGTCCGAATTTCCGACAACTCCTTTTCTTTTTACGAGTGCCCAATTGGCTCTCGGAGTACGTGATGTTACTTTAGACACTTCCAAAAACAGTGCTGATCCCTCCAAAATGCATGTAACATGATAATGCCTGGCTGCGTGAGAAACCCGCCCAAAATTTGGTTATTACAGCTCGGATTAAATACCGGTGGTCTCTTTGAAAAATGTCTGGGGTAGTAGCACTAATATGTTATAATGTCGTTTTTCCCGGTCTCTAAGCCTAAGTCGACCGGTGACGAGTTTCTCACCACCGCGTCAAGATTCTCTTTGAATTAACCGCGAACTTGACTGTGACATAATGGATAAGCTACGGACAGGTAGTTTCTTTGTTTCAGAATCGGTCTAATGTCGTAATATTATATCACACCGAATGTTATTACCCAAAGTACATTGAATTACGAATTCGACAAGACATTTGTAAACATGAGGCAGGAATTGTTAGCAAATTTTCTCACACAACGTGACAGTATGTTAAGTCTGTTTTTTCTTTTTTGAAAATAATTGCCTTATGTTTGTAAAAGTGCTTAATTCAATAATGTGAATTTCTTCCGTATTCATGAGAAAATCCTTTCTAAAAAAGTCAGTTATACATGAGTCAAAATATTTATTTTTCATATGTAAATTATAATATCACATCTTTCCAAATAATTCACATATGTGAAAACAAATAGCATCTGCTTAATATGCGTGCCATATGCATGTGCATTATTTGACAACTTGAAAATACGAAATATTCTGCCAACTTAATTCTATCTCCACTTGCAGGGATACATATCAATAAATTATGTCGGATTGTTTAGTAACTTAGGCGCTAAATATTGTATTCTTTATCAAAATATACGTAAATATCAAAACAATGTCCTCTCGGACTATATTTTGGCATAATGTATTACGCCCTCTGTATAATCCTCTTAATCTGTTACCTGTCCTATTCTTGGGTGACATGACAGATAGCCATCTTGATTAAGATAATTTTAGTCATCAGGGTTTGTTTATCTCTGATGTGTTTGATCTTGCATGTATATTATTGTACATTTTGTATGATGCAAAAAGTAATAATGTTTGAAACATACTTTTAAAGACGTTATGGAATGTTATTATTATTGAAAATCGGTTTCTAGATGGCTTCTGGGGTACTTGACAGGTTTTCTCCCTTAAGTAAAACCTTGCAAGATCTAGCGTGAAGGCCCTAGACAGGTCCATAGACAATGCGAAATTCGTTTATTGCATGAAATCACATTCGATTGTGTTTCTTTTTAATATATTTACTCTGTTAAATGCAAGAGTTATTTTTGGCAATTTGATTTAAAGATGGTTATAAATTGCAATAAGAAGCATTTCTGGAGGGAAAGTAGTAGTCCGAATATTTCTGATACATTCGACTGTTTTAGAACGAGATTTATACTAGAAACAAAATTAAGCTGGGCTTAAGAGAAATGAATCCGAGCGGAAGGACAGTTGAGAAGTCGATAGTATGTACATACAATGAAATATAGAGTACTAGTTAAATATTTTACTTTTATATATCAGTAATCTCATGGCGGCTACGTCATTTGCAGATGCAACGATCAACAAGATAGGCAGGAAGTACCAACCGGATTTTGGTTCTGTTATCTGTGGGTTCTGATATGTAGTCCCCAGTCTATCAGAGATAATACCAATAACTAGTATAATTCTAAATTACGATATTTAAAATTTTTATAACTGGTCACGTCAGTGTCTATTGACTTTTAAATCCTTATAAAACATTTTAAATTATTATAACACGAACAATTCATTAAAATAGTCGCGCTATGCCACAGATGACAGTCACCCTATACTACATATGGCTGGACAAAGGCATTCAAGAATCATCAACATTTAGATATTGTACTGACGGGTGATATATTAACCGAAACCGGTTTTTATTGATGCTGGGTAATAATTTGAAGAATTTGACAAATTTAGATTCGATCACAGGTCTTTGTAAATGATGTATAAATATTTCATACTTCCCTTGCTTTATTCTATGATATTTGTATATGCAGTAAAAGAAAATAAATAATGAAAGGATCATTGGCAAAAATAAATTCGTCTATGAGAAGAGCAAAAGGTGCCTATATGAGTACTAATATATGATAAAACGTGATGGGAGGACCTGAATTCTTGGCGTTACAAGCATGAATAAATTAGTATGTTTACAATTTACTATAGCCTTGCTCCGAGCTACTTACAAGACGTAATTCTACTATTTATTGTCAATAATGGTGGCTACAATTATCGATTATTGTATAATGTTCGGCTGATTTGTGTAGAATAGCATTGTACCAAAACTTATATCTGCCTTCTTCATTTCAAACGTGGAGCAGGTTAACAATAGAAATAAAAAGTAATCCATCTATTCAAACGTGCAAATCTTCGATGAATCTGAATACAAATATAATTCCTTCTCGCCATTACGTTGCTGATCGTATTCCTAAAGCCCAGCATACACTACTGGGAACCAAATGTAGTAGTTTAAATAACGATGTATTATGTAATTCATGTTTCCACTAATTGGTTCTGTAAATAAAGACAGCTGAATAATGTTTATTATAATGTTCAAAATATATAGCTCTAAGACATCGTGTTCTTTATACATTACTATATTGACGTTTAACAAAGTAATTATATTTTGTCAATTCCATGTACTCTGATGAAGTTAATACCCACAGATTTACAGAAAGTCAAATCTTCATAAAATTATCAAAACAATATCAGATTAATACACGTATATTGACCATACCTATTAATTCCATCTTTTATATATGTTTCTTCAGCAATGCTTCTGAATTCAGAAACATCCATTTTGTTATCGCTCAGTCGTAACTAATCTCTTCTAGTTTTGAAACTAAATGTCTGACCTTCAGATTCATCGCTTTGAAGCTCTTGTACGGAAATCGAATATAAAACAAACGAAATTCGTTTATTGCATGAAATCACATTCGATTGTGTTTCTTTTTAATATATTTACTCTGTTAAATGCAAGAGTTATTTTTGGCAATTTGATTTAAAGATGGTTATAAATTGCAATAAGAAGCATTTCTGGAGGGAAAGTAGTAGTCCGAATATTTCTGATACATTCGACTGTTTTAGAACGAGATTTATACTAGAAACAAAATTAAGCTGGGCTTAAGAGAAATGAATCCGAGCGGAAGGACAGTTGAGAAGTCGATAGTATGTACATACAATGAAATATAGAGTACTAGTTAAATATTTTACTTTTATATATCAGTAATCTCATGGCGGCTACGTCATTTGCAGATGCAACGATCAACAAGATAGGCAGGAAGTACCAACCGGATTTTGGTTCTGTTATCTGTGGGTTCTGATATGTAGTCCCCAGTCTATCAGAGATAATACCAATAACTAGTATAATTCTAAATTACGATATTTAAAATTTTTATAACTGGTCACGTCAGTGTCTATTGACTTTTAAATCCTTATAAAACATTTTAAATTATTATAACACGAACAATTCATTAAAATAGTCGCGCTATGCCACAGATGACAGTCACCCTATACTACATATGGCTGGACAAAGGCATTCAAGAATCATCAACATTTAGATATTGTACTGACGGGTGATATATTAACCGAAACCGGTTTTTATTGATGCTGGGTAATAATTTGAAGAATTTGACAAATTTAGATTCGATCACAGGTCTTTGTAAATGATGTATAAATATTTCATACTTCCCTTGCTTTATTCTATGATATTTGTATATGCAGTAAAAGAAAATAAATAATGAAAGGATCATTGGCAAAAATAAATTCGTCTATGAGAAGAGCAAAAGGTGCCTATATGAGTACTAATATATGATAAAACGTGATGGGAGGACCTGAATTCTTGGCGTTACAAGCATGAATAAATTAGTATGTTTACAATTTACTATAGCCTTGCTCCGAGCTACTTACAAGACGTAATTCTACTATTTATTGTCAATAATGGTGGCTACAATTATCGATTATTGTATAATGTTCGGCTGATTTGTGTAGAATAGCATTGTACCAAAACTTATATCTGCCTTCTTCATTTCAAACGTGGAGCAGGTTAACAATAGAAATAAAAAGTAATCCATCTATTCAAACGTGCAAATCTTCGATGAATCTGAATACAAATATAATTCCTTCTCGCCATTACGTTGCTGATCGTATTCCTAAAGCCCAGCATACACTACTGGGAACCAAATGTAGTAGTTTAAATAACGATGTATTATGTAATTCATGTTTCCACTAATTGGTTCTGTAAATAAAGACAGCTGAATAATGTTTATTATAATGTTCAAAATATATAGCTCTAAGACATCGTGTTCTTTATACATTACTATATTGACGTTTAACAAAGTAATTATATTTTGTCAATTCCATGTACTCTGATGAAGTTAATACCCACAGATTTACAGAAAGTCAAATCTTCATAAAATTATCAAAACAATATCAGATTAATACACGTATATTGACCATACCTATTAATTCCATCTTTTATATATGTTTCTTCAGCAATGCTTCTGAATTCAGAAACATCCATTTTGTTATCGCTCAGTCGTAACTAATCTCTTCTAGTTTTGAAACTAAATGTCTGACCTTCAGATTCATCGCTTTGAAGCTCTTGTACGGAAATCGAATATAAAACAAAGAATTGCATTTGCTTCTGTTATGAAACAAGCACACAAAAAACCCAACCAAGAACTGTCTTCTTGGATATCAGAGTAGTTTTCAAATTTAGAACAAATATTAGTGATTGGGGATGTATCAGGTATAGAACAGGGATCCTGCATATATATATATATATATATATATATATATAGATGATGGTGTGCCGGAAATCTGTGTTGCCATTGAAGTGTTAGTGTGTATAGGTCTAATCTATTGGCATAAATAACATTATCTGTTACGGTGTGATTAAGAAGTACTATAAATTGCGTTTATCAATTAGCTAAGATTTATGCAAAATTATAAATAATAGTTACATAAAAGGGATTCCTGTACCAAATTGCAAAAAAGAACTGAAAATGTCACAACATGCAGATGGGTGTACGAATTTCATAACTGAATCAAATGATTTTAAACACCTCCAAAAAGAATTTGAAAATTTTAGAAAAGTCTCAGGGCTGAGAATAAATCATGACCAATTAGAAACACTATTAATAGCCAACTGGAGAGGAAATCGCCAGTACTCCCTCACCACCTAATAAAAGAGACGCTTAACGCCCTTGGTGTAATCGTTGGGGAAAACGCTTATGATACTTATAACGGGAAAAAGGAAAGGGGTGGTAAACTTACCAAATCTAAAGTATAGGAAGATAACAAATATAATCATATATATATAT
This sequence comes from Sinohyriopsis cumingii, assembly GCA_028554795.2. Taxonomy (NCBI): domain Eukaryota; kingdom Metazoa; phylum Mollusca; class Bivalvia; order Unionida; family Unionidae; genus Sinohyriopsis; species Sinohyriopsis cumingii. Next base: position 2,704,087 of record JAPYKE020000126.1, on the reverse strand, counting down.
ATATATATATATATATATATATATATATATATATATATATATATATATATATATATATATATATATATATTGGATGTGATTCATTTTGAAAAACAAATCAGACATATACAGAAAAAGCAAATTAACAAGGCTAATAGAAGCTCAAAGAAAACATTTGCATACAAAATATTTATGAGATATATAGAGAAAAGGAACATATGGGACAAAAAAAAAACATAAGAACGTTTACAGTATCATAAGTGGGGAATATACAAAAGGCAGGACACCAATCTACTTTATATGAATAGGATACCCGATAAAGAACTTTTATTACGGTAATGGATTTTAGTACAAACTCTATGATAAAGTGTGAACAAATCATCACATTGGTAACTATAGACATGTCCACATATAATAACCATCAAATAAAGATTATATAGTCTCATGTACTGATGAAAGTCCACCTATCGAAATGAGTTCCAGGTATTCACCCTACATAGGGGATATCATCGCCTGTGCGTGTACTTGATTCCCATCTATAGCATGTTTGTTTCAGTAGACGAGAGCCTTACCATTTCAAATAAGCTAAAGAAGAAGTAATATCCCCCCTTACATATGAACTATTTTGTTTTCTTTCAAAATCAGAATATTAAGTAACAAACGCTACACACAGAGGGAAAACTCACAAATTAATACAGACTAAAACTTAAGCACCGTAGGCACAACAATAAATACAGACGGCGACAGGAATCTGCGAAACTTAAGAAGTACCTAGTGTAGATGCCATTACTTTATGGAAAAGGGCATCAAGCGAAGTGGAGAGGCCTTTGGAGAGGCCCGAGAAAATCGAGCTCTCACAATATGGACAAACAAACACACAGACTATTGGGCAAACACGAATACCAATATTTAAAGACTTTTCGTTATCAGCTAACTGCACATACACACACGCACACGCACACACAATATAAACATAACATTACTTCATTGTTGTTTTACGTATTGTTTTCTGGTTCGGCCTCTTTCTACAATGTCTTTTAAGACAATAATAACGAAACAAACAGGTTAATTCGAGAAAAAGGAAAATAACGATGGACAAATCCCCTTCTTTATAAGACCTGCAACTAGGAAATACCTGAGACCTGTAACTAGGAGATACCTGCGACCTGTAACTAGGAGAGACCTGTAACTAGGAGATACCTGCGACCTGTAACTAGGAGAGACAGACCTATAACTAGGAGAGACATGTAACTAGGAGATACCTGAGACCTGTAACTAGGAGAAACAAACCTGTAACTTGGAGATACCTGAGACCTGTGACTAGAAGAGACCTGTAACTAGGAGATACCAGCGACCTGTAGCTAGGAGAGACAGACCTGTAACTAGGAGAGACCTGTAACTAGGAGAGACAAACCTGTAACTAGGAGATACCTGAGACCTGTAACTAGGAGATACCTGCGACCTGTAACTAGGAGAGACAGACCTGTAACTAGGAGAGACCTGTAACTAGGAGATACCTGACACCTGTAACTAGAAGAGACATAAGGATACGCATGTCATGCATATGATACTGCACAGAAACATAAGAGTTTTTATTTTACGTTTAGTTTCTTTACGTTTCCGCTCAGCAAACACAATGTCTCTCAACGGTAAAACAGAAATATCGTTTGCAAAAAGAAACCAAAAAACTATAGGAAAATGGGGAGTACGAAATTTTCCAGCTTCCTTTTTTATTTTATTTTTCAAAAATAGTTAGTAATAATTAAAGAATAGACAACCCATACCAAACTTGATTTCCAAGACAGTCCTAGCACAAACACAGCAGACGGTAGGGAGATGATCTGGCGAAAGACCACAAACGAGAAGCAAGTGGAATGAAATTAGCCTTAGACACGTGTCTCTGGCAGGAAGTACAACCCACAACCCCCATAATCTCAATTTTAGACCTTGGGAACTTTGATGAAAAATATCGGGTACCGCATCAAGTACCTGCAAAAACGTTAGGAAAAAGATCAATCCCAAATTCAAAAAACATAACCGAATAAATGGTTATATCCACCTATAAACAGGATTTATGTAAAGGTTGGATGACGCCACTTTTGTAACTGGTATTCCGGGTCAGATTCAATATGTAGTTTGCTTTTCCAATGACGTAACATAGAAGTGCTGACCGTGTTCAGTCAGTACTGGTTACACTCATCAAATTCCTATTCGGCTGAAGCTTGGCAGTGTCCTTTTCGAGCATGGACAATTTGACAGCAGCTGGAAAGTTGTATTTCAGGGATTTAACGACTAAATAATATAATTGTTTGTTTGAATTGTTTTGCATATTAGGTGCAGAAAAATAAACGGGGGCTCACAAGTAAGGAATATTGTCATGATCTTTATCCGATAATCAGAAAACCCAAGTTTTACCAATGCCAGATAATTCGTGCATATATCCAGCAGCCTGATACAGTTCATTCAATCCCGCTGCCGACAGTAATGGAATATATAATACGATGGCCAGGCAAATCAAATGGACAAGGTTTTGCATATTAAATTTGTTACTATGGGTTTTCCAATGCATCCCCGGAATGTTTAAATCATGACCTTTAACGATGCATAATGGAATTTGCAACATCCCGTCTTTGTACACTATAATTATAAATGCTAAATTTGTAAGTATTACGCTTGATTTACTAACCATGCAACTTTAACAGGTGTGCAAGGAAGTTAGAAGTATGCAAAGGGCGCAATTGATGGACGTCCACGTGTATACAAGGAACCAACATGACATTTTTTCAATTTGTACTTTAGTTGTTTCGCATCAGTTTACACGTGATGTATTATCAGGAGCGTAATTGGTTGTTGTTTCATGTCAAAGGAAGTATTATTTTATACCCTACCTCTTGACGTATTTTGGTTTAGCTAAACATAATATGCAATTTATGCCCGATTCACTTGATATGCAAACATGCATAACGTGCCTGCGTGTTTAATGATCTATAATTATGCATAAGGGATTTTATATCCTCCTTTCTTGGTACATTGTAGGGCACGTAGTAGCAATAATGTCTTATTAAGATGCCATATTACAACATCCTGTCTTTGTACACTGTAAGACACGTTGTAGGGGAAAAGGCTATATTCGTTCATTTGTTACACTTGATTTACGGGCTGTGCCTCTTTACCTAGTGCATAAGAAATGCTAGAGGTATGTACATGGCGATGTGGCGCACGTCCACGACTATAGAACGATCGAAGATGGACATGTTTAACTTTTAGTCGATCTGTGTCTTATCGGTTTAAATGACATAAGGTATCGATGTAGATTTCCAAAATAAAAATGTTTCATGACTTTGGCCTACCAACTATCCAATCTCTCTACCTATCGAACTGTTTACTTACATACCGGATACTTACCTAATGATTTTTTTAACAATACGCATGTCAGCAGTATCTATCTATCTGTCTCTCTCTCTCTCTCTCTCTCTCTCTCTCTCTATATATATATATATATATATATATATATATATATATATATATATATATACCTATCTATCTATCTATAAATCTCTCTCTCTCTCTCTCTCTCTATATATATATATATATATATACATATATATATATATATATATATATATATATATATATATATATATATATATATATATATATATATCCATCCATCTATCTATCTATCAAAGTATGAGGCTAGAGCTCAATCAGGATTAGGATTAATGAGCCAGATATTTCAGGAAAAATTATATTCATATCTAATTCAAAGACTTATGGAAATACAGATGTCAGAAATTCATGACCTGTATTTTGCAGTCGGAAACATAAGTACCACCTATAACTAAATTTTAATTAAATGAGGAAGAAAAAGAGAAAACAAATTTATTTTCCGTCGACAATAGGAAGAAACATCGAATTGAATAATTTTTTTACATCCTGCCTAATCATTGCAGCAAATCAGTTTTTGGTATATCGAGCAATTCTTCATAACTAATATTTCTATTAGTGATATCTCTGTAACATATATCTCTATCACTGATATTTCTATTACTCATATCTAAACCACTGATATCTCTACCACTTATATATCTATCAATGATAGCGATACCCCCTATATCTGTATCACTGACATTTACACCACAGATAACCTAGATCACTAATATCTTAACAATGATATCGACATCATTGATATATACACCACTAATATCTATGTCACTGACATGTACACCACCGATATATACACTTACATATCACTGCATATTTCCTTTATTGATGATTCGATTGTATATCTTATTGAGACAACCAATAATACAATCGTTCTGTTTATCATCGTTCACAAGATATGCACAATACATTTTTACATTTTCTTACCAAGCATTACGATACTTCGAGCTGTTATATTACTTGAGTACATGACCATTTTTTTTTCTATAGTGCAAAGTGATCCGTATAACATATTAATGTACCGCGCCACCTAGTTGTTCGGCAGATTTATAATGAATAACCAAGAAACCACGTTCAGTGATAACTAGAGCAGAACATAAATAAATAGGAGCGAATAGAAGAGAGAAAATGTAATATGAAGATTTAAGTAACTCATTTCCTTCTCCATTTGAAGATTTATAAGCCTTGTATAGAAAAAAATTGAAAGAAAATTATGTGTCGTCGCGTGATGTAACTTCGGATGGTGTATACATTGGCTAATGTAAGCAAAACTATTACTAAGTTATAGGATGCATAGTATAACATAAAGAATAATAGAATAATAAGGATTTATAAGTGTATTATTTATTTGGTAATATTAGAGTACAATGTACCCATAATTTATTTCTTATTATGGAAAGACTGTTTTTCGTTATCTATTTGTTTCTTTTCCATCACGATTTCTTTTTTGTTCAATGCGCTATGAGACATACACTCTACAAAGCATACTATATTTTAAATCAGTATCGTGTAGTTAACATTCCTCTACTGTAAAAAAGTTGCATAACTGATATCTCACAAAAGGTTCTGACAAGTACAAAACAGGTGATCATTTATACTCTTTCTAAATGCAACAATCATCCCTTTGATATCAAGAAGCAAAGTTTCGTTAGGCGAATGACAATTTGCATGATTTCTTTACAAATGTTCACCCGTTGTGACTCCGCTTCCATACCTAATCGTTAAAGCTGCAGACCGCCATGCTAATGGATGCACGGTATACATGTAGATCTGAGAAACGTTGAAGCGATCAAATTATAGACCTATGAACTTATATAAGAGAATATACATTTATTTTATACAAAGATGAAGGTCAGTTTGGTGTTCCTACATCATGTTCCATCACCAAAAGAGGTTACACGAGTCGAGGATTCAGTCCACACGGTGTTCAAGATACAGATGCAAGTATTCTAATGATCCAGACCAATCATTAGGGAATAATGATTGGTCTGAATCATTAGAACACTTGCATCCTGGTAGTACTTGTTTGGTATCAGCATTTGTAGGCAATGTACATGATTCTTTAACAAGTGTTGCCATATAGGTTTGGTGAGAATAAATACCGGTATGGTGTTATACATGGAGGTTTAAATATTGAAATCGCATCTGGTGGTGGTGGTGGGGGGGAATGGATGAATGAAAACAAAGCTGATTGTTTAATCTCTATGCAGATCCGCGAATTTGCTTTAAATATATCATTGATATCAGAACTGTTTCTACATACATTCCTTCGACATCGGGCCTATGATTATATTAAAATATAAAGGAGACTGATTATAGACTTAACTTTGATGGCTGGTATTACAAGAGAGGGAAGGAGACATCACCAGTTCAAACACAGTCGTACTTGTTTTGAAATTAAAACTGACCGAATATTAAGGACATCGTATATAAATAATTATATGTATGCCTTCCGTAAATTCGTACCGTGATAATTTCATTCGACCGTGTAAATCATTGTCCACACACTATAAATACTAAAATTCCCACCTGAGAATATTCAAGTTGCTAAAGAACGTAACTCTGACACGTTCACACTCCACAAGACAATTCAATATAGGCCTTATTGCTAAACCAAACAACACGAGCAGAACAGCCTGCGTGATCCTTGAAGTAGATCTGAAAGACGCTTTTCGGAAGGAATGTGAAACAGCATGCATACAAGTGACGTCGAACACGCTCTACATGAAATCTCAACTAGTTCAAGTTGAATCACATGTAGATACTAAGAATGACATGGTTATATCTCCTCTTTGACAAGAATATCGAACTCTTATGCCCAGTTACAGAGAATATTCTTGTCAAACATGAATACCGAATTCGTATGCCTATTTTTTCAGAATATTCTATACGAAAACAGGCACATTGATGATTCAATTTTTTTTCCCTCGCACTATACATAACAATATCTTGTACTGTTTAAGGATAAAGTAAGCGTTTATGTGCTTTCATTTTAAACGTAAATCATAAATGGAATTGGAAGTCGTCAAAGAATGAATCAGAATTGTTATCTTTGGTAAACAGATAAGGCACAATCAGTGTGTGAGGTAGACAAGACGTCTTCAAGAATGACAGTCAGGCATACCTTTTTCCTTTCCGTGAAGTTGCCGGTTGCACGATAATGTTCTAATGTGCCTATTGAACGCTCTGATGTACGAGCCTACGACGCTGAGATAGTTTTGCAATAGCTATGCTGCTTATATCTAGATAAATGAAAACTGTCTATATGAAAATTAGTTAGATTAGGTGCTGCATGGAAACAGTAGTAAAAGCCACTGTAGTACAGGAAGTCTAAAACGAGAACAATTTAAAGTCACTGACGAGTTAATCAGGTTGTTGAGGTAACAGGTGCTGTGTTGTCTTCACCAGCATAGCCACTGAACAAGCAAAAGCACAAGCAAATTGAAGTTGTTCCATCGGCTACCACATCATGTCGCCAAGATTAACATGTATAGGAATGGAAGTTTCTCCACAAAAGGACAATAAGAAATTTAAGAACATACGTGTTTTCTCCTTGTCTCCTGGATAGATTGGTTATCATAAGCACTATTGGGTTGATGAAAGTCAGGGATGATATGGAGCAAATGTTCGCAAAGAATGGATGATCCGTATGCAGGCTCTCGCCTATTGTATATTGTATATAGGCTATTCTCTTATAGCCTATCATGTGTGCCTTTTATAGGAGCAGTCACATATGAAGACAAAGCCGAGTTATTTGATCCCAGCCACCTGATCATGCTCCTCGATGGAAAGGTATATCGCTGTCTTTTCACAAGTTCACTTCAACTGTGAAGAGTTGTTTGGAAATGGTTTCTTGCAACAGGAAGATAAGATGGTCAAATACCTGTAGATGTTCCAAATTAGTCGTCTCATGTGATCATGTGATGCACTGTGTGATCGTGAGACGATGTGCATAGTTGATTGATGCAGCAATATCCTAATCCGTTTGCATGTGATAAAAACGAACTTTCTACATAACGTCTTTTTAACCATTTTCTTGAAACAAATTTTTAGAAATAAACTACATTGACGTACATTTGATTACTTTACATTAGTGACGTTAGCTACAACGGATATGACTAAGAACTTTCTGGCAAAACAAAGAAGTCGCAAAACGAAATGATTCCAACATTTGTTTGCTTTCTAATTTTACTCGATTCCTCTTCTGGATGTATAGGTCAAATTACTCTGATTTTATTATTGCTGAAACACTGTTTTCGAATCCAATACAGCCATTTGATGAACCGTGTGCCATTATTAGACGATGCAGTGAAAAATTTGGCCACAAATGGTATGATGCTGAATGAACTAATTTGGTGAAGCTCCACGGGACAAAGTGGTGTTGGATAATTGCCATTATATTCGAAAATGTTTTGGCCAAACATTTTTCATAAAAGTATATGGTCAAGTCTTGCATAATGCATGTTTTGCCTATCCACTACACTAAATCATGTGTTCTCTCTTACAATTTTCTCAAAATGTGGTTATTCTATATTTTAAAATGCATTATGTATCATATCTTCAACTTTCAAATTTCTCCCGAATAGATAGAGATGGAGAGAGAAAAACTAATGCAAGTGAGAGATGTGGACAGAGAGATAACAATGATGGATTTTTCGTACGTTAGAATACATGATAAGTGCAAGCTAATTAACAATATAAGCATACAAACATACACTCAGCTGCAAACAAAATCACGTTATGGACGAGTCAAGAGTCATCCTTTGACGATGGTCAGACCGGATAATGCTGATCTACTATACTAGCACAGCAGCCGTGGTGTCCCAAAAGTTAACATGTTACACTATCTAACAGTAGAATGAAGGTTCAAATCCTTCCCAGAACATGCCTTTACACAATACAGCCCTCCGTGCATTAATCTGTCGTTCAATACCAATCAAGCAATCTCCCTTGTTAGCATTGCCAAGCCAAAAGTAAATGTACACTCAGATGTTTTAAATCGTTGTATAACCTACACGCAGATTGAATGTATTCAATTATGATCTGTCCAAAATTTTATAACGATGTTATAAAAGAAGACGCTTAAAGGAAAATGAGACGTGATATTAGTGCGATTCTGCAGGTCAATGACAAGGGCTTGCTTTTTGTCACCCCAACGATTCATCACTCATTAGACATTACAATTTCCTGAAGCATCGTACGTGAGACACGTTTCCTAGACCACCAATAGTCTTCTCAAACGTCATAACAAAAATATTTGTCATGATACAGCATTACTCACACGGTGTTAATGTACTTATCGCTATCATGTTAATGAATAACGTACGTTTCTAACATCAATTAATAGGAGTGTAAAGGATAATCCCACTAAATAATTTTTAAAAATTATGTAACAAGATATTTATGCTTCGATACATGATTATCGAAGGGACTTATACCGTATTTGCCAGCCTATAAGTCGATCCATTCTGAGTATAAGACGAATTTCCAACATTTATAAATTACCCATTCAGTTGATGCTGATTATAAGATGAGGACACGTTATTCCCTCGTGTTCGTCATTTCACTATAGTTCATTTCACATGGTATCGCAATTTTTTTTAAATATCTGACTCCAACCCGGACAGATGAAGCTCGTAAATCCTTGTCAGCCAGTTCATATAGGAGAAGGACATTCTGATGCCAAACCCCACCAAGTCTGAACAAGTAGATGATGGCTCCGCTGCCTTGTGGATATCTTCGGGAGAAGTAAATGCTACGGGAGTTAACCCAGACAGAAAATCTGGAGTGGAGGCGGCTGGGTTTCAACTACGACTTCCTTCCGGCAGTTCCTGCATCCGAGCTGGTACCAAATGTCATACTAGCATTCCTTTTGACCCAACCAGCAAGGACTAAAGAGAGATCCTGACGTTTAGGATCTACACACTCCACGCCCAGGCGTTCGCCTTGTAGAGGCCACTACAGCCTCACTCTTGAGTGAGTAAACAAGACAGAAACTAGACGTCTACCCGCTTTAAGTCTTACTCGACTGGCGTAGGGAAAGGGCGCCATGAGTCGGATTTGACGGTGGGAGAAATCATCGAGTCCCACTGGCCGACTACCGCCCTACTTAATCCTGGCAGTCCCCGGTCAGTAAGATGTTGGCCCACCAAAGTCTGCCTGCTCCAGTGGGTGTCTGGAGCTCAGTATGTTTCTCAGCATAAGAAATAGACGGAAATTCCGCACCAGACAAAACAAACAGGAAACCAACCAAGAAGACTGCATCTCCTCGATTTGGAAGCTGGAACGTACACACCATGTGCACGGGTGTCTCTGACAACTTAAGGGAGGTAACGACACCAGGAAGACGCCCATCATCGATAGAGAGCTCATCAGACTAAATGTCAGCATAGCTGCCCTCCAGGAAACCAGGCTTGCCTGCAGTGGCCCCCTCAGAGAGGAAAACTACACCTTCTTCTGGAAAGGTCGAGAACCATCACGGAGTGGGTTTCGCCATCCAAACGCCATCCTGGCCTTGGTTTGAACCTCAGTCAGGGGGGTACTGAGCTTCTCTTGTCCATCAGCCTTGCCACTATTGCATGTCCTGTCAATATCATCATTGTTCACGCCCCACCTCAAAAGACACATGAGATCATTTATATGGGCAGCTGAACGAACAGATCAAAGGATGCCCGAAAGATGAACCACTTTTCCTCCTCGGTGACTTTAATGCCATATCACCAGAGTAAGTGTGGACCACGAGTCATGGTCTACATCTCTCGGACATCATGACACTAGAAAGACCAACGCAAACGGTGAGACACTGCTGAAGATGTTCACTTACCATGACCTGTGCGTCACAGACTTCAATTGTAAGTCACATTACAAATTGTCATGGAAACACCCCAGATCTCTTTGCTGGCACAAACCTGACATGGTCATCACCATGCGCCCTCCCCTGAACATTGTGCTCTCTTCCAGAAGCTACCACAGTATAGACTGCGTCTCCGACCACGCCCTCGTGATCAGCAGAGTGCACCTACAGCCACACACACTACATCGCTCAAAGCCAAAAGATCGTCCTTGCATCAACAATGCGCAGCAGATGGTCCCCTCTAATGCGTAGGAGTATGTGTCCGCCCTAGACTAGGCTCTCCAGGACCAGTCAGAGCTCGATGTCACGACCAACTGGGACGCCATATAGTGTGCCATCTACAGCACAACCATGTCCACGTTTGGCACGAATGAACAGCACATATATGACTGGTTCATCGCACACCTTTCAAGGACAAACGAAAAGCTTTCATAGCTTACAAAACAATACCGCAATGAACGGACTCTTGCTGACTTCATAAGTGCCCAATGAGTCACCCAACGCATTGCTAGACAGTGCGCGAACGTGTACTGTCAGCAAATGTGTGAAGGAATACAATGCAGTGCCGAGTTTAGAAACATCCAAGATATGTACTGTAGCAGCAAGAATGATCTAGGTCTACACTTAAAGTGGCCGCCCCCGTTAAATCACTGACGGAAGAGAAGATCACAGACCGTGAGCAACAGTTGGTCAGGTGAGTGGAGCACTTCTCTGAGCTATACACCAGAGATACGTCAGTCACCGATACGATTATTAGCAGCATACAGAAACTTCCCAACATGGTGGAGCTCGACAAAGACATTACCGAAAGAGAAGCTCAGCAAAGTCATCGACTCCCTGCCAAAAGACAAAGCACCAGGTTGTGACAGCGTCCCGCCTGAGGCTATAAAACGTGGGAAACCGACATTGCTTCAGCCAATGCATGTTCTACTCTGCCTCTACTCAGCGGAAGGAGCGGTCTCCAAGACAAGCGCGATGCCACCATTGTGACCCTTTACCAAAACAAGGGCGAACATAATGACTGTAACAATTACAGAGAGATCTTGCTCCCGAGCATCGTTGGCAAAATGTACATCCGCATCATCCTCAACAGGCTGAAGCTTCTGGTGAACCGTGTGTTCCCGGAAACTCATTTCGGCTTCAGAGCAGGCAGGTCGAAAACAGACATGATCTTCTCTTTCCGACAACTCCATGACAGGAGCAGAGAGCAAGGTCAGCCACTCTACATTATGTTCATCAACTTCACTAAGGCCTTCGACCTGGTCAGTAGTAAGGGCCTATTTGAATTTCTCACTAAGAGCGACTGACCCTCAAACTCCGCAGCATGATAATCTCTTTCCATGCCCATATGAAGGGAACAATGTCTGTACGATGGATCCTCCTCAGACTCATTCACCATCAACAGCGGCGTGAAGCAGGACCTTCTTCCCCATGCTCCTTACCTACTACTTCGACTCGTCCGCTGATGTCGTATATCTACATACCAAGCCTGCTCAGCCTGGCACGACTGAGCTTGAACATAAATGTGAGTTCGGTGTTCATCAGGAGATGCTATTTGCGGTTAAAGCGGCTCTTGTGACCCACACCACCGAGGATACCCCCCTGAGACCATTTCGCTGATGACTACAAGCAGTTAGGCATCACCATCAGTCTGAACAAGATAAACGTCATTCTATAAGATGATACCACGGCCCCTTCAATCAAAAGTGACGGTGTCACCCTGGAAGCAGTCAAAAACTTTACTTATCGGTGGTACAGTTCCGGTGGCCTAGTGGTAAGAACGTCCAATTCAGAATCGGGATATCGCGGGTTTGATCCCTGCCCAAGTCATACCAATGACTTATAAAAAAGGGTACTAACAGCTGCTTCGTTAGGCGCTCAGCGTTAAGAGGTTAGTGTTAGGACTGGTCAGCCTGGTGTCAGGATAATGTGACTGGGTGGGGCATCATGCTACATGTCTGCTGCAGGATGCCTCAGTGCTTTTCATCACTATAAACTGCCATACTGCAGACATCGTAACGGTATGATTGAAAACAATTGTTAAAGCTACGTTAAGAATCCTAATCACACATAGTCAACCATCAACAACACTCTCTCGCTCGATGTGGAGCTGGACAGAAGACTTGGAAAGGCAAACACCACAGTGGCACAACTAACATAGAGGGTGTGGGAAAACCATGCGCTGACAGAGCACACCAAGATTCAAGTCTTCTACGACTGTGTTCTCAGCACCCACCTATACTGAAGTGAGACCTGGAGCACCTATATGAGGCAAGGACATCATCTCAACTTCCTCAATATATGGTGTCTAAAACGCATCCTGAAAATCAGCTGGCAAAACAGCATCTCACCTAGTGAGATCCTGCAGCATGCAAGTATAACCACCATGTACTCCCTGCTGAGCTAACGCGTTTTTGATGGATGGGGATAAGCCAACGCATGGAGGATGATAGCCTGCCAAAGGACAGCCTATATGCACAGTTAGCCACTGGCATCGGAAGAGTCAGCCGCCCCTCACTGCCTGTTAAGGATGTGTGCATGAGGTACATAGAGGCATGCGACATTTCACCCGACGGCTGGGAAGTGCAGGCCGTGGACCGAGGGAACTGAAGACAGACGGTCCGTGAGGGCATAGCAGTCGCTGATGTGATGAAGCCAGCTAGTGGCAGAGAAACGTGAGACAAAGAAGAGCGCGGCAGCAACCACAGCAACCGTGACTTCCTTTCAGATCCGAACCAAATGCAAAAGAAACTGTCACTCGCGTATAGGCCGGCACTGCCACTTCAGACGTTGCCAAAAGCCCAGAGACAGACAACACTCCAAGGGCGTTACATACATACATGCATGCATGCATGCATGCATGCATGCATACATACATACATACATACATACATACATACATACATACATACATACATACATACATACATACATACATATATTAAGGTTTATTTAAATTGAAGGAATATGATTATTTAAGGTAATCTAATAAATTGGTTGGAAAGTTAAGGAATAGAAAACAAATGGTTGTTTTGCACGATATTTATTCGTGATAAACGATTATTAATGGTGATGTGCCACGATGATTCGAGCCTTGGCCACCATTTTTTCGAATTTATGTAAACAATATTGCCGATGGTATGCGTTCTCTGGCTTCTCTTTTTGTAGATGATTCATCTCTGCATTTTGCAACCTCTTAATGCACTAAAATGGACTTTGTCATGAATAATGATCTAATAAAACTAGATAACCTGTCACGAATAATGATCGAATAAAACTGCATAACATGTCAGGAATAATTCTCGGATAAAACTTCATTGCTTGTCGTGGAAAATGATCTAATAAAACTACGTAACTTGTCATGAATAATGATCTAAAATAAACTATATAGCTTGTCATGAATAATGTTCTAATAAAACTACATAACTTGCCATTAGTCATGATCTAATGAAACTACATAACTTTTCCAGGCAATGGATCTTATAGTTTAATCAAGGAAAATCAGTGGCTACATTTTTTCAGAACAAAATCGCTCTTGACATTTCTCTTGTAGCTGAATCTGCAGCAAACACCATGTCGATGGTCACATATTTTTTCTGGAATCCACACTGGCAGGAGTCCCTGGTCAAGGTGCGTAGTGAGTCGGTTCAGGAGCGTTCTGGCGAGTATCTTTCCTGCCATTGAGAGCATGGATATACCCCGATGGTTGTCGCAGTCCTGGCGGTTCCCTTTGCGCTTACATAGGTGGATTATGGAAGCGTCTTTGAGTTCCTAGGGAATCGTTTCTTTCTACCAAATCAATAAAAACAGTTGATGGAGCCTTTCTATCTGGGATGTACCCCCTTTCTTGTAGACTTCAGCTGGGATGGAGTCTGAATCAAGGGCCTTGCCACGGGAGAGCAGACGTATCGCTTTCTTTGTCTCGAGCAAGGTTGGACGGTCATCCAGTGCTATATTGAGGAGTAATTGGGGAGACGACTGATAGCTTTAATGGATGAAGGGCGATTCAGGACGCTGTCAAAGTGTTCAGCCCATCGTTTAAGAATCTTCTCTTTGACAGTAATTAGTGTGTTCCCGTCTGCGCTGAAGAGGAGTTTGTATTGAGAAAAGAGTTTATATATATATATATATATATATATATATATATATATATATATATATATATATATATATATATATATATATATATATATATATATATATATATATATATATATATATATATACATATATATATATACACACACATACATACATACATACACACACATACATACATGCATACATACACACACACATACATACATTCATACACACACATACATACACACATACATACATACATACATGCATATATATATATATGCATACATGCATACATACATACATACATACATACATACAGACAGACATACAGACATGACAATCATGTGTAGGGAAATAATGAAGCGTGATTGAAAGTGATATTTATAGGTCTTATTGTTTATAAAAAAGGTGTAATATTATGATGAAGGAAATAATAATGTAGTGTATTATAACTATATACATGCTACGTGTTTTGATTTGTGGAGTTATTGTTTGTTCCGGCTTACTTTCATGAAAGAAAACATTAATTATTTCAACACAACGCTAGCCACTCAGTAGCCAGTCTAACGCCTTGCGTCTTGTGGTCTGGATAATAATGCTTGCTATTTATTGCTACCAAAATCACTTCCTCTTTGCATTAACTGAATTTCTAGGTATTATTTCTTTCACGCAGTCTGCTTTGAGACAATATTTTTTTTAAAAAAAAGGTAAAGGATATTTCGCTCGTTTATACCTAAAACTGAGTTAAACGTTCCTAAAATTAACCATAGGCATGCAAAAAGAAACAAGTGAAGCGGAATACAATACAAAAAGGTAACGTAAGTAGCAAATTTAAATGTAAATAACAGTAAAACTCAATAATACACGTCGGTATAAAATTACATTATAACTATCTTATATTTTTCATAATTTCAATATCGCTTCCTTTATGTTAATTCATAATTTCAAAATCATTTCCTAATTGAAAATGTAAAGGATGGTGTGCATTTGCAAATCTCGTAGCTTTTACGTTAGGCTACATTAGAGCTTCGGATGTAATCATTTGGATAAGAATATTTCTTGTTTACAAAAAAGTATTAAACCGGCACTATTAACGTTTATAAAATAATAAAACTATCAAATATATTCGATTTACACATATGTACTTATAAAGCAGCGTCTCTTACAAAAATTACAATTAGGGGTTGCCTACATGTCACAGCCGTGTAATCAATACCTTTAATCAATTGATGGATAAAACCAAAAGAATGCCTAATCGAAGTTCCGTGTTGATCGATCTGATACTGATGGATAAACCATTCAATTGTTATGAAAGGGTCTATGATTTCTGTATTGACCCTTATCCAGAGTATTGTTGCATACATTTATTAATGTTCAGCAGGATAGCTTTAAATATGGAACTATATACCAGCTACTTACGAATTCGACACAGAATATTTTAATAACATTTTCTTTTTGAGTCTGTCAATAAATTAAATGCCGGTTGATAGACAAAATAACGAACAATTCTCTGATATTGGTAAGATGGTTGTGGCTTTTGTGAAAGGGACACTTGATCAAAATACTGAATAAAAAGTTTTGCATTATGGCAGGGTAATTTCGTTAGCTGATTATATATATATATATATATATATATATATATATATATATATATATATATATATATATATATATATATATATATATATATATTGAAGGAACACTTAAAATTCATAAGCGTTGCGAATGATGTATTGGCATGCAATGGATCCAAAACAAACATGGGTTGAGATCGCTTCATGGCGACGCCCCAAACATGAAAGAGTAACCTTGATGTTAACATAACATTTTCACATATGATAAAACAAGGCTTTACTTCGCTGAACCCGATTCAGGAGTAACAATAAAGTTTACATCAGTGGAAACAAACAGAAATCACAAATCTCTCTACGTAACCCGACTGCTAATAGAGTTTAATGTGCATTAATGTTTCCATGCAAACGATCCTATGGTCCAGCTATTTTAATATATTCTAAAGTCAGTTGAAGGTCAAAAGGATTTCTTCAAGGTCAATTTCTTGACAGCTGATTCAAAGAAAGAAGAAACAAAAAAACACGATGATGTATTTGCCAACCACTTACTCGCATAATATGAAAATAATGTCCAGGGACGCTTGAATGACATTGTCACAGAGACAAAAAAATGGATTTACCTTTCTCAGCCTGGCCCTATGGTCATGGCACATGCGCGTGACACGTGTGTGTCAATAGACGTTGTTGTACTTACAAACTGTTGTCAAAAGTTGTTGAACATCAACAGAACCACCCATCCGCGCACGGATATCAGAAGTTGTCATCTGCTGCATGACAACGCAACGGTGCACAAATCTTTGACAGACTTCCGGAAGGAGAGCAGGATCCAAACTTTGAGAGGCAGACGATTTGAAAGCCGCCATGCGGATTGAAGTTCAGTTTTCTAGTGTATGAACACCATACCAAAACGTGCGTGTAAATGGCATTTAATAATTAAATCATCAAAGCATGTAAAATTGCATGGAGAGTACTCTGAGGAGACTCGCTGGGACGTACTGTTGACTGATCTTGAACTTTGTACAAGGCACGAATGTTCGAACTATTTATACCTCTCATGCAATTGAATGGGATTTACTAATCTTTCGATTGATGAAGAGGTATACAAAAATCTCTCGCAATGTCTTAGCAGAGTCCATTCTGATATTTTCAATGATGTAATTATAACAAATGATCGTCCTTAGAATAACAATAATATTATAAAACTTATTCGCCAACGGAAAAGAATCCATGCTTTGCCTAGAAGAACGAACATAAATTACACTGGGCGAAAATATAGAGACCCTCGATTTAGATTTCGGAAGTAAAAAGAAAACTAAATTATCAATTTCTCATACATAATAGCATGCTTATTTAATACGATTCTGGAACGTCAATTAAAGCTGATACTTCCACAACTCGCATGAAACCTTGATGAGATTCGAAGCTTCATATATTCCAATAGCGTCTTTTATTCAAAGAGTGTCTTAAAACATTTGCATAACTATCCAACAGCTAATAATCTAATTAGTTAGCTTCAGTTTAGTTTCCCTATAAACGATTTGGTTCATATTTAATCGTGTGATAATATTAGTGAAAAAGGACGATATAGCCTCAATGGGAAAATAAATTACAGACCAACCCAACCCAGGACCACAAAGCCTCAGCCTTTTTATAGCACACACTGGGACAATATATCCTCAATGGGAAAATACATTACAGACCAACCCACCCCCACACTATATAGCCTCAAAATGATTTACCTCACCCGGGACGATATAGCCTTAATGAGAAAAGATTTGATTTTTTATAGGGACAAAATGAATGAAACAGCTGGTTGACGTAACGGTAATGGACATTGGCAACAATGTTCCAAGGGTCTAACCTAAATACACGCACCTCTTTGTAGAGACAAATACAGTGGAGATATAGATATAGACATATATAACACATACACATAGATTGATGAACATCAATCTATCACACCTAAAATATAAAGTCGGGTAAAATTTTGTAGGCAGATAGTTAATGTTTCTGGAGGCAAAGATAAAATATAAGATAGGAAATCTTCTATAAAATAAATTAAGCAAGAAATTAAATATTTTTGAGGCAATGGAGTGGCCCTGAAAAAGGCGTTTTGTATTTTTATTAACATCATTACATTAACATAGAGGACATCGCATAATCTTCTTCTCTTTGTCTAACCTCTTATCACTTCTAGACCGTAGATGAGGACTCTCTTCAGACAGCCTGGTCTCTCCACATACACCCTTTTTTCCAAACTTTCGTATGGGTGATATTGATGATTGTCCATGATGATCTGACATATATGGGTAAGTCCGTGCGGAACAGCATCGACGATACGAGGGTAGACGATTCAACGTTAGTCCACATCTTGTGACGAGAACAGGTGAAGGGAATGACGTGAAGCGGGTTATGTATAGTGGAAGTGCTGACAGAAACTGATCGCGGGTTTTTTTTTTTACCAATCCTAGCACGCGTTACAAAACTCAGCCCCAGTGAGGAGTCCGTCTTCCACTCCGAGAAAGAAGAATTGGATAAATGTTTACAGCAGCAAAAAGAAGCATAACAAGCTTTTCTTCTTCAAAACCAACATCGTGAAAAAGAATAAGCAAGAAGAAGGAAACAACAGGAAGAAGAAGAATCAGCAGCAGAGAAGAAACAAGGTCAAGGAGAGAAAGAGGACACTGAAAGTCAAATGGTGACAGTACTATTAGACATTTTGGCAGAGTTAAGGAGACTGAACTAAATCTATCAGAATTCTTTAATACGATCCAAGAGAGAAAAAACCCTTCCCTATCAAAACATCCTAACATTGGTACTACTCCTGAGATACCCACACTAGTGATCTCTACGAAATCATCGACAAGAGAAAGTCCAGAAGAAAGCTTTGACCATGGCAATGGCTTAAAAAGTGGTTAAAGCTGATTACGTCCCGTTCCTGAGTTAGTTTTTTTTAAACAAAGACCCAATGGTCATTTTGAGGGCCACCCAATTCGGTTGAAAAGAGATAGTATTTCAATCGCCAAAATCAATTAAAACTCAAAACCTCCTTTTGTTGCCCCATGATGAACGAGTGTGAAATCGTGAGTGTAGCCTCTTATTCTAACAAACCAAAAGACAATATTCTATTACAAAGTTTACAATATAATTCACAACACAACACTTTAAAAAGTGCATAGACTTCGTTGTCTTTCTGTTCACTCTCTCTGTTTGTTTTTAAATTTCTCCACTTTCACAGGTTTTTCCTCTCCTTCTTCCTCGCTTTCGTTTCATCTTCTTTTCTTCTCTTTCTTCTCTCACTGGACCTATCTGGTTTCTTCCTTTTGGGGAGATACCGCTTCTTCCACGTTCGGCACCCCTCTCTTCCTCTTGCTCCTGTTGTTTCTTAGGGCAGTCTGAAAAACCAATGTATTTTCCCTTGCCATGATATCCGGTATCTTGACCATTGTCTCTTTTGACACATGTTATGCTTTTTTGATTGTCAGGATATTCTTTAGCCCAATGCCTTTTCTTCTAACAGATATAGCCAATATCTTGACTTTTATCTGGAAAGGATGGTGAAGAGTCCGTCAGGGTGTCCGAAGAAAGCTTTCGTATGACACCTAGCAAAGCTCTGATCAGAAGTTCGATATGTGTGTGCTCTTAAATCTTTCTGGTCGGGTTTAGATTGAAATGAATACTGAGAGGGAAGACACTGTCCCTTTATGTAGGAAATACACTGGCCTGACATTGTTATAGTGACCCACAGGGTTTAAAATGTAGTCATCTGACATTTTGCAGTCAAGATGAAACGGTCGCATCATTTCATGGCGAAAGGAGAAGAAAGTACGAGACAGAATAGTGACCTATCGCCTCATACAGTAGCTGGAGTCTTGGCTCAAAGTTATGCCAGCGATTTTGAAGATGACATGAAAGAACCAGAATCCAGACCCAGAGAGTCTATACCAAACGAAAGTGCACCACCATTAGTAAACCCTGAAAAGCACTACCACATTAGAGAGACGGAAAATTTAGAACTACGACTTTCACTCAGACGGAGAAGTTTAAAGATTTCAAGTCCAACGTACCGCTTTAGTAAGTGAAGAGTTCACTACCGATGTATGTATTTTTTGTTAACCACACTGAACGACAACATGAAGCCAAAGAAGACGATCGCTTGAGACTTTCCATTCATCACGACAGTTTGAAGTCACCTGTTTGCATTGAAATTAGCAGCCCGGCAGAATTGACACCCTCCAATGTAATTGATAAGATCCAACACGTGTAATAATCAAATGACAAGCTTCACATCAGCAATGGAAAAGCGACACTGCTCGTGACCCACCTTTCCCTTTCCAAATGGACCGGACAACACAGATAAGTGATTTTGGTGGACGACCTTTGTAGCCTCGTCCAAATTCACAATCCTGAAGACCAGATGTGTTTAGCCCGTGCCATTGTGGTGAAACGAACGTATGTCGAAAAGAACAACACGGCAGAATGGAAAAAGCCTGTAAAATTATTCGACAATAAGAAAGAGCCAAACAACGAAGAAAAGCAGTACTCCTGTTACAGCAAACGGGGATATCCAAAGACACACCCTGTGTCATTCCTGAAATGCAAACATTGCAAGACGTCTTGGCTCCACGCTATACGTTGAGAGTCCACTCTCAACACGTGCGTAGATAACTGTTGTTTGAGACAAAAATTTCAAAGACGGAAAGTACATTCACGTATATCATCACGATGACAATTTTGATGCCATTACCGGTATCCCCGCATTATTGGGATACGGTTATCACTGTGAGAAATGTGACTATGGCTATAACAATCGAGAGCAACACAAGTATTGTGGATTAAAATGTTAGGGATATTTGGCCTATAAACCCTGTCTGGACTAAGGACAAGAACGAATGCATTGCCCTGCTTGTCAGCGCACTATAGTCAGCCCTACATGTTACCAACAACATCTGATGACGTAAGGTTTACAGCAGAAAGGTGCTTGTCAACTCTTAAGATTATACCCTAGTTGTGGACAATTGATACTTAGCAATAATGTTAAGGCTCACGTATGTTCAGGAGAATAAATGATGTCACATTTGTCATCAACTTGGAACTCGAATGCTACATTCAAAAATACCATTCCAAACATGAAGTGGAAGATGACCAGAAGAAAATCAGTTTAATCTTTGTCGATTTCGTATGAATGCGAGAACGACATGTACATTACTAATTTCTGTGTGGCTCATCAAGCGTGCGAGACGTGCTTCCAATAGCTTATCTTTAGTCATTGCCCTCACTACAGCAAGATTCCTAGAGGACGTTAGAAAAATCTTTCGCGGACAGAACACGCTGTCCGATTTCGCCCAATGCATCTTAGACCCCATTGACAAGACGTGGAGCCTCAAGGACATCGAACATTACAGGTATTGCCATCGCCATGCCACGGTGAACGCTCAGAATTTCCCGGGGTACGGTAGACAGATTCTTTTCAGATACTATACGAAACAAAGTACCCAACGTCCTAAAATCACTTTGAACGGATTCAAAACCTTTTCCATGCAAGTGGGACAAGTGCAGTTTAAAGAATCGTTTAAAGAATCGATGAGTTACTTGGCCGTGCTTTATAAGGCGAATGCCTAAAACATTTAGAATGACAGAAATTGCCAAAGGCTATTTTCCGCTCTTTTTCAATACCTAAACGAATCAACCAGTCGACGCACCTTTCTATTCCATTTGCCTGCGTCTCACTACTACTACCCCGACAACATGCATACTGAACAACAGCTTGATACCAGACTTACTCCACCGACCCCTTCGTTTTCAGGTAGAAATGTTAAAGTATTGTTGTACTGAAATGGACATTTTAACGAGTTGCTTTGGAAAAGTTCGAGAATTGTTTATGGAGCAAGGAGGGAATGATCCTTTGAAGGAAGCCTGCACCATTGCCAAAGCGTGTTCCTTAGTGCACTACCAACGATTCATGCCCGAAAACACCATGGCTGTTATCAGCCCTCAAACGATCAAAGTTTGTCAAACGTTAATACTCGGTCAAAGCCCTATGCTGGCTACATTACTTACGCGACAAAGAAGACAAATAGGTCCAACATACCTGCAACAGAGAAGGCGAAAAAACTGTCGGATCGTACTCGATGGATGGCTGAGACTTAGAAAACCATAAGACCGTGTACGAGTTTAACGGTTGCTTATTTCGCGGATGTCCCATCTGCTATTCTCAATGTAGCACTAACAATCAATTTTTACAAAGGACCCAATAATACGTGTTCCAGGCAACTTGTCAATGGTGCTTGAAGTTAGAACTACAAGGATACCAAGTGGTGAAAATGTGGGAACACGAGTACGATCACCGTTTGAAAACCGATCCCGAGTTTAAAGGTATCGTGGAAAGTTTCAAGCTGGTTGACCGACTGAACTCGCGGGACAGTTTGGACGGAGGACTGACGAATGACACATGTTTGCTGTACCACATCGACGAGGAGAAAGGAGAAGAAATCAAATACTTGGACGTGTGTTCGCTGTATCCTTACGTTTGCAAATATTGTCATTTTCGCGCAGGGCAAAGTCAATCGGTGACTGAACACATCGACCTGAACAAAACTGAGGACATGGTGGAGGAGAAGAAGAAACTAGAAAAACAAGAAGAAACCCAAAGTCCCTTTTCGGGGCCACTTACTTTCTCCGAAATCATTTGCTTTCTTGCCAAAATTGTTTTGGTCCATTTTCTCTTTATATTTTATCTCTGCCTTCAAAGACATGTACCCTCTTGCCTTAAAAAACATTTAGTCGATTTTATATTTTAGGTATGATAGATTGATATTCATCAATCTATGTATATGTGTTATTTATGTCTATGTCTATATCTCTACTGTATTTGTCTCTACCTAGAGTAGGAGTTTCAACAACAAACGTGAGAGATACAATAACTGAAAATACCGTTCTCATTACTGAAACAGCTATTTAGGAGAATATTCACATCTTTTCACAAATACAATGGTTAAGACTATTGTGGATGTTGTTGTTGTTGTTGTTGTGGGGTTTAACGTCATTTTTCAGCACTTGATTGGCTATACATGGCGGCCAGTATTAATGGTGGAGGAAGAACCTGGGAAAACCCAGGAAAGAACCACCGACCCACGAGAAGCTACTGGCAAGCTTTCTCACATACCCACATTGGCTGAATCTTAGACTCGAACCGCCGCAGACATAGGTGAGATGGCAGTGATCCGTAACGAAGAGCGCTTTAGACCACTCGGCCACTCGGGGCCCCTCTATTATGGATGCATTCTAAGCTCTCAAAATATAACATTGAAAAGCACATTGAGGCCAAGGGCTAGTGCATATCTATCAAATAAGTATAATTTTACAAGTCTGTCAAAATACTTGATTCGAGAATCAAAAAATGCATCAGAAGGTTTACGTAAGAAATTAATAGTCTTTGAGCCAATAATCCAATACGACGATAAAATGTTATTTCCGCTGGGTAAATGAAGTTTGTTATAACAGCTCCTTGTTGCTTTTCCCCGTGTAACTATTTTTATACAATGTTAGGATAGCGATAGAAGACACTATATGATACAGGTCATAGCTGGGGTCCCTCCAACAGTGAGATACAAAATGTATGCTTTCTACGCGTGTTTTCTTTAGCTAGTAATAAGAATGATATATAAGTATACTTACAACAATTTATATTTCTTAGTTATTCAATTCCGACCGACATGTCCTGCAAAACACGATACACACCTAAAATATACGTAAATTTCGAATAGCCTATATTTCCAGTCGACGTCAATTCTCCTTACTGCACTGAATTGTCCCGATAATCGAGTCACTTATAATCCGACAAATTGCATTGAACTGGATCAACATAGAAACAAAATCCATTCATTCAAAATATGACTCTAAATTTCAATTTTAAGTAGACCGAAAAAAAACCATTCTTTTTTAAACTGATGTAGAGCGCTCGCCTAAGTTAAATGGTCGCCGGGCGGAGTTACGTGCGCATGAATACTATTATTCTGTATAGATGAATATAAGGATGTGATTTTAGTTTGGAATAAAGCATTAATTCAGTTACATGTCATGTTTTTACTATTAAGCCTAAGGTAGTTAAACAATATTATAATATAATACGAAACTTACAGCTTACTCCTCAACTTTGTACAGTTTTTGCAGAAAATCTCATTTGTATTTAAGGATGGTGTTGTATGATATGTTTGATACGTTGTATATTAGGGTAATGAGTAATGGTATAGAAAATGCTGTATGATATGTTTGATACGTTGTATATTAGGGTAATGAGTAATGGTATAGAAAATGCTGTATGATATGTTTGATACGTTGTATATTAGGGTAATGAGTGATGGTGTAGAAAATGCTGTATGATATGTTTGATACGTTGTATATTAGGGTAATGAGTAATGGTATAGAAAATGCTCTATGATATGTTTGATACGTTGTATATTAGGGTAATGAGTAATGGTATAGAAAATGCTGTATGATATGTTTGATACGTTGTATATTAGGGTAATGAGTAGTGGTATAGAAAATGCTGTATGATATGTTTGATACGTTGTATATTAGGGTAATGAGTAATGGTATAGAAAATGCTGTATGATATGTTTGATACGTTGTATATTAGGGTAATGAGTGATGGTGTAGAAAATGCTGTATGATATGTTTGAAAAGATTCAAGATTAGTCTGATGTATTCTGTGTTCATACAGAAAAATAAAGATATACAATTTGTACTGACTTGAAATGTCATTTGCCTGTAGTCAGAACTTGCCTAATACTTATCTGTTTTTATCTCTCTCTCTCTCTCTCTCTCTCTCTCTCTCTCTCTCTATATATATATATATATATATATATATATATATATATATATATATATATATATATATATATATATATATATATATATATATATATATGTGTGTGTGTGTGTGTGTGTGTGTGTTTGTGTCTGCTTTGTCTCTTGTGAGGTATTTCTCAGGCATATTTACATTTAACATTAGTTTTAAGCGGTACTTCGAATAGAAATTATGTTTTGTATATTTATCATAAATACAGTTTATAAGTGTAATCTTATTCATAAGTAGCGTATTCGTAGTGTGTGTTTAAATGGAGAAATATTATATAATGTGTAATGTGTTTCAGCCATACGACTAAATAAGAAACTAAACATTGTAATATATATATATATATATATATATATATATATATATATATATATATATATATATATATATATATATATATATATATATATATATATATATATATATATATATATATATGGATGGTGGATGGATGGATGGATGGATAGGTGGGTGGGTGGGTGGGTAGGTAGGTAGGTAGACGGATAGATAGATAGATAGTGGGGGAGAATGACATTTGAGTTTAGTATTTCTTCGCCAGATTTAATGTTTACAAGCTCAAAACTATTGACAGGCATGTATTTCACAAAATGTCAAATAAATCATGTTTAGAAAATAGACTAAATATAGATGTCACCCTGTCTTTTGCAATGTGAAGTTATACATTGGTGAGCGTCCTTTGAAACTACAATTCTTATCTTCTAGTCTTCGTTTCAAAATTGTACCTGGCGCCTACAACACGAAAGGAAAAACAAATTAAAGACAGATATAAATATTGAAATAAAGAAAAAAGACGACGTTGCAACCACCGTGGCACATTCAGAAAGGCTTAGAATCCCTGAGAGATATTTATATGTCTCGTACGCAAAATCTCCCAAACAAAAGAAATCGTGATGTCGCCGCTACATCGAGATGCCATGCAAGAGACATTAATGTGGAATACTTGACGTTTTGAAGTTTATTGTCTGAATGTAGGTTGTGAAACTATACCTAGTAATGAAGAACTCTAAATCACTCAACTATAGGTGCAAGGAGATCTCTGAATATGTTAGTTCCCGTATATACTCTTGTGTGTGCTGAATCAAATGCATGATCTGCTGTCGCATTACGCGCCGACCAGGTTCTATATTTTTATACTGATTACTCCTTGGTGGATTCAGATCTACCGTGCATCATGCAACGAAAGACCTGTATTTACGCGAATAAAAGGCGAATAAGTACCATATATATGGTTTTATTATATGCTCATATTTTCTTCCGTTAACTATGCATTGTCAGAATCGTTCAATATTTTACGATCCTGATCTCGCGCGCAACTTCAGATTGCTCTAATAAATGAACTACTTTCTATTGTAAACAAACAGTGGACGCAGACGCTAGCACTTTTGCTTTGCAAACAAATCATGTACACTCGCGTAGCAGGCGCTTTACATTTTGGTTGATTAAATTTGTTTCTGAATGAAGTAAAGCAGATGTTTCGTGGACTGAAACATACTAGCTGCTTTGGAACATTCCGCGTTAACGTTTTTGATACACGGTTTCAGATTTAGACTAGCCATACAGTAGACGCCAGAAAGTCTCCATACAAATAATATGCAAGTGACAAGGCAGAAAGCTCTCTTCTTTAGCTGGCAATAAGAATTGCAAAAAACATACGTACAGTTTTAAATCCTGAATTTCCTCGAAATTTACTTTCTTAGTTCTGCACATCCGAATTACATGAACCATGTTATATGATCTCAATATTGAGTACACATTTCTAAATTGTCTGAATGTAGATTGTCAAACTATACTTAGTACAGTTTGAATATAATTGCATCCTCCTTACTGCACTCAAAATGAAATAAGCATTAAATTCCATATCTTTTTGATGATTGCAATTGAAAGACTTCGTATTTTCCCCACATTTAGATTTCAAATATTCAATGACAGAAACAGAAACACATTTGCAGATGTCAACACGCTTCTCCCTCGCTTCTTCAATGCAATGTATTTCATGTGGAATTGTCACACATAAATCCAGTCCACAATCACGAAATTTCTTAGAATCGAAAAATACAAAAATCTGTTCATTCCAGGTCAAATGGAAGCGTTGTTGCAATGCGCATTCATTCACAATTATGTCTAGGGCGAGACTAAGTTCAAATATATCTGGGCGGAGTAATGTGTGCAGTAATAATGTTGTTGTTGTGTAATGATGAATCTGCGCTTGTGTATTTAGTTTTGAATGCGGCATACATTCAGTTACTTTATTTCTTGTGGTGTATATTGTTTATATAATTAAGCATTAGGTAGAATAAGAAACTGAGCATATAATCAAAAGGTTACTGCATTCGTATGGGAAATATTAATTCGTTTTGTCGGATGGATATACTTCACTCCCAAGGTCGTCCAGTATTCCACCCGAAAAACTCGTTCATATTTTCCTATACAAATGCAGTAACCTATAAACATATGACGTCATTATGTTTTTTTAAATTATTTATTTACATGAACTTTGTAATATGGAGAGATATCTTGCGATTAACCTGATCGATTTATTGAATAATTGTGAACAATTTGAAATGTGTCCATAAACCACATACGCCCCTCTTCAGTAACTGTACCCAAAACTAAATAGAATGTACAAACAGAAGAACGTAGGTACAGATATAGATCACGCTATATTTCCTTTCTGAGTTCTTGGAGGAGCCCAATACAGACAAACAACATGAGTTCATCCATGATATGGGTTTCGTTTAATGGATGTAACTAGGTCCGTCAAGTAGGTCAGAATTCACCAGTTTCTGATATGTATCAATATGGCATAGATGACGAATACCATTAGATGCTTGATAGGTACCAAACCTTACTTAAATGTATACCATGTTTAATGCGGTTAAGCATTTTATCAATCTCTCTGTCACCTATATAAACCACATCATATTAATAGAGCACACAACACTGATCGATATGCACAGCGCATTTAATAAAAGATAAAAGAACATGATAACAAAATACATCAGTATACCATCAAACTACATTCGAGAATATAGTTCACCTGACAGAGGAAGGAATTATATTCCACTGAGTGATCTCTAAATAAATAAATAACTTTTTAGAATGCGTTGTACGAAGCTTAGGTACAGAGCGAATAACCTGTAGCGGAGAGTAAACAGCGCCCATTAATGCTAAAATATAGTAAGAAGGTTATAGAACAGAGAACCAATCTAATGTTTTGAGCAGTTCAAAGAAGAAATTAGTGTTTCATACCAATGTGGCTTATCGGTAATATTGTATCTTTTTTGCAGTTTTAGTTTATATTATTAAATAAAGTTGATCGGTGAGAATGTTCCAATGTAGATTTCCATGCAATTATTCACCAAGACTTTTTTGAAAGGAACGGTTTAATGCATTTTAAAACTAATTGCAGTTTAGAAACTTATGCCCTTGCAAGTGTTCTTGTGATTATATTTATATCAGTAAGAACCAAGGATCCACGTAGTTCTATAGTTTGATTTCAATATTTATATCAGTGAGAACAAAGGAAACAATGTAGTTCTGTAGTCTGATTTCAATGCTTATATCAGTAAGAACAAAGAGAAGATGAAGTTCTGTAGTCTGATTTCAATATTGTATGTTGATTTCCAAATATATATTCATCAGCAAAATAGTCAGTACTACACTGAGATATGTGGAATAGGAGTAGAAAACTATTTTAATAAATTAGAAATATAATGTAACCTAACGTAGACCCATGCGGCACTCCGTGAGTAATTATATTGTAGTTAGAATGTCAATTATCAGCTAAACGTTTTTGTTCCTGATTGCTGAAATATGATCCAAAAGAAAGAAACCATTAGTCTCTTCAATACCATTATGAAGGTTTGTTAATGTTTCACAACTGAGGTGCAATTCACTGGGAGTACTAGCACGCTCACAGTGTTGAGGCTACGATAAATATCTCAGCTCTTTCTTAGATTTGTATACCTGAACGTATGCAATAATTGTGTGTTGGCATCCGTTAGTCTCGAGAGATGATGAAGCTGCGCGCATGAGAGATGTCCCGGTTGGTGGTTGTTCAGCGTCTGCAATGCCTATGTAGTACCATGCGAGAGTGGCAGTCCATGCTGAACTTGTTGCACTTGAAGGATGCGTCTGGTGTTGGTTGGAGCTGCTTCTTCTTCCTCTGCGATCGTCTTTCATCAGCTAGCAAGCGTAGCTTGTCCTCTCCCGCTTGCAGACCAGTGATCAAAGCATGTCGCCAGCTTGATGTGTCTAGAGCGAGCTCTTCCCAGGTGTTGACATCGATATCAAGTGCTTTCATGTCGTGCTTGCAGACATCACTGAAGCGGAGATGTGGCCGTCCGATCGACCTTTTGCCAGAGGCGAGTTCCGAATAGAGAATGTCTTTGGGGATCCCTCCGTTATCCATCCAACGAACATGGCCCAGCCATCTGATGCGACGTTGGCGGAGGAGTGTGACCATGCTGGGAATCTT
This sequence comes from Sinohyriopsis cumingii, assembly GCA_028554795.2. Classification (NCBI taxonomy): domain Eukaryota; kingdom Metazoa; phylum Mollusca; class Bivalvia; order Unionida; family Unionidae; genus Sinohyriopsis; species Sinohyriopsis cumingii. The sequence goes on along the minus strand of JAPYKE020000126.1, from coordinate 2,674,799 downwards.
GGCACGCTCGAGCACCTCGTTGTTTGTTACTCGATCGCTTTGGGTGATCCCGCGTATGCGTCGGAGGCATCGCATGTGAAAGGCAATCAGTCTTTTCTCTTGTGAGGCGTACAGAGTCCAGGTTTCACTGGCATACATGAGAGTGCTTAGAACGTAGGCACGGTACACTAAGTTCAGGGTCAGCATGCTGTTGTTCCACACTCTCTGCGACAACCTGGAGAGAGTTGTTGATGCATTTCCGATCCGCTTGATGAGCTCAGCTTCGAGCGAGAGGTTGTTGGTGATGGTAGAGCCGAGGTACATGAACTGACTCACCACCTCAAGTTCGTAGTTGTTGATGATGATGCTTGGGAAGCCCGCGTCCTGAAGCATCACGTTTGTTTTCTTTAGGCTTATGGTTAACCCAAACTCGTCGCATGCTTTAGCAAAGCGGTCAATCAGGCCCTGAAGCTCAGCTTTTGTGTGGGTGGCTAGATCGGCATCGTCTGCGAAGAGCATGTCCCTGATGGTTACTTCACGCACTTTGCTCTTTGCCTTCAGTAGTGCCAGGCTGAACAGTCTGCCGTCTGATCGCGTGTGCAGGTAAATGCCTTCTGTGTACGTCCCAAAAGCGTGCTTGAGCAGGACTGCGAAGAAGATGCCGAAGAGCGTGGGGGCAAGGACGCAGCCGTTTAACTCCACTGAGGATGTCAAAGGGGTCGGATGTTGAGCCATCGTACTGCACTGTTCCTTTCACGTCATCGTGGAAGGACTGTGTCATGCTTAGCCAATTTTCGCCAGGATTGTGAAGAGTCCGTCTCTGCTAATCAGATCGAATGCCTTGGTGAGGTCTATAAAGGCCAGGAAGAAGGGTCTGTGTTGTTCTCTGCATTTGTCCTGCAGTTGCCTGACAGAGAAGATCCTGTCGAGTGTGGACCTCTCTGCGCGGAACCCGCACACTCTGTTAGCAAGCGTCTGCAGTCTGTTCAGGATAACGCGTGCGAAAACTTTACACACGATGCTGAGAAGTGATAGTTGCTGCAGTCGCTTCTGTCGCCCTTGTTCTTGTACAGGGTTATGATGTTAGCGTCTCTCATGTCCTGAGGTACTGCACCCTCGTCCCAGTACTGGCAGAGGAGGTCGTGCAGGTGCGTGAGCAGCACGCTACATCCGCACTTGATGAGTTCTGCTGTGATGCCATCCTTCCCTGGGGCTTTACCTAGGGACAGTTTCTCTAAGACCTTCTTTAGTTCGTCTACAGTAGGTTTCTCTTCCAGTTCGGCCATCAGAGGGAGGTTTTCAATGGCGTTGAGGGCATCATTGGACACGTGGATCTCTTTGGAGTACAGTTCGGAGTAGTATTCCACCCAACGCTCCATCTGCTTGCCCTTGTTGTGGATGGTATCGCCTGTGGCAGACTTGAGTGGTGCTGTCACTTTCTTCGTGGTACCCATTGCTTTCTTTATGCCATCGGACTTGCCTCTGATGTTTCCGATATATGCTGATGACTGGATGCTCTGACAGAGCTGAAGCCAGTATTCACTGGCACACTGCCGTGCTAATCTCTGCACTTTGCATCTGGTAGGAATGTATGCCTGTAGTGTCTTCTGGCAGGGGGATCGCTTGTATTGCAGGTGGGCACTGCGACGCTCTTCTATGGATGGCATGAGTGTGGCAGAGTTAGCCTCAAAACCACTCATTGTTCTGTGATTGCTTCTTACCAAAGATCCGTGTGGCTGTGCAATAATTAATACTTATTTATTTCTCATTTTAATTGCAACAGTGCTTTAAACAATGAAACCAATCTCAAAGTTTATGTGCTTCCAATACTCTGAGTGAAACCACCCACCAGGAAGTTTATGTTTCTCACATTTTTGTTTAATTTTAGCAAGAACATGTTTAAAAGCAGAATCGAAGTTCAATACATCAAATTTGGAGTCATAGTGGTAAATGCTTGATAAGTATTGATGCATTTTTACGAAGAGTAGTGGTCACTTCTTGAGCAGGCTTTTGGAATAAACAGCAATGTGTTCGGGCTTAAAGTATTATTTAGTACGTAGAAAAGTACTTCTACGTATCCACTTGCTCCAGCATCCATATTTAGGATGTTCTTGTATTTATTAGTGTTGAGGAGTGGGTGATCTAGTAAGCTCATGCTTCCTGCTGAATCACTCAAAATCATTTTTTACGTGCGCTTGACAGTTTCTGTAAACAAGACAGTTTAAACTAAAATATCCCGGATCTAAGGTATACATATCACCTGTCGTCGTGAACGAATTAGATATATGTAGCCTCGCAAGTGTGACCAGCAAGGTTATCTCAAACAGCTTTCATTAGTGTATACCGTTTCTTATATGTGTCCTAATATTAGGACAGAATTCTGATTTAAGATTAAAAAAGATTCTCTGAAAGGTATTAAAAGTATATTTTCATTAAATTAATTAAAAGTAATTTTCCACTAAAATATATTGAGATTAATTTTATATTTATGTACTACAAATGTATACTATCTTAATAAAGATGGTGCTTTCCGAGCAATTGCAAAAGCCCATAAAATAAGTTTCTCTTCTATATAAAGGTCAGCAATTAAGATAGGTGGGAAGCTGCTAAACAGGGAAATTACTAAATCCCTGATGGACCAGAGTCTTGTTCTGATTCGAAATGAGCAGACTTACGCAAAATTATTTAGTTCATTATGAGTCAGAACGGCTATGTCTTTCTTTAAAGGCAAGAATCGTCTGCCTTCGCAAACAGGCACTTTTTAATATTTGAGATTTTAACGTTAAAGTTCATATTTTTGCAACATTTGTGTGAGTTCTTTCTATTTTATATTTCACTGGAATGCTTAGATGTTTCAAAAAATTTATATTTATTTGTATTTATTGTATGTATTAATGGAAAAGACGAATTCGCTAGCAAGTTCGTGTTTAGATTTAGTTTGGAAAAAATAATGTTTTATTAACATATTCCAAATTAGTATTCTATTTTTTAATTTTAGTAAAGTACATTTCTTCAAAACAAGTGTTGCATTACATCGCAACGATTGAATTTTATACTCTTTGGCTATCATGAATTTAGATAAGCTCTAATTATCAGTATTATATTCTAAAATGCAGAACTTATACAAATGTATGAAGTTGGTAAGCTCGAATATAAAGTGTAATTGTGTATGTATTTCGGGTATTTTAAATTTAAATGCTTCATATATGTTTCTCTAGAATGTAGTGTTATATACATATATAAATTACTTATATAAAATTCGTGCATCGAGAGTCACAACTGTCTTTCTTTACAATCGTTCCCGTTACTTCTCGTTCAGCCTCCCCAAGATGTAGTCGTATCTACAGAGTTATGAATGACACGCCTTTATTAAGAGAGCCTGAACGCTCACGCTCTCTCTCTCTCTCTCTCTCTCTCTCTCATCATGGGCAAATTCCTTCTTATAGAAAGAAATGAGAAGAAAGTTATGATACATGTAATCTCTCTCATAATACTAACTCATCATGGGACATAGATTTTGTCCGGATATACTGTCTAACTAATTAGATAAATATTAATGTTTGTGGACGTTTTATATTTGTTAAGAATATATTAATTGAAAACAATCACATATCTTATGAATATTTTTATTACATCCCTTGCACATAGTAAAGACCTACTCAGATTATCATCGATGATTTGATAATATACATGGTGGACGGTATGTGTGGTCATATGAAAGCAATTGTTAAAGTATGTTCGTCAGTGTAAACTCGAGTGACACGGATTCTACTCACACCAGTACTTGTTGGGGTTCAACCTTTATGCCCATTATACAACAAGTGATCGCTAGCCGACCGTTAATGACGTCTGTTTGGACAACGGAATATCTTTGATCTGACCGTTTACGACCCATTACCTGTACTTGATTAGCTTGGTATTTCGGTATGACAAATTGTATATTGTCTAGCTGCAATAACTTAGCGAAAATTAGGTGTACGAATAAACATTATATCTTCGTTTCTCCCTTTGTACTTTCCTCAGCCCTAATTACATTTATCTCCACTTTAAGAAATATTTGTATTCATATCTCCAATGTAGTTTTAACAGAACACATCAAGCGTGTTATCTCCACTATGTACTCCTCGTGCACAAATACATAAAAATTCAATATGTTATGATTACCAGGGCATTCTTCCAGCGAATTACTTTGAAAGAAAGAGTAAAATGAATGAATTTAATAACAAAATGAATGAGTAAATTTCTTAGGAAAGAAATATTCTATTTAGATCGTTTGGAAAATAAATAGCAAAAACAATGTGAACAATTTTGTGCAAAACTGGAGATATAATGACATTTTTACACTGCATATACGCGATCTTAATCATGTATGTACTAGATTAATTTAAATAATTGAGATCATGTGTGCTTTCTCTTACATAACTTTAAGTAACTGAGTTAGATGAGTTTTCGTCTCATGTCAATCATAAATAATTTTTGAAAATATTTTAGACCATTTATCTGATCAAATAAATGACTTCTCGAGGAGGCAAGTTCAGGGAATACTAACTGTGTTATAGGCATTATAATTTCATGTCACACATGCAAGGAAGTTTGAAAATATTGTCCTCCCAGGAATGCTGCATGTGTTATAGGCATTATAATTTCATGTCACACATGCAAGGAAGTTTGAAAATATTGTCCTCGAAGGAATGCTGCATGTGTTATAGGCATTATAATTTCATGTCACACATGCAAGGAAGTTTGAAAATATTGTCCTCCCAGGAATGTTGCATGTGTTATAGGCATTATAATTTCATGTCACACATGCAAGGAAGTTTGAAAATATTGTCCTCCCAGGAATGTTGCATGTGTTATAGGCATTATAATTTCATGTCACACATGCAAGGAAGTTTGAAAATATTGTCCTCCCAGGAATGCTGCATGTGTTATAGGCATTATAATTTCATGTCACACATGCAAGGAAGTTTGAAAATATTGTCCTCAAAGGAATGCTGCATGTGTTATAGGCATTATAATTTCATGTCACACATGCAAGGAAGTTTGAAAATATTGTCCTCCCAGGAATGCTGCATGTGTTATAGGCATTATAATTTCATGTCACACGTGCAAGGAAGTTTGACCGTATTGTCCTCCAAGCTTTTAAAGTAATAGCATTATCAGTGAATTTGTGAAAATGACCATAAACTGGACTATAATAATAAACTTAGTTAACTCAAAATTGTATATTAATCCCTAAAGTATACGAAATATAAAACTAAGTTAAAAATTCGTCAAACCTAGTGTGGGCTTTTAATCATGTTTGGGTACTTGCTCTCAAATGTACTACTCTTCACGAGAAATTATTCCAATCAAACAATGTTAGTTAGCTGTACACTGGGGCTGTGTTTTTCATGCACCGATATAGCTGAATTTTAGGTGAGAAGTTCTTGCTTAAATCCAAATGACACTAAAACAATGATATATCTTACAGATGTACAATTTGTGGGAAATGAACTGCCTTAGTATATAACTGTGATAAAGTCTGACATTTTTCACAAGTTATATAAAATTCATAAGGTTGATAATGAGTTGAAGGAATGAGAACCATGTTTCATTTGAGTATCGATACAAATAGAAACAACAATTATATAATCAAATGATCATCAGCACAGCCATTAAAAATTAATTTTTGTATTAACTATGATAAAAAAAACAACGTCATTCGATTGAATTCTATTTTAGAGTTGTGAAACACGTTACAAAGATTTGAATATGAATTCTTGTCACCATATATTCATGTATGTATGAGTAATTTAAGATCATTTAGTTACATGACAAAAAGATTGCAATGTAAAATACCCTTCTGTACTTGAAAAATCTATAATTGAGTTCTTATTTATAGAAATGGTTTCGCACACATGTAAGAAAGATTTTCACATATTTGAAAATGCAGAAGATATATCTGATCCTTTGTTTCCATTTTTGAAATAAACAACTTTATTTTAGAAATTTAGAACGAAATCATTTTTATATAGAAGTAGGTTCACGTATGACAAACCTATATTTGACCTGTGGACAGATCCTTTTTGTCACTACAAAATGTATTTCAGAAATATTACATACTTTTCACAATGTGAAATTCATTTTTCCATTTATTCAAACATTGTTGCTTAGTTATAAACATTTGTGGCACAGCATTCACATCAGTATGTTTTATTTTCATCATTAAAATGACAAAATACGTTATTTTTTATAAATGTAAAATTACTTTTTGCATGTGTGCACATCAGTTGCAAGAAGAAAGCTCTGTTGTACATTGGAATGTTACATTTGTGTGAATAAATGCTAGTTTGTACACAAAGGAAAATAGAACTGTATTCCTACACAGCTTACCATTTGTGAAACATACGTTAAAAGACTTGTATGAATGTATTTGTTCTTTAATAGCAATGCCTGGGTGACTTCTGGAAAAGCACATTGAGGCCAATGTCTGGACTAGTTAATAAGTCGCTCTTCAATCGGATTGTCTGGATTAGTTATAGATTGTTCTATAATAGCAATGTCTTGATTACTTTAGAGTAGTTAATGGGTTGTTCTATAATAGCAATGTCCTGATGACTCTAGAGTAGTTCATAGGTTGTTCTATAATAGCAATGTCCTGATGACTTTAGAGTAGTTAATAGGTTGTTCTATAATAGCAATGTCCTGATGACTTTAGAGTAATTAATATGCTGTTCTATAATAGCAATGTCTTGATGACGTTAGAGTAATTAATATGGTGTTCCATGATAGCAATGTCCTGATGAATTAAGAGCAATTAATAGGATTCTCATAAAGTGAAAACTAGCAAGTTTGTTCATCACCTGAAGACAAAATACACTTGCATCTGTTGTACGAGATTATGTTCGAGTGTGCTGCTGTTTTATTTTTGTTACTCTGTTCAATTCTGGAGCCACTATAATCAAAGTTTTCTAATTTATATACGTATGAATTTGCAAGAACTAAACATTTATATTTAACAAAACATTAGCAGTCTGTACGTAAGAATAATCCGGATATATTTGACTTGTTTTGTAACGAGATTCATAAAATATACAAAAATAAGTTTGGCTTCAAAGAACTCGACATATAAGGAAGGAGAGTTAGGAGGTCGCTCATTCTGTTCTGTTCTATTAATAGAGTTTCCAATCTATATCAATTCAATGTCTCATTCGTAATACCTCGACTGCAATCAAATGACGGTCGTCCACATACAGAAAAGTACTCATCCGACTGGTTCTTTTTATTTTTGAGTTCCGGCCCGTCATCCTGAAGTTCACTGCCGATCGATACCGATAACTGATCTAAATTCTGAGTTATTAAAATTCCAAGAGTGGTCCCGACAGTGGCTACTAACTTTGAAATGGTGCAAAAATACAGTCAGTGTTTATAACAGGAACAAGTAACCGAAAACAATCATACTTGAGATACTACAGATCACTGACCAAATGCATCCAAGAAGAATCGGAACATAAACATGTATGTGTTATAAGGTATCTTGATGACAATTGGTATGTACATCTTTAGTCTGAGATGGTTGCGGAGAAAGTTAATACCTTGAAGTATTTGAAATATAGATTAGATTACTTTGTCGGTGTAATGAATATCTGCAGCTTCAGAACTTCCCTTGTTTGAGCATGCTGACTGCATCCATCATAAACGTATTCTACAAAAGTAAAATCATGAAAGGATAAAAAAGTATAACAAGTCACTGAAGAAATACATTTGTGGGCCAGGAGAAATCGGTATAATTTGAAGGAAACAAAATAATTAGCCAAAATAACTGGTCACATCATAAAACACTTGGACTTCTATAGTGTTAAGGCACATAATTTCTATTATTAGTGTTTACGAATTGTAGTCAGGTCAAACTAAACTGAATTTCTGAAAAATGAATTTCTTGAAAATGTCAAGTCCAGTAAATACAACTACGTGACAATAGCGTGTAATGGAATAAAAAAATTAAAACTAAGAAACAAACAATTAAATTAAATCAAACATATATATATATAGTATGCATCACAAAATGTTGAATTGATTTAAATAACTTGTGAAGATGCTTTCATCAATAACTATGTCTAAATTAATATCGATCGACTCTTTCAATAGTTTGGATCAGGACAGTTTTAAAATGACCTAAAACATCCATGTTTTGTTAAGTAAGCATAGTTTAGAACGTAATATCTTATATTCAAGGTTAAATGGTTGCACGCTTTTGTACTGAAACTAAAGGATAACGGGAACACATCCGTACTTAGCTGGATTTCAAAATGGTTTTCAAATGTGGTCTGAAAATATCTTTATTTCGTATTCGGCCAGATATAGATGATGGTGGGTTAGCAATATCAACTTGTGTGACGATCGTGGATAAACACCCATGTATCTATTTATAGCTATAATCAGCTAAAATTCATATGAAATCCCACTATCTATTTATACTACAACTTGTGGGTTATTCCTTTGGAAAAAACCACTATCTTTTTATAGCCTCAGCTTGAGTGACGTTCTTGTTTATGAACTCTAGTACATATGTATAGCTACAACCTGTGGAAATCCCCAAGTCCATATTTATAGTCTTAAAATTTCCAGCGTCAGTGACGTCACTGTACTGAACACTAGGGGATAAATGTCAACAGTGTTGCAAGTGGCTGACCTGAATACGCGCTACTGTAGGTAGGTAGGTTGAATGTATTTGATAGGGATAAATGGAGTTTTATAGGAACAAACAGAGACCAATACACACACACACACAAACACACACACCACAGAGGGAAGAAGAAAAAACAAACCCAAAATATACTATTCACACAGGGAAGAGGAAAAACCCAACAAATATACTATCCAGACGTTCTTACACATACACACACACACACAACAGATCGAAGAATAAACCAAAATTAAAATATACCATCCATACAAACGTACGCGAACGCATACAAACCGCAAATATACTATCCACACAACGTCGCTAACGCATACAAACCCCAAATATACTATCCACACAAACGTACGCGAACGCATACAAACCCCAAATGTACTATCCATACAAACTTACGCTAACGCATACAAACCCCAAATATACTATCCACACAAACGTACGCGAACGCATACAAACCCCAAATATACTATCCATACAACGTCGCTAACGCGTACAAACCCCAAATATACTATCCACACAAACGTACACGAACGCATACAAACCCCAAATATACTATCCACACTCGGGAGGAAGAAGAAGAAAAACAACCAAATATACGATCTACACAACGTACGCACACACACACACACACACACACACACCACAGAGGGAAGAAGAAAACCATTATACACTATCCACACGGAGTGAAGAAATAACCCTTGATATATACTATCAACAGAGAGTGAAGAAAATAACCCATTATATTCCATCAACACAGAGTGAAGAAGAAAAAAGTTTTTTGAAAGCACCTACAATGACCAACTCTGCCAAACACCTACACCCCACCCCCACCCCCACTCCCAACACTACAAAACCCATTTAACCCGTTATGTTATGGCATCAGTGTGTGATTTAGGAAACATCAAGATACAAAATGATGAATGAATAGACTGACTATTGTTTACCGACTTGCATGCCTAAAGAGCGTGCGTGAAGGAAAACATCCTTCCATTTCAGTTCTAACTAAAACATGATCCAGAGGTATAGAGAGTGGTGAAAGAGCACAATTTCATAAAGTGTGAGTAAAAACAAAACACGCCATTCTTATTATACAATGTCAAGACCAAGAGACACTTACGTTTTCTTTCTGGTCTATTCTCTTTTAGAAGGTAGTATGAATTTCACATCAGGGCCAACGCATCGGCTCACATTGTCAAATTTTCCATTTCCATGTCTTCACTGGCACCAGTTCTTCCTCATCTTCAATTTCTTCTTCTTCTGAATCCCTCTTCTCTTTTTCGTCTTGTTTCTGTTTCTTCTCTTTTCTCGTAGGGCACTCTGAATCCCATTGTCCTTTCTCCTGACAACGATATTAGGTATCTGGACTTTTGTCTCTCTTTCTTAGACGAAGCAGGTATTCTGGAGACAAATACCCATTTACCTTTGCAGATATAGCAAACTTCATCAGCACTTACACACTTTCGTATGACTCTCATCAAATCAACGACCAAAAGAGTAAGTTTTGTTGCCAATTTCGCCTGTGAATTATGCTTTCGTATGACTTTTAGCATATATTTGACCAGCAGGTCGATCTGTGCTGACTCTTCCATCTTCTTGATCGTTTGAGAGTGGAATGAATACTCTGACGTTAAGACACTTTCCCTATGTACAGGGACCTGCTGCGTATGAAACCTAGTCAAATGTAATTTTGCAATAAGATGAAACGATTTCATTGAGAAAGTAAAAGGCAATGACGTGCCGTGTCGCCTCACACAAGAGCTGAAGTGTTAGCTCAAATCCGTGTCAGCGATTTCGAAGACGACATAACTGAGCTTTAATCAATGTTCTCCACCTATGCCACAAAACCACGAGTCCTGCTTCACGCCAAAAGAATTTTCGTTCAGTCCGTAAAATATAGTATCACATCTGAGAAACGCAGAAACGAACTTCCAGAAAACTAAGAACGACGGCTTACACCTACAACGTGAAATGTATGAGTTCAACTAGTGCGTAAAACTTAGTCAAATTAAATTTTTATAGTCAAGACGAAACGATCCCTTTTCGAAGAAAAAAGCAGACACCAAGCGACAATGGTGATCCGTGTCACACAACACTTTTCAAAATGTGTATTATTAGAGATTTGTTCTAGCGATCTGCACGGTTAAATTAAATGTTGATGTATTTTGCAATAAGACGGACACAATTTCCATGGGATCGCCCATGGTACCATTGTTCGTGCATTAGTTTAATTTTTTTAAATATTTTTTTATATAAATCGCCTAGAGGATAGACCCAGTAAAGCATGACCATTCTCGTCACTGTGTGAATAGCTACTCAATTCAATTCGAAGTGAACGCGGTAAGAAAATAAGTATAGCCAATGAAATGGCTTACAACGGGTGATGCATTGTTTTGTTCTAAGACTGTGTGGCATAATAATCCCTACGCTCTTGTGTTGTTACCATTATAGTGCAGACAGACTGGAATGTGAACTTACAAGCCCTCTTTGTGCATTTTACCATTTCTTCTTACCACATCAAAATACTGAGCGTCGCAGTATTGGTTCGCGTTTTCAAGCTGACCATCTTTTTTATATCTTACTTAAACATTTTAACATAAACACTCACACTCACATCGGTAGAGTCAGAACAGACGTGTTACAGTATTGAGGGGCATGTTATCTTTTTTTCTTCAAACTAATAAATTTGGGGTTTGTATGAAGTAAAGAACCTAAAGTACAGTGAAACTCAAGGATAATGATCCAATCTGTCTGTCTATTGATGCGTGTGTTTAGTTAAGAAGAAATATGACCTCATAAAACACAAAGAGATACGGCAAGCATGATCAGAATAAACACAACGATGTTTTCCTTCACGCCCGTGTAATTTAGAGTTTCAATCCTCTTTCAAGACAAACTTGGTCTCCTTTTGTAGGGCTTGAAATAAAAAAAACTGAAAAATCTGAAGTACTTTGCTATAGATAATTTCATCAACAGACTAAACAACATAAATACCGTTACAACACCAGAAATCCTTAAATCTTCTATCAAAACGAAATGCATCAAAAAATTAAAGATTAACGATAACTAACCAATGAAACCGAATTTAACAAAGGCAATGACATGTGAAGAAATGTCTCTCACTTTGAAAAGGTAGGCGAATGTAATCTGTCATGCACCATCAACTTGAACAAATTATAAACAGAGAGAAATCTGAATTCAAAATTCATTTTTTTTAAATTGTTTCGTTTCTTTTTTCTTTTTTTGGAACAAATCTAAGCACTAATATAGAGTGGAAAAGGGAAAATGTACATAAAAGCTTTGATATTTCTGAAAAAAATTGAGGGGATATTCCTAACGTTCATAATCACCTATATATGCTTGGACTTGTCTGTGACTTACCCACAAAACAAGATGTACATATTTCTGGTCAAGCTGCAAGTGTGTGCGTGTTTTTGAAAATGGTAAAAATTGGATATACAATTTTCTCGTGACACTTATAAAGTGAAGAGTCTGTGCAAGTGTCAAAAGCCAAAGTCATATTAAGTTTTGTATTTTGTACGGCTTGTAAAGATTTCCACTTTAGAAAATGTGAAGTATCACAAGTTATTATCACAAACAGAAGTGGAACATACGGGCTTGCAAGAAAGAAAATAACCCAGACAGTTGGTGTCATCAAGAGTGCTAGAGACGGTACCCGAACTTGCTTGCTTGCTTACTGGAATTAAAGTGTTTTTCGCTCCAATGGAGCGTGTATCACTGGTTTAATCACGCACCGCGTGATTTTTAATTACTCCCGGGGAAGGAAAGAGAGCCTCATCCCCCAGGCTTTTACGTACTCACAGACTACTTTTAAATTTAGCCACTCAAGGTGTAGGACTAACTAGTCCTTAACAACCTGACGGAAAGGCTTTAAACATGAGTGGGAATAGTCTCACCACACACTCAGTTTTCTTAGTTGGTTTGAAATGCCTCAGGTGTCAACCCAAGCAGTATGTAAAGCCCTCTACGTTTGGTCGGTAGCGATAACGTCATATTAGGACACATGGGCGTGTGGCAGGTGGAAATCGTTCCACATTCTGCCACGTGTACGATGTCCGAGGGTGGTAAAGGAGGAAAAAAGGTGCTCAGCAAGCCAGCGATGGATGTTAAGTACTCCCCAAAACGCCAGCCCGTACTTATTTCAAATCAAGTCCCGTTTTTGCTAATGGACAATAAAAAGTACCAATAATGTGTTTTCCACTGTGCAATTAGTTCAAATCTAACGAGCCTGTTAAATTTCCTACTTCCTAACGTATCTATCTAATATTAGTACTTAGTATACATAAAAATAACCATACTGGTCTTATTTAAATTAATATATCTAAGCGACATATACAAGTTTTGTCACTGTTAGGTTTGACAAGTTGTTTGTTGCGGTGTTCCAATGGGTCAAGTTTGTTTCGAGAATAGTTTAGTCAAGGAGGGATACCAAGCCAAATATGGTTCCCTATTTAATAAAAGATAATCTTTGGAGCCCTAAAAAGGGCTGTTTTTTCTGCTAGAAGATACCACGTCTCTCTTTCGCCCTCACGATCTTTCCCGCACTCTTAGTCTCATTATTCTTGATATCAGGAAATACGTAGCCAAGATGGGCCACAATGTAAGCAGCGGCTTCTACAAGTTGACTGAGGGGGTATCCAGTGTTGGCTTGTCTGTAGAATTGGGGGAGAACTCTGACCCCAAATCCCCATTGAGAAGGTCTTGGTTTAAAGGTGTCCGGAGATTTGTAGGCAACGTATTGTATGGCTCTTATACACTGTCTTGCTTTGTTGACGTCATACAATGCTTGATCTAGCCCCATTTCGGTGTACTTCTCAACGAGGGTCAACGTCCCCCTTCTCCTCCTCAACCGCCTCTATTTCCTCTTCTGGTTCTGATACTAATTCTTCAGTTGAGGTAGATAGTTTCAAATCCGCTGCTGTGGTGTTTGTCGCTGTTATTATTGTTGTGGTTGTTATTGCCTGTAGTATCGGAGTGAGAGAAGAACTTATTGCCTCCGATAATTGAATCTGAGTTTGCTATACCGTTTGTCTAACATAATTGGCCCTTTTTTCTGCCACCACTCTTTCCGGGGTGGGTTGTTTGTTACGTATAGTCGGCTGTTGACTAGATGTTATTTGTGGTCTCGAGGTGGGTGGAGTGCTAACTGGCTGGGTCTGCATTTCTTGCTCCCGCTGCTGTTGCGTATATTTCTTCCCTCCACACCGAGTTCTGGGTCTAATTATTTTAATTTCGTTGTACCCGAACTTACATTATCCATATTATCACCCAAAAAAAAAAAAAAAAAAAAAAAAAAAAAACGCACAGACCTAAAAGAAACAATCACTCAGTTTTTACTGACCATCACTATTTTAAAAATTTTGATAGGCGACGGAAACGAAGGGCTTAGAGTCACACTTTCTAACCAAGATAAAGAAATCATGTGCTTATAGACTCACTTCTGTTTTTTATTTTCTAACTGACTAACATATCATAGGCAATGGAATGTTATTTCTTTTCGAGAGTATGGGGTAGCCCTGAAATTTTTTTTTTTATGTGAACTTGAAGCTATGGCGATCTTTTAGGTTATAAGATGGCAGCCTCCTCTGACGACATGCTTTCTCACAGGATAAGGTCTGCTTCTTCGGAAAGAGAAGAAGAACTCTTTGGTATCGATACGACAGTCGACAAAGCCTCTGTCAGGTTCATGCTGTTGCTGCTGTTGCTGCTCTCTCTCTCTCTCTCTCTCTCTCTCTCTCTCTCTCTGCTGTTTATGAAGTCTGTACTTCTCCGTCCATTCTTCTTTCTCCTTCTTGATTTCCTCCTTCAAGAGCTCTTCTTTCAGGTCTTCAGTGACTTCAACATTCTCACATTCTCTATCTCTTCAGGTCGCGATATCAGACTTGCCATGACCCTATGCAAATTCACATAGGCTTCGTACAACTTAGCTAGTCTGGAGCACATCTTCGTAGGAGGATGAGTCGACAATGGATGGTTAGACTGGAAATTACCCCGGTTTTTAAAGTCAAAGCGCGGACGTGAAGGAAAACATCCCCACACGGTTTTCGAGTCGGACCGTTCAGTGAGTGTCATGAGAGGGATAGTAAGAAGTCAAAGAGCATAAATCAAACAAATCACAAAGGCATTTTTTCTTTCTTCAAAACACAACATTTTTTACTCAGAATCACTTAACACTAACAATAATTAAACAATATAACATCAAACATTTTTTTCAAATCAGAAACATTTCTTTCAACTAACACTCTACTTTAAACAGGGTTGACAACGTTGTGAATGAAATTGTGATTTCCACTGTTGGAAGTCATTAGGCCATTGATGGACACTACGTTTCCTAGCTTGAGACAAAAGGTAAGCATAATGGTCACAAAACCATTGATCTACTTTCACATCGTTTCTAGAAGAAGAACGAGGATCAAAATGAGTCACTAAATGTTCTAAGGAATAACCCAGGCTGCGATGATGCAGAAAATACACACAATATTGTCCACACACCAAGGAATATGTGCCTTGTAATTTCACATTATTGAATCGGGTAGTCTGAGCATTTCTTCTCATAAAGTCGATGATATCGTCTTCCAGAGGAGGCAATCCGTACGAATCGAAATATTCCACACATCCTTCTTGAGGAAAGTAGACGGCTACCCAGTGGGTTCCTGGGAGATGACTGTCGTCCGTGTTGATCACATAAGCTTGATGGTCTTGAGGTTTCCGATGAGGGAGTTCATCTTTAGCACAGACGACAGGATTCCAAGAAGCCGTGTACGAACTGTGGTTCAAAAGGTAATAAAGTTCCCAGGTATCCATTGATTTGTGTGGTTTTCTTCTTCTTCTTCACAGGTAATGATAAGTGATCAATTCGATCCTGACTTTTTGCTTGAAAATGTCTGACAAGTAACCGTTTCTACGTCTCGTCTCCCAACTCTGATCCAACAGAGCTTCGATGCGATGGATCTCTTGAGTTGTTAATGGAGGAAAAGAATGTTCACGCAAGCCTTTATACCACTGTTGCCACACGTCTTCTTCTGAGATGAGACTCCAAGCTTCGTCCAGATATTCATCTAATTTTTCTGCTTGACTCAACATCAGGCATTTATCGTGTTGAATTTGACTGGGATGATCGTTATGACATCCATAGCAATCTTTCTTGATCAATTCTTTCATTTTTTCTGCCAAGACTATAGCATAACAGGAAACTAAATGGGCTTCTTGTTCTGGCCATCTAGATTTCATCATGGTGACTTCTTCGTCTTTGTCTTTGGGTTTTCCTTCCTCGGGATCTTCACATTCTATGTCCAAAGAATCCCTACTATATAAACATTGCCAAAAGTTTTCCATGACTTCTAATAGTCTAGAATGACTTCTCTCAAACTGTTGATTTCTATCGTATTGTCAAATTCAGCATACAGGATGACGTTCACCATATTATCTGCGTTTAGATTTTCTGCAAACTGAATTTCCACACGAATCTGGTCGGATTTTATAGGGTGGAAATGTCTCTCGTCGCTGTCTTGACTTACAGTTCGTTAGAGAACCGTTTTCGAAAATGGAGTTTCACTGTAACTTTCCCTTTGGTGAATGGAATATTTTGTCCCAGATCTCCTTTTATAGCAATGTTGACAGTGTCCAAATAAGATTTGCTGACGGGTAAATAATCAGGATGTGCAAATTCGCGGTGTACGTGATAGGTGTTTCCACCTTCCTGGTCACTGGTCGTGGCACTATCCACTTTGAAAGGAATGACACGCAGTAACGGTACGGAGGTGTGTCCCACCACGTTGTACTCCACCACATCGGAATGCACAAAGATTAAATTCAGTCCTTGGTTCAGTTCTACCGGGTTTCCAAAAGCTCTGTAAAAATCCATATTACTGTTGATCTTGGGGCTCAAATTGTTTGCGACCATTTCTGCATGTCCACCCAAAATTTCAAACAAGCTACCATTGAACCTGAGGGACAATGTGTACGTATCTTGAAATTTGATCATGAGACGATGGGCCACTTTATGGTACTCAATCTTCACACTTTTTTTGGCTCTGTTCAGTGCTTTGCCAAAGGCTAAGTTGAACCTGTCCGCAATAGTGTCCACCAAATGTTCACCACTAAAATAATAACCTGAAGGAATTTTCAAGGTGTAGATAATGACGGCTGTATTGCTGGCTGGTCTTGTGTCCCCTAAAAACCCGATTTTATTGATTTCTTCTTCCAATTGGACATTCAGGATTTCCACCTGGAAAGTGTTTTGCTTTTCGGTGATGTTTTTGATTTGTGTTGGGTGAATGATTTCCACCAAAGCCATTTTCCAATGGGCTTCGTGATCTAATTGGATGGTTTGAGGTAACTTGACCGTGTAACAGCACAAAGTGTTGTTGGGAAACACCTCCATAGAACTGTCACTGGGTAAGGTTAAGTAAAATTGGTTGTTATTGTTCATAATTCCAGAGTCCTGTGACTGTCCGAGGGGTTACTGGACGTCAGAGGCGTGTCTCCGCCCAAAATGTTGTTGTTGTTGTTGTTGTTGTTAGAGTGGTGACTGACACTGGACGCAAGATTCCCTTTCTTGCGTTCGAGGAGAATTTCAGGAAGGGATTGGGAAGCAGGTAACCGATGCAACTGCTTAATAAAATCGTCCACAATTGTTTGTCTCCTTGTTGCAAACTCAAATTGGCAATGGCTGCCCCGATGATACAATGCACCACGAAGATTTGGTAGAAAAAGACGATTTGCGTTTTAGGCACACGTTCTCCACACCACATCCACAAGGGTTGTTTTTGCAAATCTTGTAGAGAAGAACTGGGTGAAGGAGTGATCGCAGTAGCTGAATCTGTGTGAAAGGGCATGATGGTCACTTCTTTTTATAGTCGATGATTTGCGAAACGTCGATCCAAGAATCAAAACTGGGTGGATATCCTTTCCTACGTACTTTGACTTCTTTGACACGTTGTTTGCCCCCCTTACGGGTTCTGCGTTCGAGAATGCCTTCGATGTCGTACATGTCTTATTTTTTGGTGACACGACTTGATTTGAAATAAGTACGGGCTGGCGTTTTGGAGAGTACTTAACATCCATCGCTGGCTTGCTGAGCACCTTTTTTCCTCCTTTACCACCCTCGGACATCGTACACGTGGCAGAATGTGGAACGATTTCCACCTGCCACACGCCCATGTGTCCTAATGTGACGTTATCGCTACCGACCAAACGTAGCGGGCTTTACATACTGCTTGGGTTGACACCTGAGGCATTTCAAGCCAACTAAGAAAACTGAGTGTGTGGTGAGACTATTCCCACTCATGTTTAAAGCCTTTCCGTCAGGTTGTTAAGGACTAGTTAGTCCTACACCTTGAGTGGCTAAATTTAAAAGTAGTCTGTGAGTACATAAAAGCCTGGGGGATGAGGCTCTCTTTCCTTCCCCGGGAGTAATTAAAAATCACGCGGTGCGTGATTAAACCAGTGATACATGCTCCATTGGAGCCAAAATCACTTTAATTCCAGTAAGCAAGCAAGCAAGTTCGGGTACCGTCTCTAGCACTCTTGATGACACCAACTGTCTGGGTTATTTTCTTTCTTGCAAGCCCGTATGTTCCACTTCTGTTTGTGATAATAACTTGTGATACTTCACATTTTCTAAAGTGGAAATCTTTACAAGCCGTACAAAATACAAAACTTAATATGACTTTGGCTTTTGACACTTGCACAGACTCTTCACTTTATAAGTGTCACGAGAAAATTGTATATCCAATTTTTACCATTTTCAAAAACACGCACACACTTGCAGCTTGACCAGAAATATGTACATCTTGTTTTGTGGGTAAGTCACAGAGCAGCAGGGAAGTTCTACAGACCAGTGGTTCCAGACCAAATAAAGCCTCCTACGAGAACATTTCCCGTAGAAGCCTCAGATTTCAAAAATAAGCCTTCCTACGAAAATTAATTTGCGTAAATTCACTCCCGACTGCAATTTTTTGTGTGCAAATTCAATGATTCTGGACAAGGATTTGGGGGGGGGGGGGAATTTATTCTGGTGTCGACGAAGTTTGCGAAGTTTGGCTGCGGATCCTAATTTTACCTCGCATTAAAACAATATAGTTGAAAATAATATGAGTCGGAAAGCTAGTAGAGTTGGAGAGCCTCATTCTGCCAGATTAGCGCGAGAGCAATTAGCGGCATTAAAGAAGCTTATCCCGACAAAACAATTATTTAAGAGAAATGTTCGTGGTTACGAAGATGTACAACATGGAATTGCCGAGGAATCATTGAAATGGTTGAAGCCAGTTACCGGAACAATCGAGCAAGTTGTATTTGGTGACGAAAAAGATCCGGATACTAGGAAAAGGGGAATTTTTCCCATGTTGAAAGGTATTGAGGAACAATCACGAACATTACCCGATCGATTAGCAATAGCAGCAGCAGCACAAGGGCAACAACCTGCAATTGATTCTGGAGCAAGTAATGGAAAACCTAAAGTAGGAAAACCGGGAGTAAAAAAAGGGAAGTTTAGTATCGAGAATTTAAGAGAAAATTTCACCGATGAGGGATGGGAAATAATATCACGACCGCTCTCGACACTGTATACCATAGATCGAATTGGTCAATTTGCGGAAGATATGTTTAATATTCGAAATGAATATTTGACTGAAATAGGAAAGGAAAAATATAAAAAACGTAATAGTTGGTATAGCATGTTATATAAAGTTTATGCGGAAAAAACACATGCGAGTGAAAGGGATCCATTTTTTAGAAGATTTTTAGAAGCAGCAGATGGTAGATATAAACATAATAAGCAACTAGCGGAAGAAATAAAACAACAGAAGAAGGAAGAAAAAGCTAAAACACGAAGGAGAAAAGTAATACCACAGGAAGAGGATATTCAACCACAGGAACCGATAGTTCAACCACAGGAACCGATAGTTCAACCACAGGAATTAGGAGCTAGACCAAAAGAAAAAATTCCACCTCAGAAAAAAGAAGATATTCAACCACAGGCACCGATAGTTAAACCAGCACAACCTAAGGCACAACTTTCCGAAGATATAAGGATGAAGGAAGAATATGAACTTCATCCAATAAAACTTGATACTAGTGTAACCGCTGATAATTATTTGAACACGAACAAATTGTATTTACTTAGTAACTATGATTCAAAAGTTCAGATGGCTGCAGATGATTCTATTGAAAATAGAAGATTTTTTTTGATAAGACCTATATCTGATAAAGTCGAAGAAGTTGATTGGCTGGCGATAATTTATTTTGGCACTTTAGGAAAACCAATAGACTATTCTGATAAAAATTTTGAAAAATTTATATCGGATGTTGGTGATTATAAATTTACGAAGCTAAGGGAAAGTCTATCGTCTACAAGGAAGAGTGATATATTAATCCCGGGTTTCCCCCCCCCCTTCCTTTCAACTCCCCTTAGAATCACCATTAACGTCGTCAGGGACATCGTCAGGAGAAGTATTCGAGGAAGCGTTATCGCCATCGTTATTTTCAGAACCAAAAACAGGAAGCGGATATACAATTTGCCCTGACAGTGTTGTCAACGATGTATCTCGCCTCGAGGTATTAATCGGAGGAAAACGAGCAGGAAATAACTCTCGCGAAGTAATTAACGAAGCCTCAGATATTTGTCAGCGATTATTCCGCGGTGGCATCATTAATTCTCACATTTACAAGGAACTTGTCGATGAGCTCATCGATTAAAACAACACAATTGAAATAACATGATTGTTCACAAACATCAGCGCAGACCCAAACAGGTCCGCATAGTAAACTCTAGATTGCCCGTGTACAAATATATCCACGGCAATGGATTCGGTGATATCATTGGAAGTCTCGTTACGCGAGTAATACCTAAAATCGGACCCACGATCAAACAATTCGCGTCAAAAGCAATAGGAAAAATCGGCGAGACTGCCATTTCTGGTATCGGTAATTTGGCCAGTAAAGGCTTCAATGCTGTCAAAAGTAAAATATTAAATTTAGTGCGCAAAAAACAACCCGTCAAATTACCCATCACCAGAGAAATGCCACCCGAAATCAGCAAAGTCATAAACGACGCGGCAAATAAAAAAATAAACGATCTAGCACAGGAAGTTGCTAAGACAAATTTAGCGCAGGAAGTTGCTAAGACAAATCTCGCAAATGAAGTTGCTAATACAAGTTTTATTTCAGGCAGTGGTCTTCGTTTTAGATGATATTCTTAATAATAAATGTTCGCACAAGTGTCAAATGAAGTGTTCGACATGGACGAGCCCGTAGGAAGAGACACATCCGTGCGAGATTTCCAGTATTTCTCGTACGATGCAGTTGAACCAAATACACCTAATCGCTTGGAAATTCAAGTTCACGATACAACAAGATATTTTCTTCCATCTGAGGCATATATCGAAGTTATCGGGGAAATTATTAAAACAGATAATACCCTCTATGGGGCAGATTTTAGAGTCGGATTTGTTAACAACGGTATTATGGCGTTATTCAAGAGCGCCACTTACATGATTGATGGAAGAGAAATTGAGTCAATTACTAATGATGTTGACTTAGCAACGACGATAATAGGCCTAGCTAGATACTCGGATGATTTTACTAGATCAGCTGGTCCTAGTATGATGTTTGCCAAAGATAATTCTGACCGTCCCGAAAGTAGGCCGTTTGACATCAGACAACCCAACAATCGCGCCAATCCTGCTGTTGTCAATAATGATGTCGAAGATATGATCATTAAACCTTATCCTGATTATAATCTCGGATTTGCCACGCGAAAATCTATGCTGCAAGGACTTCACAGAAGATTCTCTTGTGCTATTCCGTTATCCCATATATTCGGATTTTGCAGGCATTTCAGAAAAATTATTTACGGAGCGAAACATACCATAACACTTATTAGAAAAGGAAATAGCGATGATGCTATCTGGCGAGAAGGTAATATCGATTACGCTACTAACGTGATAAATGCTCTCGATGCGGGAAATGCCGGCCAGGTAAAATTACTCAAATTTACCTTGTGGATGCCAGCGATAACTCCATCAATAATCGAAGAAGAAAAATTATTGTCATTTATGAACCAAGGCGGTAAATCTATCATGTCATGGCTAACAACAACAACAGATTCTATAACTACCGATATTGATGGTGATTTTACTTGGCGTATTGCATCGCAGCAAGGTACCTCTGCACCTAGGCATATCTTTATCGCTTTTTTGCACACGCGAAGATATCATCAATTATACAGCCATATGATATTCGATAGTATCAACGCAACAAACGTGTCACTGAGAGTAAATGGCCAACAAGAACCATCAGAGGAAATATCAATTAATTTTGAAAATTATTCGACAGCTCGCGCGTATTATCGATTGCTAAGTTTTATGGGTCGCGATCAAAATATCGATACCGGATTGCAAATATCACAGCTAGATTTTAATACTCGCTATCCTATCTATTACTTTTCCCTGGAGCATCTCGATTTGGTAAAGCAATCCGTTGTTGATATTCATTTCAAAGCTAGAATTCGCACAGGAAATAATTTATATAGAGCCATCGCGGTGATCCTCAGCGATAGAACAATGATCCTGGAAGGCATCAGTGGCAGAATGAGAGTCATCGATGCTCCTGTCGAGAACATGTGACAAATTCTAAATTTAGATTAAGCGGTTATTAATATGCCATACGAGCACGTCAGTGTAACTCTGACCCCGGGTCAGATAAAAAAGCTCCAAGCAGCAACAGCAGCGCGACGCGGTTTGAAATTAACCTTGAAAAACAATCAGATTCACGGTGGGCCTAACAAACTATCACTAACTAGAGGTCAACGTGAACGTTTCTCCAAGGCCAAATCAGCGAATTCCGGCGTTCATGTGAATCTCTCAATAGGCGCAATCAAAGACATGGTCAAAATAGGCGGATTTCTTCCTTTTCTTCTTCCTTTACTGGCTCCGTTAATAACAGGCGCAGTATCGGCCTTAGGTGGATTCGGGGCTAAAAAAATAATAGAAAAAGTTACAGGAGGACGATACGGTAAAAAAAAATATCATCGCGGATCCGGCCTAAGACTAGGACGACCCCCTTTGTACGGATCCGGCCTAAGATTAACACGCCCCTATCAAATTTAGATCTAATCAACGAAGCAAAGAAAAAAAAAAAAAAATTTTTCAGAGGTGTATTTATGCGAGATCAACTACCAGACAAACCAAACTCTACCGAGACAGGAATAATAAATCTCGATAAAAATACCGGCCCTGGCACGCACTGGGTTGCCTACGCGATTAATCCTCGCGAAGTCGTTTATTTTGACTCGTACGGATTAGCACCACCGAAAGAATTTATCAACTACGTGTCTTCGCTGAAACTTCCGGTTTGGTATTCGACACTTCCAACGCAGACATTAGCGGATCCGCCAATATGCGGCCCAGAGTCAATTAACGTCCTCGAAGCAATTTCAAAATCATCCGGTCCTTATAACAAAATTTTATTTGAATATACCGTAGATAAATATCATGGTTGACATTTACGGTAGATTTATCTACAGGAAGGAAAAAGCAGAAGTGACTGACGTCGATCTATCAAAGTTCGCAACCAAGAGCGATATTAACAATCTTCTATCGCTGTCAGAGGTGGATCCTGGTGAAGTTGCTGTTTTTCAAAATACCGAAGGAAGATTACAAACCAGCAACGTGAAAATAACTGATATAATCAAGCGAGATGAATATAACGAACGTTTCGAGCAGTTTACTCGTTTGTCAGATTCGGTAACAAAATCCATCGCTGATATTACTGATATTATCACAAAGTTACCATCGAAGGCCAATATCGCTGATGTAGAAAAATCCGACAATGAATTGTCAACGGCGTTGCTTCTAAAGGTTGATAAGGCAATTTACGATGATGCTCAAGAAAAATTCTCAAAGCGACTCAATAAGCTAACTAATGATCTTAAAAAACTAGACGATGCCTTAAGCAAACTTAGCAAAAAAGTTGACGAGAATATAAAAAAATTCACTGACACTTCATTCGTCGCAGATCAGCTAGAAAAAAAGAAGGTTGATCAGGAATTGCACGATGATCTCAGCGATAAGGTAGGAAAAATCAACGAAGATATCACTAAGATCACCACCGAAGTTAACGAAATAAAAACCACAATGAAACAAAAAGGCGATAAATTATTATACGACGATCTTAGTGAGAAAACAAAATCCATCAACGATGATATTAACGCAGTACGCCAAATCGCAAATGAAAAAGTTGATAAAACATCACACGATGATCTCAGCAAAAAATTAACAAAAACCACCGGGGATGTTACTAATATTCTTGCCGATGTTGCCAAGATAAATACCGCAATGGGTGAAAAAGTCGATAAAACATCACACGACGACCTCAGCGAGAAAATAAGAAAAATCGACGAGGATATTACTAAAATTAACGATGAAATTAACGCGGTACGCGTATTAGCGAATGGAAAAGTCGACGGATCTGTCTTCCTCGGTGAAATATCAAAATTGAGCGGGGATCTTATCATTGCGACTAAAAAAATTGACGAAATCAACACAAAATTATCGCGTATTTCGATACCAGATCAGGTGATAACAAAGGAACTTTCCTTTCATATACCATTTGTGCTGAGGACACGAAATATTACCTGGACAGTTTTTAATGATTCCTTTAACTTTACCGCGCCAATTCAGGGTGTATATCGAATATATCTTATTACGGGGTCAATAAAATTTAACGTGACGGCCGATCATCACGAAATTTATGAACATTATCCTGGATTTTTCATTATTTCCATGGATGAAAATAACACTGAAACTTTTAAGTTAGAACCAGAAGTTAGAACCACCGTGGGGCCATTGCATTATTATGCAATTTTCGAATATTTATCGAGTTGGACCATAATTGGTAAACCCTGGATTGGTGAAGTTGCCGAGGTAGAGAAATTTGAGTTATTTGAGAATGGAAAACCGATTTTTCCAAACATCCGCAATTGATTGGATAAACTAACTAATAAATGACCGCATCGGATTACCGTTATAATCAAGCGCGATCATGGCAGGATTCGATAAAGAAACTCCTAGACGAGTATCAAACAAAAATAAAAAAATACCAGCGTAGATTAGTTATCATTGACGTCGCCGTGTATACGGTATCCGCGGTAGTCGCTGGTGCTGGAATAATTTTATCGTAGCAACGATAATAATCTCGTCAACAACAACAATCGCTGGTGTTCTCAATATCGTAGCGAAAAAGATATCCTCGTGCACGAGTGAGAAATTATCGTTGTACAAAAACAAATTATCCAAGGTCAACGACGCGTATTCGAAATTATCATCGCTGCTTTCCGAGAGTCTCAACGATGGCGTTATCTCCGATCCAGAATTTTCTTCGATGATCAGTATTTACTCCGAGATTGAACAAATGAATATTAATAATGTCAGAACTAGCCCAGATCGTGACAAACACGACTCCGCCGACAACAACACTAATATCGTTAAGCTCAACCAAGCCTGAATTTAGCATTAATTTTCAAACACCAATTAGCGTCAAAGAAATTGCGTTAACACAATTGCGTGTCTACAACAGCTGGCCTAATATCAGATCAAAATCATTTGGTAAATTATTGTCAAACAATTCACTTGTTATCGCTAATAAAAAACGCGCCGATGGATCTCCCGATTGGTTCACTGTTAGTATACCAACAGGCAGTTACGAAATTGAGCAGCTGGATAAGGAATTTACCAGCAGGATATCAAATATAACCGGCGATGCTACTCCAGGAATAAAGATATCCTCACATGAACCAACACTATCGTCGATCATCGAGGTATCATCACCTTACATGGTAGATATTTATCATTCGTCGATTAGGACCGTATTGGGTTGGCCTGAAATTCCACCCGGGGAGATAATAACGCCAGAACCAAAAAAAGAAGATTTTATCAGCAATGAAAAAAACTATCACGGAATCAACTTGGACTACATCGATAAATATGAAAAAATGAAAGAAAACCTCGATTTTTCTTCAGGTTCTGTGTATATGCTGGATTTGTTCGAGGATGGTATCAAATTATTGTTTGGTGAAATTATTAACGAATACGAGAAACAAAAAAAATTATTAGATCATTTTTTCCAGGAGTGCATATTTAACGTGCAAACTTCATGTAACGAAATTACCATAACAGTAGAGCGAATAAATAAATTAGCCGCTGATATGGAACTCATCAACAACCTAGCGACGGAAAATATACAAAACAGCGCTGTTTTTGGTATTGGTTATATTATTACGGCATTCATGCAAAGACATAACTTAACCGAGAGGACACTGCTAAGTTACAAATTTCCTGGTTATAACGTTAATGAAATGAGAAAATTTGTCACTGATACCACTGATAAGTTATTTCCTAAATTACACGATGCGTGGACTAAGAAAAAATTACAAGCAGAATCGATTTTGCAGCATAACAACGACGGAGTGGGGCAAGGACGGCATATTTCACCTGGTATCGTTAATATAACAGAAGTTATCGCGATTTATCTTCACGCGGATGTTGTCGAGGGTAGCTATAATGTTGATTCGTCAGAGTCAAATCAGGCGCAGCAGGGATTTATCTTGTATTCGTTTTCACCTAACGTCCCTCCCGGATATTTGATAATAAAGGAACCGGTGAATCCGTTTTATTTGCGATGCCACAATCGGTTGTTGTCGAAGATAAATTTCAAACTAACGAATCAAGACGGAAATTTGCTTGATATCCGCGGGGAAACATTAAGTATCAATCTACTGGTAAGATCGTAAATCTGTACACCAAGGAAAAAAGGCTAAAAAAAATAAATAAAATCCAATGAAATTTTCAAAATTAGTAATTTTTGGGGTTTTTTTGTGGAAATATTCACGAGGATATTTCCTTGGCCTTACTCTCATCGACAAGTTTTTTCAGTTGTCTGATGCGCGAGCTTGTATTTTTTTTTGACTCGTATGCGTCTGATAAAATCAATCTAGCTTTTTCTACCAGCGTCGATAATTTAACAAAATCCTCGATGCGATCATCGCTGACTGTCGCAAGTGATTGATACATCGCAATCTGGATTTTCTTTATTAATTTGTATTCGGATGGTAGCGTGTATTTGTATTCGAGTTTCCCCTGAACAATCGCCTCGAATTCGGATCGGATTTTATTCGTGTCCAACTCCGATGGAAGATTTATTTTTTTCCTTAGATCATCGATAGCTTCGATAATATTGTTTATGGTTTGTTCATTCATGTTATATTAATTTTGTAATATTCAATTAATCTTCGTCGAATATTATTGGGATATAGGAGAATTTGATCCAAGTGCCGAGATTATATGAAAAAGTTGCGTGAATTATTCCCTCTGCCGCATATCGCACCGATGCTGGATGAATACGAAAATACCTCCCAGCGCCTCTCATCGACGTGAATATCATCTCCTCACCCGTTTCTTGATTTATTGTTTTAACCGACTTAGCTGATCGTGCGCCACCGGTATTGCCGGATCTTAAATTTTCGCTCTGCGTCACTGCGCGAAGATTGGAAAGTTTATTATTGATTTTATTTCCATCGATGTGATCGATAACAAGTCCAATCTCTATTGGTCCGTGATAGCACTCGTATACGAACCGATGGTTGGAATAATTTTCGCATCTTCCTTTTTTGTTTTTACCGACTGAAAATCTGAGATAGCCATTGTTATAAACCCTACCAACATTTTTCTTCGTTCTGATATGTCTGACGGTACCATCGGATGATGCTTCGTAACCCTCGATCGTAGGATGCGATCTATACTCGTGTGTGATTTTCATTGCAGGAATCGTTGATTTCATTTCCATTATATAATAATTATCTGTCTAAATCATAATTTGCCTTGAATCGATTAATATAATCCTCTTCGCAGGTTATCACCGAGGAAGATTTCTTTTTGTAATATCTGAGCAATTCCCGATAATTTTTCCCTCCACAGGATAAACACAATCGAGTCTTTCCTCGAGTGCCAACTTGACAAACTAAACACCGTTGTGGTCCTTTACTGCCTCGTCGAATCGCATATATGTGAGCGCCACAATATTCGCCTCTGCAGGATTTGTCGCATGATTTTGTTGATCCGATTGGTATCCATTTGCATTTCATTATATAATTTAAACATTTGTCTAAAATATAATAATGGATACATTTGATCTTGATGAGGCAGAATATATCATTCCTGAGGTTGATCGTGCCAAAAAAGAATTTTTCGATGATGGGGGGATTCATGTTTGGTCGACGTGGAAAACTAACGCTGTTGATGCTACGATGAATCTGGATCGGGCGAAAAAAATAATCGAGCACATAAAATCCGAACATAAGGAAGAACGATTTATCTTTGGAATAAAATTTATTGCACAAATGCCTGACGACACTTGGATTATTCGCGATAAACGAGATCCCGTGCGTGGCGGTAAGAAAAACGTCGTTCTTGATAAAAATTCGAAGCCAGGATTATTATTGGGAATCGATGGTCCTTATTATGCTAGGGCGTATCCATCTAGCGCTGTTGTCTATGGAATTTATCGGCTAAATAACAACCCGGATGTGAAAAATCTACCCGCGATGAAAGAATCACCGATGATAAACTGCGTGGCTGAGCGCGTTATCGAGCATATGAAAAACGCTCGTCGTGGATCTGGATTGACTCAGTTGAGATTGAATAAAATTAACGCGTGGGCGAAGACTGTTGTTGATGGCGCATCGATTGACGATGTTGCTGTGTTGAGCAAGAAACTTAAATTTCCTATCACGGTGAAAACGTTATCGGGAGAAATATTATATTCTTCGCCATATAGATCTCGAGGAGTTCCAATCGAAATTATTGATCATAATTCACATGCGTGGTCGCAATCGGTAATGATATTCCCGCGAGATCGGGTTGTTAAATTTTATCCCGTGGAAGGCGCAAAAGACAATTCTGATGCTATGTTCAGATATATCAAAATATTAGCCGCATCTGATCCGATATCGGTTTGGTTATTCTCGAGTGAAGAAAAATACGATCAGTTTATATTGCCGCGAGGAGATATTTACCGTGATGAAAAATTACATGAATCTATGAAAAATATCGCGGTGAAATATTCGTCAAATCCCGATCAGTTATTAACGAACTGCTTTACTGTTCCATCTGTTGCTGCTCACGCTGCCAGAGAAAGAAATTCGTGGAAACCTACAAAAAATGAATTTCTCACTGATATTCAACTTAGCTGTATCGAATACGGCCATGGCGGATTGTGGAATACCAAGTATTATTTCGAAGATATGATTTCCGTTGATATGAGCGCGTGCTATCCTGGAAGTTTCCTTGGATATGGCGATTGTGCGGATTATTTTGCTAAATTCGGCCATCCCACCAACGAAATGACAAGGGTAGCAATTAACGGACCGTTGCCTGATTTTGTCATGACGGGATTCGCTTATGTTACTTCATTCGAGTTTGCTGAAAATTTACATAAAATTTGTTATATTTGGTTTGGTCGGCATTTCTCTCAACGCAGATGGGTCCCTATAGTGTTATTGAGATATATGCTAGATTCGTCAATGTTAGT
The DNA here is from genome assembly GCA_028554795.2 of Sinohyriopsis cumingii. Taxonomy (NCBI): domain Eukaryota; kingdom Metazoa; phylum Mollusca; class Bivalvia; order Unionida; family Unionidae; genus Sinohyriopsis; species Sinohyriopsis cumingii. The sequence continues at coordinate 2,645,539 of JAPYKE020000126.1, read as the reverse complement.
ATCGTTGACAGTAAGCGAGGCAATTATATCGTATAGAAAACAAACTAAGGTGTGGCTACCGACGGACTGTGAAAACGCGAAGGATATTGGAAGAAAAATAATTGGCAAATTTACTCAAGGAGGATCCGTTGATCATAAACACCGACACGCTAGGTTATTTATCAACGACGCCGAGATGGATTTTATTATTGCCGATACGGTATCGCGAGGAATATTCTGCAACAGAGAGAATATTATCATTGACGGAGAAAAATTGGGTACCGTAATTAGCTATCTTGATGGAGAATCAGCGCAGTATACGCATTTGAGATCGTCGATGCTCGCTTATGTGAGTATAAATTTACTGTCGATGATAAATAAATTTTCTGATATCGCGGTAAGGGTCGCAACGGACTCGTTTTATATCGATAAGAAATATCAGTATAGGCTGGAGAATTTAATCTCCGATGGCTCTTGGGGCACTTGGAGGATAAAAAACGAGGATATTCTAGATTACTGTGAGGACGCCGATGTCGAAGATTGCGATAAATTTCATCGAGATAAATTTGAGGAAATATCGACGGCTGCATCTGCATTTGACCCGATTTCACGTAACAAATTCGTTTACATGAATGGACCTGGTGGTAGCGGTAAAACAACACGAGCGATAAATTTATTTGCGAAATCTGATATGATAGTGTTGACTCCAACTCACAGATTAGCGCGAGAAATAAGGCAACGCGGCGTTGATTCTTGCACATATCACAGTTATTTCAAATACAGCGGTGGATTATGGGATTCGGCTCGTATGGGAAATAAATATATCAACAAAATTATAATATTTGATGAAATTTGCACAGTAAATTTAGTTGTATTAAAATCGTTCCTGATCTGGCTGGAGGGGAAAAATACCGCCGTGGTAATGTGCGGAGATCATGGCCAGCCTGATCCGATTGATGGTGAATCTCCTCACGAATGGCTCAGGAACTTTGTTGACTATTATGAGGAAATCGACGCTGATTATAGATCCGATGATATTTTACTGACTGAATTTAAGAAATTAATTCGATTACAACCGAATAAAATTCAATGCGATGTGATGAGAAGAATAATCGACGAGACTCCGATGGATATTTTTCTAAATTTGTGGCGTCCCGATCATCTGATTGTTGCTAGCAGAAAAATTGTTCGCGATATTATTCAGGATATGTTATTCAAGCTTCATTGTGAGAAATTTCCAACATTGCAGGTGCCGTTATGTTACAGGCCCGCTGATACCAGGAAACAAAATATTAGTGTTACCTTACCATGCGGAGAGGAAAAAATCTTAGTCTTGAATGATATTATTCTTGTTGATATTAATCTTGTTAATGACGCGATAAACGCAGAAAGATCGCCATGGAAATTAGGCTACGCAACAACGATACATTCATCGCAGGGATTAACCGTAGATGGCCAAGTTTGGATCATCGATGATAGAATTTCCTGGTCAAATTTAGTTTATTTAGCCGTGTCTCGAGTAAGAAAATTATCTCAGTTAGGTAGAATTCGGTTTCACATTAATGACGCCGGAGGTAATTGAGTATCTTTCGGTATTATCTGCAATTCTTCTTTGGTAAATCCGCGTTGTGGAGCTAGTGAATCTAGGAAATAAATTGCTGGTCTTCCTGACGATCTTGTTACGGCTGATATTTTGTGTGTTGTAACGCTCCAATTTGGATCGGTTGCTCTTTTTCTTCCTCCTTCGGCCTCGCCTTCTTTATATAAATACCGGACCGTAACGTTGCCTAGCACAGGCGAAATTGTGGAATCTCGCTTTAGGGGTATCTTCGTTCTTGTAATTGCAATTGCGGGTTTCATTGCTATTATTCGTGTTACTTCGTTATTTAGCGCGTTAATCACGTGAGGTAATCTTGTTACCCAATCATGAGATCGATTATCCTGAATAAATTCACGCGCGTACTGATATCCAAATAATCGTTCTGCAAGAGTTTTATTGAATCTTTCGACGATAGCCTGATTGTGATGAACACCTACAATACCGCGACGGATTTTAACATTATTCTTTTTCATCAGTGAAGTAACCGCGCCAAGAAATTCTCGACCTGGATCAACCTGGAGAAGCTTCGGCCAGGTCAACGGGGATCGTGAATAAATTTCGCTAAACGCCTTAGCGATCTCCGTTGCTGTTTTATTCGATAACGGTTCCGCTTCCTTGTATCTGCTAGCGATATCAACAACCGTCAACACATACTTGTATGTGACTCCGTCGACGGTATCGTAAGGAAGAAACATTAAATCAGCTTGATGAACTTCATTAGGGACGCTGACTGAGAAACTCGCATACGGTATTCTCTTAGGCGGAGGAAGATAAATTTGCCAGACTGCCTGTTTCGATAACCACGATTCAGCGGTGGATTGTTTTACTTTTGCTGCCTTGGCGAGTTTGGCTATTGCTGATTTTCCTCGCCAGAATCCTCGCGGAGAATAATATATTTGCTCCATTATTATTTACCAGCGCCGAGTACTAATTTACCTTTCATCGCACCTTTTATCAACCAAGTTGCCAATTTTTCTTTGAAACTTTTGTCAGGAATCGCGTTTAGTGCGTGAATTAGCCTAATATCAGCGAGATGTCTTTGTTGTAAATCCCCGCTGCGATACGCAAGATCATGATAGTAACACGCGTTATCGATGGCGTTTACTGGATCTTCGCCGGGATTTGGTTGATTATTATCGTTGAATCTTATATCGAGCCTCGTACCAGGTCCGCAGTAATTGTATCCTGGCAGATGTTTTTCTCCGGGATATTTCGCCCAAGGCAACCCGGGTAGATTTTTCATGGAGGCGGTAATGTCTCCTCCGGTTCTTCTATTTTTTTTTTTACAAATCTGAACTTGCGTGTCTTACAAACTTCGCATTCTCCTGCAATTGCGTTCCTGTTATTGCGTGTGACAATTTCGATTGGATTTATCGTAGCTGTGTGAGTGCGACACTTAACACAATATAGATCCATGTATTTTAGTAACATGAATGTAATTGATTTTTCGGCCACGAAGCGACGCGAGCAAGCGAAACACAACGCGGTGTTACCGAATTCGATAAGGATGATAATTATTGGCCCGTCTGGTTCTGGAAAGACGCAATTGTTGCTAAATTTGATAATGCGATGGCTAAAATGGGATAAATTGTATTTGGTTGCACCGTCCGTTGATGATCAGCGTTGTTATCAAGTGCTAAAGGAATTTAGCGACAATACCGACGAAGGCACGATAGAATTCATCACAGACATCAATGAAACTCCATCAGTGGAAAATTTAGATGGCGATGTTAATAATCTTGTTGTATTCGATGATGTTATGCTGGATAAACAAACTAATCCGGCTAGGATATTCTCGCGTGGCCGACACAAGAACACCGATGTGATTTACGTGACGCAGCGATATACACAAATTCCAAAGGTAATTAGGGACAATTGCAATATCTTATCAGTTTTCAATGGCGTTGATACTCACACGCTGAGAAATATTCATCAGACTTGGTGCAACGGCGATATGGACATAAACAAATTTAAAAATTTCTTCAGTCGCGCCCAGGCAACACCGCACGGTTTCATCACGATTAATCTTCATGATCCGCGTAGTAGATATCGAATCGGTCTTGATCAAATTTATTCATGAGACTCGCAGCCAAACTTCGCAAACTTCGTCGACACCAGAATAAATTCCCCCCCCCCCAAAAAAAAATCCTTGTCCAGAATCATTGAATTTGCACACAAAAAATTGCAGTCGGGAGTGAATTTACGCAAATTAATTTTCGTAGGAAGGCTTATTTTTGAAATCTGAGGCTTCTACGGGAAATGTTCTCGTAGGAAGGCTTATTTGGTCTGGAACCACTGGTCTGTAGAACTTCCCTGCTGCTGTCACAGACAAGTCCAAGCATATATAGATGATTATGAACGTTAGGAATATCCCCTCAATTTTTTTCAGAAATATCAAAGCTTTTATGTGCATTTTCCCTTTTCCACTCTATATTAGTGCTTAGATTTGTTCCAAAAAAAGGAAAAAAGAAACGAAACAATTTTTAAAAAAATGAATTTTGAATTCAGATTTCTCTGTTTATAATTTGGTCAAGTTGATGGTGCATGACAGATTACATTCGCCTACCTTTCCAAAGTGAGAGACATTTCTTCACATGTCATTGCCTTTGTTAAATTCGGTTTCATTGGTTAGTTATCGTCAATCTTTAATTTTTTGATGCATTTCGTTTTGATAGAAGATTTAAGAATTTCTGGTGTTGTAACGGTATTTATGTTGTTTAGTCTGTTGATGAAATTATCTATAGCAAAGTGCTTAAGATTTTTCAGTTTTTTTTATTTCAAGCCCTACAAAAGGAGACCAAGTTTGTCTTGAAAGAGGATTGAAACTCTAAATTACACGGGCGTGAAGGAAAACATCGTTGTGTTTATTCTAATCATGCTTGCCGTATCTCTTTGTGTTTTAGAGGTCATATTTCTTCTTAACTAAACACACGCATCAATAGACAGACAGATTGGATCATTATCCTTGAGTTTCACTGTACTTTAGGTTCTTTACTTCATACAAACCCCAAATTTATTAGTTTGAAGAAAAAAAGATAACATGCCCTTCAATACTGTAACACGTCTGTTCTGACTCTACCGATGTGAGTGTGAGTGTTTATGTTAAAATGTTTAAGTAAGATATAAAAAAGATGGTCAGCTTGAAAACGCGAACCAATACTGCGACGCTCAGTATTTTGATGTGGTAAGAAGAAATGGTAAAATGCACAAAGAGGGCTTGTAAGTTCACATTCCAGTCTGTCTGCACTATAATGGTAACAACACAAGAGCGTAGGGATTATTATGCCACACAGTCTTAGAACAAAACAATGCATCACCCGTTGTAAGCCATTTCATTGGCTATACTTATTTTCTTACCGCGTTCACTTCGAATTGAATTGAGTAGCTATTCACACAGTGACGAGAATGGTCATGCTTTACTGGGTCTATCCTCTAGGCGATTTATATAAAAAAAATATTTAAAAAAATTAAACTAATGCACGAACAATGGTACCATGGGCGATCCCATGGAAATTGTGTCCGTCTTATTGCAAAATACATCAACATTTAATTTAACCGTGCAGATCGCTAGAACAAACCTCTAATAATACACATTTTGAAAAGTGTTGTGTGACACGGATCACCATTGTCGCTTGGTGTCTGCTTTTTTCTTCGAAAAGAGATCGTTTCGTCTTGACTATAAAAATTTAATTTGACTAAGTTTTACGCACTAGTTGAACTCATACATTTCACGTTGTAGGTGTAAGCCGCCGTTCTCAGTTTTCTGGAAGTTCGTTTTTGCGTTTCTCAGATGTGATAGTATATTTTACGGACTGAACGAAATTTCTTTTGGCGTGAAGCAGGACTCGTGGTTTTGTGGCATAGGTGGAGAACATTGATTAAAGCTCAGTTATGTCGTCTTCGAAATCGCTGACACGGATTTGAGCTAACACTTCAGCTCTTGTGTGAGGCGACACGGCACGTCATTGCCTTTTACTTTCTCAATGAAATCGTTTCATCTTATTGCAAAAATACATTTGACTAGGTTTCATACGCAGCAGGTCCCTGTACATAGGGAAAGTGTCTTAACGTCAGAGTATTCATTCCACTCTCAAACGATCAAGAAGATGGAAGAGTCAGCACAGATCGACCTGCTGGTCAAATATAAGCTAAAAGTCATACGAAAGCATAATTCACAGGCGAAATTGGCAACAAAACTTACTCTTTTGGTCGTTGATTTGATGAGAGTCATACGAAAGTGTGTAAGTGCTGATGAAGTTTGCTATATCTGCAAAGGTAAATGGGTATTTGTCTCCAGAATACCTGCTTCGTCTAAGAAAGAGAGACAAAAGTCCAGATACCTAATATCGTTGTCAGGAGAAAGGACACTGGGATTCAGAGTGCCCTACGAGAAAAGAGAAGAAACAGAAACAAGACGAAAAAGAGAAGAGGGATTCAGAAGAAGAAGAAATTGAACATGAGGAAGAACTGGTGCCAGTGAAGACATGGAAATGGAAAATTTGACAATGTGAGCCGATGCGTTGGCCCTGATGTGAAATTTCATACTACCTTCTAAAAGAGAATAGACCAGAAAGAAAACGTAAGTGTCTCTTGGTCTTGACATTGTATAATAAGAATGGCGTGTTTTGTTTTTACTCACACTTTATGAAATTGTGCTCTTTCACCTCTCTCTATCCCTCTGGATCATGTTTCAGTTAGAACTGAAATGGAAGGATGTTTTCCTTCACGCACGCTCTTTAGGCATGCAAGTCGGTAAACAATAGTCAGTCTATTCATCCATCATTTTGTGTCTTGATGTTTCCTAAATCACACACTGATGCCATAAAATAACGGGTTAAATGGGTTTTGTAGTGTTGGGAGTGGGAGTGGGGGTGGGGTGTAGGTGTTTGGCAGAGTTGGTCATTGCAGGTGCTTTCAAAAAACCTTTTTCTTCTTCACTCTGTGTTGATGGAATATAATGGGTTATTTTCTTCACTCTCTGTTGATAGTATATATCAAGGGTTATTTCTTCACTCCGTGTGGATAGTGTATAATGGTTTTCTTCTTCCCTCTGTGGTGTGTGTGTGTGTGTGTGTGTGTGTGTGTGTGTGTGTGTGCGTACGTTGTGTAGATCGTATATTTGGTTGTTTTTCTTCTTCTTCCTCCCGAGTGTGGATAGTATATTTGGGGTTTGTATGCGTTCGTGTACGTTTGTGTGGATAGTATATTTGGGGTTTGTACGCGTTAGCGACGTTGTATGGATAGTATATTTGGGGTTTGTATGCGTTCGCGTACGTTTGTGTGGATAGTATATTTGGGGTTTGTATGCGTTAGCGTAAGTTTGTATGGATAGTATATTTGGGGTTTGTATGCGTTCGCGTACGTTTGTGTGGATAGTATATTTGGGGTTTGTATGCGTTAGCGACGTTGTGTGGATAGTATATTTGCGGTTTGTATGCGTTCGCGTACGTTTGTATGCGTTCGCGTACGTTTGTATGGACAGTATATTTTAATTTTGGTTTATTCTTCGATCTGTTGTGTGTGTGTGTGTGTGTGTGTGTGTGTGTGTGTGTGTGTGTGTGTGTAAGAACGTCTGGATAGTATATTTGTTGGATTTTTCTCTTCCCTGTGTGAATAGTATATTTTGGGTTTGTTTTTTCTTCTTCCCTCTGTGGTGTGTGTGGGTGTGTGTGTGTGTGTGTGTGTGTGTGTGTGTGTGTGTGTGTGTGTGTATTGGTCTCTGTTTGTCCCTATAAAACTCCATTTATCCCTATCAAATACATTCAACCTACCTACCTACAGTAGCGCGTATTCAGGTCAGCCACTTGCAACACTGTTGACATTTATCCCCTAGTGTTCAGTACAGTGACGTCACTGACGCTGGAAATTTTAAGACTATAAATATGGACTTGGGGATTTCCACAGGTTGTAGCTATACATATGTACTAGAGTTCATAAACAGGAACGTCACTCAAGCTGAGGCTATAAAAAGATAGTGGGGTTTCCAAAGGAATAACCCATAAGTTGTAGTATAAATAGATAGTGGGATTTCATATGAATTTTAGCTGATTATAGCTATAAATAGATACATGGGTGTTTATCCACGATCGTCACACAAGTTGATATTGTAAGTAGTTACTAATTTTATCCATTTTAGTCTAAACCATTGTTACTTAATTTTCAGGGATATGTTTATTTTCCTTTAAATTCTGGGACAATTTCGTCATTTTAGCGTTACTTTTAGTCACATCCATTTTGTCGTTGAGCATTTCCTTGATTATAGCTATTTATAGCATCATTACAATTATGCAAATTTTTGAACACCCCAGCAAGATTTCAGTCTTGGTAATGCTTTATATATAAATCTCACGCTTGTACTAGTGTATGTATGTCTCTGTCTCTGTTGTGTTTGACCCTCTACCATCATTGTCCCTAGACAATCCCACCATGTTCAATTTCCCTTGACGCTATACAGACCCACCATGTTCAATTTCCATATGTTAAATTCCCTTGAGGCCATATCCCCTAGGGGTTTCCGTAATGTTAAATTTCCCACTGTCCCTAGACAGTCCCACGATCTATTCCCCATGTTAAATTCCCCATTGTCCTTAGACAGACCCACACTCTATTACCATGTTAATTTCCCTTGTCGCTAGACAGACCCACACTATAGTTCCATGTTAAATTCCCCTTGTCGCTAGAGTGACCCAACAATTTTCCCCATCTTAATTTCCCTTGTCGCTCAACAGACCCACGATTTATTCCCATGTTAAATTCCCCTTGTCGCTAGAGTGGCCCAGGGTTTTTCTCCATGTTAAATTTCCCTTGTCGCTAGAGTGGCTCAAGGGGTTCTGTAATGCTAATTCCCATTGTCACTAGGGTGGCCCACTTCACTACTGAGAGCTCGCGGGTTTGAACACCATCCGAATCATACCAAACACATAGAAAAATAGTAGTAGCAGCTGCCTCGCTTGACTCTAACATTAACAAATCAGGGTTAGGACTAATCGGCCAGGTGTCTGGATAATGTGACTGGGTGTGACATGATTTCACGTGTCGGCAGCATAATTCCTCAGTGATAGACATCACTATAAACTGCCATATTGCGAAAACTCCTAGCGATATGATTCCGATTGATAAAGCTACGTTTAAACCAATCCCAAACGAGAAGATTTAGTTTGTATATATCTATTTGATTGGCATTTATGACACTATCTGTCACGATGGGATTCAAATGTACAAGGACTGCATCCCTCGATAAGTGCTGCTTTTATTCAGAGGCAATTGATGGAATGCACTGGCTGTTGGCGCCATTCATTTTTCGGGCCATCTTCAGTATGTAGTTTGCTTTCTTGTGCCGTAATGAACAAGACTGACATTTTTCTTTCAATATATATTCCTGATGCTTTGCTGATTTGCGGTGTCCTTATCACGCATTACATTTCAGGGATTTCAAAATCATAATTTTGTTATGTCCAAATTGCAAATGAAATTTACGTTGATTTGTTTTTATACGTATCTTCAAGGTCTTTATTATCATTATGATATTGATATGTTGATAATTGTCAGGTATGATTTGACATGCTATATTGATTATGATCAGTTATGATATTCATTAGCTGTTTTGATAATTATCAGGTATGATATTTCTAAGCTGTCTTGATTATAATCAGGAATGATATCGCCTTTCTGTCTTGCTTATTGTCAGGTATGATATTTACAATCTGTCTTGATTATGAACAGGTATGATATTGACTGCTTTTTCGATAAATGTCAGGTATGATATCGACATACCGTCTCGATAATACTTCTGATACTGTTTATTGCCACTTATATGGATGTGCAAAGTGACTAAACGTATCCACAAGGTGTAGTTGACCCACGTCCACGCGTGCTGAACGATCGATGATTGCATTCTTGTAGTCGAGTTGTTTCTTATTATATTACTGTGCATATTACCGTCTTGGAACGGTAACAAGGAAATACTGTAAGCATCTGAAGGTTTATAGATTTAAGAACCTTGTGAATGTGAACACTTATAAGTCTGACATATGAAGAAATTCAAAGAATATTTTTAAAATAAGCTACATGAAAGTATTTTCAATTATATTACATTTGTGACTACGCACAATTTGTCCTTTTTGGAAACTGTTTAAAATGCTTTCTGGAAAAAAAAAACAATTCAATGCGTTGCAGAAACATGTGATTGCATCATGTTTGATTTCTATTTGTGATTGTTTTCTCGTGCAGATAGTCTGATTGTATTATTACTGAATGACATTTTTGAATTAAAGCCAGCAGTTCGAGCCACCGAGTACCCTTACTGGACGATGTGGTGCCACGCTACCTATCTGTGCATACGACATATTCCTCGATTAGCAAAAGCAGACCTCTTTTCCGTCTGATGAGACACACATATTCTCATTTGGTAGTTAATGAGAAGGCATATCATAAATATCTTTACAATTTCGGGGACATATTGCCAATGTACTACAAAATACACAGGAAATTAAATGTAAAGGTAATTTAGTCTTTTTCGCTTTCCCGGTCTGTCTCCCTGGTTCGTCAGAGGTTTTCATGGGGTACCTGATACATCAGCTTCCAGTGTTAATTGTCCAGAAAGCCAACGTTTCCTACCGTTATGCAGTGAACGCAATTGACGTGTTGACGTGCCTATGTGACACGTTTTGAAGAAACTTTGAAAGTGGCGCTGAGGCTACAGTCGGTAGGGCGATGCCACAGTATCAAAACAGAGTTTATTTAATAACTCACTAATGGTTCACAATGTCCAATACCTATCTATTGCAACTAAACGATTTTATTTCCTTCTAAAGTCTTAGTCGAATGAATCAAAATTATTAACTAATTACAACTCTCTACAAAGTTCCGACTTACAAGTTGAAGTGCAATAAAAAATACATATAAATTTTGAATATTTTGGCGGCCATTTTTCGATTCGAGTTACGAATGGAATTTGGGAAAAATGTCTCGTCGGTCTGAATATGACTAATTTACCATCACATGTCTTGTTTTGTCTTGTATAACATATCTTAACATGAAGAATGGCCAAAACCCCAAGACAAGACGAACAATAACAACAAGTAAAACTAAGGGTATCGCTACCTTGATAGCGGGCGAATGAGGTGGGGGTGGAAAGGAGCGGTATACCTGAAGCAAAGACTCCACCCTAGATACAAGAATGGTTTAAATGTTAACTTATAAAGGTAAATAAACTTACCTCGGTTCACAGAAGAATGTCGACGTTAATCGGTCTTCAAACTGATAGAACTGTATCCAGCCACAGCATATTTACCCGGTAAATATATGATGCAGTTCTGACTGAAAATGAAACCTGTAGTCTACTGTTCCAAATCAAGGTCTGCAAATATCCGTTCACAAATACATTAAAGTAAGTATGCAAATGTCTGCATCCAGTAAACCTTCTTTCACCTGAATATAACAGCACATAATAATGCAAATCGATATAAAGAGACAGTAAAATGATTTGCATTTTGAATTAAAACTTCAAAATCAGTTTGAACGATTGTGATTATTAACAACATACAAGGTAAATAACATAAAAAAGCAACATTAAAACGACAGTTTCCCTGAATTGATGAAGAAATAAATAAAATTGGAATTAATTTCATTTTACCATCAGCTGAGAGAATAATTCTTTAATGTAATTTACAAATTTTCACATTAGAATCCAAGACAAATTCGAGTTTTATCAACTTTATTGACTATCTTGTGACCTCAGAGTGGGATGGGGATGCAATCATGATTGTACTCCTTCAAGCCATAAAACGGTTAAACACGAATTTATAATCCACGCTTATACGTCAGTACCGGCATGCAATAACTCACAACAACATCAGGAATACCTTTAATTGACATATATTGAACGATAAACCGGCAAGAATGACTAATAATTGTGCCATATAGATTAATGCGATATATACGAGTCATTTAGTATATTGTTGTAGAAAATGGTTTTCTGATCCCTTTGGTATTGACCATAATGGGAATCGGAAGCAACTCAATGTGAATTCTTACAGTCACTTGTTCTATAGGAAAAATGTTTATGAAAGTTCTGTTTATTTTTGTACGTTTATTTTTCCATTGACATTTGGTGCCTATCCACAAAAAGCTATATAAAATGGTACAAAGCTGCAAATGGGACACACAGGACACCTGCAATTCTGAATGACTGTAAACCTAGGTTAATGAGAGTAAAGTATAATTTCGCAGAAGGAGAACAATTTTTCTCCTTGAGTACCATAAGACTGATCAAGCAAAAATTGGATACTGTTTAAGATTTTAGGCCTCTGTTATAGTTTACAAGTTTGAGATTTTGAGGTTATTGTATCGTTTTAAAAGTGAGCGCGATTTCATGGAAGATGGCCTACGTTCTGTAGAACAGTTGTCTGCAAATGGTGTGCGAGTTATGACTGTTGTGAAAAGGACAATTGACGACGATGTTAAATACACTTGAAGGCATATTTCTATTATTATGAGCAATAATTTCAACAGCATTTTTATATACTGAAGAATCGGTCGAAGGGCAAAAGCTTTTGTGCAAGGTTATTTAAACAAGAAAGAAGAAACTAGCTTGAAAATCGCCAAGCTCCTCCTCGCCAAACCTAGGACATCTGAATAATATTGTCACCAGTGATAAAACATTAATTATCTCATGTGAACCCACCTCTAAAAAGGACCCATAGTCCACTCACCTGTGGCCGACACTTCTAAATTCAATGGACATTATTATACTTTGAAAACTTACCGAACCGGTAAGCGAGGTGTACATTTAATACATGACAAAGCACCAGCGGATTAAACTCACTTTCTAATGGAGGGAAGCAGTTAAATTTTGTAACATTTAAAATACAGCGCTGATTAAGCTCTGACTGATTGTGACTTGATCTAATTATCAAAGATTTGCTGATGGCAAACGATTTTACAGCACCTCGTGCGATTGAGAGTGCAGTATTTTAGTGTATGAACACGATACCCATGATGGTTTTTAATAATTGAATAATCAGACTAAGCAAAGTATGTAGAAGTGCATGGTGAATAATTAGAGAAGATGTACTGACATACTGTACAACTGGAATGAACAGCACAGTAACGTACAAATTTTTTAAAATGTCCTTCGTACAATTAGATTGGATTTATCTTAGCTGCAGCCAATTCCGCTAATTCCAATAAAATAATTCGTTCGAAAGAGCCTCGATACACGCATATTCGATAATTACTTCGGCTATGGAAAATAATTCATTGCTTGACTAAAATAATGAAACCTTTGCATACGGGACCAACATTAAAGATACATAAAACTAGTTATTAAGTACCAAACTTGAATATTTTAAAACATTTTGGACATACACTGCAAGATGGATTTTCACCGTCGCCAAAAGCGTCTTTCATCCTTAGTATGCCACTTGTATTGTGTAGATGAGTGTAAACTGCTTTTCTTTGTGCTTTGTTGTTTCCTAGTTGCACATACGGGATTGTGATCACGAACAGAAAATCAGGGAACATTAATCTTGTAGAGGTTGTCAGGATGGGTATTTTAGTTGTGGTCTTGCAGGGTGGAAGTACTGATTCTGATTGGACAATTGATTACCTATGTGAGGTCGTGAAGTTTTATCAAATAAAGTTATTTAGTTTTCATATCGGATATGAAATCAATAAATGTTTAAAGCTAGAATGACCCCTAGCTTACGTTTAAATTGATCAGTCCATGATGAGCGAAAAGGCGAGTGTTTGGTGGCTGAAAGCAGAACAGACAAAAACATATTTGCTACTGTGGAAACGTAATAGGATCCATCTTGATTATACTGTTGATATTTCAAAATAAGTTTCTCTACTGTATGTTATGCTGTTTGACTATCCCTCCCCCCCCCCCCATGATTTGGCATCTATATCGTCTTTCTCATGAAAAGTAGCTAAATGAAAGAGCACATTACAGTCAATAAACATTTCATATCATCCAATTAGAGCAAGGTTGGATTCATTTTGAATTTTAAGTCTTAGTTCATCGATTATTTGGTAAGGTATTTCTGATATTGCTGTTTATAAGTTGTATAACTTTCTTTTTCAGGCCAAAGGGTGGACGTTATACATTTTTTGCCAATCGATGTACAATCAAGATCGGTTTTGTTTTAATTTCCTATCTAGATGAAGACAGGTTAAAAACGTATGCAAGATTTTTTAATACATTGAACCGTAATACAAACAGAACAAAGGATTTTTTACTGAGGTACTTGTATTATCATTGTATTGTGAATCACCCGCGACATGTACGTACTGTTGTTTTATCGATGTGTCTCTATTCCTGGGCCTTTAATTGTCATAGAATCTGCTTTGGTAATCATGCCATTTATCCTATGAATTTGGACTGCGTTCATACCCATTACTAGCTAGCAATGCAAGTGACTTTTATGTTGCCTTGCTTGGTATTGCGTATCTGGTTACTGGTTGCTCACGTTGTAATATTTTGGTTACAATGCATGGTCTATGGGGGGAATCAGGTCAGAATGAACGAAAGTGGACGATAGTTGACCCAACGCTGACAGAAAGGTGTCCGGGTTTCATCTGCATTATTGGTTGAACTATCTGCCAATATTGACCAATATATCATCATTCTGTCAACGTCCCCTCTAGGAATATTATCATATAAACCATTCTTGGACAAGTAATTACTTGATGCAAGATTCTATAACTGCTTTATCGTTATTAGTCATTGATGAAGACTAAACCATTATAACATGGTTTCGAATAATAACCTACACCGCTAATAGGCTTGTATAATGCCACATCCATCAGGTCATATTTAAGAAACAAAATAAATAAGTTTAGTTATCGGTGATGGTGTGTTCTTTTCCAATCGGAAATTATTTACTTCAAGGTGTAGTTTCAAAATGACTACCTCATGCTAACAAAACGGAATTAAAAAACTAAAGAAGGAATACTGTAAAAAAAGGAGAGATGAAAATCCATGAGAACTATTTAAAGGAGACCAGAAACCAATGGAAATATAGAATAATAATAAAAGTACTATAGCAGAAAACCTTATTCTGAAGTATCATCTGCGACCGTAATGCCAATATTTAAATATTGGCCTATCTTCTAGGAGCTGAATTTCCGTGACCTCGTATGCAAAATTTCCGCGCCTATTCGGTTACTTTCGGGATGTGATGTCATAGTAGCGACTCCAGCAGCCCAAGTGGGAGTTGCCAGAGTAAAAGACAATACCGTTTTGCGTTGCTTACGGGTGTAATGGAACATTAAGAAAAGCCTGTGGACATATTTTTTTTTTTCTTTTCCTAAAGATAAAGGCATCATGAAAGAATAGGTGCATTATTACAAACGAGTCGATTTCAAAGCAACACCATACAGCACTATGTGCTCGTTACATTTCTCAAAGGAATGTTACGAGAGGGATCATGAAAAAATAGCAGCTCAAAGATACGTAAATGCTAGGCCTAGACTAAAAGTTGGCGCTGTTCCAGACATACCTTTGGACACTTTAAATCCTGGGAAAAGAGTTAAACGTGTGAGTTACGAAAATAGGTAGAAGGACGAGTAAGTGACCACAAAATGCAACAATCAATCCACATATCTTTTATCTAAAACAGCAGTGCTAAAAACAAATCTGATAGCCCGACACCCTGGGCCCCTTCTGGTTTTAGTTCCGGCCCATCCTGTATTCAAAGTGAGGTGCCCGTCAGGCTTGTCGAAACAAAAATTGTTTGCCTGAGGAAACTTTGATCGCGCTGGTGAAATGAGTAAATGTATTTTCAAGATGTTGACATACATGCCTTAACACGGCACAATCTAAATCAAATCACCACTGTCCTAGGTGAAATTTAGATTTGATTTTAATCAAATGGAAGCTTTGCTAAAAATAAGATTCTAATCCTGTCGTGTTTCGAGAAAACACAATTTTCAGTAATCTTATAAAAAATAATTTTTAAAAAAATGCATTGTATACATGTAGTTTGCATAAACGGTAATCTGTATTAATTGGAACTGATATAAAACTATTCCTTGGGCAGTTTAAAAAGCAGCGATTAAAAAAAAAGGTCAAAGTTTCACATTAACTGTCTGACAATAGAACGGGGGGGGGGGGAGCTATTGACCCCCCCCCCCCTTGCCCCAATGTGCGACCGCCCATTTGACGTGCCTTTTCTCGCTGTGATACGCCTTATTATTCCCCCATGACAAGCCCCTTTTGCATATTCTGGTCAGTTCTGGCTAAATTGCAAAATAGCTAAAGTTTTGATTTAAGTACGCAAACAATACAGCCGGTGTGACTAATGAACATACTCCTTATCCTTGCATTGATCTTGTGATCGGACATACTTCAAAGAAACCATGTTCGACAGTGTGTGTATGTGTAAGCATCAGCAATCAGCAATACCAAATAAACGATGCCTATTTTGTTGTTACTTACGATGACATGGACTTCATTTTAACAGTTCAAATTTGCAGTCACAAGTTACCGTACATGTGGCAACTGTTTTTCTCAGTTTTATGCCCCACCTTTTTTCCTTAGGTTTCAGTCTTAATGCATGTAACACTGTTTGCTGAATAAAATATTTAATCAGAATTAGTTCTTTAGGGCCACATATACTGCATGGTATATTTTGTTTCATTCCTTGTAATTTAATCATGGTAATTAAACTTTTCATATACGGTAGAGGAATGTCAGGTGTTAACTGGCCGAGTTTCTTTGTCGGAAATGGAGATGCGATTTTGTTTGCAGAGAAAATTTCAACGTGATCATTCATTTAAGCTAATTGGTGACAATTTTATTCTTTTAATTATTTTTTTAATATAGTACTGTTGTAGTTGTTTAAAAAGTCTGAAATTTACTTGAATAATGTTTAATCTTCACGTTCTATTTACTGAAGAAGAAAAAAAGAAGAAAAAAAACTGTTGTATGATATTAATTATTTCGTCCAGTGCCGGGTTTAGACGTGTGTGCGTGTGATTTGAATTTTTAACGTAGCTTTAACAATTTTTCAGTCATGTCGCAACGATGTCAGCAGTGTGGCAGTTTAGACTGTGGATTGCATACGTTATATTTAAAAATGGTTTGGGGTTGGGGTTTTTTCTTCTGACAAATGAAAATTGACAGACATAATGTAATAATCGGGACTTCGCTGCGCAAAATTGAGAGATATTACGAGATCGGGATGTAAATGAGGAAATACCCCCAAAATCGGGAGGTTTTTCTCCCGGCTTGAGAGTTGACAGGTATGAACTGTCCGGGCTTGTGGAATTTCATTCAGGACTTTAGTTTATTTAAGTCACCAGCCCGGGCCTGTGCCTAACAAATTTCTTTTAGCACTTACCAGTACAGTACATAAACTATTATATCAGACTGCAGATTCAACTTTTGAATGTGCAATCCAAATGTGGTCTCCTGTCTGCCTCGATCGCCAATGTTTATGTTTGTATTCGAGGACTGGCTAGTATAGCGTCACGGTACCACGTGATCTGTCGTCTCATCAAAACTCGGAAAAACTCGGCAATTTACGGAATCGTGGTATCTTCCACGCAATATAATCACTACCCGCTTACGATATTTAATTTATAAACATTGCAATCGAATTAAAATCTGTAGAGAATTACATACGTAAAAGGAAAATTTTGATTTCTAGTCTCCTTTAAGTCTCGTTGGCAGAAACCCCGAAATAATAAATCGTGATGTTGCCAGAATCAAATATTAAATTAAAACATCTTCACAACACAGATAGATGACATGAAAAGCACAATAATTCTAACAATTCAATGATTTCAGGACTATTTTATTTTAAAGGTTCATTGCAAATCTAATTCCAGTAACTTTCTGAGGCACTCTAAACCAACGATCTATTCACGCGAGGTGATCATTGAACACTCTTTTTCATATATATATATATATATATATATATGGTCTCCATGCCAGCCAGCCATTTGTCATCAACATTTGACTTAGGCTCAGATGAACCATGAAGAGCAGATGTCAACAATAGTTTTAGCTATGTGTAAGTTATCTGTAATGTGTAATGTGCATAGCAATGTCGCAGAATATAGGAGGTTCTGTTCTTTGACTAATTATGAACTAGAAATGCTGTCCAAATTGATCATAATGATATATAAAAGAGGCTACACGAGAACATCTTTGGAAAAATCAACACAGAAACAATGAAGCTTTTTAACAATATCGTGAAGATGAATGGGTATATCCTCACCTAGCTGCAATTCACTGAGAATGACACCGTCCTAACAACTGGTCAGTTATCTTAAATTTAACCACTTTATATGAAACTAACTTATGGAACAATTGTTTTCTCGTCATTTCTCAAGGTTATGTATTTTAAATAGTGTTTTAAGCGATGGAATCGAATTGTAAGTTTCCTTGCTTTCACAATTTCACAAAACCACTGATATTTGTTTCTCTCACATGTTTACTTTTCATAATTTTTATCGCATATTTAAACATGTTTAAAGGCATAAACGTCACTTATGCCTAGAGAACGGTATACTAGTGACATGTATTTCTATTTTTCTGCCGTAATTGTGTAATATGTGGAAGGTAATTATCACTTATAGGGGAATATACTTCTTCTGGGTAATATGTCGTCTGGATGCTTGATGTTCGGTCAAAAAGCAGAACCCATAACCGTGAATGTAACTATTTGGATTATACAGATGTGCTAATTATTTGTTTATGTATTTATTAGTAATACAAAAATGGAAATATTTTGTGGACATTTGACATGTTTTAGAACAGAAAAATAGTAAACAGTGAAACATATTATGTCGACTATTTTAAAGAAATTCTTGTAACATAATGGAGATCCACTCAAATTATCAACTATGTAATGATAATATATGCATGGTGCACGGTATGTGTGGTCTTATGAAAGTAATTGGCAAAGGGTTTTCGTCAAGGTAAACTTGGTTGACATGGATTCCACTCACACCATTGGAGGTAGGTGACTACCTTTTATCACCCATTAACCCACCAATGATCGCTGGTCGACGATTAATACGTCGGCTTGGACAATAGAATAACCTTTTAAAAGACCGATAAGAGTATTTAATCATGCTTACTTAGATTTGTATTTTTCTATGACAAATTACATATTGTCATAGCGGAAATCACCTAGCGACAATTGGGTTTAAGAATAAGTATCTCTTTGTATTAACTTATTTCCTGTCCTCTCTCCGAATCACATTTATTTGAACATCAAAGCTTTGATATATTGGTTCATTTAGCCAGTGTATTATACTAGAGTCCTTTTATATTGTCATCAACCCTGAGTATTCTTGGTAGAAGAAGACATGAAAACGCAGTTTATTGCAAGAACATTGTTCCAGTGAATCCCATTGAGTAAACCAGCAATATATATGAGTGAAATTGCAAAATGAATAAATAACTGTCTCACATAAGAAGTGATGTTTTCTTCTTTTTTTGGTAAATGAAACGATAGCGTATATTTTTAGCATGCAGTCAAGCGATCTAAATTATAGATTTACTAGATAACTGTACTGTAACAAAAGTGAAAATCGTCATGCTTTCACTTGCATAGTATTATGAAGCTGAGGAACTTAAATCTCTAGCTAGTATCTATCCTATAAAGAACGTCTGAAAACATCATTGACCGTTATCTTATGCACAATATGACTTCTTGTTGAGAAAAGTTCCAACGAATGCTAGTTCTATTATTGTCACCATTTTTGGTTTTGTTATTGTCGCTATTATTGTTGGTTTTGTTATTGTCACTATTATTTAAATTAAAACATAGTTTAACCATATTGCCTCCCAAGCTGTTATGTGGAATAATTTATAAGTCAAGTTAGTCACATGATCATACATTGGATAATTATAATAATCTTCATATTTTACTTAAGTACTAAATGTACCTTCTAGCAACAATGAATGACCACATGATCATACGCCGCCAGTTCCGTTCTTTTTACATAATCGTAAACAGGATAGATCTGGAATATATATGTACTGTCAAATTTAAAAAATGACAACTTCTATCTGCCTTCAAGTTTTCTCTCCTGTACTTTGCCTCCGTTTGTCTTGCATATTGCAAAATAGGTAGGAGCAGCTTACACAAGTCAGTCAGTTACAAGCTTGATTTACCATTTATGATTTTTCTGTCTATCGCTTGGTATGGTGCGTGTGCATGTGTGTGTGTGTGTGTGTGTGTGTGTGTGTGTGTGTGATTTATATTTATAATGTAACTCTAAAAATTGTTCAGTCATATCGCTACGACGTCTGCACTGTGGAAATTTATAGTGATGTCTAGCACAACTTTCTCAGCACTCAGTTTGGATTCCTTTGCATATTCACCAGCAGAACAACTGCATATCACAATTTGCAATAATTTGTGTTTGTTTGGCAGACCCTAAAGTATACAATTTCCGAAGACACGGTATGCTTGGAGTAATGCACTGTGGGCATGCATATCCCAGGGACTATTTTATACTATAATAACAATAACATTCTACATTGGTAAATTTATTACACTTAATGTACAGGCAGACAGACATCGCAAGGTGCGCAGTGCCACGAATAAAATACGACGATGATGGCATCTGTAAATTTATATTTGAGTTGTTACTCATCAGTTTACATGGCAGTTGATCATTTCGGGGCTGCAATAACCAACATGTGTTATCAGGAGCATAACTGGCTTTTGTTGGGTCAAAGGAAGAATTTTATTTCTTGGCTCCTGGCATTCCAGGCTTACATAAAATATCATCTGAAATTTGTTCTTGATTTACCTCATATGTAAACACGCATAACGTGTCTGTTTGTTTCATGATCGAATGATGAAAAAGAGAGTTTACAGCATCCTGCCTTGGTACACTGTAAGCATTGTATTAATGATGATTCCATATTATGATACCATATCACAACATCCTGTCTTTGTACGTTGTAAGTATAAAATTAAATATTAGCAGATTTATTGCACTTGATTTATGGACTGTGCGACTTTATTGGGTGCACAAGAAGGCTTGGGGTATTCACAGGACGCAGTTGAGGCAAATCCATACAGAACGAGTGAAGATAGTATTTATTACTTTGTAGTTATTTCTTATTAGAGTGTTTTACCCACAACTTTGTCCAAACTATTTGAGGCAGATATTGCAGAAGATATGAACACAATTTTAAGCATTGATGAACATCAAGGTATAATATCGCTATATTCACGCACTCACTTAGTTTGGAACTACAATAGAAAGCAGTACCTACAAAGAAAAAAGCAAACAAACCTTCAGCCCTACCAATATGTTTATAAAAAAGTCAAGATTCAATATTCATGATTCAAACTTTTTCATTGGTGCAACAAAATATACAAAATCTCATTACCAGAAGAACACATAAGATATTGTCTTTATATCACATGTTCTTGTCGACAATGAATATAGTATGCAGAAATGCAACTCTGTGAATAAATACATGAGGTAGTGTTAATGTAAAGCCGTGCAATTGTTCCAGAGAAATAATATTTTACCAAGGTTTGTAGAAATACATTTTGTCGTAAATCTTAATGTTTGCCAATCAAAAATGCATGATATTCATTGTCTACGAAAGCTCAGATTAATCCGATATTAAAAATTACACAAACTATACGAAGTACTAATACCATCATGTCTACCAATCTCTATAAAAAGGATCTGACTAGAACACCCGAATCACCAAATAGCATTAAGACATAAGTAGGTAAACCTACGAAAAGATGCTTCTCAACATTAAATAATTATTACAAACATTTCCAACATAGTACGATATCGTGAAAAGGACATACTATAGCTATATAACAAATATCTCGCGTGTGATGTCCATGTAACATTTCGTTATCATCCAGTGGTCTGAGCCTCTTGTATTATTCTGCTCCTGTCCATATGTGATAATTTGCATCAATGTATACCATACATAGAGTATTGTGCAACACACAATGGCATTCGACCACATTCTCAAAGACCAAGAAATTGTTAAAATTACCTTATATATATATATATATATATATATATATATATATATATATATATATATATATATATATATATATTCTTGTGGCTTTACAATGCCAATTATTTTTGAATTCGTGCATCTCTAAATTTCAGAACCACAGTATTATATAGATGTTTCAATATATTCCATATTTGACAGGCATCTACAGCAATAATGTACCCGTATAAGTATTACCATATTATCAATATTTAAAGGCATCTACTTAAGTAATTTACCCAGAGTTTCTTTGGAGAGAAAAGAATGCCGAACAGGTTTGAATCTCTGATCTACTAATGCTTTCTATATAATATTGGATGACCTTAATATAATGTATTGAAATCTAAAAAAAAGTAGTAATGCATTCCCCATTTTAAAACTATTTTTCATAATTCATTAAAGATCATCCAATATTATATATTATGTTCGCCTTATCAAAATTAACTACAGTTCCAGTGGTATTGCAAAAGCTTTCTATTATGTAGCAATGTTATTTCTGTATCAAGGCAAATAGCTACATCATCTGTAAATAAAATCAAAATGCATTTTGTTTTTTTAAAGTCGAATCCGGTTGTGTTCTAATCTCCTGCATAATGTTAACATCGCATAAACGTTTTGCATGTCAAGTGTATTCTACACCACGAATATCTATATTAATGATATCTATAACACTTGTATCTGTGTCACTGCACAAATCCATAATGAAGATATTCTCCCATTCTTTTTGTATTACAGTTTATCGGATATTCAAACGACCTTTGTACATGTTCCTACTGTTACGACTGTATGGTCTTGAACTAAGTAACAGAAAAAACTACTTCAGCAAATTTTCTAAAATTCATAAAATAATTTATCTCCATAGAATACAAAATGAATATTTAAATAGAACTTACATCATTGTGAATCAAATCCTAAATAGTTCCAAAAATAATATTACACGTCTAAATGTATGAAGTTCCGACTGAATTCCATTGGTATTCTAATTAAATTCTAATATTAAATATTTTATGTGCCTGTGATCTTGAATGTGCTGTGTGCCAGTATACTGTATGGTGATGATGTGTTAACAAGATATTGATGTATCGCACTAATATCATCCAAATTATTCTAGCCTGAATTCACTATAATTCCGAGATGATTTCCATTACAAGAATAGTATTAATGAGCATTTTTGTATTTCCCTTGAACAATACTTTAAAAAAATAAATCCACACAAAATGAAAAACTCAACACAACAATAAGACATATTCTGTTTCAAGATGTTAAAGCAAGCATGTAAACCCATAGACGTAGCCTAGGTCGCAATTACCTATTTCTGAAAATACTCTGTCACGTAAAGGAAAATTTCGTTCTAGAAGTTTCTGGGGCCAGAGTCAAGACTATAAAAATGTTAACATTAACAATTAACTGAATACTTAATCCACACTCAAAGACATGATTTTATGTATGTCCTCTGTTGATTGCAAAGTAAATGTTCCTGGTCAGCCACAAAGGGATCTTGATTTTCGAAACGTTCAAGTGCAAAATATAAATGCATATAACACTTAAAGTATATTGACTGCAAAAAAAACAAGTTCCTTAATAGTGTCAACAACGGGATGCTTTAATGAATATAATAAAACTTGCAGAGACGAAGAGACAACCATAACTAAAGTTTTAAATGGATTTTTAAAAAAACAAGAGTTAAATTTTACAAGCGCTATAGTAAAATATGCAATCAGATATGAGTCTTAAAATATCAATTTATTTTGGCCACACTGCTGGAAGAGAATATTGATCATGAGGTTATTCATCTTCATCATTTAATTTGTTCGAGCTAAATCAACCAAAAGAAATGTTTGCACTTGTAAACAGTAGGAAAATGAAAAAATAAATAAAAACATAAGCAAAAATAAACAAAAAAATCATAAAATGGTTTCAAACTGTATGACTTACGATCAACACGAAAGGACTGAATTATTCAGGATGGTCAGATGCATCATTTAGAAGAGTATGCATTCACTGATTGCCTACGCCATACGTTTGAAGAGTATCGCCAAGTCTACTTCCCTGAGAGTCTTTACCGCATTATACGTCGATGCTCTTGCAATAAAAACGAGATTAATGACATGTTTCCAATATTTTACTTGTCTTTTTTAAATCATCTCCTTCGGAGAGATGATTCTTAGAGGCAGCAACATGTTTGAGAGATATTCAACTAGCATGAATATGAAGATATTACAAATGTAAATGACACATTCCAGTGATGAATTGAAAGCAACCTTAAAGTAATGCAAACATATATTTTCCAGAAATGCCTAAGCTGTCTATTAGGACAATATTTCTAAACTAGGTTGTTACCCATTAAATTACATCGGAAAATTAATTTTTAAATTGTTTTATTGCCAAAGAATTGCCAAAAATATCATGTCTTCGTGATTTGTTTCTTGTCCATTATTCCCATTCTCTTTTTAATTACAATTTTACTGGTAATAAGATTATATGTTAAAATTATGTTGGCGTTCTAAAATGTCTGGAGAAGTAAGCTGAGCTCTTGTTATCGTGTCTTTGATAAATCTCGATTTGTATTGTAGCTGGACCTTTTGTAATTTAACAGTATGCGTAATAATTATTACATTGTGCTTCATCTCTTACTAGCTATTTAAATAATGTAACCTAATTATCAAAATTTGAATTGAAAGAAAATGAAAATCCCGCCTGCAACCAGTAGATGTACAAGAGGTGCAGGATACCGTAAACCTTGCTGAGTGTAGTGAAACCACACCAGGTGGTCTCAAAACGTTTTCATTAGAGCTCAGCAATGGTTTCAATGAAATGACACATGTACCAGACAGAAATGAAGCATGAAGCAAAACACGTTCAAAGAAAAATTACTTCTAACTGAAGATAACTATATGTTATGAAGAAATCGATTTGACCGGTAAGACCAAAATCAATACAGTTCAGCACAATAGCGAGCCAGACCAAACAGCAGTTTGTGAAACATTAGGTGGGATAAAATATGACAATAAATAGGCTTTTATGATACTCGACTTAAATAATCGCTGGAATAAGCTAATTACTCAAATACAATCACTGCTAATCAAGCGGTACACAAAGAAGGAGATGTTATATATCATCACTTTGGAAGAATTCAAAGTGGATAACTTCCACCTGCAGTATAAAAATTATTCGCTACACAAGATGAACGATAATTGTTTACGCAAATGTTATAAAAGTTAACAATAGATCAGAATCTATCAAATATGATGCTGAAATGAACTGAAAAATTAACTAAGGCAGAACAATTTAGACATTCTGAAGGTTAAATCGTGTAGTTAGTGTGAGTTTTGAAACGAAAACATTGAGAAAATCAATACAAAGGCTGGGAAAAATGTAACATTAGGTTAAAGGCTAAAACAAGTGCTTAGAAAAAACGGGTGAAACGATACCTGGACTGAAATTTGCTTTTTCTAAAGCACATTTAGTGACGGGACTAGAGACGTTTGTGCCCACTGGAGTGAAGCAATAAAGTGGATGGCAACATTGTTTGAAATTATTGCAGCGTTATCACTATAGTCCACATCGTGGTTTGGCATGGACAAGAAAACAAAATCATCAATTCTTTTCTTTATTTTAATATAAGATATGTTTCCGGTGGTACGTGTCAAATAATAAAAGGATCCTAGATCCCTTTTCGAGAACAATATACTAAATGACTCCTATATATGACATTAATCATTAGTCAGTCTTGCGGGTTTATTGATTAATTGATGTCAGTTAAATGTATTCATGATATGGTTGGGAGATTTTGTTGATAGATACTATTTATAAATTTTGTGAGCGACTCTGACTTAAAAGTCTGTCTTTGTAGAACCCTTACTTACTGTGAATCTCCTATGATTTGAAGGGTGGTCAGTAACCCGTATCAAATGCAATTATTTTCAAACTTATTTCTTCATATACAAAATGCAGAATGTCTGTCGAATACCAATTATATCCCACATCTATTCCACATGCTGATGTCGTAACTGAGTGTCCAAAGTTGATAAATCTCACTTAGTATTAGGTTACTAAGATACAAAGTAAAAATTAAAGAATTGATCTCATATGGATTTGCTACGTGAATGGCTGTAAAATACAATTAGGTTAACCTTTTTTTTTCTTCATCAATTTAGGAAAACTGTCAACAAATACACTAAGTTTATTATAGTGAAAGTCTTTAAATATTGAATTACATCAAAAACAGTATAACCGTAAAAAATTAAATTTAATAATTTATTTTACCAACGTATGCCATGTTTCCATGTATTATACCTCTTCCAATGAAACGTCATTTCATAGTTTAAAACATTCAGTTATGTACAGTGATTAAATTTGTTCTCTTTCTACAATTTCCACACCCCGTATAATTCATAAGTCACTAAAATCTTTCTAAATTATTTTAAATATTTATTCTTATCACAAACTGACGCTTTTCTCAAGAGATGATAGCTACTCTTATTTTTTATACTTTTGTTTTGTTTACTTTAGTAATGGTAACATCTGAAATATATCTAGAACTAATACTCTTTGTCCAGATTTGCTACTGTAAACATTGTGTGTTAGTAATTCTAACTCTACTCCAGTTAACTTTAAACATACACTGTAGGTTAGTCAGTATGTATGTAGATTAGTCGGTATGCGTGTAGATTAGTCAGTATAGATGTAGATTAGACAATATGTATGTAGATTAGACAATATCTATGTAGATTAGTCAGTATGGATGTAGATTAGTCATTGTGGATGCAGATTAGTCAGTATGGATGTAGAATAGACATTATGTGTTTAAATTAGTCAGTATGGATGTAGATTAGTCATTATGGATGCAGATTAGTCAGCATAGATGTAGATTAGACATTATGTGTGTAGATTAGTCATTATGGATGTAGATTAGTCAGTATAGAGGTAGATTAGCAGTATAGATGTAGATTAGTCAGTATAGATATAGATTAGACATTATGTGTAGATTAGTCAGTATGGATGTAGATTAGTCATTATGGATGCAGATTAGTCAACATAGATGTAGATTAGACATTATGTATGTAGATTAGTCAGTATAGGCGTAGATTAGTCAGTATTTGGTATAGATTAGTCATTATGGATGCAGATTAGTCAGCATAGATGTAGATTAGACATTATGTATGTAGATTAGTCAGTATAGATGTATGTAGATTAGTCAGTATGGATGACCGCTTTTCAACTTCTAAAATTAAGACATACGGATCTAAATTCTTTCGAAATCTCAAATAACAGTAATGTATCTTTCTTTACATAAAATGTTCTGACGATTTCCAAGCGTTTCCAAGAGGATTTGTTTGATTATATCTTTTACATAACTCCAATCAGCTTTATTGATTCATGGTCCTGTTCGACTAGAGTAAAACAAATGAATTGCTTGTAATTCATTTTAATTTCATACCTTCGAACAAAATTCGTGTATTTATTTGAATAAAGTTCATATTGGCTCCATGTTTTCAACAATATGTATATCTGAGAATGTGTCATCGTTTCTTACATTTAAGCTGTCCCATCAATCAAAATATATCTAAAAATATTTCTGATAATTTATTTGGCTTCATTATCCGATTTGTCTACTAAACTTGTTTAGTAAAGTGTAATGTTCATAGTTATTTGTTATTATTGTAACTTGTTCGTGATCAATCGTATGTAAAACCTTTCAAATAAAACATCCCTGTGTATATGTTCTATTGAAACACAATCATATTTAATACCATAAGTTTATGTGGTGAATGGCGTATTTTTCTTTGTCTTTCAACGTGCACAATACTTTTGATACAGTCGTTTGGTACTTCTTCTGTTATTGGCAAAACTCATTTTAATCGGTACTCACAGTGATCTGGAACTGTCTATTTTATACATTAGTATAGGTTACTAAGATACCATAATCCCTCATTTGGCAAAGAAGATATATAAACTGTAATACATCCCTAATTGCACACGGTACTGAACACTCAACAGTAACGCGTTTTAGTGTTATATAATAAATCTAGTGTTGCGTTTGCCGTATACATTAGTCTATATAAATAAGTGATTTGGAAGCAATATATATATAAAGTCGTTAATGAAATGAACGTTACTATAATTACGGGATGAGGACCCTGTTGCAGGTATAATGTTATTCCAATAATTACTAATGCGCTACAGTGCTTTAAATCTATCTTCTACTTTCAATCCATGACTGTAGCATTTAGGTCACAATTCGGATTCAGGCAGGTCAGAACATTCCGATTACCCTGATATTGTCGTCAGTACTATTCCCGAACACATGATGTCAGTAATATAAGTTGTGTTTGAAATAAAACTTTGTCATAAATGGTTATTTTTCTTTTATGTTACACATAAGTTGCAGTTTTGGCCTGAAGAGATGTTATCAACGTTTTATGAGCTTAAACATGAGGGCTTAGTCAACCATCTAGTCGAATAAATGAATAGTCAGTTCGGAATGATTAATATACGGCATGATTCAATTATTGATAATGTATGCCTAAAAAAGTTATAAAAATTAATTCTCTTTGTTTTGTACATAATACTGTGTTTGAATAATATAATGGTATGATCGCATTTGTATATGAAGCCTTCATTAAAGTAACTTATTTTCAGTGAACGATAATTCATTTTCTTCTTGACAACTAAAGTCTATGGTAAACACTGAATGTTGAACGTTTACCTGTATGAATGTGAATATATTGCGAACCCCGTTAATGGCATTTATACAGTTATTTTAAGTTGTGAGTAAGTACAAAGTATGATTAACATAAATGTTTGTGTAAAGACTTTTAAAATAGCTAATTTTAAAACCTGTAATAGGATAATAACATGCTATATGCGCATCCTTGTACCTGGAAATCAAAACCTTAGGGCGTTTGGTGTGGTTATTCTAAGTGAATGGATTGACACAATAGCCAATATGTTAGTTATGCTATGTTTCAAGACGTCACTGTTTAACGACAACATTGTTTCCTTCTGACTGGAGATCATTAAAAATGTGTTGGTCTACGTCATAGTTTCTTTGTCAAATCAGACAATGATGATATACGTTCCGTGTTAACCATTGGCGTACGTACGATATAACAAGGGTATGAAAATAATAGGTCCCGTTAATGATTTTTGT
Source organism: Sinohyriopsis cumingii (assembly GCA_028554795.2). Classification (NCBI taxonomy): domain Eukaryota; kingdom Metazoa; phylum Mollusca; class Bivalvia; order Unionida; family Unionidae; genus Sinohyriopsis; species Sinohyriopsis cumingii. Next base: position 2,616,799 of record JAPYKE020000126.1, on the reverse strand, counting down.
ACACAATAGATTAAGTAGGAACAGCAGTAAGCTTTGCATGGTTGCCTGCATAGTGGCAAAAATATCCTAGCCACGCCACTGGTGTTATCAATTTATTTTTATATCCGAAAAAGAAAGCCAAATTATTAGTGTCACTACAGTTCCCTATCGACAAGGACCCACACAAAATTAACAAATTTATATTGCCTACAGCCATCTTCGAAGTCGTTTGGAGCAAATATTTAGAGTTGTTATTTATGTAAGATGTGTATAATGCAAACAGAAATAGGCTACCTGGTGATTCAAACACGCCAATATTCAGCAGAGATGCCGGATGTTCGACGTTGTCATTCAGGTGACCATGGTTGGAACCAGTTATGGTTATTATACAATAAAGCAGAAAGCCTCGGTAAAATTTCAAGATAATGTTCTGCTTCTTCTTATAATTGCTCGACTAGACATATATTAGTAGCTTATTGGTTCCTATACGTCACACCGATGATTAAGCGAAATCATTCAAATATTATATGTACTTATCAACACCAAAATGTAATCTACATTAAAACAAAAAAGCCATCAGGTAAATGTTTCCATTATATTTTCCCTCATCACATTGTTTTAGAATTTAGGCGTTGAAAGGAATGTGTTTGGCAAAGTTGACAAAAACTAGATTTTGCAAACGTAGATGTAACCTTACAGTCAATGCTATTTAAAGATTCGTTTTGTGCTTATTGAAAATGTGGTCTTAGTTCAAGCTATCAAGGATTATTTATTCAAAATCTTTGTCATTTTTAGTCTGCCAGTAAATTAGCATCGGTTGGTGTATGGTACATCACTATACATTACCATCATTAATATTGGTCTTCTAGTTCATCTTTGCTTATTAAGATATATGAACACATGATCTATCTCGAGGATGGTATCAAGATTAGTTTTAACGGTATTCATCCTGGAGGAATGACAATATTTGTTACATCGATATTAGAACTAGATGTGTCGACGTGAGGACTACTTATCATTGTTCTAGCCTCATAAGATCTCAAGCTATTGCCTCTGAACTAAAGAATATTTCTCATGCGATAAGTGCTGACTCCTGTGGAAGGGCGGCAACAGGCAAAACAAAATCTAAACTTGTCTTTCAGCAATATTGTCATGTAAGAACAGCCTATCTTTAGCCTATCTGACCTTGACTTTCAGAGTATGGAGGTCCAGTCTTCATCTTATGATATACTTGACCTTGGTACTCATGAATACTGATTTCTGGGGAAAGTCAGGATTCAGTCTATGCAATAGCTAAACTTGGATCTTTATGGTAGATTCTTTAATAAAGTAATCCTACAGAACTGTTTTTTCTCAATTCAGACGTCCGTATCATATGTCCTTGTACGGCCCATTATGTTAAACATTGGAGTCCCATAACTCCGAGATAGCTGCAATATCGTTAGCAGCTTATGTTCTAGTAAGCTAGTAAGCCCGGACATATGTCTCCAAGGAACCTTATTTCAGTCATTCAATTTTTATACTTTTTTATACTTTTCTTCGCTGTTGCTTTTAGCTTTCTGGTTTCCATTACTTCTTTCAGTTTTGTGATCATGTCGTTTCTGATTTTCGAGAACTTAGATCAATGGTTAATTTAAGACCATATGATAAACGTAATCAACAGTCTGACGTTCAATCAGATGATGTGTTGTCTCTGCATCTGACTGCATTCAGTTTGCTTGATATGACTCGTCTCTATCGTACCGAGTAATTCTACAGTACCAAAGAATAGCATTCAACAAAGAAACGATAGGGCGAGCTGGTTTTCAGAAACCCAGCTTCAGTCATTGGGTTGAGAATGATACTTGGTATGAATTTGGTATAGCTTTCGAAACAAACAGCGTCCATGCCTTCTTTTTTATGTTTGTATGCCTTTTATTACTTTTGTATTTAAAGCTAGTGAGCACCTACAAGTTCTCAGATCACTTTTTTCCTTAACCTTTCAAAAATCAAAATTTGCATAGGTTGTCGGGTAACGTGTCCAGGCCAATATATTTCGTCATATTATTAATTTTCAAACCTTTAGGTAATCAAGTCTCACTTTTTATTATGGCAATGAAACATTTAAAATCAGCAAGTTACCTTGTATGAAAATATGTTATTAGGAAAGTTATATCTGCAACATCTTCGAAATTGTCTTAGAAATGCGACCCTTTCTAGGGAAATGTTGGTTTAAGGTGTAGTCCTTTATTTATTTTGATCTAATATCAAAGTAAACGCCACATTAGAAGTAAGTGTCTGAGAGAATGAAGACTCGTTAAATATGAATAATTGGCTGCTTAAGTACATACTTATATAGTATATCACAATGCATGCCCGTGACTAATTTTACCGTTTTCGGGTACTTATGGTTCATTTGTGTCACGATTTGATATAAAGGTCAGAATGTTAAACATGCATTTATGCATGAGGCAATAGGTCTGATTGACATTTGCATTATTTGTATGACGGAATAAAATGCAATCTGAGGCATCTTGCAACAAAATATAATTCTCCAATTGTCTAGACAAAACTATACGGAATATACTGATCCATTGCCATATTAGAGAGTGTCTCGTTTGTTCATATTCTCAGCTTGTGAATGGTTGGAAACTCATCTTAGGAGAGGACCGGAGCAGTGGTTGATTCTTATGTATTTTACTCTGCTCTACTTCCATCTGCAATACATAAACTTTAAAGTTTTGATCTACCGTAAAACACCTCAATCAATCAACTAGCTGTCAAAGTTTCTTGTTTTCTTCTATGCAGCAATACAAATATTAATACATATTGCTTAGTATAAACCTGGATTATTCGCTGAGTGGACGAACTCGAAGTTTTCGTTATACCTACGGATCAGGACAAAATAACAAATGTATATATTCTCTACATTTGCTTCTAGGTACTGAACTTTTCAATGTGTCCAGATGGTACTAAATCTTATTTTATTCTTACTTATATTTTAAGATGAACTCACGGTAAAGTACTTGTCATAGATTATCAAGCCTTTTTTACATGCTTAACTATAGGCAACGCACCGTGCATTTTGTCACAGATTTCGCTACAGGATGATTACTCAATGTGTACTGTCGCCGCATACATACACAACCACCTCCATAATGATCCAATTCTAAGGAATAAACGATAACCTGTAAATCAGTACTTAGAAAATCCAAAATCTAACTCCAGTATCACCAGAAAAAGGAGACACGAAAAAATGCTCTAAAAATATGCTGGGGTTACATTTGTTGCTACTGAAAATGAAGTGACAATATTGCTTATAGCTAAACAATCACTAATCAGTTGCTGAAGTGAAATGTTCGGTGGTAATTTATTATAGCAATTAGGGAACGGTCGTGAATTGGCATTAGCTTTAATGGTCAATTGATCTGGTTGTATTAACTGATTACCTACCAATATTCCACATCTTACTAGGCACAATGAATGATCGCGGCACAAATGGACAGCTGTTAGGCCACTCGCCGGGTAAATTAGTGTGATTATTGCCTGTTGTATTGCTTCCAAGCACTGACTCCATTACTCATTACACCAAATTTAACTAGCAAGGTGTACTGCCCCAAGTATTGATTCCATTACTGATTACATCAAACGGACCTAACCTGTTGCGCTGTCCCCAAGCACTGACTCCATTACTCATTACACCAAATGGATCTAGCATGGTGTATTGAAACAGGGCAAATGTTGAATTACAAACTTAACTGGGGCCCCGAGTGGCCGAGTGGTCTAAAGCGCTCTCCGTTAAGGATCACTGCCATCTCACCTCTGTCTGCGTGGGTTCGAGTCTAGGATTCGGCTAATGTGGGTATGTGAGAAAGCTTGCCAGTAGCTTCTCGTGTGTCGGTGGTTCTTCTCGGGGTTTTCCCGGGTTCTTCCTCCACCATTAAATACTGGCCGCCATACATAGCCTATCGTGTGCTGAAAAATGACGTTAAACCCCACAACAACAACAAACTTAGCTGACTTCTGTTTCACTTTAGCATCATCAATAAAATAACTACTTTCCTGATTATGTTGGTTATTGATATAATCTTAGTTTCGACCCCTGAGTTAAATAACTGTCTGCCCACACATTGTACAAGCGCGAAACATGTTTATGCAAAAGAATTTTTATTATTCATATAGATAAGCTGTGACAGTCAAACATTGCTTACCTGCAAAACGTTTGAAACTGACAAAAATAATAGGCACATTTTTATAGCAATATTTTCTTTTCAAATTACGTTTTGCTGAAAAGGTAGATAGGAAATAGGCAGATGACATATACTACATATTCAATGTAAGTTTTAGGGACTTAAAACCATTAAAAGATGTTCCTCGGTACGGGAACAAAATATTGCTGCAAACACATTAATGATTTGATGGATAGGGAAAACACAGAATACCTTAAAACTTACTAAAAAAAAATCCTTTGGGGTAACAAGTTTTAAAGACCCTTCAAGACTAGAATTTGCTGGAAGAAACAAGATCACAAATATAGATCAGATTATCGAACAACTGAATCAATTAATTTCATATTAGTAAAACAGTCGGAATACAAAGCATATTTTGCAACGACTTCCATAATAACTTCACTGATAAACTTAGATAAGTAAGTTTAAACGATGTTTTCAAACTGGAAGCCTAAACTTACAAATCTATTAAAAACTCAGTCACCAAAAAGTAATACTTTATTACCCAAATCAGCAAACTAAATTACGTTTTATTTTAAAATGTTATTTTGCTGGTAGCTGGCTTTTAACTACACGTTTAATACATGACTGGCATATTAAGGGTACAACATTGAAGAAAAGTGTCTTCTCAAAGACCCGCCCAGGCAAACGACTCAAGTTGGTCTGTTCGACTGTCGATATTAGTATATTAATGGGGATCCCATAGCTTCAATGGGACTTACCATTGAAAATAGATTTTTTACACTCTAGCCTCAAGAAAATGTATAGCCTCAAAAACTTACAGCCTTTACAGGAATTTTACATGGCGGACCCTATAGCCTCAATGCAAAATGAAGCAGAGGTGACGTCAAAATACTGGACACATGGGGTAAATGGCAATAGGGTTACAAGTGGCTGACCTCAATCGAGCAGTGTATTTTAAGTGTTCGAGTTGACCTAAATACTCGCTACTTTAGGTAGGTAGGTAGGCAAATGTAATGAATTGATAGGAACTAAGAAGTTTTTTTGCGACAAATAAAACATAGCATAACATAACACATTAAACATACACAAAAATGCAAACAAAAATGCAAACAGACAAATATGGCAAAGACTATATATATATTCGAGGCAATTGAGTCGCTCTGAAAAGAGCCGTTCGGGGTTTTCCTCTTGTGGGAAACCCAGGTGCATACGTTTAGCTTCAACTTATGGAAATGCCTATGGAAAACCTAAAGAATCCATTTAAAGCTACAACGTGTTGGAAATCTTATGGAACATCCTAGTTTCTATTTGTAGCCATAGTATGTGGTAAAATGCTATGGACAAACCTTGTATCTATTTATAGCTACAACCCCTGGGATATCCTATGGGAAAACCATGTATCATTTCACAGCTACAATTTGTGGAGAAATTTTATGGAAAAACCAATATATTTGCACCCATAATTTGTTTTAAACCATATGGAAAAATCCAAGCAATCATTTATAGCCTCACAAAGTAGCAGTGTTACAAGTGGATAACCTCAGTTGGGCGGTGATTTAATAACAAAGTTCGAGTTTACCTTAATACGCGCTTCTCTTGGCAGGTATGTGAAATGTTTTTATAGGACAAAAAGAAACAGAGACATAGATAAAAAATCATACAAATGAATACAATATACAAAATGTCTTGCGTAGTCTCTACACGCACACACACACACACACACACACACACACACACACACACACAATCCAAATACCCTATGTTAGCTTAAAGTGTAAGAGCTGGTGATGTAATTTCACAAACCTGTTATTGCACGCCTTATATAAAGGGCGGACAAGAGGGGGGCAACCGGATATGTATCCAAACAATACACTTTAATTTTATGAAAGAAATATTTGTTTTAACACGAAATAGGAGAGATCCTCGTGTTTCTTACCCCAGAGCTTGTGATCGCTCTCTAAGGCCCTGATAATATGCCATCCTTTATACACTATATCCGAAATGCTTTGTGTTAAAGTACAAGGTAAGAGAAGAAGAAGAAACAACGTCACCGCCACCACAACTACATGCACCCGTCAAAGAAAAATACACGTTGCCTGTGACGTTGCCTTTGACTTTGCCTGGATACTGCGACTTTGCAAACCTTTGTTTAAACACTAGCAACAACGATAGCCAAGTATCGACATGTTCTACAGCAAAAGGATCAAAAGAAAATAAACATTCGCTAAAAGTAAGCGCAATCCTGGTGCGATGCGTAGGACTTCTTTATCTCGCACTAATTGGACCCTTGCTCAAAGAAGTGGTTGTTCCTTAGCTAGCGCTCCGAAAAAAGAGGAAGTCGGCAAATAAATGGTAGTATTCTGAGTATCGTGCCTTTCCGTTGTGCTAGTTATAAGAACACCTAGTCAGATCGCTATGACACATCTGCGTACTGTGCATGTGTCATTTCTTTATTGTGACTGGTTACCGTGAATATAACACACCTAGTCAGATCGCTATGACACATCTGCGTACTGTGCATGTGTCATTTCTTCATTGTGACTGGTTACCGTGAATATAACACACCTAGTCAGATCGCTATGACACATCTGCGTACTGTGCATGTGTCATTTCTTTATTGTGACTGGTTACCGTGAATATAACACACCTAGTCAGATCGCTATGACACATCTGCGTACTGTGCATGTGTCCTTTCCTTATTGAGACTGGTTACCGTGAATATAACACACCTAGTCAGATCGCTATGACACATCTGCTTATTGTGCATGTGTCCTTTCCTTATTCAGACTGGTTACCGTGAGCTAATTATTTACACAGTTTTATGATATTAGTATTTTTGTGTATTCTGTATTTTGCTGATTGTATTTTGTGTGTATTTGTAAGGATATTTTTGGAAATATGCTCTATCGAATAAACACTTACACTCAAATTCTTATATAACGTAAAAACACGCTTTCAATCTTCTCCACTCCTACTGCTTCCTAAATGAGCAATCTCTACAACTGTGGTATCTGGTTTTCATTTGTTTTATTTTTGCAATTTGTTTGGTAATTTTTCAGTGCCACGATTGTGACGTTTTATCATCTCTTTTTAATTTTGTATCAAGATTTCAAATAGTGCGATATTTTGATATCTCTGAATTAACGTAGCTAATATTGGCAGTAGTGTTGACCTTGTAGAATGCCATCAAGTCTAACGTGTCTAGTGATTTTTTTAATTTTTGAAGAAATACCCTCAAATCTGTCTTGAAATGGTTCCAGCGGCTGCCACGTTTGGGGCTACGCATTAAGAGGTTAGTGTTAGGACTGGTCGGCCTGGTGTAAAGATAAAGTGACAGACATGAACGGTGTTTGGGGGTGGCAAGTGAGACGACCGCCCCAGGACCCGCCCTTGAGGGGGCCCGCGCTTCAGACCTAAGGTCGTCCTTATGAGTTTGTCAAGCTATATTCTCCGATAAATTGGAAACGCTGTTATAGGCCGCACGTAATGCACGCAAAGTATTGTTCTTAATTCGTGTCTTGATGCTGATTGAAAAATGACAATAATAATCAGTTTATTAGGCCAAAGGCATTGTCGTCGTGTTATTATTTCGATTTTAAAAAACCGTTGTCCACAAACAGGATTTTTTTTCAATGAATAATGAAAAAAACTGAATTCGTGCGCCAAAAAGCGAAAGTTGATCAAGTCTAGACATAATCAGTGTTTGCAGTATCATACCCATCGAGGTACCGATGCTCTGGCCCAGCGCGGTCATGGTCGGCCCTAGGCCCCGCGTACTCCTAACGCCGCCTCTGGTGACATGATGCAACATGTATGCCATACTGCTAATATCTTAGTGATATGCCTAATGTGACTGTGTGGAAAGTTTTATTCGAGGTCATAAGCCATATGAGTGAAATGATACAATATATATGTGTGTGTGTGTGTGTGTGTGTGTGTGTGTGTGGCATGATGTCCCACCCAGTCACGTTATCCTGACACCAGGCTGACCAGTCCTAACACTAACCTTTTAATGCTGAGCGCCAAGCGAGGCAACTGTTAGTGCCATTTTTATAAGTCTTTGGTATGACTCAGCCGGAGATCGAAACCACGACCTCCCACATCCGAGGCGGACGCTCTAACTACTAGGCCATTGAAGTAATACATACATACATACATACATACATACATACATACATACATGCATGCATGCATGCATGCATGCATGCATGCATGCATACATACATACATACATACATACATACATACATACATACATACAAAGTTGTATTATTATAAATTATCATATCATACATTTAAACACTTTTACTGTATATAAATTACTCATTGCAAATTATTAAGTTTTCAGTTAGCTTGACCATGAGTTTTATTTTGTATTCGTTGTTGATAAAATCCAATATTGGTACTAACGATCCTGTTTTAAGGGTCTCAGAAATAATATCACAAATTACCAATATAAAAACAAGTAATATCTGGTAGAAATATAACATAAAATAAAATGTAATGGCATTACAATAAAACAGATGGGACAGCAACAAAAAATCATGTTCATGTTGTAAAGACCTTGCTTGAACAACCAAAAGAAAGACATGTAACATGGAGAAAGTTGTATTGTCGTAGATGAAACACATATTTGGTACGTAAGCACAGCGAATAATCTTCGTAATTCGTGTCGTGACAATCTAGGCTGATCATCGACATATCCATTATTGTTAATTTATTCTGTAATTGGTGAACAAAATATATTCAAGACTTGTTTCCTGTCAATGACAGGAACTACGAACATCGCTTTAATTGAGACTAAATATGATGATAGCCGTAATCTCAATATACAATTGTGCACCTACAGTTCAAAACTTCGATACTTTATATCTTTTCAAAAGATCTCTATTTACTTCAAAAAACGTGCAACAGATAGTACACTACTACTACTACTACTACTACTACCACTACTATCACTACTACTACGTATTAGAAAAAGAAAAAGAACAACAACAACAACAAAACAACAACAACGAATTAATGGACTAAATCTTCCAAATCGGTCTCAGTCAGTGTTATGTCATAGAAATTAGCACTAAAAAGGCAAGGGTTGAACTCATAAATTGACATATTTTATTAAATTGATAAATAAAAGACTTCAACAGTTTGTGTGCATATGGAAATGCAAATATCGACTTACCTGTAAAAGAAAAAGACCTACATACACTTACTACGTTTTCATTCAGCCAAGTGTTTAGCATTGTATAGTTTAACCTTAGTCGTCATGGCTACCACTTATCTCGGTGGTCAACCGTAATGAACTTATAGTAACGTCAAGTAGAACAACCTGTGAACTTGTCTTAAGAAGAACAGATAGATAGATAGATAGATAGATAGATGGATGGGTGGATGGGTGGGTGGGTGGGTGGGTGGGTGGATGGATGGATGGACGGACGGACGGACGGATGGATATATACATACATACATATATACATACATACATACATGCATACATACATACATGGATGGATGGATGAATGGATGGATTGGTGGGTGGGTGGGTGGATGGATGGATGGATGGATGGATGGACGGACGGACTGACGGACGGACGCACGGATAGACAGACAGACAGATAGACAGATAGATAGATAGATAGATAGATAGATAAAGCAAACAACAGCAAAACGTAAACATTTAAATGACGAAGTATATTTTACGAAACATTCATATAATCCTTTTGAAGACATTAAAGCAAAAATAAGTAAATGTATTGATGAAATCTTTATACACAATTGCTCCATCTTTGATGAACTAGACATCGTTCCAAAAGTAAAACGCACTCCTCGGTTTTATATTGTACCCAGAAATACATAAAACATTTAATACATCACATACCCAGGTTGACCCATAATTTTTACATGAAATTTATTTACAAATAATATATCGCAATATATTGATCATATTTTACAACGACTGATGAAATGATTACCTTTATATGTCAAAGACACTTTTGATTTCATTACCAAATTGAAATCTTTGCCGAAATCAAATGAAAATTCAATCCTAGTTACACTTGATCTAGTTTCATTCAAAACGAATTAACCACACGATGTTATTGAAGCGGGTACATATTATATTTTTAAAACAATAAAATATTTGTAAATTATCAAAATTTCATGTTTGTGATATTACAAAACCTTGTGTTTGAAAATAACCTTTTTATACAATTTGGTAACGTAAACTATCTTGAAAAGTTGGGAACAGCAATGGATAGTCCTATGAATGGTAACGTAGACTATCTTCAAAAGTAGGAAACAGCAATGGATAGTCATATGAATGATAACGTAAACTATGTTCAAAACTTGGGAACAGGAATGGAAAGTTGGGAACAGCAATTGATAGTTATATGAATGGTAACGTAAACTATCTTCAAAAATTGGGAACAGCAATAGATAGTCCTATGAATGATAACGTAGACTATCTTCAAACGTTGGGAACACCAATGGAAAGTTGGGAACAGCAATGGAAAGTTGGGAACAGCAATAGATAGTCCTATGAACAGTAACGTAGACTATCTTCAAAAGTTGGGAACACCAGTGGATAGTCCTATGAATGGTAACGTGAACTGTCTTCAAAAGCTGGGAACACCAATGGATAGTCCTATGAATAGTAACCTAAACTATCTTGAAAAGTTGGGTACAGCAATGGATAGTTCTATGACACCTTGTTATGCATCTTCATTTATGAGGAAATTAGACAATTACTCTTGAAACCAGATGTTTGGTTAAGATTTCTAGACAATATCTTTTGGTTTGGAGTTATTCATTAGAAGACCTGTATTATTTTATAGACTGTTTTTAAATAAAATTTACTTTCAATGTGTCTAAAACTAAATTATCATTTTGGGGCGTAGATATTTTGAAAAATGAAAATAATGACATCACTACCATGTTTCATGTTAAAAACACCAGTACTCATAAATATGATGAATATTATTCAAGCCATCCTAAATCATGTAAACACGGGATACCATATAGTCGAGGGAAAAGATATAAAAGAATTGTTTCGGATCGCACCGCTTTTAAATCATCTTTGACAGAGTTATGTCGACATTTTTTAAATAGGAATCACACTATTGACATCATTAATGCTGCTTTCCTAAAAGTATCTTCTCTTACACAACCTAATATAGGTAAGATTATCAATAAATCCTGGGATTTATTAAAAATCATCATGTGAGGCAAGTGTTAAATCCCTACACATAAACAAACGCACACTTGCTTATAAAAGGACTAAAAATCTTAAAGATTTCCTAATTAATTCCAAACATGAGAAAAATCGTATAAAATGGATCATGGACTAACTTTAATAGATCTAGATGTTCGCATTGTTCTTTCATTGAAAAAGTTGAAGAAATAACGTAACTGTAGTAAATATTTCATTCAGAATAAATATATTGACATTTGTACCGCTGCATATGGCCTATTGTTGCAAAACACAATTTCCTTGAACTGTCATAGTGATAGGGCATTCAAGCCAGCTTGTGTGTTAAATGGAAAAGCTAATCCCCACTTTGAAATTGATCATACAATGCAATCTAAAACATATGGAGAACTTTGAAAACAAGGTTAAGTGATAATCATTCCACGGACAATCTGTGGTAAATGAAATCTGATTCGGCCTGGTATAAGCTTCTATTACTTTACATTTGGAATCGGATATGGCCTTCCAATCCAATTGGAGTCTGCTTTGACCTTCCATTATATTTGGAGTCTGTTATGACCTTCCTTTACATTTGGACTCTGGCATGGCCTTCCATAACATGTGGAGTTTGGTATGGCCTTATAATTACATGTGGAGTTTGGTATGACCTTCCATCACATGTGGAGTTTGGTATGACCTTCCATCACATGTGAAGTCTGGTATGGCCTTCCATTACATTTAGAGTCTGGTATGGCATTCCATTACATGAGGAGTTGAGTATGGCCTTCCATTACATGTGGAGTCTGGTATGGCCTTCCATTAATGTGGAGTGTAGTATGGCCTTCCATCACATGTGGGGCCTGGTATGGCCTTCCATTACATTTGGAGTCTGGTATGACCTTCTATTACATCTGGAGTCTGGTATGACCTTCCGTTACATTTGGAGACTGGTATGGCCTTCCATTACATGTGGAGTGTAGTATGGCCTTCCATTACATGTGGGGCCTGGTATGGCCTTCCATTACATTATTTTTTAGTCTGGTATGGCCTTCCATTTTATGACATTCAGAGCATTGTGGGAGTACTCACGCAGTTTTCAGAGGTAGTATGCAAATAACTAAATTATGAACATACTGAGTTTGTGAATTGTTTTTCGAATGTTCATCTCATGTTATGATTATGTTTAATTGTTTTAATCAATCATGTCAGCAATCTTGGCATGAGAGAAGATATACTTTCCTTGTTCTATTTTCGTCTCATCTATGTAATAGGCTACACAAAAGTCAAAACATAAATCATGTTTCCAGAATTGCAATCCATGTCCTGTTTAAAGTAATCATATTTAAATTTAATGCAGTTTTCCTTCTATTATATTATAATGATTTTATCTCTGCTGGTATCACATTTGTTTGCTCCGGCCTATCATTGAAAGCTACATACATACATACATACATACATATATATATATATATATATATATATATATATATATATATATATATATATATATATATATATATATAGACGGACAGACAGACAGACATACATACACAGAGGCAGACAGACGGACGGACACACATACATAAATACATACATACATACAGACAAACAGACAAACAAACAAACTCGCAAACATACCTACCTACCTACCTACATGCATGCATATATACATACATAATTACAGACAAACAGACAAACTAACATGCATACAGACAGACAGACATACATACAGACAGACAGACGGACAGATTGACATACATACATACATACATACATACATACATACATACATATTTCCTCCTTTATATTGGGGCTTTGTCAAAAACCCGAACACAGAAAGATTTTTACGCATAAAGCGTCGTAGTTAGTCATCATTTGTTTCCCTGTTTATCGCGAAGCAAAAAGTGACAATTATTGATAACTATTGTTTTTCACCGCTGTTACGTCATGCCATGTACGTTTCATTGCTATTTGCACGCTCTGTAGTGTCAGTGATATCATGATATCATCATTACCTCTGTCCTTTTGCTTACTCTTTTCCACACTTCCTCTTAGCTGCAGACCGTACTTACTTTGGATTAACGTGGTTTTTGCATAGCCGTGCATGTACCACATTTTTAAGCCTGCACAGCGGGTTGTTTAATTGCTAAAGGAACATTGATTAATTGAAGCCATCAGACAGTGGAACTAAGATTAGACCCTAACTGTCTGAATAGACTCAACACACGCTCAATTTTTCAGTCTGTATCTACCAAGCAGCCTAATGTGTGTATGAGTGTGAATGGACCCCTCCCACTCATACTTATGCAGGCAGCGCAAAGGCACGCTGATTGATTTTGATGTCCGGCCGAGGCCAGGGACGACAAGGCGGGAAGGTTAGGTCCAATGTCACAGGTCGGTGTTTCTAGACTCCGAGGTATTTTTGGTCTAAATTTTCCGTGATACACAATTTGGAAAAGACAATAAACTGTGCTGTTTTTGTTGAGTTAAGACGAAGAGAGGTACATAGAGTGACCGCTATTTTGATTGCAGCCTTGTGCTGCCGGACCTGGTGGTATTTGGTGTTTAGACCACCTTATAAGTGCTAATTTAGGGTCTTACTTTCCTAGTGATGGTAATTAGATTGTTACTTTGTGTGGCGGGGCCTGTTAGTCTTGGGTGTTGGACCACCTTATTTGATCTAGTTGTCGGGACTTATACTTGTTTCTAGGTGTTCGAGAACCCTTAATAGTATTAGAGCTGTCACCTTCTGCTAGAGTGTTTCCGAGTCCTCAGACGTATTATGTTATTAGTGCTCATGCTGGGATGTTGGTGGCTGTGCGAGAAGAAGTGTGTGTTCAGAGTAGAGTAAGGAATAGTTAATGTTAATGGAATATCATGAAAATACAATTTGTTCCCTCTTTTAGTTGCCCATATTTAAGATATTAAGTCTTGTTCATCCCTTATTATTTGCTGGTCTATATTTATGTTTGGTTCATTTATGGATGAAACTATTACTATGGTGTTATTTTATTTTCAGGCTAAGTCTATTTGGTTAAGACAAATATCTTTGCGGAATATTCGGGTCTCTAAGACATGTCAAAGGTATCTGATCTTATTTGTTCCGTAATTATAATTGTGTTAGCCTGTCTCCTAGTTATACTAAGTTGCACGTACTACATTTTGATTATTTTCCTAGCTTTTGAATAAAGTTGTTTACGTCGTGTTATTTTATTTTCAGGCTAAATCTATTTTGTTAAAACAGACGTTTTTACCAATTCGGGTCGCTAAAACGTGTCAAAGACATCTCATCTTATTTGTTCGTTAAAATTAGTTTGTTAGCCTGTCTCCTAGTTATAATCAATTGAATGGTATTTTTTACTTGTTTAATTAAGACACGTGTCTTTGTCGAGTATTCGGGTCTCTATGACTTTTCAACTGCATCTGATCTTATTTTGCTTTCTATTTCGTTAATGGTTAGGTTTATATTTTATTTGCTAGCCCTGATTCATGTTTCGTTAAGGGTTAGGTTTATATTTTATTTGCTAGCCCTGATTCATGTTTGTGCATGTAGAGTTACGGTTGGGGTTGGTATTAAGGTTGGGTTTGGTATCCATTACAAATTTGGGTATGTATTTAGGGGTCCAATTTGATTTTATTCATTTTTTAATTCTATTCTTTCTTCCATTAGCTTTTGACAATTGTTAAATATATGCGTTAGATCTCCAGGAACCCGTCAGTAGAAACAGTTATAGTTAGAGGGTTTGGATTCTACGTACTGCCCAAAGCTGCTGGCCAGTTTAGTAGTTTTTCCTGTGTAAATTCTGTTTATGATCCTTTGATCGTTATTGTTAACTTTTGGTGGTTTCCCTGCTCTGTTGACGTTTTTTTATGGAGTATAGTTTCCTGCCTCTTCCAGTTTTCTTGCCATATCCTATCGATATAATGTTCGGTTATACTTATTAATTCACTGACACGGTACTGGAGGTTACTATAAGTTACGTCATGTAGTTTTTGCTTCGCTACTTGGTCAGCTAATTCATTTCCTTTGATGTCAATGTGGGATGTTATCCACATGAAGTCAACTTTTTGTTGGTTATTAGTTAGTTCTTTGGGAGACAGATATGTCTGTTTAAAGAAATTTTCTCTTGTGTCGGTGTTATTGTTGATGATAGACGAAATGACTCTTAGCGATTCATTCAATATTACTGCTCGTTTGATATTATTTTCTTTAATCCATCTTAGGGCTTACATGATGGCCCTGAATTCAGCTGTATAGATGGAGCAATGCCCCGGTAGCTGCAGACCGTCAATTCACAAAACTGTATAGTTACGTTGCCCAAGGGGTAAACATCCGCAATGCGTTGCCCTTTTGGGGTAACCTTCTTCAAGGGTCACTGTCGGTGTGTGAGTGAATACTGAGTTGGGGAGATAAGGAGGCTGCTTGTTGCTTCATTAGAATAATTAATCACTATGGTCATTCTTCGGCAATGGGCGATGGATCATTTTTAAAAGAAAAGAACGTTTAAATTTATTTCCTTTTTTAATAATATTTTGCTTCGTTTCGAAGAGAAAGTAAAACAAATACATGGGCCGTCTAGACAATCTACTGGCAAGGGTTGAATTTGGCTCTTACAAAAAAAAATCTTGCAATTGGTCCAAGTTTGCCTCAGCAATGATTTACACAGTCATGGCAAGGTTTTTGTTCTGTTCTCCATTCTTTTAGCTAGTAACAGAACATGATATGCATGTACCCGGTATGGGAAAGGAAACGTAAAACTGGAGTATTCTCTATTTGTATCGAAAACACTAATTCTGTTTTGGAAACAACATTAACTTTTAGCATCTTAAAGCCCACTGTGAGATATCGTATCCATAATTTTATGAAGCCAGTTCTGAGAAAGATTACAGCGCATGATGAATGTCCATGGATTCCATCACAATCATGACGGCAATTTCAGTGAGTTGCTTGGATTGTCCGAGTAAGGTGGCGAGACGAAGAGCACGTGCGGTAAATCCAAAACACCCTAGCAGTCCTGCACGGATGCGATCTCTGTTCATTGTTTCTTCACGCAGACTATTGAAAATGTGATGTACTCCTGCATAAGTTTGCTTTTCCAAGTCATTAAAACGAACATCTTAAATAAGTGATGTGATTCAAATACGTTTGAGTTTATTACTCAAAACTAGGTTATATACATAATTAAAGCATTAAAACGTCACCATTCTCTTATGTCCAAATACGGACATAGTTTATTAGTAATTCGCGTTAAGTCAAGGTACACCAACAACAACAAAAAACAATCCCACAAGAATATACAAAACAATGCGTATTCTTTTAATCAGCATGACTAAATTATTTTCACAAAGTTCAAATATTTTGAGCTTGGATATGCTTTGTCTCACTGTGAATATTTGTTAAGATGATTTTTTTTTCTTGATGAAAATTCAAACTTAGTCCTTTGGTAATGACTATTACCTTTCCATTTGAAGCTATGACATGTATCATCTATAGTATTTGTGCATAGGTTAGAGTGTCTGTGCAGTACATGCACTCTATCTATCTAGGTCACAAGGAGTTTATTTTGTTAACAGAGTGGCATAGTCAAGTTGATAATGTTGGTAGCAGGATATCGAAATAAAAATAATGTCTATTATGAATTGCAATGAAAGAGAACGGTCACCAAAGTACTTAAAATATTTTTAAAAAAACTGATAACCAGATGCCGCCTTAAACAAAGGAAAAAGTATAATTACGATAATTATCGATGCGACGTTTGAATATTAGATAACTTTGTAAGTATTCTATTCTATTTTCCTCACAGTAAATTATGATAAGACAGGGCATTGAAGCATGCGACGTTTTAATTAATGATGGATGACAAACTGTCTCTTAACTGGAACGTTTGTATATAAAATTGCACATTTACGAAGTCATAAAACTAAAATGATCGCGCAACAGTTATAGCTTATGTACAGCTGTCAACGTGAGGTCGTAAATGTTCCATTGAATATTCATTTAGATTTAACTTAAAATCAAATGAGTCCTACGTTTGGATTGCGAGTTACACAAACTTATAAGGTCATAGTTTGACCAGGACAACTGAAATGATTTCTCTGACAGATGGCAATCGAACATGTCACGATTTGTGATCAAATCAGACAGGCGCAACCTATTGTAAGGTTAATGTGTACACAGTTAACCGAATCTGCAGAAAGTGTATAGATAACATATGTGGCTTAAATACCGGTGTACCTATCAGAATTTATTTCCGTGGTAAATACAATACACTCCTGCTGGGGTTTTAAACACTATTTGTGTCAACAAATTCCCAGTAACTAGTATTTCTTCGCAGCGTTAAAAATCTATGTACAAATCACACGTTGTATATCCTGTGACTTTGCATTTGTAATATATTTTTATTAAACAAATTGCTGAAATCATCAGGGAATGTACATTGTAAATGCTTAATAAGCCAATGGCTGTCCACCATTACCAAAAACAGCATGATGAATTGCTTTTCGCATAATGAATCGTCTTACCTTCCTTCCCTCGATTACATACCTTATCAAACGCAAACTGCCACCAAACTTATGTTATACGTCCGTAATCATTCCTGCACCTACCAATACATCATTCCTGTCGCAGACATGGCCGTAAGCGCTTAGTTCACATTGAAGACAAGCCCTCTCATCTCTATAGGTGCTGCGAACGAAAGGTTGACTCTGGAACACGCATATAAAACAAGAACCGCGCGCAGATCCATCAGTGGACTAGCAGCACAGAGGACTAAGTATACGGAAAATCCTGTGAGGAACTTTACCAAAGATCAACATGAATGCAACGAATTTTGCAATACTTCTTCTTCTGAGCTTCATGGCCATACACTTCGTCGCAGTTGAGGGTAGGTGGCAAATTTAATTCGTCCGCAAACAATATTCTGAAAGCTATAATTGCCAAAAGAGTGAGCTTCGTCAACTTTTTGTTACATTATAACATTCAATCATACGAAACGACACTGTTTTTAAAGTGTCGTGCATGGATCCTTGCCTGACATAATTCGACTACTTCCAAATGGAAACTAATGGAAAGCAATATGGAAAATATCTTAATTTTATCCTTGGTATTAATTTTGATTAAAAATACTTTTATCTCTTTTCCAATATATTCTTATTCAATCACTTTCAATCAAAAAGCAACTGTAAAACGTTCATTAGAGTTTACTTGTTGTAAAAAGAAAAGAAAGAAAAGAAAATATATGATAATGACAGAATACTATTGTATTGTTGAAATATAAATATTGTATTATTATTAAATACATAATATATGTAACATATAGCATAAACATTGGTAAGTGAGGATGGTGAACATTTAAGATTTTAGAACAATGTAGTGAGATGAATACGTAAGTTTTTATTTTATTAAAAGAATTTGTCCAATCGAGACTGCCGGATATTGCGTAATGATTATAAACTGGCCAATCATTGATCCGCACTCGACATCCGAGCCGTTCTTTCTTTCCCAGAATAGCGTAACTGATCTATTTTGGAAGAGGTGGCGGAGGGTGTTAAGCATTTTTGGAGGGGTAAATATGTTTTAAAAGTTAATTTATCCAGTTTCATATTTTTTAATCAAAATGGTTTATCGTAGGAAAACGTGACCATATAAATAGATGAGAAACACTGGGTAAAATTAGGTAATAAGGTAATTGTTAGAATGTATTCTTCCAATTTATTGCTACAGCTTCTAGAACAGTTATTTCCGACAGAGAAAAAAGACTGCAACGTGTTGGTTAGGGTTTGTATTATTGGAATAAAAAATAAACATCTGTTCTAGATTGAAGTAATAATTTACAAATTGTAATGATGTTTTACATAAACCCACAAATATATCCAAAAAAAATGTTTAGAATGCGTCTAACTTAGTGAAGGTGTCTTTTCATCTAGATGTAAGGCTTTCTGTATGAAGAAATACTTAAATCTGTTTATTTTTACCATGGTAAAAGAAGAAGAAAGTGGGCTTCACAGTTTGCATCACAATTACACCTTTTGTATGACATAATTGGTTGCGTTATCACCAAAACACAAAACAAATTCATTCTTTAAATCATATTTTGAACACAACATAATTGATAATAGGGTATAGTCGATGCATGTTTTAACAGATATTTGCTGATTGTCAGACACTCAAGTTTTAAACACTTTGCAAAATTACTTAGTTCAAATAGATAGATAGATAGATAGATAGATAGATAGGTAGATAGGTAGATGGTAGGTATGTATGTAGGTAAATATAAAGAAAGACTTACTGGTTCAGGATATAAGTTAGGAATTATAATACATTATGTGCACGGCTCAAACCAAATATTGCTAAAGACGCAAGACATACTGGGTAAAATATAATCTTGGAAAAACATCTAATTTGGAAGTCGACTATGATTTATTAAAGGACAAATGAAATTATTTACCTGCAAATTGGAATAGTCTATCACGATTGAATATTCTAGAGTGTTATTATATTTTGGGAATATTCATATTATGTGGTTTGCAAATGTTGATAATTATTCACAATGATTAAAATGTATATCTTGTGCATTGTTGTAGTTTTGGTTTGATCGTGCAATTTATTTTTTCATACATTTAGATAAAAAATTGACAATGCTGACCAAGGCATAGGTAAGCAATATACATAAGAGTTTGTGTATTGGTCATCATCTGATGTTGTAGCTCGCCTTAACTGTCCGAAAAACTAGGAACGCCAAGATATTGATCTACAGGTATCATATAATTGATTATCGATCCAATTTTTGCGATAAAATCATAAGCTAATATCAAGGCATGCATTTACTGGACTCTTTGTTTATTTGTTTTGTGTTTCTTATGCCGCGGCCATTGAGCAAAAGTGCCTTGCGTAGGGATAGTTTGTTGTAGTAGATCCAGCCATTAGAGCTTGATTCCAACCTGTACCCTTCATCTTCTAAATTACTGAATGATTCAGCTGTAAAAAAAAAAAAAAAATACCCGTACAAATTATACAAGGGTTTTCATTGTCTTTTTTTAAAGTTAACCCATTTTTGAAAATTGCTTATTATCACCACATAGAAAAACTAATTTAACTCTGCTCAAATTTAGAGAGAGTAATTTAAGACTCCCTGCAGAAATATGGCGTTGGAAAATTATATATCACATCAGGAGAGAAAATTGTCATCTTTGTGAGAAAAACAAGATTGCTGATGATTTCCGCTATTTGTTCATATGTACGTTTTTCCCAAGTTAAAGCTCTCATGTTTTTAATTTTATTCGGATATTAGACCAAGTGTTGTGAAATTTAAACTACTACTCCCTTGTTCTTTGTAGACCAGTCATTTGAGTTAACCTTGTTACGGGTCAGCTAGATATTGTTTCTATGATAAGCAACCACTTCCAGATATTTATCACTGTGTATGCGCGTAAGCGTACTTGTTCACAGTTGCAATGAGTAATGCCTAAGAAAGAAAGAAATTGCTGCAAAATCCACATTAAATGTATTTTTTGCTCATGAATTATCTTACATATAATAGAAAATCTATTTGTTCTTCAGTACGAATTTGCTGATTATCTGTCCTAATAATGTGCACTCTGACTGAGAAAAAAAAAAACTTTACAAAAAATGTCGGAATATCGATGTGAATGACTGTTGATACGTGTCTTTCCATTCTTATTCCCAAATAAGCATAGGCGCGTTTTCTGTATGACTGCCAAGTGTCTTTCATAATCAGCGTATTCTACCGTGTATCAATTATTTATGTTTGTCATATGCTATAGGCCTTAAAAAATAAAAGTTTGTTCTGGTTGTAGTACGGCTTCTTGCTCGAGGCAATATGATTTGGCAACATAAACATCTTTGTATTTAATTGCTGATCTGTCATTTTTATTATCCGTTGTTGCGGTGCATATTAGTCATTCGGACGATACAGTACGATTACCAATAAAACAGAAAGCATGTACTACCTGACCGACCATGACCTGTAATCATAACATATAACGGTAAGCGATGAATGACAGTTTCATTATTTCCTTTTCTGCGGGGCTGAATCCTTACGAATAGCCGAACCCGTGCAGTAGGTTCACATATGGTGGTTACAAGTTTGTCACTGTATGATATGCAGCACGTATGGACGACAGTCTAGGCTAGCAATACAAAAGATATACATGCCAAAGTCAACCCACTGAAAAGCGGTTCAAAAAGGATACTTGCTTATAGTAAAAGCCCTTATGTAGACCTATAATCTAATTCACGAAGATTTACGAGTATTGAATATTGGTTGAAAGTGATTTCTAAATAATGACACAAATTTAAAATTAGTTCATTACTTTAAATTGAATTTTCTTTACCGTATTAAATAATTTCCCTCTGGTACTAAAGCCTCTTGTAAGGTTTCAGTAAATGAACGTTAAAATTAGTATTCACTATGTTTTTGTCTGTGCCTGTGTTTGTGTAACTGAGAAACTTGACAGCCCATAATACTAACTGAAAGAAAACACCTGCACAGGTAATGCCGATTAACCACAAGTAAGATGCAACAAAGATTATGAAGCATCTGTTTACTAATGCCATAAATAGAACGTCATAGGGTCTATGGATTAAAATGGAAAAGCAAATTATCGATGCCCATGAGAAGTTGTCACATCTCCTTGACAATCCGTCTAAACAGTCCTTTTCTTAGTATTCCACTGTACGTAGCTACCTTGTGTACGTATCCCAAAATGTAGGTAACGTAACCATTGCTTGATTTAAAAAATTCATAGTTTTATCATGAAAACCCGACATATCAATAATAATAATAATAATAATAATAATAATTTTTATTTCATAGGCATCTGCTTCTTCTACACTTGCCAAAGACAGTGTGTATATGATCGCCAACACGGATTTGCCGAGGAAGCTTTTCGTCACCTGTGGCAACGCGTCTGCCCCGTCCAATATCTTAGAGCAGGATACAAAGCTTGTTGTGTTACATTTGGACAATATTGATCACAGTCATCTGATAAAAGGTAAGCAACAAGCAAAGTTTATCGCTCATTCAAGTGTGTTTCACGGGTCCTTTTCCTTTATCAGATAGTCTTGAAATTATGAGGATGAACACTAATGTTTAATCAAGAGGCTCGTCAACTTGACTATTAAATAATTTCTTTTTTATTTTATTAAGACTTCATATCATCCGCCATATATTTATATATTTTACAACGTTTAATCGTACATGGAGGAGAATATTATAAGCCATTGGCCTTTGTTCTAACCGTTTGCATTCAATAGTGTACGCATAGTAATCTCCAACTGCAAATGTGTGGAGTAAAATGTTTAAACAAATCTTAAAACTCTAATATCATATGATTATTGTAAAAATTCTGACCACCTTAGTAATGAAATTACATCATTAATTATAATAAAAGTAGCTTCATCGTTGACCATTAATCATGAATTATGTTCATGATAATTATGTGAAATTAGATTGAATTACTATGATCCACTGTTTGCAACAATAAATGTTCTAACATTCATTAAGTTGGCCTTTCCGTTTGAAACTTAAGCCATGGCACTCATGGCCTTGCTGCGGAATAAGACCACGGAAAGGAAAAGATAACTCGGATGCGCTTAATGTCTTCAAAATAAAATAGTAAAGAATCCCCTTGCTGTTTCACTATGCAAGAGTGCATATTGAAATAAATGTTTACTAAAATGATTGTACAGTTTTCTTATTAATTCAGTTTTGAATTGTTATGACGGCAGAAATTGTAACAGGAATGCATAATTTGTAAACAAGAAAATGTCTTCGGCAAAAGCGCCAGGCACTGTTTATTATTTCTGAATAATGATATATTCTCTTTTTAATCATATTTGTCTGAATTCAAGTATTTACGGGAATTTTTTGTATGGCTATATCCTTTACGTGTTCAGCAATACACTATTCAATAAAAAAAAAAAACCTGAAGAGAAACTTTTCCCTACAAAACAGGAAATGTTTTAACAGTACAGGGTAGAACAATATATAATAAATTAATCTTGCGTTCATTCTAACGCGCCTCGTTCTCATCTTTATTTCAATTCTGTTTCCTTTATTTCAGAATAAGTTTGGTCAGGAATATCTTCCAAGGGGACTCATGGCAACACTCAATAAATATATGTCTTATTTTTGTAACTATGTTGAAAACAAACATTGCAATTTTCTCTCTGAAATTTAGAAAACGTTGTAAATTTGTCTAATATAACCTTTAAGATTGTAAACCCAAGCCAATACGAACAGAAAAATCCTTTGATTTGGTTTGCTCAGTAAATATTTTTTTTGCATTTTCCACTAAATTCATAGTGCATAAGTTATACCTTCATTTACGTGGTTAAATCTGCAGAATTTTATGAAAAGCGTCCTGCTGCTGTTTACAATCTTGTTTATAATTCAGTTCTTGTGAAGATTAAATCACTGATAATTTGTCGAGAAATATTGAACCTAGCATAAAATGCTTAAATCAATTGTAAAAAAAAATTTTTTTGAAAACCTATGTATTTATTTTGTGATCTGAATAAATGTTTGCAAAAGAAGTGGACATTATTCGTTTGTTGAAGAAGTATACGTTTTTGTAAACATAAATGCAAACAATTAGCTTTATTTAATTGTTGATGGGAATGACTATCTGTGAGGATTACTAAACAAATGCTGGACATAAATTATAAAACAAGAGACAAGAAATATCAACAATTTGTGTAAATTGATTTTACTATTTAATATTTATTTTGTGTATATAATAAATATGTTATAAAAACAAATTGAAATTACACTTTCTTTTCTTTTTATAAACAGGAAAAGCTTTCTGATAGTCGCGTCTTTGTTTTAATAATAATTAATTATACTCGCATACAGGAAACAATGGGGAGAGGGAGGGGGGAGAAAAAAGATTTCCAATTTATCAAATACGTCATCGATATGGTTTATTACATCAATAACGTCGGCTCTATAGCGGTATTAAATTAAAGAAATTGAAAAATATGGAGAACCGCACTTCTCGTCACAACGTGATTACTGAAGCAATGAATGTCAACAATATTCCTATAGATAATGTGTGGGATATAAAAAGACTATTAAACCGATCGTGATCTGTCATTTTCTCCATGACTGATGTAAGGGTTTTACATCAGTCATAAAGAGGCAAAACAGCAGAGAACTCAATCAAAAGGATCGATCCTGTCTGATATAGAGTCACGTACAGAAAGGGATGAAAGGGAATTGTGGTTAATGTTAACCAAAAAAGAATTGTAATGAAATGGTTTCTAAACTGCATTACCTGAGATAAATTGCCCATAATGAAAACAAAGAAATCGTAGGCCAAAGACTCGCTATAATTCAGCAATAGGTTTTTACTCAAACAGATGTAAATTTCATATGTAAAATGTCATAAAATAAAGACTGGTGATTACTGCATTATGCACGCTGTCAAGTGTGGACGAAAGGGCAGGCGGCAAAGGTGATACTCTTGGATCCGGTGGATTATAGTTTGTAATAGTGGTATTAAGGGAAATGAAGTAAACAAAAAATGTAATAATCATTGTTATTTAATCATCAAAAGGAAGGTGTTTTTTTTTTCATTGTGTAAATTTAGTCTCAGTTCAAACATCCAAAATATCAACAATCTATGGAGGCGATGCAAAACGAATAGTCCAACTCACATAAGACTTTGCCCACATAGCATAAAAGGAATTTGATTGATACTTGTTAATTATAATAACACAAAGTCTGCTAGTAACTATATTACAAATCAAGAAAACTCGTTCCATAAAGTCTCGCTACACACATTTCTAACAAGTCCAACAATTCTAGCGGGGAGGGGGGGGGGAGGGGTGACAATAGTTTGCATCCTGTTTGGAGGCAAAAAAGACATATTCAATGCAAACGCTTTAGAAGATTATAACAAAAAGCAAATTTTATTTCAGATCAATTAATCAATTGTATTTCCTCTATTAGGAAAGTTTATTTACAAATATGGAGAGCAATACGAAATGATATAAGTATACTTGTGATACAAGAACGAGAAACGGGAATAAAAGGAACTGAAAATAGTGAAGTTGTGTTCTGTCCAATTTATTTTCAAGGTCAGTTCTTACTGGTATTTTTTGTGACTTTAACTCTTCTTTACTCTGCCCAAGTTATATGTGCAAGTTAAGTCCAAACTTGTCAAACACCTGCCAGTGACGGTCATTGATAATTCGTATTGTCAATATAACATGCTGGAGAAGGTCGGTATGCTGTTGACCACATATTTTCTGACAGTGAATAACATGATGACCTGGCGTTCATACCCACAAGAATGCTATAAACCGGGTTAATCGGCGTTCATAATTATTCTTCGCGATGCAGTAAAAGAGTGGAAGGGCACATTTGTGTTTGAAAGTCTCCAAATCTTTTGTTAAAAACATCATGATATCTCTGGTCTATTAATTCCGGTCATTTTGCGACACCATATGTTAAAAATGAGTTCGCTGACGATAAAAAAAAACTTATTTAACAGTTGTAGTGGCTCCAACATAAGCACCGTTAAGTCTGCGTAACTAAAAAGGTATTATATTGAAATGAATATATAGTTTGAAAGTATAGTACAACAAAGCAATGAATATATAGGTTGAAAGTATAGCACAACCAAGCAATGAATATATAGGTTGAAAATATAGTAATAAACAAGCAATGAATATATACATTGAAAATATATTACAACCAAGCAATGAATATATAGGTTGAAAATATACTACAACCAAGCATTGAATATATAGGTTGAAAGTATAGTGCAACTAAGCAATGAATATAAAGGTTGAAAGTATAGTACAACAAAGCAATGAATATATAGGTTGAAAATAAAAAAGACAAATACACAGAAGGACTTGGCGTAGAGCTTTGGAGGAATTTTCCATAAGATTCGATGACAGACTTATGAAGAAATGAGAAACATTAGCTAGCGTAAGCTCTCAGCAAATACCCTTCACGTACGTTAGTGTCCTTTTACACAATGTAACGTACCAAACTTGAAATAAAAACTCATTTTAACTCTTTCTTTTCTAATTCTTTTTTTAATTATATATAGCAGACATGTTCGCATAGCCATATAATAACTGGTCAAGTTATGGTTTGTCCCAACGACGAAAACAAAATTTAACGAGTAATGTGTGCACAATATTACAGGGCACAGGCTAGTCCTATAATTATTCATTAGGGTTGATTTAGCTTAGCCCGATTTTATATTGCTTTGAGTTGCCACGTTACACACAAGCCTATTCAGTTACTCACCTATATGATAATAGTATATGATAACTGAGACAGTAGTGTTTATACAAAAGCACAGTGATGTAGTCTAGGGTAGAAGTTCCCATTTCTGTCAAATAGGCTCTTCCCGATGGTAAAATGGTTCCATCGCGACTCCTTGTATCTCGTCCCACTTTACGAGGAGATAATTTGCTTAGATCACGTGGCAGCATTTATTCCTGACCATGACTCGAGACACCAAATAAAATCCTTGATAAATGTATTTCTTTCATATAATTATCATGCGGTCTGTGATTCATGTAGACCAGCAAACATGTTCGTAGGTGAACTTTTATAACTCGTTCTATTGGACAAAATATGCATATGTGGATGCCTTATATTATCTCAGAAACCGAGGAAATACCACATCATATATAACTTCACATGCTGTGGTTTTCCAGAATTTTATGCATGCAAGATAATAAATAAGAATCATGGAGTTAATGTGCCGTGATAAACGCGAAAATCGGGGAATCGAGGCGTTGTGATATTTTTTCGCTGCATATATGGTTTCCCTTATACAAAACGAGAAAGTACAATAGTAAATTATATTTATAACCTTCAGACAACGCCGGTTTTGTTCATACAACTATAATTACCATCGTCAAAACTGAAGCAGCCAAAATAAATATGACAACTCATCGTTTTTATGCAATATATGTGGAAGTATGAACGTGCCATCATAATGACGAGATTTTTCAGACCATACATGAGAAAAACGATGTATAATACATCAAGTTGACGAAATATATATATAGCATACATGATAAAGGCGATGTCTGTTACGTCAACAAGACATACGATGGCTAACTGGTACCTTACTGACACGTTGACACAATACAGCTACCTATCTATGTAAATTTGTCGTCATAAGTTCATAATCATGCCAACACCATGCAATCGGTGACGCGTCTTGTTGACGTACCAGACGTCCTATTGATCGAGCATCTCATAAAAACATCTTGTCATGTGTATGACAGCTTAATACCTCCGTAATTTTCCTTCTTCAAGTTTTGTCTTTGTCACAGATTTAAATTGGCCATGTTGAATGAATTCAGTTTCAAAGGAACGGTAAACAACCAACATGAATTTTATTCAAATGAATTAGAATTTGGGAAAAGAACAATAAAAAAGAATACGGTCAAACTGTCATTTCTGTGTTGTCAAATTAAAGTCCTCCACGTCCCGTTCCGTAGCTGCTTGGATTGTCTTTAGTACAAATGTTTTACTTCTTTCCTC
Source organism: Sinohyriopsis cumingii (assembly GCA_028554795.2). Classification (NCBI taxonomy): domain Eukaryota; kingdom Metazoa; phylum Mollusca; class Bivalvia; order Unionida; family Unionidae; genus Sinohyriopsis; species Sinohyriopsis cumingii. The sequence goes on along the minus strand of JAPYKE020000126.1, from coordinate 2,588,921 downwards.
ATTTTTATCGCATTTTTATACCAAAAAAGCACCCGATCGGTGTATGTTATTTTTTGTGATGTCACTAGCTCGTGATCGCAATAGCTGGTGATGTCAGTAGCTCGTGTAGCTGGTGATGTCAGTAGCTCGTGTGATGCTGTAACTCTTACTCACTTAAATTTTACATTAATGCGTTTTCCACAATGATCTCAGTGGCCCTTCTGCAACATTTGAAGGGTAATCCCCGTGATTTCAGTATTTCGTGTGATACTCTTAAAATCACGTGAATTGTACTTCATAGGATCTCGGAAAATATAGGGATACACTTGCTCACATGACGTGTACTTCTCTGATCTCGGTAGCTTGTATGACATCCGACTCGAAATGATGTACAGTGTGCTTCAAGTGATCACAGTAGATCTTGTGATAAGGTAACATTTACACATGTGAGGTGTATTTCTCGTAATAACAGTAGCGCGTGTGATATTTTAACTCTTATTCACGTGAATGTACTACTCGTGAAAACAGTAGTTCTTGTGATAATGCAAACCTTTCTCACATAAGGTGTACTTCCCGTGATTACCGTAAATCTTATGATGATGTAGTTCTTACCAGAGTGAAGTGTGCACCCAACGATCGCAATAGTTGTGATACAGTGACTCTTACTCACGTGAAGTGTAACTCCCATGATCACAGTAGCTGTCGTGATACTGTAGCTTGCACTCGTGAGAAGTGCACTTCCCCTGACCTCAGTAGCTCGTGTGATTACAAGTAACAAGTGCTCACGTGATTGTATCTTCCATGATCTCAGTACCTTTTGTGATACTATGACTCTGTCACACGTGAAATGTTCTTCCCACAATCGCAGTAACTCTTGTGATAGTTACTTTTACTCGCGTGAAATGTATTCCCGGTGATCTCGGGTACTTTTGTAGTACTGTAACTTTTACTCGCGTAAAATGTACATCCGATGATCTCAAAAGCTAATTTCACACTGTAACTATTGCATTAATTATGGTTCCTTTGATCTTAGCATCTCGTGCAATTATTGTAGCACTTAATCAAGTGAAGAGTTCTTCCCATGTGCTCAGTAGCTTTTTTGATACTTGAACTCTTACTGAAGTAGAGTGTACTTTCATTGATAACAGTAGCTCCTGTGATATTGTGACTCTTAGCCACGTAAAGTGTGCCCCTGTGTTCTCAGTACCATTTGTGATTCTGTAGTTTTAACTCATGTGAAGTGTAGTTCCCAAGATCTGCGTAACTTAGATCGCAGTAGTTCTTGCGAGCCTGTCGAACTTTTTGGAGTAAAATGTTCTTAGGGTGGCCGCAGAAGATTTCGTGATAACGTAACCTTTACTCACGTAAAATGTACTTTCCCATGAAGGAGCCCCGAGTGGCCGAGTGATCTAAAGCGTTACGGATCACTGTCATCTCACCTCTGTCTGCGTGGGTTCGAGTCTTGCCAGTTGCTTCTCGTGTGTCGGTGGTTCTCCCCAGGGTTTTCCAGGGTTCTTCCTCCACATCAATACTGGCCGCCATGAATAGCCTATCGTGTGCTGAAAAATGGCATTAAACCCAACAACAACAACAACAACTTTCACATGACTACAGTAGCTATTGTGATGTAGAACTTATGCAAAGTGTATTTCCTATGAGCTCTTGTGATATTGTATTCCTTAATCACGTGAAGTATACTTCCTATGATTACACTAACTATATTTGTGATGCTGTATCTCTTATACACGTGAAGTGTACTTCAAATGATCTCAGTGGCTCTTGGGATATTGTTACTTTCACTCACAGGCCCAAGCACTTCAGATGGCTATTGGACTTTCGCGAAAGGGGTTAGCACATGTGTATCGAAAGGTGATAAACTTGATCAGAATATTTTCAAACTGAAGACCCATTCCACTCCAGTATCTGTTATGACACTAATTTACAACAACCTTCAATGAATGTTGTTGTGTATGTTATTATAAACGCATGGTGCAGAGATATATACAAATAATTTACTCTAAACAATAAAATACCAACTTCTAGAAGGAAATATAATTTTGCATCGGGTGGTTTATAAGATAAAGACTGGTAGCAATTTTACTTGCTGCCATGTAAAAGTACAAAATGTCCAAGCCTTAGATGGTCACAACCCAACATTTGGCATATTTGATACGAATGTAAAAGGATTTTTAAAATGAGTTCTGCTCTTTTTGCATGCAGGATGTGAAGTCACACAAACAATTGTATCTATTCTCTAGATCTGTGAAGTTTAATCTTCATCGTTGTAATAAAATAACAATAAAAATAATTATCCCCGTCTTCTAAATGAATTAAACATGGTGCAGAATTTCATCAAAATTCTCTCTCTCTCTCTCTCTCTCTCTCTCTCTCTCTCTCTCTCTCTATATATATATATATATATATATATATATATATATATATATATATATATATATACACACACATATGGACTTTCGTAGAAAGATTCCAACTACAATCCGTTAAAAAACAAGCGTGGCGGATTTTCTTCTGTGTCATCTGTCGATGTGTCTGGACCTATGAATTATGGAAAAGTGTAATCAAAGGAAGCAACGGAAAGGGAAAGTTAGAAATGGAGGAGAGAAATAATTCTCTGGCTTATAAGCAATGTTAATTAAATTATAACAATGACTTTGATCACATGTAAATACATTTAAGAATTACCTTTTTGCTGGTTCCGGTTTCCCTTAGTCTATATTTCCAACTCGATTAAATCTGATATGATAGCCGCTATATGAAACCCAGCGCGTTCAATGTCCAAGTAGAAGGCCTAGTTAACCATGCTGTGTTTGTAGTGGTCTACTTTCTTCATTTAAACCATCTTTCTTGTTTAAACGATCAACGTGTTTTATATTTATTTAATCAATATGAATGGAAATAGAAGTTCAAAAACTAAAAGAAGCAACTTATCAGTTTGCAAAGGAGATTATGATTATTCGCAGAAGGTTAGGAACTACATTTTTATCGGACACACTATACAGGGTTGTGCAGAGTTCATTCATTCTGTAAAGTCAGTTGCTTGTAATCAGTCTTAACTGTGTTGGAAATGTGCATTTTTATGTGAGATAAATAAAATGTATGTATATTATGTACGCTGTATCTTTGTTTATATGCTACTCGTTGTATAAATGTTTCATTAAGCTTCGTTTCCATTTAATGAATTATATATAAAAATATATATATATATATATATATATATATATATATATATATATATATATATATATATATATATATATATATATATCACTTAGTATATAAATGATACAGCGTACATAAAATATATATACATACATTAAAACTATATTAAAGATTTGACACAACGGCAGTTTGAAAGTAGTGCGATAAAGACGAGATATTTTTAGATCATTGACTAAAATGACTCTTTAACTAAAGAGCGATTCAAATGATTCATTAAAGAAGACCTCAAAGCAAAAAGAATCGCATGCTAAATTTACATGTAAATGCAACACCCGTGATTATTTATAAAAGAATATGAATTAACCAAAATTAAGCTAGCAGGGAAGCAAAAGGCACTGAGCGATAAATCTGCAGGCCAAGTAATATGGCACCTGATGACAAATAATACTAGATGCTAGTATGTTCCTACTATGCAGGCGTGGGACAATTAAGGCAGACTTGAAACAATAAATATACAGTACAGTTTTACATTTACGTGCACATAATAATACAAATGAAGATTGATGACCTGAAAGAAAATTAAATTTCTCTGTGGGTGATATACGATTAACCTGTGCATACCAATGCAAAAGATCATCACGTTCTGAAATGTGTTTTTCCTAGTAAAAGTATGGGGAAAAAAATACTCAAACCTTTGCACTAATGTATGCAAATGTCAAATCTTTGATAAAGAAAGATTAACAGGCTTTGTAATACGATAATGAATAATGAAGTAGTTCAGGGAAGCGAAGGAATGTTGGTAAATTTGAGACAACTTCACGTAATTACAAAGTGTTAAATTAAACTAATATACTTCTAAAATAGTTTGATGTACGCCTGATGCTAGGTGACCAATGTCCAGCCTCCTTATCAGCGTTTAGGTTCAATTCGACTTTTCATCAGCTTAACGGACACCTTACGCAATATGTACACGTACATTGTGGATTACACGTTGTCATTGACCGCTCCGGTTGCCTAAGTGGTTAGAGTGTCCTCCTCGGATACGGAAGGTCGTATACAAATGGTACTACCAGCTGACTCACTTCGCGCTCAGCATTAAGAGGTTAGTGTTAAGGCTGGGTGGTCGGCCTGGTGTCAGGATAATTTGACTGGGTGGGGCACGATGCTACGTGTCTGCGGCATTATGCTCCAGTGCTAGACCACTATAAACTGCTACACTGCAGACACCGTTGCGACATGTGTGAATTTTTTTTAAAACTTACGTTAAAAATACACACACACACACACCGCAAGTACTTGCCGACCCAAGGACAAACAAAATTTGATAGTTACAGTGATACTAACTATTTGCATAGACCTGCCTATGTTCTTTTGTCAATAAAACTTTATAAAAAAGATTGACCTTTGTGATAGGCATGTCATCGAAATATTGATGTGAAGAGAAAGAAAATACGGAAGAAAGAGAAAAAGCGAATAAACATATAAACTAAAAGCCACAACTTTGGATCTTCCCAAAAACGTTTGATCTTCTCTAAAGATATGCGAGGGATATCAAGGGAGCCAATTTCCTGTCATTCAGATAAGTGTTGATATATCTAAACTCTAAATCTAATGTTCGGTAGAAACCGCATGCACTGGAAATTGTTGAAAATTGTTACCATTCGTGACTGAAGTACTACCAGACAGACGTACACTGTCGAATTGAAGCAGTGGCTTGTAAGTTTGCAAGTCTCGCTTCCGGTAAATTAGGTCGTAGTCTCAAATGCGATTCCTTTCTTTCTTTGTGGTTTTTTTTTGTTTTTTTTTTTTTTTTTACTTAGGGAAACTTTCCTGTATGTTTGCTCAGTAATAAATAAATATATAATGTCTCTTTTCATCATGAATTGATTACGACATAATTGTTGCTGTAGACAAATATATCAGTAATGGTGTCATAAAGTGCAATTTCAGTGAAACTCGTGTCGCTACGATAAGTAGTAGTGTAAAAGGCAGATATGGCCACAAAGGTAGGATTCCTTAGTCCCTGATCTCAACTTTCGCGGTGCAACAATCTTTGCAGACTTCAGATGCGGGTAAGATTATGGACACAAATCCAGGGACCATTCTAAGATTATGGACACAAAATCAGGGACCATTCTAAGATTATGGACACAAAATCAGGGACCGTTCTAAGATTATGGACACAAAATCAGGGACCGTTCTAAGATTATGGACACAAAATCAGGGACCATTCTAAGATTATGGACACAAAATCAGGGACCATTCTAAGATTATGGACACAAAATCAGGGACCGTTCTAAGATTATGGACACAAAATCAGGGACCGTTCTAAGATTATGGACACAAAATCAGGGACCGTTCTAAGATTATGGACACAAAATCAGGGACCGTTCTAAGATTATGGACACAAAACCAGGGACCATTCTAAGATTATGGACACAAAATCAGGGACCGTTCTAAGATTATGGACTCAAAATCAAGGACCATTCTAAGATTATGGACACAAAATCAGGGACCATTCTAAGATTATGGACACAAAACCAGGGACCATTCTAAGATTATGGACACAGAACCAGGGACCATTCTAAGATTATGGACACAAAATCAGGGACTATTCTAAGATTATGGACACAAAATCAGGGACCGTTCTAAGATTATGGACACAAAATCAGGGACCGTTCTAAGATTATGGACACAAAATCAGGGACCATTCTAAGATTATGGACACAAAATCAGGGACCATTCTAAGATTATGGACACAAAATCAGGGACCATTCTAAGATTATGGACACAAAATCAGGGACCGTTCTAAGATTATGGACACAAAATCAGGGACCGTTCTAAGATTATGGACACAAAACCAGGGACCATTCTAAGATTATGGACACAAAATCAGGGACCGTTCTAAGATTATGGACTCAAAATCAAGGACCATTCTAAGATTATGGACACAAAATCAGGGACCATTCTAAGATTATGGACACAAAACCAGGGACCATTCTAAGATTATGGACACAGAACCAGGGACCATTCTAAGATTATGGACACAAAATCAGGGACTATTCTAAGATTATGGACACAAAATCAGGGACCGTTCTAAGATTATGGACACAAAATCAGGGACCATTCTAAGATTATGGACACAAAACCAGGGACCATTATAAGATTATGGACACAAAACCAGGGACCATTCGAAGATTATGGACACAAAACCAGGGACCATTCTAAGATTATGGACACAAAATCAGGGACTATTCTAAGATTATGGACACAAAATCAGGGACCGTTCTAAGATTATGGACACAAAACCAGGGACTATTCTAAGATTATGGACACAAAGTCAGGACCATTAGCTCATGGTTCAGATAAATGTCGGCGAATATTTGCTAACGAAAAAGCTCGGTTCAAAGACACTGGTGAATCATAGAAGGGTAACCTTTTTTTTATCCTCCACGTTTACACAAAATTGCTATCTATATTCTTTAGTTACAAAAAGCTATATATAGACATGGTTGCAATTTTTCATCTATTTTGCATATTTGAACAAACCCTCTAATCGATTTTAACGTATTTGTATAATAATGGATATGGAAGTCTTGGAGCCAAAGTACATCAGATAGAACGAACATCACCAAAATCATGCCAACCGCAATTCGAGGCTCGGAGCTGGCTACTGATCTTAGGGTTTGTCCGTGCGCAGCAGCTAAAGACGTTGTCAAGCTAAAAGCAGGAGATACATGTGCACCAGTATCTCTGCCATGTTTGTTGGGAACACTATTACAGCCAGTCATCAGAAAATACGCAGAAATCACCACAAACGATAAAATCATTAGCAATGATATCTATATTCATATTATACATAGTTTCAGACATATTACTGACAGCTACATTCTGATAATAACAAAATTCTTCTTCTGGAATTCAAATGTTATTTTATCACAGACGTTGACAAGTTCCCAAAATATTACTTTCTGCAAGAGGTTTCGATGGCTACCTCATACGGTTCGCTTATTTACACCGTGGTTAGTGATTGAACTCTGAAACAACTGGGGATTTGTCCAGGATACCACAGGTTTCACAACAAAATATTACAGCAGATATGTTAAAGATCCCGTTGTAATTGGATCGTGGGATTTCTTTGTGATTACGACGGCTTAGTTGACTTGGGCGAATCTTCAGAAGCAGAATTGATCACGTTTCTGTAAAAGGACCGGAATAGAGAACACGACCAAATTATCGTTAGCATCGTCTCCCAACCAGACTATTTCTGACGCGATTGACGGTATCATGAACAAATGTCCCGAAAAAAGTTGGTTGCGGTCTTGTCGTTAAACAAATCACCTAAAGCTACTCGTTAATCAGGTTACGACAAAACGATTCAGATCGCAGTATCAAAAACAAGAAAGCTTTTTGCAGCATTTAAACAAAACAACAAAGTATACTTGTCTACAAGATAGACTCAGAACAAATAATAAGAGCAAGCAAAACGCACAGTTCGCCCTGGTATCATTTCCGTTCAAACGTGTGCAAGAGCGGCTGGGAGCTTGTTATAAGATATTGTTTATGATCTTTATATTTGTTAAGACATGATACCATGCCTCAGGGTTTGCTGTAACCATGTCTGGTATTTCCACTGCCCGAGCCTACTTTGGTTTTAGCTGCGGCTGCTCTGGTTACGAGTGATATGGTTGATCACCTGCTTTTTCAAAAAACGCCATTATTTGTTCTGTCGTGTTAAGTAATCAAGATGCAAACCAGTTGCTCAAAAATTCGGCTTTCCGATCTTATCTTCTAGTCGCTCCTTTTCTTTAAAACTCTTTGTGCTTGACATTATGTTCATTACACCTGTAATAAGATATGTGGTCTTTGCCTGTCTTATAGTTTATTCATTTGGTGGTTTTCTTGCACTAGGTAATTGCGTCAACAATAGACGGAAGCAATTTATCGATAACATTGTTTATGGTATCTCTACATTTTCTTACAAAGTGTCAGAACTCTAATCATTGGAGAACTTTCTGACTTATTTAGATACTCAAATTCTGACTTTAACTGTTCTGCTCTCGTGCTGGCAAATTAATAACATTTTTGCCGAATCATCATAAAAAAACTAACCAGAACTTTCTCGTCTGACCAAATTTATCTTAATATGCTTTTTCCAAAACGTTTTCTTTGCTGAGCGTCATGCTTTTCGTCTAATTGCAGCGTGATAATTGGAAACAATTGATAACAACGGATTAGATAGATTTTCCTCTACTCTGCACAATAAAACCTTAATTACCCAAACTTATTTGTGATAATAGTACTTATTTCATATTCCAGAATTATCATTCCTAAATTAGACTGTATCAGCGTATGCATAGTCGTGTACTTTCTAGCCTCAATTCATTGAAAAGAACTATTCAGATAATGTATGCAGGTGAAATTTCCATGTCTAGTCGGTGAAGAGAGTCAAGGAAAAGGAAGAGAAGGAGGAATAGGTGTCTAGGAGGAAAAAGTGAAGATGGAGGAGGAACATAGTGAAGTCGAGGAGGAGAAGGAATTAGGAGAAAATCGTGAGGAAGAGGAGAAAGAATTGGACGAACAGGAGAGAAGAATACACTGATGAGTAGAATACAAGGACAGGTGGAAAGCTTTCGCAGACTACTAATCAAGTGATGCAATATGCTATCACTGGGTCGAGCGGAAGGAGCGTACTTGGGAACGTTTAATCATTTGACTATTAAATCGCTATTTAATTTTTATTCGTTGATTTTCACTAATTTAACTTCCAACCATAATCGAGCCTGGGTGGAACTTCTATAATAAGTTTAATAGAATATTTGAGCATCCCACCCTAACCATAACACACCTACCATGGTGGTGGTATATCAACCCGTCACACCACAAAGGCATTGTGCCATTTACGCACACTACGTTTCCAAGCTAAGGACAAAATATAGCCATAATAGTCACAAAACCATCTGTATACTTTGTCATCGTTTCTGGAAGAGTGACGATCAAAATAAGTCACTGAATATTCTAAAGGATATCCAAGACTGCGTTGACGAGGAATAGACACACTATTGTCCACACACCATGGAATCAGTGCCTTGTAATTTTACATTATTGCCTGGACATCTCTTCTCACAATGTGGATGTTGTCGTCTTCCAAAAGCGGTAATCCATACGAATCAAAGTACTCCACACAACCATCACGTGGAAGTAGACGTCCACCCAGTTGGTTCCTGTTGTCCGTGTTGATGACATAAGCTTGTTGGTCGTGAGGTTTGCGATGAGGAAGTTCATCTTTAGCACACACCACAGGATTCAAAGATGCAACATACGAACTGTGGTTCAAAAGGTAATAAGTTTCCAGGTGTCCATTCTTGTTGGGATTTTTTTTGTTTGTTTTCTTTTTTGTTGTTTCACAGGTAATGATACCGGTAAGTCATCAATTCAATCCGAACCTTTTGTTTAAAAATATCTGACAAGTAACAGTTTCTTTGCCTCGTCTCCTCACTCTGAGCCAAGGCGACTTCGATGCAATAGATCCTTAGAGACATCAGTGGAAGAGAGGAATGATCCCCGCTTTCCAGTCACGTATATCTGTCCAATGAGGGTGTAAGTCACAAGCTACACACACATCGTCGTATACATCTTCAGTACCTAAACGATGAAGAATCTTTTTATCCCGTAGAGGTCGAGAAGTATCCAGATGACAAAACAAGGATCTTAACATAGTCTCTCGTGAACATCTAAATGGACCACTCTCGTGTTTTGTTTGATGGTAAGTACTGTTCATAAAGAGCACAAAAGGAATCGGCTGGTAAAGGAAATCCCAGAAAGGAAGTCACTAAGAAACACACCACACGTCGACCAAAGTTCAATGGTCACAGTTCATGTAATAAGTGTTGGTAATCCTCCACCGTTTGAATACTCTCATTGGTTTCATTCCACAGAATATGTTGTATCGCTTTTGATAAAGGCAGTGACATGGTAGCCCGTTTTCTACCTCTTTTTGTCGAAGACAATAATTGTATTTTCTGCACAGGGATGTTCGTTCCCCAGTGGAAAATCTAAATCGTTTAGTCACTAACTTGCACATCACAACACATCATTCAGAAGTTTCCACTTGAACTAAGTTTACATTGTGTAAAAGATTCTGGTAATCCTCTTACTCTTACTCTGGAGATCTGTGCAGTATTTCTACCTTGTAGTAAATAGAAGCAGTCACAACAAACAAATCCTACTTGCCCGCGTCCAGTTTAACAATGTTTGACCACTTGAACACTTTCATCTGGATCAGTCCTCTTATAGCATTCAGGTACCAATGGTTCCAACATCGGCGACGTGACGGATCCTATTGTTCTTTGTGCTTCACTTGTATTTTGACCAGCTCTCGGTAAATGCGTTCTATCAGCTCCACAGGTAAACCAAGAATGTTCCCTTGTAAAATATCCATTCAATGTCCTACAAGAATAGCTACGTCGTGGCAAATAACCTCGTTTATATTTATGATTGAAGTAGTTTCCTCCCATGATCAGTCTTCGTTTACTTTGGAAAAATGCATTGTTTAAAAATGGAGAAATGATTTCTAACTTGTGTTTCAATTTTATTTTGACCAACCCTCGGTAAATGCGTTCTCTCAACTTGACAGGCAAACCACGAATGTTCCCTTGTAAAGTATCCATTTAGAGATTACTGGGGTCTTCCTAACAAAGATAGGTAGTAACAATCTGGAGACCATCGAGCATGCTTCAGGTAAGCCGAATCTTTCTGCTTCCACTCGTGAACTGACACACCGCAACTGAAACATTTGACCTTATCACCTACGCCCAAGTAGATAAATGCGACTCTGGCTAATTCTTCAGGGGTAGGTCCTCCCAAATATTTAGGCCATTTTCCTTTGAAGGATTGGAATCGACATTCAAAGTCGCAGTATTCAGGCAAACGCACAGGTAACGAATATTCGTCTTTCACATGCTCATTTCGTTGAGGGTACGGTGAAATGAGCGAGAGTTTACTTAGGGTTGGATGACGTAGCGTGATTTCTGCATATTTTCACGTAGAGGTTGACATTGACAATGAAAACCAGTAAAGTGATAAGCTCTTCTGTAACGAGTGGCATCTCTTTCGCATCCGTCAGGTTTGCCACGCACATCGTCACTTTCATTGGTAGGTGTAGTGGTAGTAATAGTCATAGCAAAATTCCCATGTTGTGGTACTAAATCAATGAGGTCACAGCGTACGGCATCGCTCTCATCGCAAGGTACAGCGTCGCACTCCAGCTGAGAATCACCGAACTTGAATGATGTCTGTTTAAAATTATTCATCTTTCTCGCTTGGTTTTAGTAGTTAAAATGAACTATCATTCTTGGATGTTGTCCTGTTTTATATGCTGACCAATATCGACGTGTCCGTATTGCAAAGTGAAGTGTTGGAGAAGACGAACTAGCTCGTCGTACACGATTTGATACACTTTTTCCAAAGGCCGACTGACAGTTTTGTGTGTGGCTAAACGTACAATCTTGTGCGGTTCGTAGGTGGTCATTTTAGAATTTCCATCCTGTCCAGACGGCAAGGCTTCTTTCAGTACGCCAAAGTTCACCACTCGACTTGTGCGATAAATGAGATTCAATCCTTTCACTTCACACTCCGTGTGCACTTCTCTTTGTTCGCCCCGGTATTCGTAGCCGCGATTTTTTGGGCCTGCCACTAGCAGGCTCTGAAACGGTCTCCTTCGATGTCAGGGTGACATTGACCCAGGCGATCGATGTAGATGCAACTGTATCAAAGTACATGACGCGATCTCCTAACAGTTCTAAAGATTCGTACAATTTAACGCTAGCATGGGCTGTCACATAAGCCGCAATGATGAAACTTCCAAATTCGTCGGCTTCGACAAAGTCCAGTTCTTCTTCGTAATTGACAAAGATCAAGTCCTCACGAACGACGTTCGTGTTTTTATATATTTGGTTTTGTCTTGAATCATCTGAAAGTAAGGGGAAGGTTCTGTCAAATACTCCGTCTTGGATAAAAACGGTCGTTGTACCATTTTACCCTACAAGCAATTTAACATCACTTTGGCAAACGATCGCCTGCCGTCGTTTTTCTCCACGTGGTCTAAAGAGATGCCTTCCTGCTCCCAGTATTTCTGTTTGAATTTCGTTTGGTCTTCGGGAGTGTGGGACCAGGAAGGATAGCCGCTGGCTTCTTGTATCAGTTTCAAAAAGTATCCACGTAGTCTGCGAAAATGCCTTTCTTTGTCTCTTCGCCCTTGTGGTACTGTTCTGTCTTGGGAAGTGGTAAATTTCGTACACTTCTAACAGTTGGTATCCCATGTCCAAACCTTTTGGGCGAAATCGGCTAGCGCGTTCGGTCCCCGAAAGATATTTTCACGTTATCCAAGAATCTATCTTGCTGCAGTGAGGGCAGTGACTAAAGGTAGGCACCTGGGTTCATTTCCCGCGCGCTCGATGAGTCACATAGAAATTAGAAATATGAATGCCGGTCTCTTACATGCATTGGAAACCGAAACATATGAAATTGCCTTTCTTCTGGTCATCGTCTTCCTCTTAATATTTGTAATGGCATCGAAATCTTCACCGTGATGATAGACGTCAATGTATTTCCCGTCTTTGAAATATCTGCCTCGAAACTATAGGGGTCCACGCACTTCTTGAGGGCGCACTTTCAATGTGTAGCTTGGAGCCAAGACGTCGTACAAGTTTTACAATTCAGGAATGGCACAGTGTGTGTCTTTGGATATCCCTGCTTGCCGTAACAAGAGCTCTGCTTCACTTCATTGTTTGGCTCGGTTCTATTTTTGAATAGTTCTCCAAACTTTTTTTTATTCTGCCGTGTCGTTCTTGTCGGCATACTTTCGTCCCATAACATTGGTACGGGCAAAACACATCTGGTCTTGAGGGTTGTTAATTTGGACAAGGTTAAGCTTGATGCTATAAAGGTTGTCCACCAATAACACCATTTTGCCTCCTGACCCTTAGGCAAAATACACGTGGGTCATGAACAGCGTCGCTTTTCCATCGGTGATGTGAAACTTGTTGGATTGTTGCACTCATATTCCTTAACTCTGCCAAAATATCTAAGAGTACCGTTACCGTGTGACTTTCACTATCCTCCTTCTCTCTTAGACCTTGTTTCTTCTCTACTGATTCTTCCTGTTGTTTCCTTCTTGCCTCTTCTTCTTCTCGCTGTTGCTGTTGAAGGAGAAAACCTTGTTGCTGATACTTTCTGCTGTTGTTAACATTATTCCAATCATTTTTTTTCTGTCTCTGTTCCTCGACGTGTGATAAAGAAGGTTGCGAAGGTACTGGTATCGGAACAAATTCTTGCGAAGAAGAAAGAAAACCGACTAAATCTCAATTAAAATCGGTGTCTTCTGGAAATAAAACTATGTTAACTTTGGTAGCCGCTGCTATACCATCGCTTATCGTCTCCACTACCGGTGCACCCCAATTCATCGTCTTTTTAGTTTCCGTCATGTTTGAAAACTTTGTCGCATGGATTCACTGAGCACAGATGCTAGGGCATCTATATAGAGAATGTGATGTCACAGTCAGTTCTCTTGGGATTGGAAGAGAGACTCCACGCTGTCACTGAATTTTGTAACGCCTGTTATGATTGGTGAAAAAAATCAATCAGTTTCAATTTGCTCTTCCACTATAGATAAACGCAGTATATTTCATTTCCTTCACCTGTTTTCATCACAAGATGTGGACTACTCTCGTATCGTCGATGCTGTTCTGTACGGACTTACCCATGCATGTAAAATCATCATGGACAATCATCTGGATCACCGATACGAGCGTTTGGAAAAGAAGAATTTATGTGGAGAGACAATGCTGTTTGAAGAGAGTCCTTATCTACGGTCCAGAAGTCAGAAGAAGTTTGAAAAAGAGAAAAAGACCTATTCGATGCGCTATATGTTAACGGAATGATGTATAAATAAAAACCAAAGGCCCTTTTCAGGGTCAATCATATGTCTCGAAAAGATTTGCTTTCTTGCCTAAAACGTTTTTTAAGTCAGTTTTATAGTTAACTTATGATAGACTGATGTTCATCAATCTATGTATGTATGTTGTATGTGTAATATATGTCTGTGTCCAGCCAAGCGTTCTAGATTTTTTCTCCGTTGTTTGGTCCGACTGAGGTCAGTCCCTTGCTACATTGTTACCAATCTTCAGTACCGCGATGTCACATCAACTGTTCCATTCCTATTGTCCCTATACAACAACCCCACTTTCCTTTCGTCGCTGTAAGGGCCCAATATTCCCAAAGTTAAATTCCCCTTGTTACCATACGTGCCCACGACCTTTTTGTCTGGGATTTCCATTGTCGCTATAGTGCCCCACTATACTACTTATGTACGTTTCTTTTCTTATTGGAAGTGGAAGCCATCCACAAATTGTAAGCAAGGAACCTTGCCCAGAACACGCCTCATCCCTGGCTTAAGCACAAACCTCCTCAGAACCTTAGGCACGGAATCTGGTATAAAACTAAACATATGATGTAAGTACAATTTTGTCTCTTTCAGTCACAATTACCTTTATCTTTGACCTTCTGGCCGAGAAATAAATAGGTTTTTCCTTGTAAAATATGCAGGCTACTAAATTGTGTTCACAAAGTATGTAATAACGAACGATATAACGTGTGGAAACAAATTGTACCTTATAGTAACTATGACCTTGACCTATCACCTATTTATTATAGTAACAATAAACATCATTTCTGCATAAAAGCATAAGCTATATACATGGCCGAGAACTTAATTCGTTCTGCAGAAACCATCTCTTATTCTCTGTAGCCACATTCGTCTTAACCATTAACTATTGGACTCCAAGTCGATAAGTTCCTGGCTTGTCTCACATGCAAGCCAGCAGCAAAATTTGGCAATGAGTTTTAGCATAGGATCTGAGTTGTTTTAAGGAAACCGATTTCGGTCTTTGAATATTTCTGGCCTTAACCTTTTAAACCCAAAATTAAAAGGAGTCTTTCTTGTCTCAGATGTAAGCCATCTGCAACGCTTAGTCAATCTATGTAGAACATAACTTAATCAATAAGTTTTGTGGAAATTGTTTTTCCTTGTTTCAATCGCCATGATTTCAACCTTGGACATTTGACCACAAAGCCAATAGGATGGATCCATTACACAAATGAAAGCCACTCATACAGTCTGGTCTCAGTAAGTAGCTAAGAACTTCATATATCATACGGAATCCATTTTTCTTTGAGTTACTGTGATCTTTACATTTTCACTCCAACGTAGATAGGTTCCTTTCTTGTCACAAATGCATACTATGTACAAAATTTGGTTAAGGTATCTTAATATAGTAAGTAAAATAACCGGAAATCGATAGAGTCTTCCTTGCCCTCAACGCAAGCTGCATATCACTGTTCGGTAAATTATGGAGGAAGACAATCCGATTTTTCTTTTGTCATCATTTCGAAAGAAAAAGAAGTGGCAACCACTTCGTTTTACATAGACATTTCATATTGCTACCATATACTTAGGTAAAAGGTTATCCACGACGTCATAATTGAATGCCACGTCATTTAATTCAGCACAACAACCGTCATAAAACCCATGTGAAGGCATTTCAGATTTGCTAATACGTAAGTGTACAAATTCCACATATGCATACACTTAACACTTTTGTGCAAATGGAGAGTTTTTCAATTGGTGGTTCTTCCGAAATTTGTTTACCAATATTTTTTATCCGGAATACTTTCTCTCTCGCGCATAAGTTTTAATTAGATCTGATAAGCACTTGCTTCCGGTGTTACTAATGAAAACAAGGAAGAAGAAAGTATTGTTGTGTTTGCATTCTTGTTAAATATAGGATTAGTGAGAAACCTAATTGTTTCAGATGATTGGAAAATATAGATATGAAGGTGACAGCAGAGTCGATGCAACTCTTCATCACAGATTAGCAGGATGGATAGACAGGGAAATGCAACTGTCTCGACTTCATGAAGAAATGTAAGCTGTCATAACGTTACCATCACAGGTGCTCGACGCGAGCTTCATGTTGAGAAACGAAAAGAAAAACAATAATCTGAAGGGAAAAATCATATAGACTGTCAAAAATATCATAGTTTACCCTTACGACCCATTCTGACGTAGGACCCTCTCAATCATAATATGTTAGAAGGTACGTAACTTCCACTGGAAGTTCCAAATGCTACGTTTCCACCCATGACTCTCGATTTCCTTCTGCTGTTTCCGGCTTAAGGGCACACTACCATACTCTTTGACATGTTTTACTCCTGAAATATTTTTCTATTTATCAAGCCATTATTGACTTTTCTGCGTTGCACCAAAACTGACGTTACGGGCTCCGAAACGGACCTTCTCTCTTATATGGTATCATGATAGAGAGGGTCATATGTCAGAACGGGTCGTGGGAGTAATCTAAGATATTTTTGTCACTCTGTACGATTTGGTTCCATTCAGATTATTGCTTTTTTTCTATAATCAAGCTCGCATCAAGCACCTGTGGTTACCATTTGCTAGAAAATGTTTTGGTCTTAAAATTCTTAGAAAAATTGAACATTTCAAATTTATCATCAGTTACATTTGAAGACATAGTATCTATCTATTTATCTATCAGGGCTGAGCAAATCCCATAGCCCGACGTCCCGGACTAGTCATTTTGGAAGTCGGACAAGTAAAATTTTCCAAGTCGCTAGTCCGGGACAAGTGCTTTTTAAAAAAAATCGGGCTAGTCCTTATTTTCGTGCTTTAATCACTATATCTGCCTTTATTTGGCCAATTATGCCCTCTGGGCATACTGAATACTTGATTCTACCACTCTTCGTGCATACATTTACATCCAGTTACTGCATGACTGCATATTGGCCTAAGCAGCCAAATTATCAGCAAATCAAAACACATCAAACAAAAGAAAGCCAGTATAATCAATTAGCAGTGTTGTAAGCGGTTTTGTTGCGATGACTTCACTCGATCTAGATCATAACAAGCGGCTCACTATGATTTTAATCCAGCGAGTCAGTGGAATTAAATTAATGAAAGGTACATTACTGACATCAGTGTTGGTTTCCTTTATGAACTGATTAAATGACAGTAATGATTATTTAATTTATAATTGATTATACAGATGATTAACTTCCACGTGCAATATTGTGTTTGAAGCGAAACAATTACACTAATTAATGAGCTGTTTCAGTTCATATTTAAAAGAGAAAATTGATGTTATGATCACTTTAAAAGTAGTTGTCAAGCTAGCTGATAGTTACTCTGTGGATAAAATGAGCTTACTAAATTATTTTCGCAAGGAAGGTAATAACGGTGATTCGGCGAAGGTAAATTTGTTTGAAAATGGAGGAATAAAATGTAAGACATACACTGAGTTTGCGGTAGCTTTTTCTGAGTGTGAACGAGGATTTAGTTCAATGAACGTAAGCAAGACTTCTTTAAGGAATCCCTTAAACCAAAAGAGTTTACAAATGCTAATGAACATTTCTGCAAATGGACCTGAGCTTGAGGACTTTAACCCAGACACAGCTATCAACTGCTGGCTTAGTGCTGGTGCAGGTGGCAGAAATATACATGGACATATTTTCAAATCCATCAGCTAAAACATATATACATGAAACTGAAGAAGCCAAATGTATAGCAACCAATGTTTTTGAAAAATTAAATTCTTTTAAAAAATAATTATGTTGTATATTTCTTTTTCTATGGATTAAGCTCTGCAATGGCTCTCTTGTCTGGTACCAAGCCCAACAAGATTGGCTCCTCTGATAGCGAGATGAATCTGGAGATTCCCTCACCTGTCATTGACTGGTGTCACACTAGGGGACAACCTTAGTAAAAGTTCCTTTTCTTTTTCTGTCTGGTTCTTTTGATTTTCTTTCCTTCATTTTTTGTATGTATTTTTTGTTCTTGTTTTTATTTATGGTCTTTTTGTGATAATTTTAAGCTTCTCTTACCATCATTTCTATCTGTTTCTCCCTCCAAGCTTTAAGGTATCATCTTGTATCCATCTATCCATCCGTCCATCCATCCATCTGTTTTTTTTGCTCTTCCGTTTTTCCTCTGGGATCTAGCAGGTGACTTTTCTGTGTTATTCCTTCTGGTGTTTTTGGTGTTTCCATCATTATTCTGTAGCTAACTGCTTTCTTTATTTTTATGGTGTTCAAGGTAGTTTAATCTTTTCCATCCACTGCATCATTCCTTGGTAATTCTTTTCCTGTTGTGGTTTGGTGAATCATCAGTGTTGCATTTCTTGTTTCCTTTTGTTTCATTTCTTTTTTGTTCTTCATCCTTGATTGTTTTTCTCTTTTACTACTACTTCCTTGCCTTGCTGAATTGATACTTCTTTTCTGTTTTACATCTTTGTTGTTCTAATTTTTTTTAAAACTACCCTGGAGAATATCAATAGCTCCACTATGTTGGTTTCTCTGGGCTCCACTGGCTCTTTGTTTTCTATCTCCATCTCAGTTTGATGCCAGTATAGTACCTACCTACCTACCCACCTACCTACATGTGCTTTTGTTTATTGGCTTTACCTTCAATATAATGAATTTTCATCACTCCCCTGAACAACATTATTGTGAGGGTCCACTGTATTGAGAGTGGGATTGATTTGCCCAGGATACTCAGGGCTAATGATTTGTCCAGGGTACTTGGGGCTAATGATTTGTCCAGAGTACATAGGGCTCAATGATTTGTCCAGGGTACTCAGGGCTAATGATTTGTCCAGAGTACTCAGGGCTAATGATTTGTCAAGAGTACTCAGGGCTAATGATTTGTCCAGGGTTCACATGCCTCATTTTGAGTAGGAATGATTTGCCCGCGATCCTCAAGGCTCATTTTGAGTGGGAATGATTTGCCCAGGATCCTCGATGTTCATTTTGAGTGGGAATGATTTACCCAGGGTTCTCAGGGCTCATTTTGAGTGGGAATGATTTGCCCAGGATTCTCAGGGCTCATTTTGAGTGGGAATGATTTCCTTAGGGTCAAACCTGGGTCAGAGTTTTAGGGAGAAATTACTTTTCCTTCCAAGGCCAAGAGAGAGCAGTTTGAACTATAAGGAGATGAGGTTTGCATCAGGAAATAAATTCCTATGAATGCTTATATTTTAACCAGGTATGTATGTATAGATGGATTGATAGATGTGTGCATGAATGCAGGTATGTATGTATAGATGGATTGATAGATGTGTGCATGAATGCATGTGTATATGAATAGATGGATTGATAGATGTGTGCATAAATGCAGGTATATATGTATAGATGGATTGATAGATGTGTGCATGAATGCATGTGTATATGAATGGATGGATTGATAGATGTGTGCATGAATGCATTTGTATATGAATGGATGGATTGATAGATGTGTGCATGAATGCATGTGTATATGAATGGATGGATTGATAGATGTGTGCATGAATGCAGGTATGTATGAATAGATGGATTGATAGATGTGTGCATGAATGCATGTGTATATGAATGGATGGATTGATAGATGTGTGCATGAATGCATGTGTATATGAATGGATGGATTGATAGATGTGTGCATAAATGCAGGTATATATGTATAGATGGATTGATAGATGTGTGCATGAATGCATGTGTATATGAATGGATGGATTGATAGATGTGTGCATGAATGCATGTGTATATGAATGGATGGATTGATAGATGTGTGCATGAATGCATGTGTATATGAATGGATGGATTGATAGATGTGTGCATGAATGCAGGTATGTATGAATAGATGGATTGATAGATGTGTGCATGAATGCATGTGTATATGAATGGATGGATTGATAGATGTGTGCATGAATGCAGGTATGTATGATAGATGGAATGATATATGTGTGCATGAATGCATGTGTATATTAATAGATTGATTGATAGATGTGTGCATGAATGCAGGTATGTATGATAGATGGAATGATAGATGTGTGCATCAATGCAGGTATGTATGTATAGATGGAATGATATATGTGTGCATGAATGCATGTGTATATGAATGGATGGATTGATAGATGTGTGCATGAATGCATGTGTATATGTATAGATGGATTGATAGATGTGTGCATGTATGCAGGTATGTATGAATATATGGATTGATAGATGTGTGCATGAATGCAGGTATATATGTATAGATGGATTGATAGATGTGTGCATGAATGCAGGTATGTATGATAGATGGAATGATATATGTGTGCATGAATGCATGTGTATATTAATAGATTGATTGATAGATGTGTGCATGAATGCAGGTATGTATGATAGATGGAATGATAGATGTGTGCATCAATGCAGGTATGTATGTATAGATGGAATGATATATGTGTGCATGAATGCATGTGTATATGAATGGATGGATTGATAGATGTGTGCATGAATGCATGTGTATATGTATAGATGGATTGATAGATGTGTGCATGTATGCAGGTATGTATGAATATATGGATTGATAGATGTGTGCATGAATGCAGGTATATATGTATAGATGGATTGATAGATGTGTGCATGAATGCAGGTATGTATGTATAGATGGATTGATAGATGTGTGCATGAATGCAGGTATGTATGAATAGATGGATTGATAGATGTGCCCATAAATGCAGGTATATATGCCTATTGATGCCTAGCTGAATAAATTAATCAAAAGATAAATTGTTGTTATTGTTGTTGTTCCAGGGTTTAATGCCATTTTTTAGCACAAGATAGGCTATACATGGCAGCCAGTATAACTGGTGGAGGATGATGTTGTTGTGGGGTTTAACGCCATTTTTCAGCACACGATAGGCTATGCATGGCAGCCAGTATTAATGGTGGAGGAAGAACCTGTGAAAACCCCGGAAAGAACCACCGACCCATGAGAAGCTACCGGCAAGCTTTCTCACATACCCACACTGGCTGAATCCGAGACTCGAACCGGCGGAGACAGAGGTGAGATGGCAGTGATCCGTAATGGAGAGCGCTTTAGACCACTCGGCCACTCGGGGCCCCGGTGGAGGAAGAACACTGGAAAACCCAGGGAAGAACCACCAACCCATGAGAAGCTACTGGCAGGCTTTCCCACATACCCACACTAGCCAAAGATGAATTGTACAATGTCACTGTGTCATGCTTTATTATTTCGTTTATGTATTTAACTATCTGTTAATGTCACAATATTGTGTCAAAGTAGATTTTCAATACATCTGCTTAATGATGGTTACTAAATATATAAATTATAAATAAAATAAAGAAAGAAGATGCAGAGAAAAGTTAGGTAAAGTTATTAGACAAATCAATTAAATGCACAAGTAACATAAGATAATATTGCATTTATACCATACATCACATTGATGTAGGCCTAGAATTTAACATAATTGTTTGTTTTTTAAACCAGAAGCACTAGTATATTGAGATATTTGCTGTTCCTGCTGAATCTTCACTACATGTTCCCACAAAACATCATATATTAAGATTACCTAGCCTTTAGACTATTGAAATTATGAAAACTACCAGTAAAACAAACTATTTACCACCCAGAAGACTATTGAAATTATGAAAACTACTAGTAAAGCAAACATTTTTTCCAGAAGACTAATGAAATTATCAAAATCTTATATTAAAATGAACTATTTACTATCTAGAAAACTATTAAAATTATCAAACACTACTAGTAAAATGGACTATTTACTATCCAGAAGACTATTGAAATTATGAAAACTACTAGTAATATGGACTATTTACTATCCAGAAGACTAGTAAAATGGACTATTTACTATCTAGAAAACTATTAAAATTATCAATTTGTTTTAGTAAAATGGACTATTTACTATCCAGAAGACTAATGAAATTATGAAAACTAATAGTAAAATGGACTATTTACTATCTAGAAAACTATTAAAATTATGAAAACTACTAGTAAAATGGACTTTTTACTACCTAGTAGACTGTTTAAAATTTAAAAAAACTACTAGTAAAATGGACTATTTACTATCCAGTAGACTATTTAAATTAAAAAAAAACTACTAGTACAATGCACTATTTACTATCTAGAAAACTATTAAAATTATCAAAAACTACTAGTAAAATGGACTATTTACTATCCAAACAACTATTGAAATTATGAAAACTACTGGTAAAATGGACTATTTACTATCCAGAAGATTACTGAAATTATGAAAACTACTAGTAAATGGACTATTTACTATCCAGAAGACTATTGAAATTATGAAAACTACTAGTAAAATGAACTATTTACTATCTAGAAAGCTATTAAAATTATCAAACACTACTAGTAAAATGGACTATTTACTATCCAGAAGACTATTGAAATTATGAAAACTACTAGTAAAATGAACTATTTACTATCTAGAAAACTAGTAAAATTATCAAACACTACTAGTAAAATGGACTATTTACTATCCAGAAGACTATTGAAATTATGAAAACTACTAGTAATATGGACTATTTACTATCCAGAAGACTAGTAAAATGGACTATTTACTATCTAGAAAACTATTAAAATTATCAATCTTTTTTAGTAAAATGGACTATTTACTATCCAGAAGACTAATGAAATTATGAAAACTAGTAGTAAAATGGACTATTTACTATCTTGAAAACTATTAAAATTATCAAAAAGTACTACTAAAATGGACTATTTACTATCCAGAAAATGATTGAAATTATGAAAACTACTAGTAAAATGGACTTTTTACTACCTAGTAGACTATTTAAAATTTTAAAAAACTACTAGTAAAATGGACTATTTACTATCCAGTAGACTATTTAAATTATAAAAAAAACTACTAGTAAAATGGACTATTTACTATCTAGAAAACTATTAAAATTATCAAAAACTACTAGTAAAATGGACTATTTACTATCCAAACAACTATTGAAATTATGAAAACTACTGGTAAAATGGACTATTTACTATCCAGAAGATTACTGAAATTATGAAAACTACTAGTAAATGGACTATTTACTATCCAGAAGACTATTGAAATTATGAAAACTACTAGTAAAATAGACTATTTACTATCTAGAAAACTATTAAAATTATCAAAAACTACTAGCAGAATGAACTATTTACCATCCAGTAGACTATTGAAATTATATATAAAAAAATTACCTGTCAAATGGACTATTTAGCGTCTAGAATACTATTGAAATTATGAATAACCCACTCATCTGACATAAACTGTAGTAGCCTCAGGCTAGCAGACATCCATTAATTCAAGCCCTGATGATGATATTTATTTCATATTTTCTTTGACAATCCATGGCTAATTTCCTTTTCAGATGTCAACATTTACATATGAATTGTTCACATTTCACAGTGTATTTGTTTAATTGTATGCACTTTTACATGTCCCATTCTAGATCAGTTCAAAAGCACTATCCTAAAGCAATCATTTTGGCAATCAAAACCACGTTATGTGTCATCTGCACACATCTCAGAAACATGGAATTAGTCACACATTGAGTACATACAGAATTTGCTCCTTTGATTGGGTCTTGAAGTAACTTTATCTTCCCTGTTGGGCAGTAATACAGGGCTAATTTCAGTGGTTCAAAGTGAAGTCAGGTGAACCCTTGTTCTAACCAAAATACTGTATATTAACAACATGTATCACAGTAATTTTATATTTGCATAATGCAAATGACAGTTTTTTTTAGTCCAATTACATGTTGGCAAATTTGCTTAATTCAGCATTTGTATGATATAATTTTTTTATTACTTTCTGCTGTTGTTTTGTCAGATATTTTATTTCATTAATGTTATATTGCAGCATTGGTTTCTTGCTCTGTTTTACAAGAATGTTCTACAGACCAGTTAGTCACCATATTTGGTACCATAGGCACTAGCTAATAAGTTAAGTCCAACTGCAAACTGCACAGACCCAGATCTGCCATCACATAATGTGCTGACAGATCTGGGTCCATGCAGTTTGTTAGAAGGATTCAGTAGAACAAACAACATCTACCATGATTTGCAAGTACATTATGAGCTGGCGTATCAGGATCTATGTTGTTTGCCATTTGACTCGACTTATAAGCAAGTATATATGGTACATATTACATTCAGTGACCATAACAGAATACAGCATATATTCAAGTAATCTGTGGTTACAAAATCCTATTTTTCATTAGAGGAATGTTCATCATTTTCAACAGCAGTATTACATAATATACAAAATTTAGGTTCTGCTCGAAACTGTAGTTTTTACCCATGGATGATTCATATAATTTTACATTCCATTCTTGTTCGTACAGATTATGTTTTTACATTAATGACTTTTATAGTTACAGATTCAGTATTGGTACATATAATTGTATTGACCAATAGAAATCAAAGTGATTTTAACGCAAGAAGCGCATTTTTAATTATTGCAATCATTTGAGTTATTACAAGTGATTTTATATAACATAGTGTTCATTTGTATGTGAGGTATATATATGCACATTCCTGTCAGGTTTATTGAGCAATTTTCTAATCTTGCCTCCAGGAATTAGAATTAGACAATACTTTGAGGTGATAAACCTGGGCTGTTGATTGACATATAAGATGGTTGTGGCAGGTGTCAATCAACTATGACATACCAGACAGGGCTTATGGGTCATCAGTGTAACCATCTATCTACCAGTAGGTGTGAATGTTTAACTTTGCTTAAAGTGTTTCAGTTGGTAAGGGGGGTCAAGGGCTGGGACAGGAGCCCAGTAGGCCACAAAGGCATTTCATATTATATAAAATGTTGTTTGATGGCAATTTTGGACCCCATCTGATCTGACATCCCCACCCCCACCCCCAAACAGTTGGATTTGCTAGAGCAGTTGCTTCACCATCAGTTTGAAATCTTTATGCCTTTAACATTTCATATGCCATTTTCACAAAAAATTCACTGCATACTTAAGGGTACCACCTCCTATCTTTCCTTAAGAAGAGGTCGGAATGCAGATCATAAATAGTAAGGAATGGGCAGAGCAATCTTCTGTTATCAAAGAAGTCTGTCAGTGGACTAAACATGTAGCTGAGAAAATTGTCCAGATGTGTACCTGGTCCTTTGCATAAACCTCAAACTTAAAAACAATAACCCAGATGGACATCATTTCCCAGTATACAGATAAATTCAATGTTTAATCTGACAGATTGCCATGAAAATTAAATTAGTTTATATTTAAACTTAAAGCACTCCCTCACTATACAGTTTATCATAATAGCATCACTCCAGTTATAAGGCCCTTAATTAAAATATATTTCCTGTTATAAGGCCTATTATTGCAACACATTTGCTGTGTAAGTTATTCATTGTAAGACAGTTCCAGCTAAAATGTCATTCATTATAACACAGTTCCTATTATAAGACAGTGCCCCGAGTGGTCTAAAATGCTGAACGTTCTGAATCACTGCCATCTCACCTCTGTCTGCATGGGTTTGAGTCTCAGGCTCGGCTAACTTGGGTACATGAGAATGCTTGCCATTAGCTTCTCATGGGTCAGTGGTTCTTCCCAGAGTTTTCCAGGGTTCTTCCTCCACCAATTGTACTGGCCGCCATGTATAGCCTATATTGTACTGAATAATGGCATTAAATCCTACAATAACAACTGTTATAAGGCCTATCATAATAACATCATTCCTGTTATAAGGGCCTTCATTATAACACAGTTCCAGTTGTAAGGCCTCATTATAACCCATTTCCTGTTATAAGACCTATCATTATAATATATTTCCTATTATAATGCTCTTGAAATCAACACAGCTCCTATTATAAGACCCTTCATTATAACACAGCTTCAGTTATAAAGTTCTTCATTATAACACAGTTCCTGTTATAAGGCCAGCATGGTCTTGGTCATTTCATTAAGTAGTAGTGAATCATGTATATTATGTACTTAATAATAAGATGGTTTCACTATAAGGCAAGACACTCTAAGGCTCCCATTCATGTATAAATATGGAGTACTTTATAAATGCAGTTTTACTTTGAAACTTTATAGAAGATGATATACTGTCTTTGAAGGAACAAAGAATATTTAAAATTTACAACCTAGCAACAGCTTCTGATGCAAGTTGGTATGAACGATCTCAAAGACTTACCGGTAGTTGTGCCATATATGAGTTTTGTCTCATTAACTCCATTTTGGATCAGTTCATGGTCCTTGACAATTAATTTAGTTTTTTTCTGATTGGATGTTGTTTGTATATAGTTTAAGTCAAGGACAGATGCAATTCATTATCAACGTTGTCTCATAGATTTGCCTTTTGATGGGTTTTACTCTAGTTTAAACTGTTTCAGTAGACTAAGTGGTTATAGCGTCCACCTTGGATGCAGGAGTCATACCAAAGATTTATAAAAATGGTAGTAACAACTGCCTCGCTTGATGCTCAGCATTAAGAGGTTAGTGTTAGGACTGGTCGGTCTGGTGTCAGGATAATGTGACTGGATGGGACATGAGGCTACATGTCTGTGGCATGATGTCCCCATGTTAGACATCACTATAAACTGCCACACTGCAGACATCAAAGCAGTATGACTGAAAAATTGCTAAAGCTACATTAGAAATCCAAATCACACACACACTAGTTAAAGAGTTAAGTCCCTTGTCAACTAAATTCATCTTTGTATCGAAACTTGCAATGTTGCTTGCATTCAATATAGCATTATGTACCTTTTAACATAATGGAATTTGGTATCACTTAAACCTAGATGATCATTTTATGGGTTTTGCATCATCCACAACATTTTGGAAAAAGTCATGGTGCTTTTAAACCTACTTAATATCTTTACATGATGTATGTACAAATTTCATTTATTTATAATGATGATTCCTTGAAGGATTTGGAGTCCTAGTTCCAGTTTATGAATTTTTCATGCTGTTCTATAACCTTATCTGACTAACATTTGTTATTTGTTAGTCTTAGTTCCAGTTTATGACTGGAACGTGTGGGTCTGTAACCTGTATATGACAAGTTCTACAAACACTAGTACATCTGAAATTTCTAAGTCCCTGTTCCCATTCATAACTTGTACATGCTTATCCACAATTAGTGTATGACTGGGTCTTGTTATATCTTAGTTCTAACTCCAGTTTTTGACTGGAAGATTTTGGTACTGTATATAACCTGCATACCAAGCCAAACTGAAACCAGCATTATGGGAGCAGATCCTGGATTTATTCTACAGATATTTGACTTTGAGGTTGGTAGTTCCATGATTGTACTTCAAATAGCCAACATTCATTCTCAGTTTTTCAATGAAATGGTTACTGTTTCATTTGAAAGAGTGTACAGGTGGGTACGGTAGGGGGACTGAACACCCTTTGGGTTCAAAACTGACAGTAGCATCATCACCATTATATTTGTAATAAAATTCTGTTTCAGTCTTGCTCGTCGAGAAGCCCTCATCAACTGTTCCATGAGTTACCATCAAAGTCAGGGCTCAAGGAGAAATATGGGAACTCTTAATCTGTCTGATGCCAGGGAAAGAAACTGCAAATTGTTAAGGGTACAGTAGTCACTCATTTTTATAAATGTTTCATAAACACTAATATTGATCTGTATATATCAATGTTGCAATCACTTTAGAGACCTGCCTGAACTGGGTAAGTAGAACAAACAACATTGACTCTGATCTGTGTGCTGATTATGTGCTGCCAGATCAGGGTCTGTGCTTTTTGCAGTTGGGCTTGACCTATAAATTACTGTATACAGGGCCACTTCTTTATAGTAATAGTAACTGTTACAGTGATTGCTAAAGAAACACTGATTACTGCCCCATGTGGCCGTGTGGTCTAACGCACTCACCTTTACCAATTAATGAAGTATCAAGTTTTGGGCCCTGCCAGCATGGGTATATGAGAAAGCTTGTCTGTAGCTTCCCATGGGTTGGTTGTGTTCCCTCCACCAGATATAATGGTCACCATGTACTGTATAGTTGACTAATATGAATTGGAATTTTGGCCACAATACATAACAGAGGCAGCCAAAACTCAAGTCGGGTGAAATATGACAAATAAATAAAGTATGGACCCTCACTCGAGTACAGCCTGCCTCATTTCAAAATTATGTGATGAGCAACACATATACCCACGAACATAAAACACTAGGCTTTTTTCCTCTTTTTTTTTATATTGAAAATAGTACACCGCTCAGTTGCCCTTTCAAAAATGATTAATAAAGTATATTATAAAAAAAAAATAGTACTAAGGCAAACTGGGGAAATTTGACTGATATGCAGTCTCAACACAGAAACTAATATAGCATTCACACACATAGCAATACACATATAGCAAACATGAGACTAGAGAGACCTCTAGCAAAGGTCACAAACACGAACTAGGGGAGCGAATTCGAGCTAGGTGAAAGAAACTTGACTCGGATGAACACCCCTTTAAATAACACTAGGAAATACAAATACCCCATCAAAAATTTAAAATAATTAATTAAAAATAAAACAAGCAACATACCTGAGGGATACACTTACACATAAAACACTTTTCACTTTTTTGGGGGAAATGGGGAGGCATCTGTCTGGTGTCCCACCCCCCAAAAAAAATATCCCCCAAAAAATAATGGTCACCATGTATAGCCTTTCATGTACTGAAAAATAATAAAAAAAACATTTCTTCTTTGCTTCTGATGTAAATACAATAACATAGCAGTGTTGCTGCTGATGTAAATGCAATAGCATAGCAGTGTTGCTGCTGATGTAAATGCAATAGTGATGTTGGTGTTCCTACTACTACTACTATTTATAGTATGAAAAGTACTACAACCACTGCTGCTTTAGTATTCTTACACTCTCCCATTTGCATGTACCCTTCTGCTGATTAAAAGACCAGAAGATGTCAAGGATATATAAAAATGCATGAAAAAGCTTAGTTTATTCATCGATTTATAAGTTCTAAGCTGATTGTCACCCAGGGGTCACAAACAGTGTCAGGTTGTTGGCATTTTAAATAAAATTGGAGCTTCATTTGCAAAACAGTTGCTATATTTGCGTGGGCCAGTTTATGTTTTCAAGCAACAGATTTTATGTTGTTCACAGTCTTTGAAAATTTCATTAATTCCATACATTTTGGATTTACATCTCTTTGAACACATGTATACAAGAGTTCCTGCTATTCATTTGTTCAGTTTGTTTTAGAAATATTAGAACTAGACATTGAAAATATTGGATGTAGTTTATACTGAAATAGACTGTTATAGAAACCAGAAATGGACAATGAGCAGTGTGTTTGCTTGTTTACATCATGACCTTTTATTTGCATGGAAATGCTAATAATTTGTCTGTTAGCGAGCCCTTTGTAACAGTCATATTAGAAATTATAAATCAATGAATGAAATGATTTAGTTTTGTGCAATTTTTTGTGTCCCTGATACTTTTCATTTTTTAAATCGGTAGGTGGGTACAAAAACAAATGGGAGGTATCCAAATACTATTAGTATTTCTTCTTCTACAACAATTATTGCCACTAAAGATACTGTTACTATTATTACTACTACTTAGTTAACAGTATTGTAATCACTCATTTTAATAAATGATTCATTAACAGTAATATTAACATACAAATATAACCAGTAGAACTATTTCTTCGGTGTACTAATGTAACCATTACAGATATTGTTAAAGAAACATTACCTCACTGGAATTTATTTTTTTGCTGCTGAAGTAAATACAACTGTTGCTACTACTACAACTATATCAATTATTTTTACTCCAGTTACTACAGGTACTGATTATTATTAGTATCGTTATTTAAAGAACAGTGATGGATTATTATTAGTATCATTATTTAAAGAACAGTGATGGAGAAAATGTTCAAAATGTTTGTTGTAGAACATGATATGCAGATTAAAAATCAATTACTATGGTTAAATGTTTTACTCCAGTCAAATTCTCAAAATTTACCTGTTAATGAAGAGTTATGCTGTCCAGTATTACTGACTGGATTGGGACCCTCAGGGGCCATGTGGTCTAATGGACTCAACGTTATGGATCATTGCCATTTCACCTGTCTGCGTGGGTTCGAGTCTGCCTGACATTTGCCCAATGTTGGTATTTGAGAAAGCATGCCAGTAGCTTCTTGTGGGTCATGGTTCTTTCTGGGGTTTTCCTGGGTTCTACCTCCACCATTTATACTGGCTGCCATGTATATCATGTGCTGAAAAATGGTGTTAAACCATACAACAACAACAACAACTGACTGCATTACCTTCCTTAACTAAGGCTAGGTTTGCAGCTATATGTGACATCATACTAGAGTAAAGCAACCAGTCTCTGTAGATTGGATGATTATATCAAGGTAAAATGTTTAATTTGTATAGTATTGTGATCAAAAACGGAATGGGGAATATCATTTTCCTTCATTTTTAGTTTGATTATTAATTCATAAAAACATAATATAAAGAAAGTTATGGCAAATGGGGATGTACTGATTATATATTTACTGGCAGTATTAGTATTACAAATAGCTTTCTGAGTAAGCCTTATATATACTTTTAACCACCAATCATATCACAAGTGATCAATTTAACAAAAATCTGTAAGTGTTGATGTTGTTGTTGTTGTTGTTGTAGGGTTTAACACCATTTTTCAGCACACGATAGACTATACATGGCGGCCAGTATTAATGGTGGAGGAAGAACCTGGGAAAACCCCGGAAAGAACCACCGACCCATGAGAAGCTACTGGCAAGCTTTCTCACATACCCACATTGGCTGAATCCGAGACTTGAACCCATGCAGACAGAAGTGAGATGGCAGTGATCCGTAACGGAGAGCGCTTTGGACCACTCGGCCACTCGGGGCCCCTTGTAAGTGTTGAAGCAAAGGCTTGAGACTTATCATTTTAACATTTAGGCAATCATCAGGAGAGGACAGACAGACAAACAGACAGACAGAGAGAAAGACAGAGACAGTATTAAAAATTAGGTCAGCCCTTTTCATATTGAAGACAAATTTGAACTGCAAATAAAAAATAACTTCATTAAACCTAAGAGATTTATGAGAAATAAAGAGCTGCAAAATATAAAGTGGCAATATTATATTATGCGACTAGATAACAGATTATATTTAAAGGGGCACGGTCCCCGGTGTACCACTGTATAGAAAAGCACTTTATTTTTGTAAAACTATTTTCAGTATCATTGGCAAATAGGGCTCCAATGTACTGATTTTTTCAATATGACTTAAATGTTTCAAAATGTATCTAGAACATGCATTTCAACACATGGTATTTTCTTAATTCTTTCCAATAATTTGTTTCCTTTTTGCTTCTCAATCTCACCGCTCCGGTGGCCAAATGGTTAGAACATCCTCCTCGGATGCGGGAGGTCGTGGGTTCGATCCCCGGCCGAGTC
The DNA here is from genome assembly GCA_028554795.2 of Sinohyriopsis cumingii. Lineage (NCBI taxonomy): Eukaryota > Metazoa > Mollusca > Bivalvia > Unionida > Unionidae > Sinohyriopsis > Sinohyriopsis cumingii. The sequence goes on along the minus strand of JAPYKE020000126.1, from coordinate 2,557,418 downwards.
ATACCAGAGAATTACAAAAATGGTACTAACAGCTGCCTTGCTTGGCGTTCAGCATTAAGAGGTTAGTGTTAGGACAATGTGACTGGGTGGGACATCATGCTACATGTCTGCAGCATGATGCCGCAGTGCTAGACATCACTATAAACTGCCACATTGCAGACATCATAGCGACATAACTGAAAATTTTTTAAAGCTACGTTAAAAATCACACTCAACAATCAACGCTTCTCAATCTATTGATTAGCATATTGTCTGTAGAAGTATGTTTAAATTTCTAAAATTTTCACAAGATCACTATTTCATAACCTATCACAAATTCCCTACATTGCAACCTCTAAGTTAGTGAGTTCTTTGTTCTAGCAATACTGTACATCACTCATGCATATATATCAGGGGTAGGAAATACCTGTCCCCAGTTTTACAAACTCATACTTTCAGATACAGTTATTTGTAAATGATGTACAATAAAGTTATAGCAACAATGAATATGGAATTTTCAGGTGTGGAAGATTAAAATAACTTTAAACAGTAAATTATAATTATTGTCATGAAATCTGCGAGTCAGACACTTAAAATAGGGGGATCATGAATGTTTCGACAAGTGATAAGGAATGAAGACAAAGAGCAGAAAATACACACAAAAATATTAATTTTATTGACATGTAACACTAATAATGCACACACCTTCCCACTAACAGTAACACTACCTCTCATGATGATAATAAAATGTTAAATGAAATAAAATTAATTGAAACTCACTCAAGTCCTATTATTCATCTCTCTTTTAATTATACAGTTCTATAACTGCACTACATTAGGAACTCACCAAACTTCAGTTATCCTACTTGTGGTTTGATCTGATAATCACTCCACAGTTTGGCTCCGCAAATTTACAAAGTTTATCATCTATAAGTCACCAATATATATTTAATTATTTTTCATATAATACCAACTAAAGATGGGCACAATTGAAGGAGACGCGCACATCCACACTTCTAACTCTGTCTTGACTGCTTTATTTTGCCAAAACACGTCAGTGTGTGTTTGACAGCTTTCTTTCCACTCACTTTTAAAAATCTATCCTCATCCATAGAGAATTCACTTATAAATTGAATAACTTAAATATCTTTGAATTCTTTTATAGAGAGTTCCTTGTTACTTGGAGAGCTTGTGGTGGCACTCTACAGTTTCATATATTGCATAGGGTTAGAATTTTGAAGAAAAAATATTTCCCCGGCTTTCCTCACTGGTTATACTGGCTATTTATAGAAGGCCTTACATATTTTAGGTATAGTTCAAAGAACTTTTAATTCCCATTATTTTGTTGTATGATTGATGTATGATTGACGGGTGTAATATGGGTTATACAGTATAAAGCTTGGTGAACACCCCCTGGATGATCTTGTATCTCTACATTCATAGTAAGTTCCATCCACAATAAATAATTTAAATGACTTACATATATATCACGTCATACTTTCATGTCATACACATACAGTTGTCATTAATACACAAAAATATGCATCATTACATCAAGTAAATTGCTGAGAATTTTGTACGTTTGATACATATACATTATTGTCATCCTAAAATAAATATTTTTAAAAATTTCATTAACACAGGAACTAAACTTTCAGTGCAATGTGAAAATTTGACAATTAACATCGACATAGGTTTTGCCTACTGATTTATTTTCTTCTGGGCAGTGAGATAATATCATGGATTCAGAATGGTTATCTCCCCTTGATCTATAACCATAATATTAACATGATCAGGATGTTGTTTAACCTCCTTTCATTAATTGTATTCGTAAGCATGTTGATGTGGAATATTTTCCTTTGTTTCCAATCTGAACTCTATAATTGCAATGACTAACAGTTTCTGTAACTAAATATGACCCCCCCCCATAAAATAGGATACAATTAGCGTTCTTGGGCCTTGGCACTAATACCTCATCACCTGGCTTTAGGGACCTGTAATTAGCTCATTTATCATGATATCTCTTATGTTTACCAGCAGCTTTGGTAACGGATCTCTGAGCAAGCTTGCATGTTTCTGCCAAACGATTACACAAATCTATTACATACTGAGCTGTGATTCCTGCCCTTCTTTTTGACCCATGCAAAGTTCCTTAAGACTATGCATGGGACCTAGCAGGTTTCCCTCAGAGAGTAATTGGAGCAGAGTAAATCTAGTACTCTAATTTGGTACTCTTTGGTAGGCAAAGAGCAGTGCCAGGAGATATCTGTCGCAATCAGGCGTCATACAATATAACATGGTCTTTAAAGTGACATTCAACCACTCTATATACCATCTGTTGGGGCTGCTGGAATGTGCCATTTATGGACTTTTTTGGGCAAATATCACACAAGGCATGATATTATTTAAAATCTGCAATCACTCCAGACCAATGGAATGAATTTTTAGTTCACTTTATACAAAAATGTCCACTCTTAATACAGCCATGCGCAGTATGCAGGACAGTAGAGCATAAACTAGCAGGTCCTACTATTTGCAAAATGCACTCCAGCATTTGTTTGTTCATAAAAAAATGGTGTTAAACCCATTTCGTTAGCTGGTAGCTTATTATATGTTTCTTTGTTTCCCTACTCTCTCTTGTTTTTGCTTTAGCCATTAACAGAGCTAAAGATTATGTTAGTGTTTTGTAACTCCTAGCTTTTGGGGATTGAGATCCAGGTGTAAAAATGTCTGAGTTTTCAAGGGAGGGTTAGGTGTTGCCTATATTGCTACCTAAGCTCGTGTCTGTACTGGGCACATAATGTCCTGATTTGTAGGAATGGTCACAGTATTATAAACACCATCAATATTATGACACCATCAATTACCCCTAAGATAAGATTGACAAGAGGATATCAGTTACACTTGCCTTTACTTTGTCCTTGAAAAACACCATATCTGCCAATTTTTCTGCTACCGGAAATTTTCCACTGTACCTGAGAACATGACACAAAAGGCCATATCTCCATTATATTCATTAGGGTGCACTAATGATTTGTTTATCCCCACTGTGTTACACCCAATGTCTCTTAAAACACTGACAATCTGGGTCCCTACTCTTCCTTTTGTAACTGGAAATGATCTTAAACTATCATGTTTCTTAGCTACAAGCATGGTAGATAATGGCCACGATCTAATGACGCTTTCTTTCCCTTTTTAATTTTCCTCTCACCAGGGCATCCATCACAGGGAGCTGTCCTGATTCAAGCATTAGCGATAGCAGTTTCTTAGTCCCTAGCACAGTATCCTGGCTGATTACAATTCCAGCATGTATTCAAGCTAGAATTGTGCTTATTATCCTGTTTTATTGGACTGTAAGGCTTTAGGTCTCAGTGTGTTTGGGGGTACATTTGAGCTGCAGTGATGTGGATAACCCTTCTATTTCTGTGGCCAAAAAATTTTGTTGCTAAATTTAGTCCTGTATTGGACAGCAGACAAAGTGAATACATTTGCTTATGAATCACTGGCGAAGGGTTCGTTAGGGTGGGTCTCATGGTACTTGTCGGCAGTTATTATCATGTCTTGAAAGTTACTGAACTGTTTTTCATGTAAATAAGTGGCTAAGTCAAAGTGGAACACTTGTCCAAATTGCTTATATAAAATCAAGTCAGTCAAACCTTGAAGGGTACATTTGATTTTCAACAGTTCAGTTCTTCTTTCCAACTAACGACTTTCAGGACACGCCAAACAAAAGTTTTGATGGAAACTTTCGTTTGAGCAGAGAAAACATTGCAACAACATTTCATGCATCAGAAGTAATATCAGATTTAAGGGCCCAATTATGACAGATAGAAAGTGCCCTACCAGTCATCAAGGTGGTACAATATTGATTATAAGGGCCCAGTTGTGATAGATGGAAAGTGCCCTATCAGTCATCAAGGTGACAAGAAATGTAACCAAGTTATCATGAGTCCATTTACCATATATGGCATGTTGTTCTAAATGATACAAATATGTGTTTATGTCATCTGTTCCTTCTCTAAATATGTGCAATTTGGTTTATTATCTGGAACCATCTCTTGTCTGTGGAATTTTGAGTGCTCTTGGGACTGAAAATGGGCTAATTTTAATTTAATACTTTCCAATTATATTTTCTTGTCTTTTACTATCTGTTTAATTCTTTTTCCTTATCTCTTCCATCTATTTCAATTTCATTTGCCTCAGGAATTATAATTTCCTCTCCTTCTTACATAATAATCTCTCTTTCTGTGCTTCTTTTGCTCTCAGTAACCCATTCTCTAAATACATAATCTCTGAGTTCTGCCTTCTCCAAAACTAATGCCTTTCCTTCATCTGTAATAACCTTTTTCATTTTAGTACTTTTCATCTGACTTAATCTATGAAAATGTTAGCTAAATTTTTGCGACAAACTTGATGATACGACAGCCAGATTTTAGCGACAAACTTGATATGACAGCGAAATGTTAGGGACAAACTTTATGACATGAAAGCCAAATTTTAGGGACAAACTTGATGGTATGACAGCCAAATTTTAATGACAAACTTGATATGACAGCCAGATTTTAGAGACAAACTTCATAATATGACAGCCAAATTTTTGGGACAAACTTGACAAAACAAGATTAAGGACATTGGCAAAATGCTGCTTATAAGTGGTCTGCCACTCCATATTAAAAATTATAATGCTGGGTACCATGGGCATTGCCCTATGCCATGCTCACTATACAATTGACAAGGACAAATTTGGTAAACAACTAACCAAACTGTCCTGTTTTGATGGTCATATCAGGGTTGCCAAATATAAACTTTCGTAGTCAGATACTTAAGATAAGGGAGGATGAATATTTGGAATACCTGATAACTTGCATTTAATGACAAATGAATATCAGGTAACTTGCATTTAATGATAAATGAGTGCTTGGGAACTTGCATTTAATGATAAATGAGTGCTTGGTAACCTGCATTTAATGATAAATGAGTGCTTGGTAACTTGCATTTAATGATAAATGAGTACCAGGTAACTTGCATTTAATGATAAATGAGTTCTTGGTAACTTGCATTTGATGATAAATGAGTACCTGGTAACTTGCATTTAATGATAAATGAGTATCAGGTAACTTGCATTTAATGATAAATGAGTACCAGGACACTTTGCATTTAATGATAAATGAGTACCAGGTAACTTGCATTTAATAATAAATGAGTACCAGGTAACTTGCATTTAATGATAAATGAGTAGCAGGTAACTTTCATTTAATGATAAAGGAGTACCTTGTAACTTGCATTTAATGATAAATGAGTAGCAGGTAACCTGCATTTTAATGATAAAGGAGTACCTTGTAACTTGCATTTAATGATAAATGAGTACCAGGTAACTTGACCTTAATGATAAATGAGTACCAAGTAACTTGCATTTAATGATAAATGAGTACCAGGTAACTTGCATTTAATAATAAATGAGTACCAGGTAACTTGCATTTAATGATAAATGAGTAGCAGGTAACTTTCATTTATTGATAAATGAGTAGCAGGTAACTTGCATTTAATAATAAAGGAGTACCTTGTAACTTGCATTTAATGATAAATGAGTAGCAGGTAACCTGCATTTTAATGATAAAGGAGTACCTTGTAACTTGCATTTAATGATAAATGAGTACCAGGTAACTTGACCTTAATGATAAATGAGTACCAAGTAACTTGCATTTAATGATAAATGAGTACCAGGACACTTTGCATTTAATGATAAATGAGTACCAGGTAACTTGCATTTAATAATAAATGAGTACCAGGTAACTTGCATTTAATGATAAATGAGTAGCAGGTAACTTTCATTTAATGATAAAGGAGTACCTTGTAACTTGCATTTAATGATAAATGAGTAGCAGGTAACCTGCATTTTAATGATAAAGGAGTACCTTGTAACTTGCATTTAATGATAAATGAGTACCAGGTAACTTGACCTTAATGATAAATGAGTACCAAGTAACTTGCATTTAATGATAAATGAGTACCAGGTAACTTGCATTTAATAATAAATGAGTACCAGGTAACTTGTATTTAATGATAAATGAGTAGCAGGTAACTTTCATTTATTGATAAATGAGTAGCAGGTAACTTGCATTTAATAATAAAGGAGTACCTTGTAACTTGCATTTAATGATAAATGAGTAGCAGGTAACCTGCATTTTAATGATAAAGGAGTACCTTGTAACTTGCATTTAATGATAAATGAGTACCAGGTAACTTGACCTTAATGATAAATGAGTACCAAGTAACTTGCATTTAATGATAAATGAGTACCTGGTAACTTGCATTTAATGATAAAGGAGTACCTGGTAATTTGCATTTAATGAAAAAGAAGTACCAGTTAACTTGCATCTAATGATAAATGAAATCCTGGTAACTTGAAATTTAATGATAAATGAGTACCTGGTAACCTGACCTTAATGATAAATGAGTACCATAATTAATGTGTATTTAATAATAAATGAGTATCATAATGTGTATTTAATAATAAATGAGTATCATAATGTGTATTTAATAATAAATGAGTATCATAAGTAATGTGTATTTAAAAATAAATGAGTACCATGTGTCTCATATTTAATAATAAATGAGTACCATGTGTCTCATATTTAATAATAAATGAGTACCATGTGTCTCATATTTAATAATAATTGAGTACCATGTGTCTCATATTTAATGCTAAATGAGTACTGTTATTTAGTACCTGGTAAATATTATCTTATGATACATTTATATTTTAGAATGGGGTTGGGGTGGGGCTAGTTTGTTATTTACATCTTAATCATAACTGAATTAATTTCTTCAGATTCTTTGTGGAAGAAATCATAAACAATGAATGGTACATGTATATCCAACATTACCTTTTCCTTCGGCATGTATTATGTCATAATGTTCATGGCTACGTGGATCTCTTTGGATAGATAGATAGAGAGAGGGAGAGAGAGAGAAAGCGGGATATATATATAGAGAGAGAGAGACAGATAGACAGATACCACTTTTACTTGCTTGTTGCTTTTGATCTGATTCATTATTTTGATTATTGATAATAATACATATAGGTAAACCATATTTGACTATATGTTTTTGTTAATGTAGGATATTGAGAGGACACAGATGAATCTATACCAGGAATTCATATCGCCACCAAGTCCTCGCTTCACTACTCTACAGGTAATGGCAGTGTTCAGCAGATAGTATTTGAGTGTCTGAAAACATACTTCAAATTTAAAAACAATTTATGTCAACCATTTCCCAATCCACAGTGTCGGAATAGATGCTATTAAAGATTATGTACCATACTGTACTCTTCCTTGCTTTTTTCTGTTTATCATATTGTTTTGGGCATATAAATATTCGTTTGCTGTAATTGTATTTTGTCAAACTCAACATAAAACAGCTTCACGTCAAGACTCACACATGATTCATGGATGTTTTGTACAATAGTTGAAAACAGGTATGAGTGATGATGATTAATTAATTGCTATATTTTAGATAGCTAAGGTAAAAATCCAAAAGGTTATTACATCAATTTTAAAAATTTCATCTGATCCTTTGCTGAAAATAAAATTTTGTTGCTCAAATTTGTCAAACCTGTCTTGTCTTTTTTAATAATAAGGTGAAAATGTAACCTTAGTTTTAAAGAAAATCACAAGATACCCTAGGAATTTCTCAATTAAGCTGACCTCAAAAGTAGTACTCCCTCAGAAATATCGTATATACTCACTTATAAGTAAAGTCCAAACTGTAATCAGAGCAGTCCCTAATCTGCCATCACATGATGTGCCAGCATATATGGGTTTATGCATTAGGCAATAGCAGATCAGGGTCTGTGTTGTTTGCAGTTGGACTCAATTTAGAAGCAATTATAGAAGGCATGATAGAATTTTATATACATCAATAATTAAATAAATATTTGAAACACATAAAATTTTCTCATTGTCTACTAATACCTTTACTTGAAAATATGCCCAACTTGAAAGTACAGTCATTGGCCTAAATATATGGGTCTTCCAATTTTCTGGACACCATGTTTTCAAACATTATAATACTTTTCGATAGTTCCAACATTATAATAAATTTTGATAGTTCATACTTTATAATAATTTTTGATATTTCAAACATAATAATTTTTGATAGTTCAAACATTATAATAATTTTTAGATAATTCAAACATTGCAAAGACACCAAGAATATTATTTAAAGCTGACAAAATTTAAACAATCAATTATTCACATTGGAATGTAAACTAAGGAATCTTTTAACAAATAATTCATCATCATTTGATTGAAGAGATGGCTGTTAGAGTATAAAAATGCTTAGAAAAAACATCTTAGCATGTGGATTAACTGTGCTATCACAGGCAGCAATATAAAAATCTGTTCCATAGCTTTATATTGTATAGATGATTCGCATTCTCAGTAAATTGGATTAGCTTGTGTGAAATAAAGTGTTTAACCATCTATGTGGGTTATTATACTTATTTTCCCATTTCCAGTAGCTAATAAACTTGGCTGGTGATTGAATGTAATAAAGCAGCCAACATCTCTGACGTGAGTTTCTCAAGTTCTTGTTCTCTCAGTTTTGTTCAAATGGAGATTTTGCCTTGATTACCTCAGTTTGGTTGGTTTTGCCTTCATATGTAGAGTATCACTGTACATAACGGTAATCTGTAATTAAATTACTGAACCAGTCTAAGTGATCTGTCTCATTTGCATATTTAGGGCCATCAATGCCATATTTGGAATTGTACTGTCAAGATCATTTCAATTAATTTTGAAGATCATTTCACTTATTTGTAAGGATTATGTTGATTATCTTTCACATTTTCATAATATGAATAAATATTTCAGCGATACATTATGCTGTCAAAAATGTTCTTAACATTATCAAATTATTTCGATATTAAAATGCACTCCAGTCAGTCAGTTGATTTTCTTTTCATAACGTCCATTCAGACAGATTACATCACATGATACTTGCTGTTCTTTATGATTGCCCAGAGTTTACAGAAGTTGAAGTAACTATATCATTTAGTTCTGGTCACTGAAAATATCAGGATACTGTTGACACTTATTACCAACAGCAGTACATACCCATAATAAACAGACTGGCCACATACGTTTAATTATATACAGTGTTTACTTTTTTCATGGACAGACCAATCCAGAAAGAAAAAATTTAAACACTATCCAATTATGGCATGCTTCTATGAATCTGACATAATTTGACAAACATAAAGAAAAACAATGAACATAAATGCAGAATTATTTTATTTGTAAAAGAAAATGCTGATACATCATCATGAAAAGTTCATTTTTATCATGCAAGGATACAGTGCAATCTTGTTCCCCTTGATCACTTCAAACCATCAATGAACTAAATACATTGATATACACAATCCGGATGATATATTAATTATCTGGACAATCATTTTGGAAATTTTTAATTTTCATTATCACATGCATGATCCAAACAGAAAAAGTAAATATTTTTAAATTAGGTTGGTGACAGTTAGCCATTTTTTTTTCAAAAAAAAAAGAAGCTAAAACTTTACTTTTTTTAAAATTATCTTTTAACAGCTTTTTACAAAATTTTATGATACTGTGTTGCTCTAAAGAAAATGTCAGAGTCACTTAGAATTAAAATTATTTATGCTTAGCATGCTTTGTACTCAAGTTTATTTATTTTCTTGCAGAAAAATTATTGGGCAATGGTAAAGAGTCAGCTGCCCCTATGGGAGCAGGATCTGGGATTCAGGAGAGAGGAAACTCCAGTCAAACAGCATAGAGCATCGCAGCATCATACAAGTAGGAAAAAAAAGAAACAGAAAACCAGACATCAATAAAATTGTAACAAACACTGACAGAAATTAGCATAGTTCATTGGTATAATTTAGTTGTAGTTAAGATATAGTTTATTTTCTCTCATTCCTATATGCATGTCCCACAAAAAATACACTTAATGACATTGTAGCTGGTGTCATTATCATTATGACATGAATAGCTGTAATTTTGCTTGCAGTGGTATCATTGGAAGGAGACATTTTGCCTAACCATTAACTCCAATACATTTTTCACAACAAATCTTTCGTTGTAAACTAAACTTGTCATGCTCATGGTAAGGAAAACAAAATTGTTGAAAATACTCAATTATTTTCAAAAAATTGTATGTGCTGATGTGTCTTTTTTTGTTTTTGAGAAATGAAAGGAACAAACATCTATCATATTAATTCTTGGCAGAGAGCAAAATCCCACCTGCAGAATAAGAATCTGTCTTAAGGAACTCTGTACAAGTTTGTTCTAGCTCAAAACTTCAGACTCTTGGTGGGATCTCATTGATGTTTCATCTTCTCACTTTTTGTTATGAAAATATGTAAACCATTTACATTTCTATATGATGGGTAAGACTAGTTACCTGCCTTTTTTTCATAAATTTCTCTAGCATGTAAAGTTTATGCTTGATCTCAAGCATTTTGCTTGTACAGTTATCACACATATGCTTCTGCCTCATTTTAGCACACCCTAAACACTCACAGACTCACTTATATATGGAGACAGCCATGAATCCCATTGTTTTTATGAGATTGTTGTTAAAAAAAATCTGTTTTGATAAATAACACAATGTATGCTGAAATATGGATCAGTGAAAACATAAAAAGCCTATTTGTGGCAACACTATAAAATAAAAATACCAATTAAAAAAGTTTTGTCAAGTTAAATTTTTGTTTTGATTTAATTTTTTAATTTGATTTCCAATATAATCATTACAACAAATGATTTTTTGCTATTTTGTATTTGGACAATAAAAGAGTCCACTGATTGTCATGGTGATTCTCGCTGGGACTTCCATGAGAATCTAATTAAATGCTTACTCATTGGCTAGGACTTCCATGAGAATCTAATTAAATTCTTACTCATTGGCTAGGACTTCCATGAGAATCTAATTAAATGCTTACTCATTGACTAGGACTTCCATGAGAATCTAATTAAATGCTTACTCATTGGTTAGGACTTCCAAGAGAATCTAATTAAATGCTTACTCATTGGCTAGGACTTCCATGAGAATCTAATTAAATGCTTACTCATTGGCTAAACCAGCTTTATTGTGAAAACTGTTGAGACTTTAATGGCATTTTGGCATAATAACACTGGCTAATTAACAGATCAATTATATCAACCATTTACAATACATAAAAGGTGCCAATATTACATTAACATCCTTGTTACTTGTGTATTTAAAAATGAAAAAATATATAAAGTGGGATAAAAATTGGTTTGCTAAAATGGACCATGGCACAAATAGTCCAGTTTTGGTAACAAAAATCACTCCTTGGAAACTTTAGGAAGTCCTTGAAAAGTCCCTGGAAAAAAGCTGTCTATGGTGGCACAAGACATTTATGGATCATCCTTAAAAATTTGCAGTGATGCATTCAGAAAAAAAACTTAGAAAATCTATTAAAATACAACCATGTTTGTCCTTTCTCTTTCTTTTGACTGGATTTTTTGTCAGTCTGGATATAGTGTTTCAGAACCATGCAACTGCCCTACCCAAACTGTTTTTTTAGGAGGAACAATTGTATTCTGCCATTGTAATGTTCTATGTATGGAATGACATTTAGATTTGTTATCTGGAGGAAATTACTAGTGCAAATATATCGATGGCTTTGGCTCCAGCAGTTTATGGATGCATTATTAGATTTAGTTCACTTGTGTTTGTTGTATTGGATACACATGGTCCCATCTTAACATGGAAATAACACAGACTTTACTGATACATGCATTTGTGGGTACTGCGTGTCAGCTTGATCCAAGTTAAAAGTCTGACATCAGTTTATTGACTTTATTTTAGTTTTTCAGATCTCAGATCCATTTACATGAATACTTGTGAAGGACAAAGGACTTTGTAATTCTCATTTGTCAAAAAAGTTGCAAGCACCCCACACCACCACCACCCTTTCCCCAAACAGGTAACCAAAGTTTGAGTCTTCTTTGCTATAACCTAAGCCATGGTCATTGTCTGTGGACCCCATTGCTCAGGAGTCACTGATGGAGAGATGTACATGACACCACTCAGTTGAATCAAATATTGTTTTGCAGTTCCCATTTTCATTTTTTAAGTGGCAACCATTCTCACTACTAACAATATTTGTACACTTGAACAGGACTTATGATCTACCTTGGATGTTTTATTTATTTTGTGATATAATCAGTCCTCCATAGCAGTTTATGCTTTATGAAGAAAGGAGTACTACTACATCTATGAAATATGAAGAAATGGTAGAAATGTTTGTCTGCAAAGTCAAGGAAAGTGCAATAGATTGATCCACTACATGCATGTTAAGCAAACATATGATTAAAATTTTTATTTTGTATTTTTCAAATTTTTATGTACATTTTGTGTAGTAATTGTTCATTAAAGGGTTGATTAAGAGATCTATTCAATATATTCCTTATTGTGTTGATTGAGATATCTACTCAATATATCCATTAATGGGATGATTAAGATATCTACTCAATATATTCATTAATGGGTTGATTAAGATATCTACTCAATATATTCATTAATGGGTTGATTAAGAGATCTACCCAATATATTTATTAATGGGTTGATTAAGAGATCTACTCAATATATTCATTATTGTATTGACTAAGAGATCTACTCAGTATATTCATTAATGGGATGATTAAGAGATCTACTCAATCTATTCATTAATGGGTTGATTAAGAGATCTACTCAATATATTCATTATTGTATTGACTAAGAGATCTACTCAGTATATTCATTAATGGGATGATTAAGAGATCTACCCAATATATTTATTAATGGGTTGATTAAGAGATCTACTCAATATATTCATTATTGTATTGACTAAGAGATCTACTCAGTATATTCATTAATGGGATGATTAAGAGATCTACTCAATATATTCATTAATGGGTTGATTAAGAGATCTACCCAATATATTTATTAATGGGTTGATTAAGAGATCTACTCAATCTATTCATTAATGGGTTGATTAAGAGATCTACTCAATATATTCATTATTGTATTGACTAAGAGATCTACTCAGTATATTCATTAATTGGATGATTAAGAGATCTACTCAATATATTCATTAATGGGTTGATTAAGAGATCTACCCAATATATTTATTAATGGGTTGATTAAGAGATCTACTCAATCTATTCATTAATGGGTTGATTAAGAGATCTACTCAATATATTCATTATTGTATTGACTAAGAGATCTACTCAGTATATTCATTAATGGGATGATTAAGAGATCTACTCAATATATTCATTAATGGGTTGATTAAGAGATCTACCCAATATATTTATTAATGGGTTGATTAAGAGATCTACTCAATCTATTCATTAATGGGTTGATTAAGAGATCTACTCAATATATTCATTATTGTATTGACTAAGAGATCTACTCAGTATATTCATTAATGGGATGATTAAGAGATCTACTCAATATATTCATTAATGGGTTGATTAAGAGATCTACTCAATATATCCATTAATGGGATGATTAAGAGATCTACTCAATATATTCATTAATGGGTTGATTAAGAGATCTACCCAATATATCCATTAATGGGATGATTAAGAGATCTACTCAATATATTCATTAATGGGATGATTAAGAGATCTACTCAATATATTCATTAATGGGTTGATTAAGAGATCTACTCAATCTATTCATTAATGGGTTGATTAAGAGATCTACTCAATATATTCATTATTGTATTGACTAAGAGATCTACTCAGTATATTCATTAATGGGATGATTAAGAGATCTACTCAATATATTCATTAATGGGTTGATTAAGAGATCTACTCAATCTATTCATTATTGTATTGACTAAGAGATCTACTCAGTATATTCATTAATGGGATGATTAAGAGATCTACTCAATATATTTATTAATGGGTTGATTAAGAGATCTACTCAATCTATTCATTAATGGGTTGATTAAGAGATCTACTCAATATATTCATTATTGTATTGATTAAGAGATCTACTCAGTATATTCATTAATGGGATGATTAAGAGATCTACTCAATATATTCATTAATGGGTTGATTAAGAGATCTACCCAATATATTCATTAATGGGTTGATTAAGATATCTACTCATTATATTAATTATTGGGCTAATAAGGAGATCTACTCAATATGTTCGTTATTATGTTGATTAAAAGAGCTACTAAAATTTATTCATTAATGGGTTGATTAAGAGACCTACTCAATATGAACTGCAAACAGACAGATGAGTCTTTGCAAAAAGTAGGAGAAGATAGGCATTTGGAATAAAGTCTGGTCTCCATACAAAAATAATGGCTCCATTTAGCCACAAAAAAAAGAAGAAAAAAGAAGTCCAACTTTTACCCTTCTGCTCATGCACTAGTCAAATAGCAAATGAAAAACGATGTTTCTAACACAACTAGGCAGTAACTACTGAATAATTGCATAAATTACATAACGTTGAGAATTTGGAATTATATCCCTCTGCATATATGAACATAGAAATTAAACTTCTTGTTAAATTCACATGAAAAGCAAATTTGTACTTGTCATTATTTTCCTTTGCTTGATTCGAAATTGTAAATATCGGAAGCAGACAACTTATGTATGTACATCTGTAGTCGTGATACACCCCTTTGCTGAAAATGGACTTGTCCAGAAACTGGAAATGGATTTGAGCATGTCTGTCTATTACACTGAAAACTTCCGTTAAGCATTAAACGCGCATACGATGATGGTGTTAGGGCCACTCTACTCAGAGTCAGGTTAGAAACTATAAATCAGTGAATGAATTGACTAAGTTCCTTGCACTTTTTATCACATTAAAGGTTTCTGTTATTTAAATAGGTGGGGGGGGTACAAAGAAACGGGTTTGTATTATCAAAGTATAGTACATTTGGATGCCGCTGGCATTGCCATTTGTCTCTAGTGGCATCAAGGTAAAGATAATTGTTTGGACTTTATCATCAGACTAGATGATGAAAATGTCTACACAACTTACAGGATTAGTTTTCCATTTGGTTGAAATTTTTTGTTTTCTCTAGACCTGATATCAAGTCAAAAATATTTAACCATGAAACATGAAAGCAAATAATAAAAACTATACAGTTGCAAAAAATCAAAGAAGCAAATTTTGAAACAAATTGAACATTTTGAAGCATTTAGGAATGTATGAATATATGGTCCCTAAACCATGTCAACAGATTTACTAGTATAATTGTAATTCACATATTTCTATATATATTTTACATGAAGTGTTATATGTGTGGTTGTACTAGTATAATTGTAATTCACATATTTCTATATATATTTTACATGAAGTGTTATATGTGTGGTTGTCTGTGTAAATGATGAGTCATATATCAGTTTATTCCACCATTTTCAATTAGCTGCTTGTCGTATCAGTTGTTGTTTTTTGTTTTCATTGGGGGGGGGTTAATGTCATATAGCCAAGTAATCCTTAAGGGATTTGTTCACTTCCTTGATCACCTTATATGTAATGGACTTTGACCTTTTAAACCCAGGAATTTGCAATTCATTAAAACTTTATAGTTTTGTTTTAAAGACCTTAAAAATTAGTTTTGCTTTTGCTAAAACAATTTTGGTTCATCAGTGACCGTGTATTGCTGATCCATGGTGTTTTTAGTTTGTTTGCTTTGTATTGCTTGCCATTCTGTTTGATTTTCTATTTTACTCTCTATATCTGAGATCCTGTATATTTATTTCTGAGGTTTTATAAAGTGTCAGAAAAGTCCTTAAATCTCACATGTGTGCAAACATACAAACCCTGCCTTTCAGACACACTGCCAAGTTTAATTGAAATTAACCCTATTTAAGAGGGATTACCTCACAGTAATTTATATACTGTTACATCTGTAGAGTCTAGTTCAGCGGTATTTCTACAGTAGTATTCTTGTAATTTATACAAGTGCTATACAACTCAATGTTTTTGCTACATTCATTTTAAAAGAGTAGATAACTTCTAATCATGGATACAATTTTATTGCATGATTCAACTTTGGATACGAATCATACCTAGTGCACATGTAGACCAAAATAATTAATGAATTGATGACTAGAATCAGAGACATGGGCAGCACATAATGTCTTTGACTGAACCTAATATTTTAATCAATCTGATAGTTCAACACACACACACATACATATATATATATATATATATATATATATATATATATATATATATATACTTGCTTACAAGTCAGATCCAATTGCAAACTGCATACATCCTGATCTCCTGGTGCAGTATGCAAAGGTATATCTGGGTCGATGCAGTTCATAGCTGTGTTGGAGCTAAAATCAAGTCCATTTGGTATGTGACGTTCAGCATGTATTAACTGGAGCACATATTTTAGTTCAGTGTCACTAAGTTTGATGTATGTAGCGCTCTGATGCATATCAGTTCTGAGTCTTCATCTGTAATTTTAAAAAATGACTATGTGCAATCAGCAAGTCATTTAAATACATTATTGAGTATAAATTCCTTATTATATTGTGATATTGAATGAAATATGTGGAGTTCTAATACTATGAGAAGAATAAATTGAAAGTAATTCTTTTATGTGTGATTGCTTTGACACATTATCCATGTATCTCGTCAAATCAACTCAAAATTACCTTTGTCATAAGTCTTCTTAATCTGTTAGAATTAAAGTATACATACACAAAACTGCATATGTATTTTGATCAGAGTCAGTGGAAAGAATGATATGGTATAGGGATATGCTGAGGCCATGTGACCAAGATACATGCACATGCCATATCAAACAAGTTCTTTTCCCTGACCAAGAACAAAATACAAATATAGTTCTGTATTTATTACATCAGTGTATCCCCTATGGTGTAAATTGTGAGAGTACAAGATTCCCTTTGTGTAAGAACTGGGGGGGGGGTCAGACTGCATAGAAACTAAACTTTGGCATCAAATTAAAAAAATTGGAGGGTCTATGAAACACAGATTAGAGTAAAGAGAAACATAGTTACATGCCACCTTTTTATGTTCACTGAACATATTAAGCTTTATTGTAAGAATAAAAATAGGATTTATACAAGTTTGATTCACTGCATGTAAAATTATTTACACATGGATATCAGAGAAAACACCTTAAATAATTTTTTAAGAATTTGAATCTGTGTGCTTCGTTTGGAAATATGGCTTGAATAGCTATACCAAATACCAGATCAAAACTTCAAGAGTAAATGATATGTATTAAATAAAAATGAACATATACATCTATCCGAATGTTTTTTTTTTACTTGAAAGACACTTGTGTTTCAATTAGTCTACTTAATGTAAACTATCAAAATTTAAGTTTGAACGTGCAATTAAATTGGAGAGCTTCATGAACATTTGATGCCTGCCAGTCTCCCTGATTAGTATGGATATTCATACCTACAAGGCTCCCTGATTAGTATGGATATTTTATACCTGCCAGCCTCCCTAATTAGTATGGATATTTCATACCTGCCAGTCTCCCTGATTAGTATGGATATTTCATACCTGCCAGTCTCCCTGATTAGTATGGATATTTTATACCTGTCAGCCTCCCTGCCTAGTATGGCCATTTCATACCTGCCAGGCTCCCTGATTAGTATGGACATTTCATATCTGCCTGACTCCCTGATTAGTATGGAGTATGGACATTTCATGCCTGCCAGTCTCCCTAATTAGTAAGGACATTTCATACCTGCCAGCCCCCCTAATTAGTATGGACATGTCATACCTGCCATTACTCCCTGATTAGTATGGACATTTCATACCTGCCAGTCTCCCTGATTAGTATGGAAGGGAGGGGGAGGTTCAGACTCAAGAAGTGTGTTCTGAGGTCCCATGGTAAATTAGTGCATGCAACTTAGTCCTCCAATTATAGATGTCTACCCTGATATTTATATTGTTTGGCCCAATGTTTTACGTCTAAATAAACAGCATTGTTTATAAGGTGAGTTGATTTTTTTTAACGAAACGTAGCTATCTAGTTGTGTTTGTCAACATTTGTATGATTTTATTCATTTTGGTCAGGGGCGTATTAACCATTAAGCAGACTAAGCATGTGCTTAGGGCACCAGGGCCAAAGGGGGCACCACAGAGTTGAGAAAAGGGTGAAAAGAAAAAAAAGAATGAAGAATTGTAAAAAACACATTGATAAAACTAGTGCAAATTGATCATAATGTTCTGTTTCTTGATCATGGTGCACCCTAGGGTTACCTTCCCAGGTGTACGTGGAAAGGAGGGGGGCACCAAGTTTTGTCAGTGCTTAGGGCACCAGTGAGCCTTTATCCGCCCTTGATTTTGGTTAAAGTAACATGCCCCAACTTCAGCCAGCTTTGGCATTCTTCAGCTACCATTGCATTTCAACTGACTTGAAAGTGTTGACAGAACTTGAAAATGCACCACTTGGTCGCATCAGAATTCGATTCCATCAGGAAAAGACGTAAGAGTAATTATAGACTAGACCCATTAGACGTTAATCTTTGGAAGACTTAATATCAGTTGCCAAGTGTGTGAGATATTTCTGACAATTTGACCTCTAGTTCTCCTATCAGTTAACAATCATTATTCAAAGAAACAATCAGTAGCAGCCTTTGTTCTTCTTCATGCTCTCATTGATTTACCTAACTTAAAATAAGTTGAGTTCCACTTAATGTACTTTACCAATGAGCTCTTCCACAAATGATTCTTAAGACAGGACACTAAATATTGTCAGTCAGTTAAGTAATCAATGGTTTATTCTTTCTGATGGACCTATTGATCACCTCTATGACAATGAACTTTAATAAACTGTCCAGTACAACAGTTCAAACTATCGATATAAGTCATAGCTGAACGTACTGCCATACTATGTTTTTACCAAGTAAAAAATTACCTCAGATTATCCTATTCTGACACATGACCCTGTCGATCATACTAGTCTCTTTTATAGCATGATATATTGGGTACTATGTCAGAATGGGTCACGTGGATAGTCTGAGGTAATTTTGTCACCCTGTATAATTTTTTTCCTTCACATTATTGCTTTTTTTCAACAGCAAGCTTGCATCAAGCACCTGTGGTTGATGCTGTCAGCAAGCATAGGTACTGTATATACTTGCATATAAGTCAGGTTCAGCTACATAGACCCAGATCTTCCATCAGATAATGTGCTGGCAGATACAGGTCTCTGCAGTTTGTCAGGACTAAACAGTAGAGGAAACAACATGGACTCTGGTCTGCTGGCATATTACGCAACAGATAATCGTGGTCTATGTTGTATGCAATAGGGATCGACTTGTAAGCAAATATTTACAGTGTTGGTCATTCTGTAAGGGTATTATCTACAAATATTGAAAGATATATTGATATTATTGTAATACACATATCATGGTACATACCTCAATGATTATTTTAATTGTTTGGAATAAAATGTATAGAGCGTTTATTTTGTTATTATTCAAATGTATAAATGTATCATTTATGTATCATCAGATGTATGTATCATTTGCAATTTATGTCCAATAGTCACATGCGGATATTATATATGTGCAATAAAACTTGTATTCCGTAACCTACTGTTGCTTTAATCTTTTATATGCTGTTAGAAAATACTTTTGTTAGAGGTTTCGAAATGAGGGTAAGTTACTTTATATTTCCATCATTGGGGATATATTCCATTAATTGTGCATTTGCAATTATTCATTCTGACTGATGTTTTGCACAGATCAGTCAATGGACCTTCACGTGTTTGCACAGGTTAAATATCTCTCTCTCTCTCTCTCTCTCTCTCTCTCTCTCTCTCTCTCTCTCACACACACACACACACACACACACACACACACACACAACATATTTTCTATAGGCATCCCACTCTATGCGTGTTGTCAGATTATAGGCACGAAATATCGCTTTCAAGATCACAAGGATACGTCATTGTAAACACGTTTCGTGCTATGACAGTGAGGTTGATGACAAATTTTGTCCTAAAGTGAGAGATAGTTCTCTGATTGACTGACAGATTGCTCTCTGTGACATTGCAATTCGACTCATCGATGCATTGATTAATAAGAATCAGGCATCTATGTAGGTAAAGCTGTCGGACTAGTTTGATGATGGTCATGATGTGAAGACAGATGTTGTAACTTTATCTGATTATGGAACAGTTGACACTTTGGCTGTGATACTTTGATCATCGGTGATTTGACCTAAGGCAGTCTTTGTCATGTAGATGTATTTTTGTCAAACTCTGATAAACAGTTAATCAATCTCAGCTGGAGACTTGGCTTTTCAAGAAACTTTGTAAAAATTTTGGGTTTTATATACTTTTTATCGAATTTATGCTTTTACTGTTTTTCTTTGTCTTGTAGGAATACATTTACCTTTTTTGAGTGTTTTTTTTTCACAAGGATTTAGAAATGTTTGTTTTTCTATTTCATTTGGGAGGGTTGATTGTTTACTTGGTACTGTAGCCAGGATTGTGCTGATGTGCCTATAAACCCTATACCTGCATTCATACAAACATTCTGGAGATTTAGCTTTTCAAGAAATTGTTTAAAATTATGATACATGGACAATTTTGTAGCCACTCTGTCCTTTTCTTCGCGATTTATCATTAGTAACAAAATTTCCTTAATCAAGAGACATAGTCTGTATTAGATAACAGGTTACTTTCAGTCATATTCACTCACTATTGGATTCTTACTCACTACGTACCCTACTATTCCTCCATTTCAATGTTAACACATGGGCCCTAGCAGGTTCAAAGTCGTATTGTTTTCCATGAAACTTTCAATGTGACAGATCACAAAAATACATTAGCAAACCCATTATGGTGACACTCTACAGTTCTGTATTTTGCATTTTGTTAGATTTTTACAAATAAAGAATTTCTCCTGTTTTCCTCAATGGTTATACTGGCTGTTTTTAAAAAGGACTTGTATTTCTTAGGTATTGTTCAAAGAACGTTTAATTCCCTTTAATGTGTTTAATATGGGTTACAGAGTATAGAGCTTGACCTTACTGACCGCTCCACTTGGTCATTTTCACTTCCTGGATTTTAGAGGTAACTGTTAAGTACAAGTCGGTAACTTTTCTTTAAAAATGGTACATATATGGTAATTCATTCATTCCTATCTCAAAAGCTATTATTTTCTAGTCAGGCAAAATTCATTTTACTTATTTTAATAACTAATAAAGGTAGTGTACTTCAAGTCAGGCTGCCAACAAGGGAGTTTTTTTTTTAGTTAGTAGTGTGCTTAGATCATGCACAATTTCCAAAATAACAACAGCCAGAGAAATGTCCATGAAAGTAACAGTTATTCCAAAACTTCGCTCCATTGTATATTTGCAAATGTAAACAACTTTACCGTACGTTCGCCACTGTCAAAAGTTAATAATATCTGTATTATTCTAATAAAGGTTGTTTCAATTCATTTCCTCATAGTATATGTTCACTGATAAAAATACATGTGTGAGGTGAGGAAGCCATCACTTTATGTTAGAATTCTTTCAATTGTCACCAAAGCAAATATTAGCTATACCAAGTTTGGTCCCTTGCATGTTACAGCTCACCCCCATATTATGACAGTCTGTTACAGTCCATATATGGAGAGAGAGAGAGAGAGAGTTGTTGTTCTAGGGTTTAACGCCATTTTTCAGCACAAGATAGGCTATACATGGCTCCCAGTATAACTGGTGGTGGAAGAACCTTGGAAAACCCAGTTAAGAACCACCGACCCACGAGAAGCTACTGGCAGGCTTTCCCACGTACCCACGCTAGCCGAGCCTTGGACTCAAGAGAGAGAGACAGACAGACAGACAGAGAGAGACTGCCTTGTAGATGTCTCAAGATAAAGTAATATAACTTGATAACCAGTATGTAGAAGGTCACTCTTATATGACCTAGGGTACATCAATTTATATCGTATTAGTGTCTTGTGGAGTATTGCTAGGTTTGTGTTCAAAAGCGTCTAAACGTAGTAAATTTCCTCTTTTTTTCCATTGCGGTATTGTAATTTTATTTCAATATATTTTTTAAATATTTATTTTGTAATTTTATTTCAATATGTTATTTTAATATTTATATTTAAAACTGTACAAGACGCTAGTCGAAACAACCCTACTCTACTCAATCTTCTGCTGTTGAATTCAACGCAAACAAAGTATGTTACAAGTACAGTCAGTGTCCACAAACAAATTATAACTTGGATACATCTGTAGTAAATTTTAAAAAAATATTAAATATTGGAAACATACATAACTAAAATCTCAATACCATTATTTCCGTTTTGTATCAAATTGAAACTATTATTGAAACAAGAGTAACGTAAACGGAACATTGTATATCCACCTTCATTAGAAATACCTCTTAACTGATATGTGCTTTCTTGTCTCAAAGTTTGGTCTTGGTTTGTGGCAAAGACTCAAGTTCCTTTGTAAAAATTAATTTTACCTCTGACCTTGACCTTGTTTAACTCCAAAAAATCAATAGATCAAAGATGTCATCAGAATCTCAAGTACAACCCATTTACAAAGTTCAGTCAAATCATATGGTTCATAACTTAAGTAGTTTTGTGTAAATCGTTTTTGTTTTGTCAGGCTATGTCCTTTACCTATTTGCTATTTAACACAAAATGGGGGGGGGGGGGTCCTTACTTGTCTGAAATGCAAGTCTTCTGCAAAGGATGTGTTAAAAACTCGTGATACAGGGAAAAACAAGTGTTCTTGTTCTAGTAACTGTGACTTTGTCCTTTTATCATTTCGCTACAAGTTCAGTAAGTGTCCATCGTACCTCAAATGCAAGCTATATCAAATTTTGCAAGGGTATCTGGTGTACAAGTCGAGTTATCGTCTGCAAACTGCATTCGTTTTATGTGACCTTGACCTTTGCCTTATTCTGGATGAAGTTAACGATTTAATTTCGAGCTCCTAGTACAAACTACTTTCAAACTTTTGGTATCGATAAATGGTGATGGCTTGGTTGTTGTACGTGACAACATAAAAAAGATCAGGTGGATGGATGGACATAACTTTGGGTAGGCTTAGAAAAACCAGCCGTTATTTTTGGAAAAGTCCATTAAGTATGTTCTATAAAAATTTTGGACGGTGATATTTACCATGAACGTGAAGTTCTGTACAAATTTTCGCGATCGCCTGCAAGAGTTTCATTTTTATATCATTAACAAAAATTACCTGCAGTATTAACGACTGATAATTTTACAGTTGCTACTATTGTAAATAAATCGAATCTAACAACGTTTAAAATTTTTGCTGTCTTTTACATGAAAATGTAAATTAATACAGGCGTTGCTTGTGATGTTGGTAGCGATAACCTTGTTATGACTACTTCACGTTAAATACATGGAGAATAAATACAACGTTTCTTATTTCATGGTTGTCATGGCTTTGTAACAGCTTTCATATTTCATAAACAAAACTGCAGACACTGAAGCAAAGACAACTACAGTTATGTTCAGTGAACTGTCATTTGGAGGTGGGGGGATGAAACAAAACAAATGAAAGAATCGCTCCTGCACAATCGCCGCTAATTAGGGGCCGATGCTATCTGGCGATTTACTATCAAATTTTGGATATTATCTCTATGCCAATCAACTCTGAGGTCACGTCTGTACGTTAAGTGCATCAGATTTGTTCCAAACACGTGGCCCCATTACTTTGTTAATTTACGACTTGCGAAAGTCAAGGTGATTTATCCCTTGACTGTAATTTAAACTAATAACAGTTCTTCTGTTTTTAAGAAAAAATGTGTAACGTGTTTCGTGAAGCATAAAATGGCCCATGCTCATTGGGGCGATTCCGTTGTCAAATCTTTGATTTTTGTAGGTGCGTACTTTTTGCACGTTGTAAAGCAAACTTCTGGTGTTTCTGAAAACTGATCACTATTTCGGAATTAGGGGATAGCGGACTACTGCAAGATTTCATTACCCCTTCCCAACCCCACACCCACCCTCTCACTCCGCCACCGCATACAATACCCAGGATGCCGACAAGAAGAAACAAGCATGTACCTTTCTTCTGAAATAAATTATAGACCTTCAGAGCGTATTTCTTATTTCTTAAGTTTCTGTTCAAAGATTTCGATAAGTTTATTTAATAAACACTTCATGGCTAACAACAGCTTGTGCAACAATGTTATGCATTTATGAATACATACTTGGGTAGATCGGTACTAAATTTAATATAATATTCAAATCATAAGTCATATAAAAGGTCTCAAAGTCACGCATGCTTGAACACCACTCAATTTTAAATTTTAAAAAATATATATATCATTTTGTTATTAAAATATTTTGCTGGAGTTTATTTTGTTTATGCCTTCTTTTGTTGTCAGAAAGTGTAGTGTGCAGCGTTTTATCAACATTATATCGCATTATCTTATCATATGTTGCTTTTAAAGCCAATCAACTGAAAATAATTTATATGTAAGCCTGATTTTTTGGAGAGAGAGAGAGAGTTTTGTGTGTGTGTGTGTGTGTGAGAGAGAGAGAGAGAGAGAGAGAGAGAGAGAGCTGATCGACGATTCGATCTCTAGTTATGATATCTGCGTGGTGTAGATGGCTGGTAATTCATATAGCTTTTATTAGGGATAGCAATGCTTTTTTTTTTTAAATTTACTGATCGAATGCAGCATTAAAATCCATCTAAGAAAATTAGTAGTCCAACGTAAGGACTCCTTTGAAAAGGAAAAACATAAAATACAATATTGGAGAATCCGGGTATCGATCCCGGTACCTCTCGCATGCTAAGCGAGCGCTCTACCATGTGAGCTAATTCCCCTTCGTCTGAGGACCTCGACAACCAATCTTATATTGCAATAAGGCAACGCTGTCACTGGCAGCAAAATGGTTTATATTGTGCCCATGATGCTAGTCCGATTACCACTGTGAGAAGAAGAAAAGAAATACTGTTCGTTCCAATATGTATGTATTGAAAATATTTGACATAAAATCAAAACCTAAGGTTTGGGATGTCGTATCACTATATTAAGCGCTGCAATTACTTCATGTTACGGCAATTAACTTAAGGCAGCATTATATTATAACTTGTATAGCATATTTAATTATGGAACCATCCATTTATAAGTATACTGCAGTCAGGCTTTTCTGTGTATACAAGGTTTTAATCACCAATACAAAACGCATACCGAATTTGACCGATTGACGAAAATAAAATACTTTTTTGCAACGTTTGAAAAGCAGCTATTGTCACCAACATATTTTGTTAATATTAATTATGGACACACGGGATACACGACTCAGTATATAGGCCTGTTCTGAAAGCGTGTAATGTTTATGCATCCGTCTATCGAAATGAAGTACATTATTTTGAACTATTTCCGTCAGCACGTCAGCACACAGGTGCTCGACGCGAGCTTAATGTTATAAAAAAAAACAATAACCTGAAGAAAAAAAATCATACCGAGTGACAAAATTACCTCACATTATCATCATGACCCGTTTTGAACTATTACCCTGCATGATAGACAGGGTCCTGTGTCAGAACCAGTCATGGGGGTAATCTGAGGTAATTTTGTCACTCTGTATGATCCTCCCCCCCCCCCCACAGGTAATGCTTTTGTTCGAGATCAATCACTTGTGTGTCAACCCAAAAAAATTGGGCCGGGTATATAATTGGTTTTACATAATTCAAAATAATTAGTGGAAGTTCGACATTTTATAAATTTCATTAGTTATTAAGTTGAAGAGAAATCTCATTCGCTCGTTTGTCGAGTCGACCATTCTAGCATTCGAGGGTTTGAGGGGCTGGTTCTGTTCTGTACCTGCGCAGGTGGCTGATGAGTCCAATCCTTGCACGGAATTTTCGGTTGCATAATGGACAAGGGATGAGTGGAACATCTCCAGGGGGGTTGATGGCACGCGCTTTTCTGGCTTGCCTCTTCAGCTAGGCAGCTGCTATCCTGCTAGATTCGCACAACTTGGAGCCTTTTTTCACGGAGGAACGCCATGTGGCTCGATCGCTTGCTGTTTGCTCCCAGGAATCAGTGTTTATGTAAAACGCTTTCAAATGCAGCTTTCAGATTGTTTTTGAAGCATTTCTTCTGACCTCCGTGGGATCACTGTCTTTTGCTGTAGTTCGCCATGGAAGAGTCTCTTAGGCAGCCGGTGGTCTGGCATGCGTACACACGCACATCCGGCACACCCTGCCTGTCCCTCTTCCTGACAATGACGTAGTCGATGAGATGCCAGTGCTTAGAGAGTGGGTGTATTGGTGACCAGCAGTTCATGCTCGGCGCAAGTCTGGAGCAAAAGCTGACCGTTGCTGTTACACTGACCCACTCCGTGCTTTCCTAGCACTCCATCCGAGGCAAAGTGATCACAGCATACTCTTGCACTGAAAGCGCCAAGAATGCCTTTGTAACGTCAGCAATGACGGAATGAAGATACCCGTATAACTTGACCTGCACTTCATCCGGGTTGGTCATGGTTAGATCTTAGCAACTGATGATGGTAAGATGCTTTCTTCCAAACAAGAGGGTGCGTTTCATGGTCATGAGTCTGTCGTTTAGTACTTTGGGATGTCCAGCCAATTTGCCAATCAGTGCTGTCTTCACTGCAAAGCCTCCTTACGGCGCTCTTTATTTCCTCGGCCACTCCAAAAGAAAGTGTAACAGAAGCCCCTTTCACAGAGTTCGCCTTCTCCTGCAAGCCGAGTCTCGCTCAAGGCAGCAATGTCCACGCTTGATCTGGAGAGTTCCTTTCCTATTAGGACTGTTCTCCTCTGGGGTCTTTCCGCGTCGTCTCTGACCAGCAAGGTGCGTACATTCCGCTGTGAATGTCACAGCTTCTTGGAGCCACAGGTGAGAGCTGAGTGATAAATGTGGACCACAGTTGGGCGAGCTACCACCGAAGGAGTACGACTACCCCCAACCAGAGGTACTGAAGACAAATTACAATGAGTTGGATATAGTGTATTTACAACGTCTCGTCAACAGAAAAATAAAGTCCACTGAATGATTTTGAAATAGATCATGAGTCCAGAAATTTCTTGACAATCTCGCTTCAGCTGACAAGCGCGTTGCAAAATTAGACATTTGGATTAAAATTCAGGATTATTATAAGTTAGATTTATTTATTTATTTATTTATTTATTTATTTATTTAAAAATTATTAAACGGGTTTTGATGAATGTTAGTGTATATTGTACATTCTGGGTCACAAGCTCAATAAGTCCACTGGTGGGTCTTGTTGACATTTAGAAGGCACGTTTTCAAAAGTGATTTTTAAACATATCATTTATATACAAAGTCAGATATTTTAAATAAACCTAACATTTTAAAATGCTGACGATCAGCATGGCTTGAAAATCTGTACAGAACGCATCTCGGTTCAAAAGGTTGTCCCTATTACTCGCCAAATAAAAAAAATGCAAATATTACACAGCCGTAGGTATACCTATATGAGGAAGTATATTTTACTACCTAACTTGCAACAAATAACACGGAAAACACATAAAAGACAAATTAAGAAACACATTTCAGATTTCCAAGGGGGAAAAAATGTCTGAAATGAGAAACAAACCTCCGAACCTCAACATTATAGCTACCACGCAACTATCACAACTAGCACAACATTATAACCACCACGCAACAACCACAGCTACCTCAGCTTTATGACCACCACGCAACAACAACAGCTATCTCAGCTGTATAACAACCACGCAACTATCACAGCTACCTCAGTTTTATAATCACCACGCAACAACCACAGCTACATCAACTTTATAACCACCACGCAACAACAACAGCTACCTCAGCTTTATGACCACGACGCAACAACAGCTACCTCAGCTGTATAACAACCACGCAACTATCACAGCTACCTCAGTTTTATAATCACCACTTAACAACCACAGCTACATCAACTTTATAACCACCACGCAACAACCACAGCTACATCAGCTTTATAACCACATCGCAACAACAACAGCTGCCTTAGCTTTATAACCACCACGCAACTATCACAGCTACCTCAGTTTTATAATCACCACGCAACAACCACAGCTACCTCAGCTTTAAAACCACCATGCAACAACCACAGCTACCTCAGCTTTATAACCACCATGCAACAACCACAGCTACCTCAGCTTTATAACCACCATGCAACAACCACAGCTACCTCAGCTTTAAAACCACCATGCAACAACCACAGCTACCTCAGCTTTATAACCACCATGCAACAACAACAGCTGCCTCAGCTTTATAACCACGCAACAACAACAGCTGCCTCAGCTTTACAACCACCACGCAACTATCACAGCTACCTCAGACCTCAGTTTTATAACCACCACGCAACAACCATAGCTACCTCAGCTTTTTAACCACCACGCAACAACAACAGCTGCATCAGCTTTATAACCACCACGCAACTATCACAGCTACCTCAGTCTTATAATCACCACGCAACAACCACAGCTACCTCAGCTGTATAACCACCACGCAACTCTCACAGCTACCTCAGTTTTATAATCACCACGCAACTCTCACAGCTACCTCAGCTTTATAACCACCACGCAACAACAACAGCTGCCTCAGCTTTATAACCACCACACAACTATCACAGCTACCTCAGTTTTATAGCCACCACGCAACTATCACAGCTACCTCAGTCTTATAATCACCACGCAACAACCACAGCTACCTCAGCTGTATAACCACCACGCAACTCTCACAGCTACCTGTTTTGTAATCACCAGGCAACAACAAAAGCTTTCTCAGCTAAATAACCACCACGCAACTATCACAGCTACCTCAGTTTTATATTCACCAATCAACTACCAGTTACCAGCTGTAATTCTACAAATTCTGTGTAAGGTCAACTCAAGGTCAACGTTAGTCACTTTTGAATTCCTTGGTGAAAATGTGTTTTATGGACTCACGATTGGGAGAAGCAAACATGAAAATCCACACTGACCAACAAAGCACTAAATGACCAAAAAAGCACTAAATAACTGTTCTAAATAATTGCTGAATTTGCGAATTGAGATCGTACAATAATGGAATACATGTTAATCACCGAGCTTGTCTGTAGGCAAAGAAACTGACAAGACAATTCAATTAGATGGCATTCACCTTAAAAGACACTGCTACACAACTTTTCCGCTTGGTACATAAACCACAATGTCTTTCCGCCAAGTGAATGGAATACTAATTATGAAGAGAGAACGTGCATTGTGCATTATAATTTGGGGCATAAATCAATCTTGTATTCGAACAGTGCAATTTGTATTTGTGTAGGATAGTGCAGTATAATTTGTGGCATCAATTAATCTTGTATTATAGCAGCAACATGTGTATTTACACAGAATAATTTGTATCAGCACAGTATACTTTGTGTCATCAATCAATCTTGTTTTTGACAGAAGTCAAAGGAAATGTATTGGCGCGCCCAACGCAGAATATTTATTTCATTTCTTTGCATATGCTAAAGCATTACATATTCACGTGACTCACGTCGGCTGCTAAGTTTAATATTACCTCTGAATCAGTACATCTAGACTGTTTAAAATGTACTAAAAAACCCAACAAGATATCAGTCTAGCCTTTTAAAATATTCTTGAGACGGATGTCTGGGGTTTCGCTGAACTGTTGTTTTGGTGAATTTTCTTCGACAATGACCTATTAACATAAGAGATACAAATAAATAAATAAATAAAAAATGATTTGTGTAGAAAGCCTGTTTGAAATACTTTGAATGAGATATTCAAGTTAATTGTTTAAATATAAGCTGGTGGCTTTTATACTAATACGACAGTTCTAGAAACCTTTCGCATTTACATTCATTTTTGACAGCTGAGCTATTTTGAACATTTTCCTGTGACAAGGTGACTAAAAGAATCAGCATGTGTTTTATGCTTGATTAAAGTTCACTAGTATTATACTTTTCATCATGCCTGATTTTTAGATATTTACTTCCGTAGCAGACATAAGTAAATACGTAAGCAAAGTCGGCTGTTTGCAGCCCAAGTTATGTATTTGATCTCCAGTGTCCGTCTAACAGTGACAGGCAGTCACCAAACAAGAAAAAATATTTTCAAGCCAAACTCAAAGTAAATAGAAATATCATTTCAGATTTAGCTTATGTGTGAATTTACAAACATTCAGCTTATAATAATTAGGACCATGCCTTCTATCTTAAAACTGGGGTGAGGGTCCCAGTACGAACCTATCCAGTGAGACTTTAATGAGATGTTACATTCCAGATGCGTCCGATTCCTTCCACCTAATGCAGCAGTCGAGTAATAAATGTTTTTTCAGGACTAGAGACGACTTTTTAAGTTTAAATCTATAAGTTAAGCAAAATTTGTCTTTTATTTTTTTTGTGTGAAGTGAACAGGATAATTTTTCTTGAGAATTATATAGAATTTAAGTGTAAAATTCCCTGAAATCTAACACTGCACATTTGGGGATGACGTAGAAATTTTTGCCAGGTTTTATAACTGTGCCATATTATTATCATTTTGGAGTACGACAAAACGTGCTTGATACGATAATGTCAATGATGATACACATACAGGCATTAATGTGTTCAATACTTTACCATGTACATTTTGGGCTAGATAGTGACGTAACTAAAGCAGAAACCGGTTCTGAAATACCAACATTTATATAGTTATAAAGTTCTAAATAGTATTGTGCTGTACATACAATTTCTTTATTTGTGAACAGTAATCGGTGTATCGAACTAAAGCACTCCTCATTAATTGGTGCATCCCACTAGAGTACTTCTCCTTAATCGGTGCATCCCACTAAAGTACTCCTCATTAAGCTGTGCATCCCACTAAAGTACTCCTCATTAATCGGTGCATCCCACTAAAGTACTCCTCATGTATAATTTCCCAGTCTAATTATCCAGTTATCAAATGTCATTTGTATTCACATTTTAATATGTTGTTCATATTTGGAAAATTGTACTTCCGTCCATATGACAGTTTTCATATCGTCTGCCGTTCAGCAAATCTTTGATAACGGAATTAATCCAAGCATCAAATGGTACTAAATCGAGGCTGTAAGCAGTATATAGCAAAGTTAGGAGTTGGTGTTCCTTCGGTAAATGTGTCAAGACGGCATGTTTACGCCCCGGTGTATTTGGCAACACGTTGGCGTCACAAAAAATGACACTAGCAGAGTCAGGCACAAGTATCTGAACGGCCGGATCGTTTGCGTCGAAATTGTTACAATACTTTCTTCACAGTCCGAGCCAGACTACTTTAGCAATTCGTGGTTTCTTGTCATTTTCTGGCATCCAAAATTTATTATTTTCTCCTAAGTCGGGTACAGAAACGTAATTCCACGCTTTGTCACCTGTCACATTCTCATTCAAACGTCTCTGGAAACTCTTCTCATATTTGACGAGTAGCTGTTTAGCAATTTCAAACCGATTCTTATTTCGTCTTTTGTTTTGGATTAGCTGTCAACAAATGTGGGGCCTATCTTTCACACACCTTGAAAAGCTACAAATGATCCTTAAATATACTAAAACAGGTGATGAATTAATGTTTGTGATAATAGAATATATTCCACTGTGTATCGAGCATCTTCAATAAAGGGCCCCCCTCGACAGCAGTCACATATCATTTGACCATTGGACTCGACGTTCATAATTTTTCATGGATTCGCACCATCATTAACACGACTAAACCACCTCACTGAGAACTACATCCGTAATTTTAATCAGACAGTACTCATGTTCCTGACCAATGAAATCAAAATAGGAGATGGACATAGCATGGTATGTGATATCCTTAAGTACAATCCCTTAGAATATATCGGTCAAGGTACATTGCTTAGAACCACAATTAGTATGAACAACCAGTTTTCTTCTTTCGAAAAAAAGTAACTTTGATGTTTCAACTTCTGACCCCAAACCAACAACATTCTGTACACAATATGTGGGTCGTCCACAAAATTTCATAAAGATGCATGGCTTGTGGCTGATATTTTAGTGCAGAAACCCCATCTCATCTAGTCATATTGATCTTGATATTTGACCTCTTGACCCCAAGGGCAGGCCATGCACAAAGCTTGCTCCAGACATATAACGTAGAACAGACATAATTTTGCAGAAACCATTGACACACACACACATACACACAAGCATACAGACACATCTACAACAATGAACTGTATCCTGCATTGTTAAGAATGAATTTAAGTAGCACATTTCAAGAGTAATTTGTTCCATCTAATAATAATGCGAGAATTTCAATGAATGTCATGCTTCAACAGAGATTTTAATATGCAGTTCTTATTAATAGATACTGTTGTCAACATTGAGAACACACGATTTCTACTTACTTCATCAAAACTGAATACGTTATAATTTACAAACATGATGGATGCACAGTTCCATCTTGAAAGGCGTAATAGAAAACGAAGACTATTATTATAAGCAATAACTAGTTTTCTTCTCCTAGATTCACTAGAGTTTATGCACAGAGGAACACAATACAATGTGCAGCAATAAGATTTGAATATTCTAATTTTGATACTCAATGAACAATTCTTAAATATGCATAGAAGTATGTTTGTTCGAATACACAAAATATTTTAATGTCTCATCATATCTTGATCGTCTGACCGATTGACCCAAATACCTATAAATGTTGACATACGTAAGAGCATAGCAATTAAGATCTACAGGGGGAGGAGATGGTAATTTGAAAGAAGTTGACGGAAAGACCATGCATACCGATTTTCGTGTATTAAAGATGGTGTCATTATCTAGTGAGTATTGCTCGCATATAGTTAATCATTTACTGCGATAGAAGGACGTATCAATGATATATCAGTAAAACTAAAATTATTACGAAACGACACTTCTGACGGCAGACGTAGCCCCACGTGACACATTCCCAGTTTACGATTTAACTCGTCTATGTATATCATAAATAAAAAAGGGGAAAGAACACCTCTCTGCCACTCCTCATTGGTTGCATGGACAGAGCTGGATCTTACACTTTCCCAGCGCACATAGTACAACTGTTTCCCATACCTGTTAACTATAGTATGAAATATGTAGACTGGTATCTGAATATCAAGCAACATTCTAAAAAGTGTTAAACGATTGACCCTATCAAATGCCTTACTAGAGTCTAAAAAGCATACAAACACAGGACTGCCATGTTTTATATAATAGCTGACAGTTTCATTAAAGACATAAAAGCATAAATCTGTTGAATGTTGCTTTTTGAAACCAAACTTATTACACTGGTCTACAGCCAAAATGGAGTAGCCCCGAGTGACCGAGTGGTCTAAAGCGCTCTCCGTTACGGATCACTGCCATCTCACCTCTGTCTGCGTGGGTTCGAGTCTAGGATTTGGCTAATGTGGGTATGTGAGAAAGCTTGTCAATAGCTTCTCGTGGGTCAGTGGTTCTTTCCGGGTTTTTCCCGGGTTCTTCCTCCACCATTAATACTGGCCGCCATGTATAGCCTATCGTGTGCTGAAAAATGGCGTTAAACCCTACAACAACAACAACAACAACAACAGCCAAAATGCTTCCGAAATAAATGTAGTCAAACTGTACCAATTCTTAGTCACTGAGAACGAAAATGATGCTTAAAATTGTTGATTCCTCTAGTTTTAAAGATATGATACTGGGTCAGCATATACGATCCTTGACATGAGAATGGCGGAGGATAAGTGAGTTGTGAAGGGAGGAGATCTCAATTAAAAACGGCATTAACTAAAATACATCTTTGACTGGACCTATGAATAAATATATGACTGAATCTGGACAGTACTTGCCTTATAGGCAAAGCATATGCTGAAACACTTGTGCAACAAATCGTTATGTATATTTTATTTCATTTATATTTTGTTTAATTTAATTGTTTGTACGTTTTAAAATCTTTTTATTTTTAATTTCATTGTATGTCAAAATAATGTAGTTTTGTTTACTAGGAACACGATATTTTTTCAGAAAATAGTTTGACGTTGACTCTTCTTGTGTAAACACCTGGAGCTGACTTGGTTCCCGACCTTGATTCGGACGTCAGTGAGAGAAGTGAGCAACTACTTATTTTTGTCCTGTTCTTAGAGTAAAATTATTGGATCTTGTCGAGGTCATACTGGGACTACGTGCTTTTAAACGTAAATACTTCTCAATGGTTTTGGAAAGTTGACCCTAACCCGGGATTTAAAAAGTTACTTTATAATCATTGTTTATATATATTTTTCTCAGTCGGGCTTAAAAACACTGGGACGTAAAGGTGTTCTTTTGTTGTGTAAGTTTGGAGTAAATAATTTTTATTCAAATTATTTGGATTCTACAGGATAATTCTTTTTCCTGGAAATATTTGAGTTCTCATACGGAATTATTCGACAAAGACATTTATTTAAATTTTATTTGGAAATTCAAACACCGGATTATTCTTTGTGAACAACACAGAACTGTGGACCTTACAACACTATACATTTTCGTCAGGACTCGAACTTCAACATTTCATTATTGGGACTTCTAAAATTTGATTCGTGGATTATTCTAGGATTATTTTTCTATTTGACTCTTAAAACCGTAAGTTCTTATTTTTTTCATTATTACAGAGTTTTTCCAGATAAATAAATTATTTGTTAAATTTTTCAAAGCTTGTTGTTTTCACTCTTTCTTTTGTTACTGCTTATTCGAGCCTAAACACATTACATAAAAATAATCTTCGTCTGTGGTTGAACAGGAAAAGGAAATATATGCCTTTTGCAGTGCCAATGATTTGGGGAGAGCCAACAGATCATATCAGAAATTGTTACTTCTGCATGGTGTCTCTAGTTGGGAAAGGTGTGTCAAGAAAGAAAAAGTGGACAGTGCATTATCCAAACATTCCATCAGCTATACGCATAGTACCCCACGGTGAAGGAATGCTGGTTCCTGATGCACTAGAAGCATTCTCACTTGAGTCAGACAAGAAAAAGGAAGAGGTTGAAACTTCTAGTCCTGAACCATTAATGTCATATGACCCATATTTTCTCCCATCCTGCTTCTGTGAACCACACCTCATAACACAAAGGTGACCGTATCAGGGATTTTGAACTGTCCAAGAGAAAGACAGGGCTGTTGGGCTCTAGACTACAGCAGCGGAATCTCTTGGCGGTTGATGTTAGGGTTTCCATGCTCCATGACCGTCATGCCCCATTCATTTTAAGGAAGATGATCTTGTAGCTTGCAACAACATCGATGGTGTGATGTCAGCCATCAACATCGTTCAACATCAAGATGAGTGGAGACTGTTCATTGATTCATCGAAGACGAGTCTTAAATGTATTCTGCTGCATAATGGCAATGTGTTGCCATCAACACCAATTGCTCATGCAGTCCATATGAAGGAAACCTGTGAAAACATGAAACAACTTTTGAGGTACATAAGCTATGACCAACATCAGTGGCAGCTTTGTGGCGATTTGAAGGTTCTTGCTCTCCTGCTTGGTCTGCAGACTGGATACACAAAGTACTGCTGTTTTCTCTGGGAATGGGATTCCCACTACATCTAAATAGATTGGCCACTCCGACAGTCATTGGAGCCTGGGAGGAAAAGTGTTCAACTACAGGGAGTTGGTGGAAAGCCTCCTCAAGGCATAAAAAGCCTTGGTTGCAACATGTCACAAAAGAGGCATAGTTTGCACTCTCATCTAGATTTTTTCCAACCGAAATGCGAAGGAGTGAGCTACGAGCACGGCGAGCGATTTCCCCAGGACATTGCAACAAAGGAAAAACGCTGTCAGGGCAAATGTAGCCGATCAATGCTTGCAGACTATTGCTGGACAGTGACAAGAAATGCTCCATTTAATGAATACAAGAGACGAGCCAAGACGCGCCGAGTAGACACTGAATAAGGGCTAAACTATGTACTTAAATATACATAATAGCTTTTTGCCTTTTGTTTCATAATAAATTTTATTTATATAATCCTTTGCTGCTTTTTAAAGTGTTACATAAACAGGACATGTGAAATATTATCATGCAAAGCAACCATAAACACATGGCAAGACATAGCTTCACAATTTATAATGAAAACTCTACACAATATACATCGTCGTAAAATGTAAAAAAATTAAATATCTTAGAAACAGTTGCCAGTTAGTTGTTTTAATTGTCATATTTGAATTCAGAGCATTAGAATCCATAATAAATAGCACATTGCATCTCTGAAGCAGACGGCTTCTAAACAATTGAAGACCAGTGTTATCGGAGTATTAAGATGCACTCAAACATTTTTAAAATAATTGTCTATAGTTTTGTTTGTCCGCCAGGTTACCAAGTTTGCTTTTCACTTACGCCCACATGAGGTAAGCATTACGTGCAATGTCCAGTAGTCCTTTGACACAGTCATTCTAGCCTGGTATAACGAGGTGACCATGTTTGGATTTACTAGTCAACCTTTAAGCGGAGTTGGACAAAGCTTTTACTATATATCTGTATAATCCATTAATCTATTTCACATGCGCCTGGTTAGTACAGCCATGGTCATCACAGGCCTCAACACAAAATGTGGGATCTCTATCTTATTTAATATGAATGCAGATGTCTGCGTATAATTCAGTTTTTCGACAGAAGTAAGGTCTGACAAATTGATGCTATATTTCAAGTATAATATCTCTCTGGGCAAGAATCAAATCTGGGAAGTAGATCAGTGTTGAGAGTCATTAAAAAGGACGATGGTCAGATCCTACTAGTGTGTACATTATCCTCATATCACTTACAGCGGAATGAGCTGATTATGTAGAGACACAATGATTCAACCAAGAGACTGTCTTGTGCAAATCACTGAGATAAGTACAATTTGTTATGTGGTCTACTGTTGGTTTT
Organism: Sinohyriopsis cumingii; assembly: GCA_028554795.2. Lineage (NCBI taxonomy): Eukaryota > Metazoa > Mollusca > Bivalvia > Unionida > Unionidae > Sinohyriopsis > Sinohyriopsis cumingii. The sequence goes on along the minus strand of JAPYKE020000126.1, from coordinate 2,520,555 downwards.
AAGTACGATATGACTTAGGCGTCAAAAAATATTTATTTTGGACAGGGACCTGATATTTTTTTTTTCTAGCTCTCACATAACTGGGAAAATATAGTGGTCTGATTTATAGCCAAAAGAAAATATGTAACATCAATTGCATTATTTTTTAACTAAAAAAAACAACGAAAACAAGAATTATCTTAGCAGAAAGTAAAATAAAATATCTCAGCTCAAAATACTACCGCAGCGCTTCCCCATCCCGAATTAAATTTTCAGTACCTTATCGTAGACGAATTTGCCTTCTGTATATTTGTTGCCGTAGGCCTTTAAGTTGTCTTCTAAGAACCGTAACAAAAATGCGATGACTAAATTTACACTATAGAGAACACGCTGTAAAACCTCGGAAAAACAAAGGAATACAAGCACTGTATAAGAGGGCTATTTCATAAGGTTTTTCCGGGTGGCTCCTAGCATAGACTATATTACGCAGAGAAATTACGTTAAATCCCAAACAACAACAACATACAAACAGCAAACACTGACACCAAAGCCTATGTCAAAGCCTATGTGGTTATTAATATATAATAAAAAGGGACACTGGAGTTAAATATCAACACCCAATTAAGATATAAGAAGGCCAGTAATACACTGACACCACCCACCCACCCATACCAAAAAATTTTAAAAAATTAGAAAAATATTTAGTGAACTTTAGAATTTACGTAAAACTGAAACATAAAACACTTGTTCTGTTGAAAATCTAACGATGATTTTAAACTTCTAAAGGAATACACATGTTAAACACATTAACATACACTAATGAACACATTTGAAAAATGATATTTATCTTCTTGTTTAATCCAAAATGTTTCCAAAAGTTGGATTTGGCTCGAATATCTTTCAAAGTACCCTTTCGACCGCCATGACGGCATGCATGGCACGTGCCGGACACGTGAATCAAAGTTTATAAATATAAATGTATTTGTTGTAGTCGAAATTAAATTGTGACAGTTACAACTATTTTTTGGAAAACATTGTTAAGTTTTGGAAATGTGTTTGCATGTAAAATGAAAATATTTAAAATATCATTAAATTAGGAACATGTTTTCTCGGGATACGTACCACTAGAAAATAAAGATACCGCAGTAAACCTGTGTACTGGTAACACCTCGCACCTCTACCTTCAACAAATACCTTATGATCTTACAGTGCACCACTGGGAAAATCATATACGTTACAAAAGGGAACGAGTAATATCGGGTAGCTACGAAGGTAAACTCAAAAAATTCTTATATATAATGTAAGGTATTGTGCACATTTACAACATGGTTCATAGCATAAATGTTATGTCACCAGTCGAGTATTATTATTATTATTATTATTAGTGATTTCTGATTATTTATTGATATTACATTACCTCCTAAAATGAAATCAGATAAATATAAATTTTTGGTGAGAACAATTTCGTCTATGTCACGTTTACTCAGCCCCAGTTAGTAAGTCGTGTAAACACAAGGTATTATTGCAAGCTCTGGTTTGATGTCTGAACATTTCCGCAAGCTATAGTTAATCTCTTACGCAATGTTACCGTGACCAGAGAGAAAACCTAACATCTTGGGTCGGCACAGGTGTTGGATCGCTTGACTTCTCACCTATGTGTTACATCTTAGTAATAGGATCAGAGTAACCGCGAGAGGGACCCGGGCGAGTTCTAAATCCGTCCCTACGTGGACAGACAGCGAGAAGGACACTGTCAGCCAAATTTGATTGGATGGGGTCAAAGAGACACCTACTCGGAATTGAGACAGAGGGTGTGAAAGCAGTTTCGATCCGAATTATAACTTCTAACTATCAAATGAAAATTTAGTCTCGCCAAGGAAGATTGCTACGCAGTATAGGATTACTCGTAATTTGGCGGTAAAAGCGAAGATTCTAAGGGAATACAAAGTTTCGTAAAGGAAGCTTTCTTGGGGACAGAACTTCAGATCCGGTCGAGTCCCAAGTCTCTAAGAGGCGAGACGGAAGTGAGACTAGCAGAGCAGTCGGAGTCAACAAGTCTAGTCGGTGAAGAGAGTCAAGGAGGAGGAGGAAAAGGAGTCGAGGAGAAGAAAGTGGAGAAGGTGGAAGAGTGTATAGAAGTCGAGGAGGAGAAAGAATTTGGAGAAGTCGGGAGGAAGAGGAGAAGGAATTGGAGAAATAGGAGAGAAGAATACAGAGATGAGTGAAATACAAGGACAGGTGGAAAGCTATCTCACACTACTAATCAAATGATGCAATAGGCTATCACAGGGTCGAGCGGAAGGAGAGTACTTGGGAAATTGGAAGCACCCAACTATCGAATTATTACTGAATTGTTATTTGTTGAATTCCACTTTTTTGTATATTCAATCATTTAACCGTCGGCATTGCTGACTGGAGACTCGGAGCTTTACGTATATCGTTCACTAATTTAAATTCCAACCAAAGTCGAGCCTGGGTGGGACTTCTATAATAATTTAAATAGAATATTGGGAGCACCACACCCCAACTATAACACACCTACCACAGTGGCGGCATAACAACTTCTCACAACACACTATAAATAAAGCTGTTTTCATTAAAGAAGAATCCCTTTTTACTCGCTAGGCTCTTTAAATTTAATCTTAACTTAAACAAGCCAACAATTACTTCCCAAAAAAAATAATAATATATAAACGTGCACCTAGTGGGTAACAAATGTGTGCTACTTCTTTGTGACGTAGAATTTTGTATTCGTAATGACGCGTGTACTGATATTTAACTGATAATAAAATATGAGAAGTCAAGTGGTCTCCCCCATGATGTTCACATGATTATCACTAGATACCTTGTCTCGTGATATTGAGATATATTAAAATTGCTTACATACATCATCACCTGTCTATCTAGCAGCAAAAGCTTCTGAGTGAACACAAACGAGAAATCTACCTTGTTATGTATACACCTTAATAAAGCAGACAACTACTGTCTGTGGCTGCATCCAGTTTGTGTGATACCACGCTTTTTTATATTTTACTACAACAGACGCATGAATCGAAATTAGTGGATAAAAATTAAATGAACAAAAATGAATCACCTAAACAAATACCTGGACGAAAATCGAGACTCTATTAACAGTCCAAACGGAACAAAGACGATGTTGGAATCAACGGATGCTTTATTAGATCCAAGGTATACTTACCAGGAAAAGGTGCCTCTCCTTTCTGGCGTACACAGCATGCACAAAATGGAACCCAAACCGCGATTTACTGGTCATGTGAGGAACATTATTTTAGTAATACTAAGCGTTGTTTTTAATGTAGCAATGAATGTTACGCTGCCCATCTATGCCGGGACGATGGGACGGATAGGCGGGGACTCGTTTGTTTTGCTTCTTGAATCGTGTGTTTGGTTTGTTGTTATTTTCACCGTAATGACTCTAGGAATGAAGTACACCATTGATCCATCTGCAACACTAAGACCTACTGCTTCCTATAAAATTCTATTTCTAATGGGATTTCTGACCACACTCAACGGGGTTTTTGTAGTGTTCGCAAGTGACCCCAACCGGACTCCTCCCTATTTACAGGGTATTTTGATGACCACTTCAATCCCATTTACTGTCATCTGTAGGATCATCATTCTAAGAAAAGGTAAACAGTTGTGATAATTTTTCCACTAAACAGAACATAATCTCTCTCTCTCTCTCTCTCGGACCGTTCCAGTGGACTAGTGGTTAGATCGTCCGCCTCGGATGCGGGAGGTCGTGGGTTCGATCCCCGGCCAAGGCATATCAAAGACATACAAAAATGGTACTAACAGCTGCTTCGCTTAGCGCTCAGCACTAAGAGGTTAGTGTTAGGACTGGTCGGCTTGGTTTCAGGATAATGTGACTGGGTGGGACACATGCTACATGTATGCGGCATGATGCCCCAGTACTAGACGTCACTATAAACTGACTGCCACACTGCAGACATCGTAGCGATATGACTGAACAATTGTTAAAGCTACGTTAAAAATCATACTCTCTCTCTCTCTCTCTCTCTCTCTCTCTCTCTCTCTCTCTCTCCATTAACATTGTTTTCGCGCCTTTCTTGCAAAGTCCTGTGGTGACCTTGATCTTGAACGTAAACAGTCTTCCGGCTTTGTTTTCTTATCACAGCAACCTAATTATAAGTTTGACTAAATTCGGTATTGGCTCATATTATGTGAAAATCTTTTTGCACTTAATCTGATCGCAAGGACCCTGACCTTTGACATTTAACCTTTAAACCGGTAGAGACCTTCGTCTTTGAAACCTATATCCCATGTTTGGTCAAAGTAAATGAATCAGAAGTCACGTTGTAACATGGAAAGCAAATTATTAACACATGTACGAACAGGGCCGACGAGGGGGCAGGGCAACCGGGGATATATCCCCGGAGCCTGGGCACGTAAGGAGGCCCTGGCCGAACAACACTTTTTAATTTTATAAAAGAAAAATATTGTTTGAACAAGAACCAGGAGAGGCCGGGTGTTTCTTACCTCAGGGCCCGTGATCGCTCTCTCCGGCCCTGTGTACCGACGGACATACGTTATAACCTCAAAATGCCGCATCATGTGGCATGAAATATGGAAGTAGTGAAGATCAGTCATGAACAAAGCGTAAAATTTCAAAAAATAGGACAAATTTTCACTTGGTTGTCACCTAATTGCCAGATAAAATTATTTTAGCTTAATTTCAACCAATTAGAGAAATGGAAAATAGTATTAGCGTGGCAAAATTTGAATGGATATATATGTTGTCCACACTAAGTCTGTGTAGTTTTGCCATTATGATGTTAATCCGAATGACCGCTCGTGTGACAGTTTTACATAGTGCGTGGAAGACTTAATTAGAGATAGCCTGCAGGCAAAACAAAAGGCTTGCTTATGTGACCTTTTTACTCTCTGGGGAAAACTATGTACCAGAGTGCAATTTGGCTGTGATGTATCTAAACATTCTGAACGTTGTTGTTGTTGTAGGGTTTAACGCCATTTTTCAGCACACGATAGGCTATACATGGCGGCCAGTATTAATGGTGGAGGAAGAACCCGGGAAAACACCGGAAAGAACCACCGACCCACGAGAAGCTACTGGCAAGCTTTCTCACATACCCACATTAGCCGAATCCGAGACTCGAACCCACGCAGACAGAGGTGAGATGACAGTGATCCGTAACGGAGAGCGCTTTAGACCACTCGGGGCCCCGCATTTTCAACGAATCGTATGCATTACTTGAGTATTCATTCTATTTTACACGGCATACTTTAAATGGAACCCGAACACCATACAAGTAGGTCTTATTTTATTGTTTTCTCAAAGTCTAGCATTTTACGCCACGGTATATTGTATTGGCCTTGTTAAAGAAAATTTAATAGGACTCGAGCTTTGAGACTGACACTATCAAATAAATATATAATCGTGGTATTATGATTTTCACACTTATGTTGTATCATATTAAGTTGGAATATACAGTAGCTGAAAGTTGTTTAAAGGTATATTTGGATACATAGAAAGATAAGCAAACAGTATATGTAAATATGTATACACATATATTTGCGTGTTTATGGTTGTATTTTAAATCCTACCAATTCAACAATGGTTAAAATATAGTAAGAACTGTGATCGACGAGCGGAAAAAAGAAGGAAATATACAAACACAAATGACTTTATCACATTATCACATTATCATTTACTGACTAAAAGATCATCAGGGGTATAGTGGGTAGTAGGCTCGTAACAAATCCATTAACTATACCGTATGTATGACCGCTCCGGTGGCCTAGTGGTTACAGCGTCTGTCTCGGATGCGGGAGGTCGTGGGTTCGATCCCCGGCCGAGTCATATCAAAGACTTACAAAAATGGTACAAACAGCTGCCTCGCTTGGCGCTCAGCATTAAAAGGTTAGTGTTAGAACTGGTCGGCCTGGTGTCAGGATAATGTGACTGGGTTGGACATCATGCTACATGTCTGCGGCATGATGCCCCAGTGCTAGACATCACTATAAATTGCCACACTGCAGACATCGTAGCGATATGACAGAATTTTTTTTTTTAAAGGCTAAGTTAAAATTCCAGAATACAACACATACCGTATGTATTATTATTACTCTTTGTGGGTGGGGGTGGTGAGTGCGTGTATTTGGAGTTCTAACGTAGCTTTGAGTCATATCGCTATGATGTCTGCAGTGTGGCAGTTCATAGCGATATCTAGCAATGGCATCATGACGCAGACACGTGGCCCTGTGTCCCACGGAGTCACATTATCCTGACACCAGGCCGACCAGTCCTAACACTAACCGCTTAATGCTGAGCGCCAAACGAAGCTATTGCAATTTTTTAAGCCTTTGATATGACTCAGCCAGGGTTCGAGCACGAGACCTCCCTCGTCCGACGCGGAAGCTCTAGCCGCTTATGCCACTGGAACTATTCTATCTGGCCTATTTCGCATGTAAGTAAGAGACAACAAAAGATCTATAAATAAAATATCATGTTAACGTAACGTATGAACTGGAATCAACGCCTAACTTGGAACGGCTTTACGTCAGCGGTAGATACGCTTTCATCTTTGAATGAGACTATTGCAAACAAATATTATATCGTCCATGACTGATTTACACATGAAAATTGAGATATCGTCCATGGCTAGTGTACACGTATGCAAAATGATATATCGACAATTGCTGATGTACACGCGTACAATCACTTTGACCATGGCTGACGCACAGGCATGCAATTTGCCCATGCCTGACGAACAGGGATGCAAAGGAGAAATCTTCCATCTCTGATGTACACGCATGAAAAGTGAGATATTTTCCATTGCTGATGCACATGCATGAAAAGTTAGAATGATAAAAATTTATTAAATGTTACGTCTATTTAATTTACATTGTGTGCTTGACTTTTGTCGTGATTGTCAGTTGTGGATAAGTTTATCATACCTGACATTTGTCATTATTGTGATTGATGGTTGTGGATGGAGCTTTTGCCTGCCTGACGTTTGTTATGATTTTAAGTAGCAAATAAGATGTTTACTAGAATTTGAATACATGGGTTAGTTGTATTTTCCATGGAAATGATTAGCTTTCCAGTACATTCAATTGCTACAAAACATAAGTGAAATATGTATAAATAGAGGTTTGGTAAACAATGATTCATTATTGTTTTACGATTAGCATGTGGAATCATTTAAAGTTGAGTTCAGACATAATTTAAGATGAATTATTTATTTAAATTATTCGTTGGAATTCCAAAGTGCTCATTTACTTTTTGGACAGAGACACTACTTGGATTCTTGAGGAGTCATTCAAAGACATTCTTGATTGTATGTCATTGTGGTACATCAGGGCATTAAAAACAGATGGAATTCATTTGGAATATTCTATACCTTCGGAATGGTGACTGAACATATATGATTACTTGGCATTTAATTCACAATACTGTTAAGTGTCTCTTAAAATTTCCACTTTGTAAGTTAGAGAAATAAATTTTTTGTTCATTTATCAAATTTCGTTCACTTATTTATGTTACATAGTTTAAGACCTAGAGTCCTAACACAAGAAGTTTAGGTAATATCAATTGTTTTTTTGTTTTCCTTTAAATTAACGAAAACATCAAATGCATAATTTCACTAGCTGTGACCTGAGTCTCAAAGAAAAAGGTACAAGTGAGGATGTTGTAATTAGAATTGTCTTAGCTTCGTAATGAGTTATACCAATTATGATGACATTATATCAAATGTTCTAGGATATATGTATAATTAAAACCTCTAACCTGTACCTGAGTATATTTTGATTTTTATATTATTAAATAATAATAATAATAATAATAATAATAATAATAATAATAATAATAATAATAATAATATAAATAACAATAACGACAATAATAATAATAATAATAATATAAATAACAATAACGACAATAATAATAATAATAATAATAATAATATAAATAACAATACGACAATAATAATGATAATAATAATAATAAAATTTAATAATAAATTTAATGAAGTTAATACAACGAACTAAAATCTAGTCTCTGTTTCGAACTTTAATATACTTACAAAAGGTAAATGTACAGATATTACAAAAGGTAAATGTACAGACATTACAAAAGATAAATGTACAGACATTTATAGTATTGTCATATTTAACCAACACAATCATGAAAAACCAATTTAATATAAATGCATACTTAGTAAATGTATATGTAAACAAACAAACAGGTAGTCACAAGACGACGAAATCTAACGAAACTTAACCATTTATGGCATATCTTTATTTAGATTTAAATTCTTGCCAAAAGGTAATGGTCAAGAGTTCCAAATCAAGACACCAGAGTGCTGAAAACCTCATCTATGTAATTTCCAAATCAAGACACCAGAGTACTGAAAACCTCATCTATGTAATTTCCAAATCAAGACACCCGAGTGCTGAAAACCTCATCTATGTAATTTTCAAATCAAGACACCAGAGTGCTGAAAACCTCATCTATGTAATTTCCAAATCAAGACACCAGAGTGCTGAAAACCTCATCTATGTAATTTTCAAATCAAGACACTAGAGTGCTGAAAACCTCATCTATGTAATTTCCAAATCAAGACACCAGAGTGCTGAAAACCTCATCTATGTACATGTAATTCTGTGCAAGGTTTTGAAATACGAAAGTAATTTTCGTCTCAGATCGTTAGTGATCTTGTTTAATTTTCCATTCATTGAAAACATTTGGGAGATAGTGATGTACCATTCCACAAACACATTTGTAAATTATAAAACTATAACATCTCTTAAATGGTTCTGTTTCCTGTTATGAATAGCCCTTATGTGCAACAGTGATAATAAAGACTCCAAGGAAATATCCCATGGTGCATCAATATTGATTTTTGCAGCCTATTTCTGGAACTTAAAGACTCTGTTTAGCTATGACTTTGAACGCGTCTCCCCAAATTGTGGTACAGTAGACCATAGTAAAATGTATGCAACTGAAAGGCAACATTCTGGTGTCATGGACAAGTAATTCTTAGCAGGGCTGTCTTGACAACTAAGGATTTATGCCAGTAATCATCACATGTGCTCCCTATCCATGTTAATATTTAGATATACACTCAATTAAGTTTTTCTAATGGTACTTTTTAATTGGTTATTGTTAAGCTATGTATCTTCTAATCAAGCTAATTGCTGTGTTAAACCAATCAACATACATATGTTTTACTTTCATTAATAATTATTTTATTTGATTGATGCTAATCAGTTGCATTGTTGGGGTCATCGGTCAGTTTTATCTCACTTAGATCAAGATTTTGATTCCAGGCATATAGTAGTGCATCTGTAAATAGATCTGACTGACCATATGAAGGTATATTTTTTATAAATACGAAAAATAACAGTGGCCATAAAAGGGAAGTCAGAAATCTGAATTCCCAATGCAACTTTGCTGTTACTTAGGTTCACTTCTAACTTCTTCACTACTCTGCAAGCGTGAAAGGTCAGTTATCTAGACACCCATCATGCCATCGTCCTCGTCTGCTTATGAAATGACTGCCAATACGAGAACAATGGAGGTGTTGCAAATCTGTTTTTTCATAAGTGAAGTATTTTATAATTAATTAATTAATTTACTCGTTTATTCCACCAGGTATCAACCTTTCCCGTTTCCTTTGCACATGTGCAGTGATGGTGGGTCTGTTTATCACAGTTGAGCCCCAGATTTGGGGACTGGATGGCAGTTCTGACAACACAGGAACCAAATCCATTGCCTACAGAATACTCTGGCCTCTTTGTTTTGCAATCGGCTTCCTGCCCTATGGCATCATGAACGTCATCTGTGAGAAAGAGTTGAAAAAAGGAGAGGTTGGTTGGTTGTCAAATATATCTGCATAGTGTACAGTTTTCTTTATTAATGCTGGATTTCACTAACCAAACACTGTAGAATAAGCCAAAAACAAAGTATCTCCCCACATATTTCGGAGGCAAGAAAGCACCTGTTTGCACTAGCTACCAAAAAGGATTAACTGTGAAAAGATATTTAAAGTCTGGATGCTACAGGGTTATAGTGTTCACCTTGAAATATTTAATGTCAGAGAAATAAAAGTCAATTGTACTTTATCAGGGACCATTTGCAAGTCAAGTACCAATGGTAAAGAAGTCATAATAGGAAATTGTGCAACTAATTTCAAATATTGTACCCACGCTTCAACACAATACTTTTGATATTCCAGTTGTTAACATTCTATAGTTGGTGCATATTGCATGTGACATTTCATTCAAACTATCACATTTCAGTCACTGATAAACAGATGCAAATTCTCTCTCTCTCTCTCTCTCACACATACACACAATGATAATCACACACATTTTGTACATGTAAATCTTTCATCACCAAATATAATATATTTTGCAGAGTCAGTCATTCAGCTTTATTACATGGACCCAAATATTTCAAGTGGTAACCATGGTGATGATGTTTTGGGCAGATTTTATTCCACAGTTTGGAATGGTAAGTCTGCATCTTCTCAAACATTTACTATTGATTGTAATGTGCTTACAGTGTAACCATATTTCCATCTGTGTATTCTGAGGTCAGGGTGAATGGTATCATGGTACCAATTGTTTTTCCATATACCTTAATGCTAATGTTTTGTGAAATAAATATACTTTCTATCCTACCTCAGCATGCATGTCACACGCTGTCATAGAGAACAATGTTAGGTTGTCAATTTGACGGGGAAAAGTACTCCACTGCATTGAAGAGAGATAACTCTACTGGAACTAGACAGGGGTAAGAGTTATCTAGTCACAACATACATTTTCAGCCATGTGTACCACATTTTTTTAAAAATCTTAAAAAATACTAAATATGATCTAGATATGAATTAACAAAATCTCACATATTGCCAAGAGGCTCAATTTTTTAAAGCCTAACAGAAAGTATAACTCTTACATAATGCATCAATCACAGCTAGTTTTGTTGTTTATTTCTGAATACAATGTTTCCTACTCCTTAAGCTCCACCCACCTAGGTTTGTTCAGTTGGTACCGTTATACCTGAATACAGCACCCTAATTTCCTAATGTACCTGCAATGTCTACCAGTGTTTTCTGAGGTCAGACTGTATACACTAACCTATTTCTTTATGGCAGCCTGTGCTGAGCCTGTAAGGTTGATTAATCAACACCTTTTTGTGGATGTTAATCTAGCTTCAAAGAACATTGTAAATGCCAACAATACAATTGATCTATTCCACACATGTTGGTATGCACATGTTGGTATGCAACATGCTATCAAGGTATGCATATGTTGCTATGCAACATGCTGTCATGGTATGCACATGTTGGTATGCAACATGCTGTCAAGGTATGCACATGTTGCTATGCAACATGCTGTCATGGTATGCAACATGCTGTCAAGGTATGCACATGTTGCTTTGCAACATGCTGCCAAGGGACATTGGTGAGCTTCAAAAATCAATTGAAAGAGTCTGCTAATTTGGACAGCACACAATTTATTGCTGTACTACCATTTGTCAGGACACATGATCACAAACATTTCTCTACCTGGTTAACATTGGCTGCGTGTCAATGATACATGTACAAACACACAAACACACACACTGCTTCCAAAAGGTAAATGAAGGAATTACCCCATGGTACAAAGCAATTCTGGGTCCAATCAAAATATACGGATTGGGAAGAAAAGAGGGATTCAGACTAAGAACCCTTTCCATTCATGTTAAAATATTTGGTATATCTGATAATTACTGAAATACTGGTAATTACAACCCTTTTCCCAAGATGATAGGAGGACAATTGTGTTGGCCTTATTTAACGAGTGATTTCAAGGAAAGTGTGTACCGGGAACCTTACTTTTATGAATTTCCCGTCATGTACAAACCTTTTTATCTCTTTTGCAGGCAAGCTCACCACAACAGTTTATTGAGAGACTAAAAAATGGCCTTCACTGCAGCTACAGTTCTGAGACAGCATGTGGCGGGTTAGCATGGGAAGCTTGGCTCTTCTACATCTGTTATTGTTTTGGAAACCTTTTTAATTTTCTTCTCATCCAGTATGCAGAGGGTGCTGTATATGCCTCTGTGGTTCAGGCTGTTGTGTCGCCAATTGCTGCACTCTTCTGGTCACTCTTTGTGTTTGATGAAGCAAATCTCCTGTTTTTCTGGCAACCAACCTTTAATGAGACCACAGCATACACAATTGCAGGACTTTGTTTGATGGTCCCTGGAGTGGTACTTTACAACTATTTTAGTTATTCGGAAGAAAAACAGATGAGTGAGACAGAGTCTCTACTTTAGTGAAATTTCAATTGACAATGCAATGATATTCTACTTGTACTCTACCAAGATACACTCTCCTACAGACATACTTCATTTTGCTACACCACTGCTGAATGAAGGACACGTAAGACTAAAAATAGCAAATAAAAACAGCACAGTGAAACTGACTTGGATGTGGTTGACAGATTCCAAATAAATGCAACTATTGGTTGATTAAATGAGATAACCGTGATTACAAATATTTAAGTTGTATACATCTCCTTTTCATTTTTTTCCAACAAACAAGATGTATAACCTCAAATGAACTTAAATACAAGTAAAGCCTGCATAATTTGCAGCACTAAAAGTCTTATACAGGTAGGCTAATGTGGCATTTGTTCTTATTACACTGACTACGAAATTAAGAATGGAATCCAACTAAACCACTCTGACCTGCTAAATTGTCATTTAGTCTATAATTTTGCTTATTGGCATTTTGTCTTTTTATTTTCTTTCTACATATGGTAAGATGTATTTTTGTTTGTAATGTTTTATATTTATATCTGTGTGTATAAATTCAATTTAAAGTATTTGTATGTGACATAAATCTTGTGTGATACATATCTATCTGTATGCATAATTTTGTTTCACCTGCAAATGTATAGATTAGATACAAGGATCACTTGTTCTTGTGTTGGTGCACATTTCTGAACATAACTAAGTTTCTCTAATATTGTTGAATGTATAGTCATGAAACTTGATGGGTGTATGAACCTTGTAGGGCACTATTAATCATGTGCAAAAGAAGGTCACAGTGACATACTTTTCAGACTGCAGCGAATATGTAAGATTTATGTATTTTCCTTAGTTATCGTTGTGTGTACAGTCCTAATTTTTTATTAGAAGTATTATTCACTTTCAATGATCCCCCCCCTTGCAGGTTCAGTGCATCCTTCTGTATACTGCATACGGTTACTAATGTAGATATGAGCTGCAGTGGTGCAGAGGTTATCACTCAGAATTTGAAACCGCAAGATGTGAGTTTGAATCATACAATTAGATTAGCCCATTTGGGCTGCCATGTTGTTGTCATTGGGTAAGGCACTTTGCTCTAATTAGATTAGCTCATATCAACTGCCAAGGCAATGTCATTGAGCAAAGCACTTTGTTCCAATTAGATCAGCCCAGATCAACTGCCAAGGTGATGTCAATAGGCAAGGCACTTTGCTCCAATTAGATCAGCACGGATCGACTAACATGCTGGATCCTTGGGCAAGGCACTTTACTCCAACTAGATCAGCGAGGATTGGCTACCACTGTTTTTCCATGGAAAAGTTACTTTTAGTTCCATTTCCCTCTGCATTAAATGACATACTTGTGTTCTGTAACGTCAAATACAACCAACCAACCAACTTCAGTGATCTAAAGCTAAGGGTACAGTTATCTACTTTTCTTGCACTAGTGTCAATGGAGTTTTGGATCATGCCAAGAACGGCAGGCAGGATGTAGATTCTGCAGAGTTCCCAAGATACAAAGTAGGTTTGAAAAAGCTAGCATGAAATAATAGTTTTGGGGTTTTTTCTTCAAATTTATACTTGTTAAAAGCACTGATTATCAATAAAATTTACTCAATTTTACCATATTCCAAATAAATAAATTTATGGGACCCGAAGATTAAAAGACACATGGGTGATGACCCTAAGCGTGATCTATAGTACTAGGATGTTCCACATACGTGATTGTATATCATGGAGGAGTTAGCACAAACATTTACAAATGGTACTTTGGTGCATTCATTGATTTATTGAAATTTCACATCACATCAGTAAGAAACTACACGATTTTTTCCCACCATCGACTTCAATGATGAACCTCCGTTAACTGATTTAGTCTTATTTATTGCAACCATGTTCATCCTAGCAGAGACAATCATGTAGAGGCTATCTATTATAGAGTATGCCGCCAATTTTGCACACAAGCGTTGTATGTTCCAAATAAGAACATCTACTATCAAACAATGCCATTCAATCCACTGTCATGCTTTTGTAATCAGAGTCAACAGGTAAATAAATGACATCATTTAACAAAGAATGATTTTCAACCCCTTTCCCTAATTTTACAAAAAAACTGAATATTACAATAAAGGACATCTGCTTCTAAAGGATGCAGTCCAACTAAAATTCAAGCTCATATAAAGGACGCATGTGTAGAAATGATATGGTTAAGCTTTCAAACAACTGCGTACAAAGTCTAATCTCAAAACAATGGACATCTGCTTCTAAATACATTACTTAACTCCTTTTCTTAAATTTAAAATTGACTTCACTTCGGTATATAGGATACTTACTCACAAAGTATGCTGTTCAATTCCTACTAATTCTACATAAAAAGTTAACCTACAGAAAAAAGACATCTGCACCCAAATTATGCTCTCCAGCTTCTCTTCCTGTAAATACAAATGTATCCTACAAAATTAATGAACATCTACATATAAATAGTAGTATATTTCCTGACCTTTCCAGTGGGCTAAATGGTAAGAGCATCCACCTGGGATACGGAAGGTCGCGGTTTGAACCCCGGCCGAGTCATGCCAAAGACTTATAATAATGGTACTAACAGCTGCATCGCTTGGAACTCAGCATTAAGAGGTTAGTGTTAGGACTGGTCGGCCTGGTGTCAGGATAATGTGACTGGGTGGGACATGATACTACATGTCTGCGGCATGATGCCCCAGTGCTAGACATCACTATAAACTGCCACAATGCAAACATTGTAGCGAGATGACTGGAAAATTTATAAAGCTATGTTGAAAATCCAAATAACATAAACACATTTCCTAAATTTTACCTACTGATTTAACCTTCAAAAATTAAGGACATCAACCCAAAATGACCATTTCTAAACTTTACATTTTAGATAAAATGATAACCTGTATATAAAGACATTTGTTAAGAATGACACTTCTGAGTGTGTGTGATTTGGATTGTTAACGTAGAAAGGACAACTTCTCACAAAGGATTCTGTTCAACTCCTTGTCTGAAATTTGCATACTAATTCAACCTCTAAATATTGACACGTGCTCCTAACACGAGGAACTGTTCAACTCCTTTCCTTAATTTTACATATAACTTAAACCTGAACATTCCAGACATCTCACAAACGACATTGTTAAATTATTTAAAATTCTATATACAAATCATCAAATTTAATGAGCATATAAGGGGCATCTGCTAAAATAAGGAAGATGTTAAACACAGTTTTCTGATGTTACATAAAAATTTAACCTTCAAATAAAGGACATTTGCTCAAAATGGTATGCTGTTCAAATGTTGTTCCGTATTTTCCATACAAAGTTCACCAGCAAATAAAGGACAACTATTTCCTTTTTCTTACTTTGCCAACTGAACCATGCAAATGCACTATCCTAGAATGCTCCATTCCACTCCCACCCATACAGTATATCTAAAAGAAGTCTTTCAGCAAGTTCATATATCAAACCAACATGGTAAGGACTGCCAGGAAGGTACACATTTTGCAAAGGAAATTCTTGTTCATCTCTTACAAGGGCCATGGGAAGTGCTTCTATAACATGATTTAAACAGATAAGCTGATACAGTAAAACCTGTCTTGAAAGACCACTGCTATGTGAGACCACCTGTCTTGTGAGACCACATTCTCAGTGCACAAGTTTATTGATTATATAGGATTGTGACCTGTTATGAGAGACCACCTGTCTTGAGAGACCATAATTTTTTGGCAAAAGAGGTGGTCTTTCAAGACAGGTTCTACTGTACAGCAAATGGCAAAAAATATATTGCCTCTTGTTGGTGAGGACAAAATCAGCTTAAAGTTTCTCATTCCAAGCTTTGTACAACTTTTAACTATTCCGCACTAGAACACGTATCATTATGGGCCAAAATATAGGATTATGGAAGTACAACTTATCAAATGGTTGCTGAAAGTCTTCACCCCAGTCGTAAATGCAGCGGACTTCCACTATGATGACAAATTTTGTTTGCCAGTTCCTCATAAAATGAGTTCAGAAACATGACTCAAACTCTCTTGTTGTTGGTAATCATTTCAGGATGCTTGTAGACAAGGGAATAATCTTCTCAAAAGCCATTTTGTCACCCTTTTTGTTGATCTTTATTGCTATCTCAGCTGTAATAGCTATAGTACATAACTCAATGTGTTTTATTTGTTGAAATGAAATAAATTCAATAGAATCGCCACTGCAACAAATGCTTTTTTCCAAATAACTTCTGACGTATTCCTAGTAAGAATTCGTATAGTGATTTACCATAACCAACTGGAAAAGCAGCAATTATATTGTCATACAGGATGGAGTCCAACACTTTCATTTAAAGTGGTTTCAATTCTTTTATAATTGTTCCAAAGTTGTTGACAGTCTCTCTCTCTCTCCCTCTCTATATGTATGTATGTATGTATGTATGTATGTATGTATGTATGTATGTATGTATGTATGTGTGTATATGTATGTCTATGTATGTATGTATGTATGTATGTATGCGATGTTTCGTTTTGTCAATGTAATTTTCATTTCATAAAAGCTTATGTTTCTGATTTCAAATGCTTGACGGGTTTTGTAGTGCCATCTTAGTTTTGGACACATGATTCCGCCTGGGTATATATATGTGCCAACTGTGGCTGCTATGGTGGTGTGTTAGGAAGTGGTATAGTGTGAAGATGTCTTCAGTAAGTGTAGCGGTATAACCACCCCGCCTGAGCAACCACATCTGGTCGTATGTCGCCATACAGGAGAGAGCTAGGCCAGGGAATCAGAAAAGAGTAGGGGCAAAGTCTTTCATCTACCAAAAGACCTGCACTACAAGGCTGGTCCAAGAAATGCACAGATCTTGCAGTAATACACATTCTGACTGAGGATAACTTTTTTCATCATTTTGCACTGTCATTTCTTTCTGTCAATCTCAATTGGGTTATGACGTGACTCTGCGACCCAGTTGCGACCAAGTCAGCGATCAGAGGAAGACCAGTCGACGACCCTGTGACCAAGTCGGCAACTAGAGGAAGACCAGTAGGTGACCCTGCGACAAGTCTGTGACCCTGAGACATGTTCTGCAACACAGTCAGCGACTGCGACCAAGTCTGTGAAACAGCTGGCAGCTGTGAACAAGACTGCGACACAGCTGGCGACAAGAAACCAGGAATAAGATGGTATCTATAGAAGGTTTAAGGAAAAGTACCACAGCAAAGTTATGCTGTGGAATAGACGATGTCGATGGATAGATGGATGGCTGGATGGACATATGGACAGATGTTGCTAAACTATATTCCTAAACATTTATGATCAGGGATAGTTGTTGTTGTTATAGGGTTTAATACCATTTTTCAGCACAAGATAGGCTATACATGGCGGCCAGTATTAATGGTGGAGGAAGAACCCGGGAAAACCCCGGAAAGAACCACCAACCCACAAGATCAGGGATAGTAAAGTTTGGTCTACCTATGGCATTTGAGAGACCTGAATTGTCCTGCAAAAAAGATCATATTTTCATCTCTGGTGACCTTGACACTGGACCTAGCAGCTCAAAATCAATAGTTCTGCATCTACCCCAAGGGTAAGATGCATGTGAGGTTTGAGAAGAAAAAAGTTTTGTTGCAGAAATTACCTCTTCTATGAAAGGACAGATGGACAGACATTCCTATCACTATATTCCTGTACACCTTTGACTGGAGAGGGAGGGGAAATAGTAAATACAGAACGGATGCACTAATAAAAGTCAGTGTGCTCTGACTTCATTTTGTGGTTAGGAC
Organism: Sinohyriopsis cumingii; assembly: GCA_028554795.2. Classification (NCBI taxonomy): domain Eukaryota; kingdom Metazoa; phylum Mollusca; class Bivalvia; order Unionida; family Unionidae; genus Sinohyriopsis; species Sinohyriopsis cumingii. Next base: position 2,502,491 of record JAPYKE020000126.1, on the reverse strand, counting down.
ACAAAGAGTAAAACTGGCAGACAACTCAACGAGCATTTTAACAATTTTAATGATATATTTTTTCAAGAATCTAAACCATAAAAGATATATAAATAAATAATTTTTTTAAAAGTACAAAGCAAATTTTATTTTTAAAAATAGCATAACTTCTGTTTAAAAACATTTAAATTATGCATAAACAGAAAATATTAGAAGTATAGCCACTTTAAAAGGGGATAAATAGTAAAATCTTCATATCTAAATTAAAAATATGGGGAAAAAAAGTTTCATTATGATCTGCAATATTACGGAATGACAATCTCGATACACGTATAAGTATTTTTTTTCAAAACCACAAGTTATTACAAAATTATATCTATGCAAAACAAGTAATGGGCATTAGAAAGAAATTGTAAGTCACACTAACAGACAGATGCCAACTAATATGAATGCCAACAATGAATGTAGGCATTAAAATAAAATGGAATCTAAACAAAAACAAGAGGGCAAAGTAGGCCTGATATCACTGACCTGTTATATCTGCCTAATAGCCAATGCAAAAGCAGCTGACCATAATATCTAGACCTGTAGGAGAATTTCTTTAGAAATTCCAATGCTGTTGATTTGCATACACTGTGAAAACAACTGTTTCAAGGTTTCTCATTTATTTCTATATGTCATCCATGTTTGATGGCACATCAATATAATTTGAAAGGCCTCTATGCCAGTGTGCTTTCAATCGAGTTAATCAAATTCCATTTAGCCATGCTTGTAGATCAAATTATGGAAATTGTGTTCAATTGTCAGTAACAGCTAACATATCTAGTGGTGAATAAGCATAATTTTTATACATGTGAAAGGCTGTTAAGCTGGATTTCTTTCTGTCAAATTTGGTCAGATTCTTTAAAGCAACTTATTATGGGAACAGATTAAAAGTTTGTACATTTCTGAAGCTTTATGCCAATTTTGGTCAAAGTATGTTAAACTTGGCAAGTACCCTTCAAAAAGAATATACTGTTGAGTGGTTTTCAAGATGGCATTTATAGGTTCCCTCTGCTTAGTAAATGTGAACTGAAGATGCAAAATAGCTGATGAATGTCAAAAGATGAATGAAGGGCCCTACAATAAGCTCACTAAAGGTTGACAGGGTACAATACTTTCTGTATCTGTACAGGTGCACATAAAAAGCTGAACAAAAGAAATCTGATGAAATGTGATCTCTGATCTGTGTAACTGCCATACAGGAACCCCCCTTGCATTCATTTTGCACTTTGATTTTGAATTCAAAAACTTAATGACTTCATACTGGGCACTGGCCTAAATCTAACATGATGTGTAAATACCTGAATGTACAAACTTATGAGCTGTCCCAAACATAAAAGTTATTGTGGATGAAACAATATCATATTTCTATTTTCTGACAAGTATAAGAACCCTTATGATTTGAAAGTACCATGTATACACGCAGGGTCTCTGTATACTCACATAATGTGCTGGCAGAGAGGGTCTATGTATACTCGCCTAATCTGCTGGCAGAGCAGGGTCTATGTATACTCACATAATGTGCTGGCAGAGCAGGGTCTATGTATACTCACATAATGTGCTAGCAGAGCAGGATCTTTGTATACTCACATAATGTGCTAGCAGAGAAGGGTCTATGTATACTCACATAATGTGCTGGCAGAGCAGGGTCTTTGTATACTCACATAATGTACTGGCAGAGCAGGGTCTATGTATACTCAGATAATGTGCTGGCAGAGCAGGGTCTATGTATACTCAAATAATGTGCTGGCAGAGCAGGGTCTTTGTATACTCAGATAATGTGCCGGCAGAGCAGGGTCTTGGTATATTCACATAATGTGCTGGCAGAGCAGGGTCTTTGTGGCTTGTTATACTGATCACTCTCTGCAATCTGCATATACCCAGATCTGCCAGCACATTATCTGACTGTTGTTGCCATTATTGAAATTACAGCAGTTTTAGCTTTTATTATCATATAAGTGACACAAATCATAACCATGTTTTACATTCAAGGCTTCCTAAATTCCTAGTGCTATGATAAACCTACAGAAAACATGACATATCAAAGAAAGTCAGAATGTAATGATGACATATCAAATTTTGAAATGCACTGAGGATATCATATTGATAAGGTCAGAATGCAATAATCACGTATCAGGCTGCACAGAAAGCACTGATTTTACAAATGTGGACCACCTTAATTGAGTTCCTCTATGCAAGCAATGGTTTCCTCTCATCATCCTTGTCGCGTGACTGATTTTCAACATTTGCTGACAGTGTCCGATTGTCACCATTGTTTGACTGTGTCCCTGCTTTCAATTTGTTGAATGAGAGAGCCAGCATCAGCTAAACAAAGAAAGGTAAAAATAGGCAATTTATAAGGTGTCTTTAACTTTGCTCAGAGAGACTTTACACCAAACAAATTTAGTGACTTTTTGTCTCACACTTACTATGGTAAAGTCATCAAGTTCACAATCATAAAATCTGACTATGAGCTGAAAAGACAAATGTCAGGTTAATAGGCAGACAAAAAATAACCCTGATTCCTTGCCTTTTATCTTAAATAGCAGTATAGGAAAGTGCTGAAAACATAGAACAAACATTTGTTCAATGACCCTGACCTTGGATATTTTACCTTGACTTGTGATACATGAAATGTCATCAATCTCATGTATTTCAAACCAATTTCATGTTATAAAGCAAAAGCAAATTAAACCCAAAAATATTTTATCTGTGATCTTTACCTTGAGGATAAGACCTAAAACAGCAATTGACAGTATAAATGTGTACCAAGCTTCCACCATTTTTTTCATCAACAGTTGTGAAGTTTGAAAGCAGAATGGCAAATGTGACTGTAACCTATTATTGACCTGTGACCTTGTCTTTCAAGATAGGTTTCCGAATGTGGTATGCAACAAACCTTTTAGTAATGACATATAGTTGTGCCAAGTTTCACCCTTGTCAGATGGCTGTGAAGGAAAAGAAAGTGTAAGAGAAAATTTCAACATATAACTCCATGCTCATAATATTGAAGATAGTACACCCAATGTGGTACAGCAAATCTTTTAGTAACAATATATAGGTTTTAAAAGTTTCACCTTCATCTCAAATAGCTCTAAAAGAATAAAAAAGAAACATATAACACCATGACCTTGACCCTTGAAGATAAGACTTCCCATGTGCACCAGAACACAACTGCTAAGGATGCCATATACATATACCAAGTTACATCACTTAATCTCAAACAGTTTTAAAGTTATACTGTGAATAAGAAAGTGTCATTGAAACATAAAATATTCAGCCATGACCTTGACCATGAAGATACAACACCCAATGTGGAACATCACACACTCTGTATGCATGATGTACATGTATACCAAGTTTCATTGTTTAATCTCAAATGGCTTTAAACACATAAAGCAGATGAGATATTATGCAAGACAACCTCTACTGATGATGAACAAGTATACTAACTTTCATATCTTCATCTCCAAAATCCAAAAAAATGATGGAGCAGAAGGAAAGTGCAATGAAAATGTTAAATATCGAACCATGATTCTGACCATGAAGACAGGGCACCAAGGTGGCAGATTACAGATTACACACCTAACAGTGATGATGTACAAATGTACCAAGCTTCATCCTTAATATCAAACACTTTTAAAGTTTGAGCAGATGGGAAAGTGTGATGCAAAGCCTAACATATTGAGCCATGACCTTGACCTTGAAGACAGCAGTGTGATGCAGGTATAACATATTGAGCTGTAACCCTGACCTTGAATACAGCAATACCATTCCTTTATGCAACAAAAAACTTCTAGTGACGATGCATAAGTATAGCATGTTTCATGCCATAATCTGAAAATTTAAAAATTATTGAGCACACAGGAAAGTCATGACCTTGACTTTGAAGACAGCAGTGTGATGCAGGTATAACATAGTAAGCAGTGACCTTGATCTTGAAGATATGACATCCAACATGGTACAAGTGACACAACTTCTAGTGATTATGTATACCAAGTTTTATTCATTAATTATACACTATAATGTGATAGAGTGAAGGAAAGAGTGATGAAAAAGGTAAAATACTGAGCTGTGATCTTAACCTATAAGAAAGCACCCCCAATATAGTACATGACACACCATCTAGTGATGATGAATAAGTATGCAAGTTTCATCCCTTAATTCAAACTGATTCAAAGTGATTCATATGAATACATCGATACCATGTTCCCTACTTCTCTTGCTTGAATTTATTTCCTGGAAACATTTATACCCTGGAAACATTTACACCCTGGAAACATTTATAACCTGGATACATTTACACCCTGGATACATTTACACCATGGAAACATTTATAACCTGGATACATTTACACCATGGAAACATTTATAACCTGGATACATTTACAACATGGAAACATTTATAACCTGGATCCATTTACACCCTGGAAACATTTATATCCTGGATACATTGATATCCTGGAAACATTTATACCCTGGATACATTTATTACCTGTAAACAAATATAACCTATAAACACCCTGGAAAAATTTATACTCTGGATACATTTATACCTTGACAAATGAAAGATCAGAATGTGTATGGTATTATTGATGGATATATAAAAAAATTCATGGAGAAATACAAATTTTGGTGTATTTTATGTTTCTCCAAGAATTACCAAATGAATATTAATGTTAGGATATAAATTCCACTACCACTCATATACAGCACACACAGAAAGAGAAAACATTAGCTTTCTTGTCCATATGCCATAGAAGTGAAGGGAAATAACTTCTACCTATCAACTCCACTTACCACTACCAGATGGCTAATTATCAACTGGATGTTTCCCACTTTAAGCACTGTGAAACAGCATAAGGATGCTCACTTTGCACAGATATGTTGGGGGTATAATACTAATGTGATTGGTTAATTATGCTCAGAAAATTACATAATTTATGGGGGAAAAAAACTTCCTATTTTGAACACATTCACTGATGACAACCTTGTTTGGAAAATAGGTAACAGGAGGAAATGCAGGAGCATTCAACACCTGTCACTGGCAACTTTAAGTATGGTTGTATTTCATATATAAAGCAGAAACTGCTCTCGTAACACGTAACATGACATCAATACATGGATAAGAAGGAAAGAATTCTTGGCCAGTCTTGAAAAGTCAACTAGATCTGGTGGCAACTAGGCATGGCCACCAATGTCAATTCTTGTCTCCTGATGCTAGATCTGAGAGAGAAAAACTCAAGAAGCTTGACTGTGCATGCCAGCTTCAATTATGTCCCGGACTGAAATGTTGCATTTGAACACAAGGTGGTTCACATAAATCTTCATGAGTTATATCAGTTCTTTTGAGATCTGAGAGTATACTGAACATATTAACAACTTCAGCATCTTTTCCAGCTTTCAATGGAATTGGCCAGGTCTCATGACTCTTCTCCAATTGCCTCAATTAGTGCCTGGGTGTATAGACTGGGTCTTCAATAGCTGCCACTATTGACGTATCCATGAAGGAGATGGAGACAATTACCTCATTTTGGTTGCCTTCTGACAGCAACCTGTTTTTACCTACAAGGCCATGTTGCATCCTTAGGATCACATACCAACTGATACAACCAGAATACAATGAGAGGCTATCAAAAACTTCATTTAATAGAACAACAGCTTCAGAGGGATTCTGGTTAAAGCATCTAACTGATCTGATCTAAGCCAGGTCAAAACTCATGGAAGATTCAATGTGGGAAACAGGGTGAAAGATCTGGACCAATTCAAGTACAGTCAAACCCATTTATCTCAAATACATTGGGGGTGTCAAAAAATCGTCAACATAACCAGGTCCCAAGATATAAGGGTTTAGTTGACAAATCTACTGCAGAACAATGATTATGCATCTGAAGCACCAAAAATGACAAGTTTTGTTTCGAAAAATAAATGGCATTTCTAATGCACAATAAAAATAATAATTTAGTAATGCCACATTGCAGAAAAAAGATTGGGGACCTCGTAAATGAGATTAAGTAACAACACCACATTTTAAACAACTCTTAAGCTACTGTAACAATGTCAGTGGTTTAAAGTTGTTTTTACTTCCCAATGAATAGCACCATCCATTTGGTAGCCACTGCAAGACAATAGCTTTCTTACGCTGACCAAAATCTAGGCCAATTTAAGTACATGTACATGTAGGACTATACTATTTTTTTAAAGTATTTTTTGTTAGTGTTGACTTGTGACAAGTAACAAAATGTAACTGACCAATATTGTGTGTGAAAATCGATCGCTTCTGTTGATCATAAGAGGAAATTCCCCTATACAGGAAAAAGATGAGGCTGTCAGTATTCATGTACCAAAAAACTGTAAAATGTGGTTAAAGTCTTCAAAGTTCACTGTCTCAACATCAAATTCTGGAAGAAGACAACTTATTCCATTCATACAGTTGTAGTCTCATATCCCTCCTGACCTTGATCGGTGACTGTAGGCAACAAAACAGCACCAGAAGAAGAATCGGTGTAGCACTCTGATGGGTTGAAAGACTTTGATATTCAATTCAAGGTAATACAAACGAAAGCAATCTTCTTTCTGTTTCATAGATATACTAATCCTATCAGTCACTTTCTGTTTCATTCCATTTGCATTGAAGAATCTGTAATCATGGCACAGCAATCGACACCTTCATTAAAAAATAGTAATGGCCAATATGGATTTTAAAAAAAATAACATTAGTGCTTTTATGTATTCTTGTTCAAAACAAATTAACACGAATGTGTTTGTTGGGGGTAGCCAGCCAGCTTGATTTGGATTTTTGCAGCTTTTTATTTATAGATGATTGTGAGTCACATGACAATGTAGCCATGCTGTAGTTTTACACTCACACCAAGCATGGAAACACTTTAACTATTTACTTTATAATTGAACTCTGAATCAAAGTTGTTAATTGTGCATGGATTAAGTTGGTGACTGACTGTGTGGTTATTACACTATAGTTGTTCCACAAAGCATTGTGAATTTTATCCTATCTGTAACTCTTTACCTTGTCAGCATCATTAAGTGTAGCTACAGAGTTACAGACATGCAATGCTGTGTCAAACAAACTATACTGTCATGGTATGACATGCGATGATGACCATTATGAACAAAGCTCCTGTAAAGGTCACAACCACATTCATTCAATTTCCTTACTCTAAAATACTGTTTACAAGATAATTTTCTCCACTCTGTGCAAGTGATAAACCATGCATGGATGAGATTAGTTGATTAGCATCTGTACCGGTAAAATCTGGTATTGTACCGACTTTTTCCATCCTTGCCAGTATGAGGTACCGGTAGTAACAGAAATGCCAGATCATTTCTTGTAAAATTTCTCTGAGATGGACATTCAAAGTTGTATTTTGCTGAATTAAGCAGGTCCACATGTTACTTTGGGCCAAAACTTATGCCCGACAGGGGTCAAGAGAAGCAGGGAAAAATTAGCATTAACAAAGAAGATTTTTATGGGATCAGACCAAACGCTCAACATACATGGGTTCTTGAGATAAACAAGGTCAAGATAAGTGGGTCTGAGTGTAATAATTTGCTGCAGGTTTGATAATCCCTTATCATGACCAATATTCCCTCTACTATGATGCCTGAAAGTGTCAGAGATCACAGAATGATGATATTCTCTGATATAATGAATCAGTTCAAAAGGAACTTAAGTGAAAGCTTAAATTGATAAACAATCTACCCATATTTCTTCATTCTTCCTCACAAGACCAACCTTCTCAAGTTTGTTCTTTTAGTAACAAATGTACAATTCATCTGCCCTGTAGGTGGGAGCCAGACAAGATTTATCTCCCCTTGGGTAGAAGAACTGGCACTAAATCCTGTCCATACCTCAGTTCTGTCATGTTTAAATTTACCTGCAAGAAGGCTGTGCACATATTATGACCAGGGAAGTATAATCAAAGAAATATACTTTACTTAAAATTTTTATTTCTTCTTCAAATACATTACCGATTCATAATAAATTTGGAAGACAGGCAAGGCTAGATAGAGTAACATTCCATTAAACAAGAGATCCGATACCTAATGTATGTGAAGCAGCTTAAAATCTTGCAGGAGATACAGGCATCTCAGTGTTAAGAGGGGTCCAGGTGGCTGAGTGGTCTAAAACGTTCAACTTTACAGATCACTGCCAGCTCACCTTAGCATGTGTGGGTTTGAGACTCAGGCTCAGTCAATGTGGGTATGTGAGAAAGCTTGCCATTAGCTTCCCATGGGTTGCTGGTTCTTTCCCAGGTTCTTCCTCCACCAGTTATATTGGCTGCCATGTAGAGCCTACCTCGTGCTGAAATTGGTCTTAAACCCAAAGTAACATTATGCTAAGACATGGCTTGTATGCAAAGTTCCCCCCCCCACCCCCGGGATAAAATCCAGCCTAAGTCAAGTGACACATCATTGTCAAGCCAGCTGAATGACCTGGCAAAGTAGCCTTCTGTGATGCTGCTTTAGGTCCCACCAGGTCAAACTAAGCCCTTTGGGATAAAGATCTCTGGCCTGATTAAAGTATAACAAAATCTTCATCCCATTGTATGGATATGTGTCAAAGAACAGTTATGTTTGAATGTTATTCTAGTGCTTCTGCCCTTACTTCATGATTCAATACATAATTCTCATGAAGTTCCAACAACTGAAGTTCAGACCAAAAGTGAGTGCCCTAAATAGAGATCTCTAAATTCAGTATAGGGTTGCAGTATAAAAACAGGCATATGTTAACTTTAGAAAACCACATGGGAGTCACTGCTATGAAAAAAGGTCAGTTTAAAGTAGGATCTTGAAGCTGCCTCCCTAAACTGTTATGTATATTTCATTTATTTTGTGTGCTTCACCTTTGTCTGTGATTGATGGTAGAGCTTTTGTCTATCTCACTATTGTTTTGTTTTGTCTATCATCTTTTCCAAATGATTATCAATGGTAAACAAGATATTTATTAAAATTTATGTTCAAGGCCTGGAACTGTTTACAATTCAATCAAATTTTAGAAATCATTAACTTTCCTAAAAATAATATTGTGTTATAGGTCAGGTTACTGTCTATATAAAGGAGACTAGGTAAACAAATTATTCATTCTTTTATTTAAATTATTCATTGGAATTACACAGTGCTCAAAGACTATTTTGACAAAAACACTACTTTGGGATTCTTGTGAATTCATTCAAAGACTCTGGATTATATCAGAAGTCTTTCAGAATATTCTATACTTTCGGACTATCTGGGATTTAACTAACAATACTGTAAGTGTCTTTAGAATATTTAAAGGTATGCAAAGCTTAGGCGCTAGCAGCTGGAAAGCTTTAAGAGATGTGTCGAAAGTTTAATTGATGTGTTGATGTATTGGATATCATCAGAATAAGCAAGGAAGACAGAGCTTACAGATACAGTAGAATGGGATGACAAAGGCACCAGCTGCCATCCATGTCACAGAGGTGGCAAAACCTGCTACACAGGACTGCGAAATAGAAAGATTCAGTCATATGGTGATAATGTAATTTCCAAATGATCACTGAATGACTTTCCAATGGCCTTGGTGTAGTATTGGGCATCACCATAGTCATTATCTTGCATTCCTTGCATGAATTGTTGATGGTCATGAGATGGTACTGGTCATCTGGAACTGGTATTGTCACTTTAGCTGGTGACAGGCTGCAGTACAGTCAGGGCCAGTGCCGAAGCTGTCCAGAGTATTCTGCACAAATCGTCATTTGACCAGGAATGGTGCCAGACATACAGGATTGGAAAGTTGACGAAAGCCATGACAGAGCTAGGGTAAGTGGTTGAGCTATGCCGCACTGATTGATACTTGGCTAGTACCTGATTAAGACCAAACGCTCTTTGATGACAGAAACAGTTTTATGATACCTGAATGGGGTATGATGGGATATTTGATCACCATACAATTTCCCTTCAGGCATCAGTTGAGGCCATATAAGAGCCAGTTTTAACTCTTGTCTATCGACTTGTGATGCCATAGTCCTGAATGAAAGCAGCCACTGATTCTTCATTGCTAGTGCATTTTCATAATGCCAGAACTTTGCAAGATGGTATTTATTAGCACTGTACCTGATCCCTTCAGGCATCAGCTGAAGCCATGCCAGAGCCAATAGTAACCAAGCCAATTAACCTCTGATACTTCACTGGTCCTCTCTACCTTCCAAATTTCTGCCAAGATAAAATTCTTAACTGAAGGTGTACTTATCCTTAACTGCTTTCCAAGAAATAGTCTTCACAATGGTCACCCATACGTTTTCCAATCTTTAAGCACAAATGTCACATGTATGACACAAACTGTGCCCTATACAATTCAGACAAGCAGCATGATTATCTTCCACCAGCTTAAAAAATTTACATTCCAAGTAATTAGTTTAACCAATTATAATGACACTGTACTCAGAGTGAGCCAGGGGAGAGTGCATACAGGCAAACTCAATCACCACATGAATTTCCTGTGATGAGGCTGCTATGACAAACACGTCTAAAACAAGCACAATATGATTGACAATTATGGTATATATTACTAGACCATTATGGTATATAATACTAGACAATTATGGTATATAATACTAGACAATTATGGTATATGTTACTAGACAATTATGGTATATAACACGAGACAATTATGGTATATAATACTAGACAATTACGGTATATGTTACTAGACAATTATGGTATATAACACGAGACAATTATGGTATATAATACTAGACAATTATTTGATAGAATTCATATACTAGGTTAAGTAATAAGATTTGAATTTATGTCGGACAGGTAATTAAAATGATGCGTAGATGCACGTTGTAAGATGAAGTTAGACCAATAATTTGTGAGTTCTTCATCTCAGATAGAAAGAGAAATAAGCTAAAGCAGACCTAACTACCCCTATCATAAAGGGAAACATTTTAGTGGCAGATTTCAATTATTTCAGGGTGGATTATTGCATCAAACAATGGCAACACTGAAACTTGAATTGGATGTCTTGGAAAATGCTATACTTTATTCATTTTGAGTCAGGCTTGGACACTCCAGGCTATAAGAAGCTTGGAAAGAAGCTGTTTAATTTTTGTTAACTTCTGAGTTTCATCTGAATCTCTCTTTCCTTTAGTTACTGTAGAACAGGTCACCGAACATAAGGATTCAAGTTTGCAACAAAAATTCTGCGCACTTCTGATCTTACTCGCAGTATAGTTTCAAATTGTTTTTTCTTGAAACAAAACAAATGTTTGTCTCGATTATTTGTTTGTGAAGAAAATGAATTTTTCTGGGAGAAAAATAAAAAGCAGGATTATGGGAGAAATGGTCAGATTTCAGAAGTATCCTGAAAAAACGGGAGGGTTGGCAGTATTGCTAAAGTATACTTCCATGTGAGAAACTCCTTGGAATCACACCAGATGTAAAAAAATAAACCAATATATATGAGGAAAACAGTTTTTTGAGGTAAACCATGAGGAAGAGTACTAACTGAAGCATCAGCAACATTCTTTCTATCCAAATGAAGATAACTCTTGTCTGACTCGAGGTGGGCAGATGACTTTAGCCTTTTTGTTACTAAAAAGCATGATTGCGACGGCTGGATTTGCAAAGTGGTGGTCATATTCTTAATGCATCAATTTCAGGTCAACTATTCGAAGCAGAAATGGTGGGAACAACAACAAATAAGATAATGCATGCAGCAACAAGTCTGATGGAGTTTTGGAAATAATGTTTCAGAATGTTAAAAGGTTTAAAATTGTCAGCAACAAAAATAGTAGTTGTAAATACTCATTAAAGATAACTAATAGGTCTCTGCTCAAACAATTTCAAGGTTCAATGAAAGGCCATGTCGTATCATAATGAAAAATGTCCCCTCCCCAGTTCAACTGTTAATAATGTCAAGGACTTTGGAGTTCAAACAAGTCAGCTATGAAAGTAACTATCATGCTTACCAAAGACATACATAAAAGGCCTAGCATGACCCCAAACATCACATATGGCCAGGGAAGGATGGAGCCTGCCCACAGCGGTGCCAGAATGGTTGCCATGCCAACCACAGTTCTCCTAAAACCTTGACTAAGTCCTTGAATAATAAAAAAGGAACAATAATTAAAAAATGCAGATATTCAAGGACTTGCGTAAAATAAAGGGGGAGTAAAACAAAAGGGGGAGGAGAAAACAGCTTTAGTTCAATAATTACCTAACCTGCCTATATGTCTTTTTTTCTGCTCCACTCTGTTAGTGCACCATTGAAATCAAAATCTTTTATTAAAGATGTTCCCTGTAGTTGTATAAGTATTAATTGGATGATTGTTTCCGAGTTTAATCTGTGCTTTATCTGTGTATCAACACTGTTTTGTGCTGAGATCCCCCTTCACAGTCTGCTGTATGAGAGGGCATATCTTAGCTGGCTTCAAAAGTTAGGAAACTGTTCTTTATGGTTGTTATGTACAATTTTGCACAGCCCATAGCTATTATCTTTTGAATATTTCTGCTAACATAAACTCTGGCAAAGTTTCACTTCTCGAATCGGTGTCTGACAATTATGCCAATTTCTTATCTGCTCCATATTGCTATATTAGGGTTTTAAGTCCACCAATGCCATATAGTCCTTTTTAAGACAGACATTTTGATCAAATGAATATCTTTACTTTTTAATTTCATTTTAGATTCTTCTTTATTCAATTTATCTTAAATCTTATAGGGCTACATATTTTGTAGTACAAGATCCTGCAGGGCTAAATTGTTTGAGAAATGAAAATTACACTATACTTTTAAATTATTTGTATTTTAATTAGGCTTGGTATTCTACCTTCCTATATTTAATTTCAAAATGTCACTGAAGAGAGGCTGACCTGTGTGCCATCTGTTTTTGCCCATCTAGCATGTATACTGGACTCAACATCATTTTCAGGTTTAAAATCACTCACTGGTACATAATTAACTCTTTCCCAGTTCCAATAATCAGATATAGTTAATAACTTTATAAATCAATGTCATCGTCACTATCATCAGGCATTTTTTGCTGAATGAAATCATGGTCTGAAGATGAACCACATTGGGAACCAGCCATTTTGATGTTCTAGTTAGCCCATATTTTAAACACACATTAATAAAATTTCCTTGATGCAATGTCCAAATTCTACAATAGAATTCCTGCTCCAGGGCCAAACATGCCAATCAAATTTGTGTCGCATCTAAGGACCCAACTGTTTAAATAGTTGCCTACCTGAAAAGAGACAGATGTTGTGACAAGTGCTATGATACCTCTAGTGGTGTCACTTATGTCACAACGAGCACTTTACGGCTTAACTGTTAATAAAAATTGCATATTGTGCAGAGTGTGTTTTGACTTTAAACTAGTTTGCAGGAGATCTCACTCATCACTGCTCTTTAAGTACGTGAATTTGTACAAATTTTGTGTGATTCTGCATTTGTGCAGTCTGGCAGCATCTCGGATTCTTCTAAACTTAATTCAAAGGGATCAAAGAAATCAACACTTTAGAATGGATACTTGTTTAAGTAAGCAATCATAAAGGTAAGGTTAACTTTAATAAACTTCTACTACAGTGCTTTTCTAACAGAGCAATGTTAAGCCGCTAGTTACTTATGTTAATTACTAATTACACACAAGTGTTTTATGATTTGTGTTGTTTTCTACACAATATATGCACCAAGAAAATTGTATTTACCTTGAGTTTCTTTACGGGTGATCTTTGAATAAAGGGATACACCGCTTGCCACCAGAAATGGAAGGGCTACCATATCAAGCACTGTTCCAACAGCAAACTTAGGAAAATTCACACCAAATTCATCTATAAAAAAAGAAATGAAGGAAAATGCATGTGATACATTATAAGTCATTATTAACCCATTTAAGAATGATACATTTTCTTATTTAGTAAAGTCAAATTTAAAGTCTAATATACCTGTGGATGTAACACCTTTTCGAATATCAAAATGTCCCAAACTTTCTGATTGGTTAAAAGTCAAACGTTAATGGCAAAAAAATCCTTGCTTTACTGCATGAATGATCTGACACCACTGTAACATCACAACTTTCCTCGATACACAGTACCAAAGAGAATTACCTTTCTGCTATTCTTTAACAAAATGATTTACAACAGAAACAGGGTAACATTTATGCAAATCATAAACAAAGTGTTGCAGTGACTAAATATAGGCTACAATTACAATGAGTTGGAAGAAATTAAAACAGATTAAATGGTACAATTAAAATTTTTTGACTATGTATTAAAAGCATTCTTCAACTAGGATGACTGAATTTATTGATAGGTAACAAATATTTGTTGGTTTAATGACTATTAGATCCAAAGTCTAAAGCTTTATGTTTGGCAGATTTATGAAAATAACTGATCCTTCTAAATTCTCCATAAGCAATTTTCCAAATTATCTCAAAGGGTCAACCAATCTCATAAATGATAATCGCAGCCTTGAGTTTAAGAATGTGAGGATGTTAATGGTTTTGTTGCTATAAATACCTACCATATGTGACCATTTACTAATCCAAATGCAAACTACACAAACCTAGACCTACTATCTCAGAATGCATAAACATATCTAGGTCTCTGCAGATTAGGAGTAAACTGCATAACAAACAACATACTCTGATCTGCTGGCACATTATGCCATGGTAGATCACAGCCTATGTTGTTTGCAGTTGGGCTCAATTTATAAGTGAATATAAGGTTTTTGGTTTCAGAATTAGCATATTTATGTATCATATTTAACTCAATAGTTTTCATCCATCAAAATATTCTCTCTCTCTCTCTCTCTCAGCATATCTTATATAAGAGTTTCAGGTTTTATGTTCACATCATTACAGCATATGTATACTGGCCATTCGTAATTACTGGTACTCATATCAGTTAAAACTAATGACAATGTATAGTTTCTATTGTGGTCATCAAAAAAATCATTAGGCCAAAATAAATGATGCCATGAGCAAATAAACCTTAGCATCTCATCCATAAGAAATTTTGCTGACGTATAAATTAGAAAAGAAAACGTTGAACTCATTTTCATATGCACAAACAATTCATTCTTACCTGAACTCTTATTCCTCAAATAATTGGCAGTTAGGAAGATAAGTGTAAAGAAACAACACTCAGTGATTTTTCAATAAAATTTAAGTTTTACTTTTCTTATTTGTAATTTTCAAATATTTTCAAAGGTGTCCCAAAAATTACAACTCTATAAAAATGTGTCCCAGAATATACAGTGCAAAAAAATTAATTTATGGTATCCAAAAATAAATGTAAATAAAGAAATCACTTTTGAATTATGTTTAGTCAGCAACATCTTTATTGATTTCTCCATTGAATATGTTCCCTGATCACATTATTGTTAGAGATATAAGCTGCCAAGAGTGTGAGATATTCCAGAAAATCTGACTTCTTCTGATGTTAGTCAACATCCAAATATGCTATACAGCGCCATTACTTAGCACTTTACCTCATAGAGCATAGTTACAAAGTGCAGACTGCTATAAATAGAACACCTGTTACCTAGTCGACTCCATATGCATACGGTTGCCTGTGAACTGTTAAGCAATGTAGTGTATGTTACGTTTAACAGCAATATTAACCATTTTACATTTCTGGTACAAATCTATTATATGTGGAAAAATTTAAGAGTAAAGTCCGATTGTTATAGCTGTGTAATTACTTATCACGGAAGAATTTTTTATGTGCTTTACAATCTTGAGAGAACTCGTTCACCTTCACGCCAGTGAGGCCGCATGACAAACCATAGCTGCCATTTCTCATACTCAAGTTTTTCATCTGCGTTTACATCACTAAGTCATCAGAATATGATAATATATAAAAACTAAGTGCTGCCTACATCAATATCAGAGCCTTTACCTAGGTTATTGAATCTTTCATAGTTGTGATTCTAATCGTGAAAACTTCGTAAGTACTGAATGAAATCAACGACCGCCATTTTGGAGAGTGGAGATTACAACTCAGTTACTTTAAATAGCAGATATCAATCAGTGCATAACCAGTGACCATGTGATCTGATATAATTGTCATTCGCAGAAATGAATGTAGTATCTAATAGAGGGTTTTCCCACAAGGTGGCACTACGAAAACCGGCTTAAAATGGCTGATGTTTACAGCCGATGTCAAAGGCGCTTCCATGCGACTTGAATAGAGGCGTCAAAAGGCACTTCCATGCAAATTGTGTAGAGGCGCCCAAAGACGCTTGCATGAGGTAAAGGGATAGGCAGTAAGACAGCGACCTAAAAAATACAAATATCTGGGGAGGTATCTTGCATTGTAGGACTATTTGGTCTGGTAGCCATATGTGTGACTGAGACTGGGCCTACCATATCCAGTGTGTCACAGTGGATCCAAGTCTTGAAGATAACAACTCGTCAAGGTTGACTGTGCATGCCAACCAATGGCTTTGACAATATCACTGATAAAGACACAATGGTCAAAGGCAAGGTTCACTGAGATTGCTCTTATTTCATGAGCAGTGATCTTCATGAGGCAACTCTGTTCTAGTGATACGTCATAGTATCCTGTCTGAAAGCCCACTGGGCTGTGTTAATAAAGGAGAGAGGTCATATAATGGTTATTCATTACCCAACAATGGTATCCAAATCTTGGCAACGAAAATGGGCTGCATCATAATGACCACTAAGCCAGATGACCAAAACATAAGGTAGACTGGGTCAACAGAGAAGGCATATAATTCACTGCATGCAAAAGTAATGCTATCAGGAAACTGATTTTGTATGAAAGGAGTTTCAGCGAAAGATCCTTATGTCATGATGTTAGGCATGAATTTGAAAACTGGTTCTAAAGTTTGACATTAGTAACACAACAAGAAAAGAATACTGTTTCTACTATTTAATCAATCTGTCCATACATGTGGTCTACCAAGTATACTTGTAGACACATTTCTTATGATAGATAGCATGAATTCAAGCAATTTACTTCATGAATCCAACTCAATCTATCCAACTCCAAAGCCAATTAAAAAAAATATTCTTTGTTTCCATGTCTTTTGCAATTCTTAATGAATGCCAATAGACTGTTCCATGAAACTTTCTTTTTCTATTTAAACCCTCTGTGTCTCGCAGCCAATTTAATCAACCCGTGGCACCTTTTCAGGACTTCACCAGACCACTTGACTTTGAACCACTTTAAACAATCCATGGCTCCTTTTTCTTCACTGACCAAATATCTTATATTTGTCTTAGTTTAGGTCATTTAAAAAAATTAAAAATATTGTATATAATCATTTATAAGTCAGGTCCTACTGCAAACAACACAAGACTCAGGTCCGCCATTACATAATCCACTGGCAGATCAAGGTCTATTTTGTTTGTTCTACTGATTTTTCCAAGCAAACGACACAGATCCAGATCTGCTGGCACAAAAAGTTACATCAGATCTAGGTATATGCAGTTTGCGGTTGTATTATTGGTAATATTGGTAAAGTGTAATACCAGACTGTAAAACTAATGAGGCAAGCCCTGTACTTACTAGGTGAACATGACGGTACAGCATAAAGCAGCCAAGCAGTGGCCGTTGCTAGCAGAACATTACCCACAACCAGCAATGTACGGTCCTCAATTCTATTACTTAAACATCGCACCAGGAAGAAAACTATTATTACCTGAAGATAACAGTATAACATTTTCAAATTCAGTCCATAAACCTTTCATTTAATACAATATATTGAGGAATACTACTGTACATCTAATTTACACTTTACTGAACTGAGCTACAAGTTAATGAGGCTTGCTAATTTTAGTATTTATGTTACTAAATCACTTTTACAGAACTACAGCAAACACACAAATAAACCACATAAATGAAGCAACACTACAGCTTTCTTTGTGAGAGATTTAATTTGGCATACCGTGGGACAATACCACCCCTATATATAAAAAATATACTTAACTCCAAATATTACTAGTAACAGTCTGATTAATCAATCTGTTGAATTGGTCAATTAAGTGAAAGAGCTCAAAGACTGGAGTAATATTTATAATCAAAATGTTGAGTGCAGTTGTATGACAGTGGAGTAAGGCATCTTAGAGTATTAAATGAGTTTACCATATGTACTTGCTTATAAGACTAGTCCAACTGCACACCGCACTGACCCATACCTTCCATCACATAATGTGCCATCAGATCTAAGTCTATGCAGTCTGTTGGAGTAAGCAGTAGAAAAAAAAGTGTAGACCCTGACCCAATCTACAGGCACATTATTAGGTCTATCAGGATCTTTGTTGTTTACAGTCTGACTAGACTTATAAGCTAGTATATACGACATAAAGAACAGTTTTGTGATTCTATTTATTACATAATGAAAGGGACTATACTGTTGAATGTGTGTGAAAGCAATTTTTTAAAGTCAATTATGTTTCTTCAAGAATACTCACCCAATCAAATTACATTAGGAATATTAGCCTGCTACCTTGGGATCCAGTCCTAATAAAAGACAAAATTCGTCTTATTGTCTATTTGTTTATATAAACAAAGGGCAGTAACTCTTGTCCATTACCTCCCTTGAAACCAACAGCTGTCACCAGGTTTTAGCTGAGTGAGACATTAATGTGGATGCTCGCATGGTGGGGTAGTTGGGAGGGTTGTTAAGTAATGTGATTGGGTAAGTATTCTTGGAGAAACAATTTACTTTATAAAATTTTGTTCTCCTTCGAATACATTTCCCAATCACATTACATTAGAAGAATAAATAATAGGAGGTGGGGACGCTGAGCATCCGGCCTCTACCTCGGATATCCTTCTGGAGATGAGTGGCTGGACTGCTGTAATGTAAGATAACATGTTCTCCTAATGACCTAAGCAATACAGCCCGAAATCCCATGACTACTGTAATGTAAGATAACATGTTCTCCTAATGACCTAAGCAATACAGCCCGAAATCCCATGACTACTGTAATGTAAGATAACATGTTCTCCTAATGGCCTAAGCAATACAGCCCGAAATCCCATGACTACTGTAATGTAAGATAACATGTTCTCCTAATGACCTAAGCAATACAGCCCGAAATCCCATGACTACTGTAATGTAAGATAATACGTTTTCCTAATGACCTAAGCAATACAGCCCGAAATCCCATGACTACTGTAATGTAAGATAACATGTTCTCCTAATGGCCTAAGCAATACAGCTCGAAATCCCATGACTACTGTAGTGTAAGATAACATGTTCTCCTAATGGCCTAAGCAATACAGCCTGAAATCCCATGACTACTGTAATGTAAGATAACATGTTCTCCTAATGGCCTAAGCAATACAGCCCAAAATCCCATGACTACTGTAATGTAAGATAACATGTTCTCCTAATGGCCTAAGCAATACAGCCCGAAATCCCATGACTATGAAGATGAAGTTTACATCTTCTCACCTACCAAAAGTTTCACTAGTGAATCCAGCGCATCTAATGGGCTGTGTTGATTGGTCTAGCTGGGTCTGGTTGCCGTCTGTGTTGCTGTCACTTGCCCTACCAAATTCAACATTTGTCTCTGCAACACTAAATCTCTCATAAAAACTTGAGAAGGTTGACTCTGCATGCAAGCCAACAGCTTTAATGTCTCGGATACAAACATTGCATTCGAAAGCAAGGCTTGCAGAAATGGCTCTAATCTCGTCAGCTGTAATCCTCTTGAGGTGACTCTGATCTTGAGATATCCCAGAGTATGCCAAGCATATAACCCACTTCAACCATGAAGCAAGGGCTAGTGAGGTGATGTCTTGTTTTCTGACCTTGATGGGGAGGAAGTGATATTTGCGCATGTCATGACTTGTCTCTGTGTGTCTCAAGCAGTGCTTGAGGGTGCAGATGTGAGGCTATTCGGATCTGGTGAGATGTCAGAGTACACCAAGCATATGACCCTCTTTAGCCATGAATAAAGGGTGTGAAGCATGATATCCATGTTCTGTCTCACAGAGATTGCATGAAACTTTAGTAAGCCACATGAGAAGAGACACTGCTCATGCCATGATTTGTCTCTGTGTGTCTCAAGCAGTGCAGATAGGTCTTGTCTATGAAAAAGAACAGACAAATGACAACTCATCGGTTACCTATGGACAGCAACCGATTCTTGGCAACTAAATTGGGTTGTGTAAGGAGGATCCGAACTGAACAGAAGGTAGTTCGGCTTGACTGAAACAGCATGTAGCTCACTGATCCTGCATGTGAAAGCTATCAGGAAGCATGTGTGATAGGAACTTTAGCAAAGCATGAGACCAATATTGTCTAAAAGATCCGATAGGTCTCTATCCCACGCAACAAATATGTTGTCATGATGCCAGAATTAGTCCAATATCAAAGGGCAGTAGCCTTTGGTAACAACTGGAGTCCAACTGTTTCACTTCTAAGAACAGGGCCTGAGAAAGTTGGCCAGTTGAAGGATAGATGCATGCAGATGGGTGTCATAGATGGTTACAACTGAGATTCTCTCCACAAATAAAGGTTTGCATTGTCTGACTTGCAAGGTTGTACTGGTAAAAGTTGAGCATGTAGAAGGGAGGTCAATTCAGGATGGCCAGGATTTTCCTGGGTGTATTATCGTTGGGATAAATAGATTGGTGATACAGTGCTTGTGCCCTCATAGAGGGACTATCAGAGTCATCTTGCCATTCTGACCCCATAATTAACACTGTAAGAGGGGTGGAACAAGCCCTCAACCCCTCCCAGATGGCTGACAGTGCATCTCATAGCCCAAGCTGCTGTGTCTGGAAGTTGGGGAGATGAAGGTGGGTAGCTGTTGATTCCACCTCGTCACCAAGTGGTTGGCCATCGGATACCCTTGAAGTGCGTGAATCCGAGTGCTGACCAACTGATGGAGGGGACATTCCGTGTTAAGGACACGACCCCTTCATGGACTGATTCATAGCAAAGCCACTGATGCAGCCAGAAGGTGTATGAATTGTATGTTGATATGGAGATTGTTGCAACCACATAGAAGTATGCCAAATCTGAACACCGGATAAGTGGTCTGGTACGTCCCTGTTTGAGGATATAGGTCACCACCACAGTGTTGTTGGACCGAAAGAGAACTGTTTCACCCCTAGGATCGATCTTCACAGAAATGAAAGATATTGATGACAGCCTTCCTTTCTAGGTCAGTGATGAGTACAGGCCGTTCCCCAGGTGTTGCTAACAATTGTGAAGGTCATCAACAGGTGGGTACTCCCACCATGTGCACTGGTGGCGGTACTTTCCATTATTTCCGACTAGTGTTCATCAGCAGGATTCCATGGTCAGTCAGCCTGGACTGACCCACTTGCATGGAAATGAACAAATTTCATGTGTAATCATGACTGCTTCATTAAGAGGATGTAAAACGGGGCACCAAAGTGCTGGCAAGGCCTGCATAACGAGATGTCCGAGCGGGATCAGGTCTGCTGCTGAATAATAGCTGAGGAGTTGCAAGAATTCTCCTGATGAAATCCAAGTCTTGATAGAAACAGAATCGATGAATTTTATGATTCTGGAAGTGCAAAGACAAGGGGACATGCCTGATCCCGGTTGGTTAAGAAGTCCATGCCAAATGGATGAAATTCTGGGATGTATGGAGGTCTGAATTTCCCAGTTCATGAAAAAGCCTGGATGATCTAGCAAAGGGAGATCGTTCCACCTTGGATTAGGATAGAACTTACCATGTGCTTCTTTAAGATGCTGCACAAGTACACTGCTGTCAATGTAGATGATGATGCCCGGAATGGGGGGACAGTGGAGACCCTAGTGTGAGTGAAAGCACTGTGGATGATGAGGTCAGAAGGGAAGAATGCTGAGTTGATAACGGTGTGGCAGCAAACATGGAAACTAGCAACAGACAGGGAGGATATGGATGTGGAAGTATACATCAGTCAGACTGAGACAAACTGCATACTCGCCCTGTCTGACAGGGAAATGGAATGACATTGCCTCCCCGTCTTGAATATTGTGAGGAGACTCCAGTCAATGATGGGCTCCACCTATTTGCATGCGAAAAGCAAGTCTCGAGTAATTCATTAGGGAATGTGTCCTTAGCATAAGCTCCCATGCCTTTTATCAGCAACCCTATTCTGTTATTGAAAGGCACCCATCTCACAATTTAATGGTGTACTGTGTAGAGGGGCTAGGGGATTGTTGATTAACAAAACCCAAAGCCCCTCCGACTGACCTGGATCAGCCCCCCCCCCCCCCCCCCGAGGGAACAGGGAGGTCCACTGAGCTCAAATCAGTTTTATACAGCCACTGTACTATTGCATGATAGGAGTCAACATGGGAGTACATGTGACTATCACCCTTACTGTGCGCTGGGTTTTCATTTGGCTCGGCTTCAAGCTCAGCATAAGTCATGCCAGGTGGACTTGATGACTCCGCTCAGACTTATCTGTGCAAGACACAAGCTCTCCCTGGAGTATAAGCCATGAATACTCTAATATCAGGCATCGCCAGTAAAGACAGCACTGCTGGCATTGCCAGCCTTTCTAGCACTGCCTGCATCGCCATCCTTTCCTGCACTGTAGGCCTTTCCAGCACTGCTGGTATTTCTGGCCTTTCTTGTACTGTCAGCATCTCCGCACCACCTACCTTTCCAGCACCATCGCTGCATATGTCAGTCTGGCACACACCTGTGCCAGCTGCTCCAAAGCCATGGCTGAACTGAACTATCATATAAACAATGTGTAGTTGGACCATTCTGGCCAAGAGGTCTCCATCCAGGGATGACTGGACTGCTGGTAATGTCCAGGAAACTGCTGGTGTTAGCTCGACAGCTGTGTCGGTGCAGCAATATTATTATTCTTCTTCGAGTCCAGATGATCAATTGTAAATCCCTTGCCACCTAACTTATTCAGACATATCTGGGTTGCCTAAAAACGGGGAATATACTGCTGTACCGACTTATGCATCTTGTCAGCGACAGATGGTCTCCTCCTTTATCCTCTCCACCTCCTTACATAATGGTATGTGTTGGTTCTGTGTGATAAACATTAGCCTGGGGGGGCGGACTCCAGTGACCTGCCCACAATGCTTGCTACTGAGGCTGATTTGGTGTGGAGACTAAGGATGTCAGAGGTATCCTACCATGACCTCGACCATCTCTCTTTCCCCTCTGCTGCATCCTGAAGTACAGCAGTGCATGTGTTTTTCGACCAAACACTGCATAGTTAGCACCTTCCATTCAATGCCAAACAGGGCAATCTTTGTGCATGTGCATGTCATGCATGTAGTAAACATTCATCCTGAAATGACACAAGATGAGAGAAAACAAAGCACTGATTAGCAATTTAGCATGTGACTAACTAGCTAATGGTATAAATTATCTAACTCGGCAGCCCATGCTACATATTAGAGACGCTGTATATCAGAAACAATGTATACATAACATGTCAAAGCAGGAGTCATGGCAGACTTCCATGCTCTGAAATTGCATATAGATAAATTAAATAAAATTTATGCGGAAACAACACAACGACATAAACTAAAGCAGAATGTAACAAAGGGCTGAAATTACTAGGTCACTAAAACCTCGATATAATGAACAGACTCATAAACATATCATATCATAAATGTAGGTCACAATGAATAGTTAAGAGAGATGGGACAATGTGTACATACTATGAACTGAACCACAGTCATGGTAGGCTACCATGCATTGATACAAGAAACAAACCTAAGTAGAAACTGGTAATACATTGAAATGACTAGGTTGCTGAAACAAAACACTGTCATGACCATGTTATAGATGCTGCATAATAGAAACTATGCATACATAACATAAACAAAACAGGAGTCATGGTAAACTTCCGTGCTCTGAAGTGGCCTGTAGAATGTTGAATTTATGCTAAAATGATACAAGACACATAAACTAAAGCAGAAACCAGTAACATGTGAAATTACTAGGTCTCTAAAAACACTTTCATAACTAAAACATCAGTGAAGTGTCATATCAGAAACCTATGGTCTTGTTTAAAACTTTGCTGCATGCTTGGTTAATATTAGTTCTATCAAAACAGTATGAAATATGGATAAATTAAGCATAATTTACAAACAGCACTTCAGAATTTGCTACTAAGATCTCCAAAGCAGACAGAGTAAGCAAATAAAATCAGATGAATGCTAACCTGTAATGACCTTGTGTATGGTCAATGATAGCATGGTGGGATGGTGGTCCTACAAGATGAAGTTCTGACAAGTGACCAATCTCTAAAAATATTGGTAGAAATTGTAAAATAAAGCATACAACCTGGGTAGATCGATAAATCCTCATTATAAATTTAAAATGAACATTGGATGGTTTCACAGGAACACATAAAAGGGCTGAACTGTAGGAGGCTATTGCACTGCGTGTCTCAGGACACAATGAAGGTAAAAACTGATGACACCTGGTGGTATCAAGGGGAAGTAATGAGCAAGAGTTACTGCTCTTTGTCTATCAAACTTAGACAATAAGATAATTTTTGTCTTTTAGTAGGTCTGGAATCCAGTAGTGGGCTAATATTCCTAATGTAATGTGATTGGGGAACATACTTGAAGAAATAATTGTGTGACACATCAATTTATAATTTAAATTACAAGGCTAATTAATGTTTATAATATTTGACATATACAAGTCAGACAGATAGGTATGTAGATAGACAGAAAAATAGGTAGGTAGATTGAAAAAATGCTTGATATTTATATGGCAAATGCATTAGACAAACAGGTAGAATGAGATGAGCTGACAGACAAGATACATACACAGATACATTTTCTCATGTTTTCACATTTATCATCTAATTTTAACATTTTACATTTTATATTGTCCAAAGCTTTTTAGTCTACAATAAAAGTCATCTAAAATACACCACCAGCAATCCACAAAAGCAGTACATGAGACTGTTTTCTAACTCCCCCCAGTCCAGCAAGGATTTAGTCAAAGGCGTTACCATTGTCTGAAAGGATAAGATTAGAATGTGCTAACTGTTAGGAGTGATTTAACTTTAAAAAGAATAAAACAATAAACAACACAAAAGCTTGATTATCATATTTCTTCTCTCTCTACAATGAATACATTGATCCTAATGCTAATGCAAACTGAGGATACAAGTACTGTGTAAATAATGAGTTATCTCCCCTCAGAGTACTGTGCGTATATATATATATATATATATATATATATATATATATATATACACACACACACTGAAAATTCTTGGGGTAATATTTGAAACAGATGTTAACAGTATATACAAATACTCTCCAGTCCAACATTTTTATGTTTTCAGACCAATATTCCCATTCAGAAATACATATATGGTATGCACTGTGTTAATGAGTATCATGACAATATTCGTTACAAGAAAATACTTATATCTACAGGACCCCGAGTGGCCGAGTGGTCTAAAGCGCTCTCTGTTACGGATCACTGCCATATCACCTCTGTCTGCATGGGTTCGAGTCTAGGATTCAGCCAATGTGGGTATGTGAGAAAGCTTGCCAGTAGCTTCTCATGGGTTGGTGGTTCTTTCCGGGGTTTTCCCAGGTTCTTCCTCCACCATTAATACTGGCCGCCATGTATAGCCTATCGTGTGTTGAAAAATGGCGTTAAATCCTACAACAACAACAACAACTTATATCTACTTATGTGGATCTTAACAGTTTCCATTTCGTGCAAGTCAGAACAACCTGTATTCGTATATCTTGTGTTTTGCTGTATAAACACTGAGGCAATAAATATTTTGATTTGATCTTTTTCACTGGCCTGATCTAATTCCCAAATAATATTTTCCAAGTTACCTGTCATTGCATGTGGGCCTAAAGACCTTGGCTTATGAGGCTGATAATCCCTTTCATCAAGCTGCACATTTTATACATGTTCAGTGCCAAGTAGAGATTTACAACTCATGGTGTAAGTCTGAACTTAATCCCTTAGCACCAAAAGTCTTCCCATGTGACAATATTTTGATCAATACTAAAATATTCTCAGCATGTTTTTTATTTTTTAATGTTTTTCTAATTTCATGGTGTTTGTTTTTGTAATAATATTATTATATGTTTTTTATCTTATAGGTGTTGTCTAATGTTGTAAAGCACTTAGAGCTTCTAAAGATTAGGCGCTATACAAAGTCCTCATTATTATTATTATTATTATTATTATTGTCAAGCCATGAATTTGATGTTTTGTACTGTGCCAAGAAACAGAGGGTGATTATCTAAACCCCTTGATCTTACCACAAACATGACACCTGTTCAGTTGCATCTGTTAACAGATTTTATAGACTGCATCATAAAACCACAAGCTCTATGAACCCGCAAATAACAGGAAAGATCAGGAATCTGAGTTAGATGATATTTCTGATGACTAGATGATGATAGAGGATTTCAGCAAAAATATCTGGTCACTTATACAATAAGGATAAATTTTGTACCTATGTACTAGTCATTAAACATTTAATTTTACTGTATACTTTGCATCACAAAAGTCTGGACTTTGGTTTCATTGTTTACTTGTAAGATGTGGAATTAACATATTATGGGATATTGTATATCAGTCTGGGCTAGTATTTTTATATGGGTAAGAGGTATATAATAGAAATCATGAATTTATCATATCAAAGGATTTAAAATATCACTCATTATGGATTTCTTTGGAATTCATGACATGAAGCTGAAAAAAGTCTAAGTTGTCAATTTATGAGACATTTTACACTCAACAATATAATTGAATTTCCAAATCGTTTTGTTTTTATATTTCCTATCTAATCCATTCATACTTATCTTCCTCAACAATCATCTATCTATCCATCCAACCATCAATCACTGCCATCATCATTCATCCATCTATCTATCAAACCACCCACCCATCCATCCATCCAGTTTGGCTGGTTTATTTTCCTAAAGTGCAAATCTGACTCACTGATGGTAAGTCAACCTTTCAGACGGATCTGACTTGCAAAATAAACCCCAACCTATATTCTAAATAAAGGACTAAAAAGTTACTAGTCCTTAAATTACTGAACATTGATGTTTTCACATAAAAGTGATTTTTTATGAATTACTGGCTGATACATATACATGTATATCAATACTTTCATCAGATGGTAAAACTATTTTTTTTCTTCATGATAAAGTATTTATACTCATGTATGTTGTTTAATTGAAACTTTTATTACAATTACATATGCATTCTGATGGAACTCATAGCAGTATAAACTGTTTACTATATGTCATGTCCAAATTCATTGAAATGGCTATGTAAACATTTTGAAAAACAAATGAATTTGGACATAACGATTCTTGGGTTTAACATTCTAAATTCCCCATCCCCTCTGAAACATTGTAAACAATACTTATTGTACACTTTAAAGTCACTGCATGTTTCACTAATAAGGTTTTGAAAATAAAAACTTAAATCCTAAAGGAATAGCCATAGTAATGACTAGATAGAGCACCTTCCAATTTTCCATGGAGTCAAGAAAAACTGGTATCATATATACTCACTTATAAGTCCAACTGCAAAGAAAACAGACCCCAATCTGCCACTGCATAATACACAGGCAGATCAGGGTTAATGTTGTTTGTTTTAATGATTACTCATAATAAACTTTATTATATGCTCATTTTTTTTCTCCGTTAACTTTACATTGTCAGAATCATTCAGCATTTTACGATACTGCACTCACGTGCACTTCATATTGCACTCACCTGTGCCCAATAGTGTATTAGGAACTACTTTATAAACAAATCATGTACACTCTTGTATTAGATGCTTTATGTTTTAGTTGATTAAATTTGTTTTTGAATGAACTAAGGCAGATGTTTCGTGGACTGCCACATACCAGCTGCTTAGCCATATTCTGCATTAACCTTTTCAATACAATGTTTTGGATTTAGGCTAGAGATAGATGCCAGACAGGTCGGGGTCCCTACAAATAACATGCAAGTGACAAGGCATAAGCTGTCTTCTTTAGCTGGTAATAAAAATGAAAAAAAATATACTTAGTTTTACATCCTGAATTTCCTCAAAATGTACTTTCTTAGTTCTGCAAATCCAAATTACATGAGCCATGTCAAGGGTTGTCAAGCTTGATTACACATTTCGAAATTGTACTGTAGTTTCAACTACATTCCAAACGCAATTACATAAACATTATATACCATAGAGTCTTTTTGATAATTGCAATTGAATGACTACATAGTTTTCCTACATTATGATTTCAAACATTAAATGATAGAACAGAAACACGCTTGCAGATGTCAACATGCTGTTCCTTCGCTGCTGAAATCAAATGCACTTAATGTAGAATTGACACAGATAAATCCAGTCACAATCACAAAATTTAGCAGAATCAACAAAACTATACAAACCTATTAATTCCAGACTAAATGGAAAGTTGTTGCAATGCACATTCATTCACATAATGAATTTAACTTTCAATTTTAAGTAGACAAAAACGCCATTTTCTTTTGCAAGTTATGTTTAGCACACAACTATGTTCAAATTTATCTGGGTGGAGTTATGTGCGCATTAATAATGTTTTTGTTATGTACTGATAAATCTGCGCTTGTGTATTTAGTTTGGAATATGGCATAAATTCAGTTACTTTGTTTCTTGTAGCGTATTTTTGGTCCTATAATGAAGCCTTAGGTAGAATAAGAAAATGAGCATATAATAAAAAGGTGATTGCATTTATATGGAAAAATATGAACTCGTTTTGTCAGATGGATGTACTGCACTCCCATGGTCATGCAGTATTTCCACCCGAAAAACTCATTCATATTTTCCCATACAAATGCAGTAACCTATAAATATAAAGCCAGATCTGGGTCTGTGCCACAGTTTGCACTTGGAATGACTTATAAGTGGGTATATATGACATATTGTTTTTCCCTTCCAACATCATACTCACCTCCAATGCAACCTGATTGAAAAAACTATTGAATTGTGTGGCTATCACAGTTATTATCTCCTCCCTGATATACTCTGAAAAGGAAGAAAAGTCAATAAAACTTTTGATAAGAATTTTTTATTTCTAAATTATGACACTGACAAAACAGACATGCTCTTTTACACACAGTCTGACACAACATAAAAAATATATATATAAAATTTGTAAAATGGCATTTTTGGGGTTTATTTGTTCTGCTCCTCACAAAGTATGAAAGACAACAATATGGCCTGTTAAACATTAAACACTCAAATAGACTGATATAAACAGAAGACAAGAAATATAATTTAGCCTTTTAAAAGTTTTCTGCATGTCAGTTGTGAGCTAATCATGATAAAATCACAAAAGACAAGTTTTATAATCAATTCTAGAATAATATGAATATAATTACGCAAATGACACTAATCATCTGAAATACCAGCCTTCTCATTGCCTACCATCAGTCAGCTCAAAAACCTTCTACTTTCAAATTTGTAAAATGAAGTAATCTACTTTCACATTATTGAAAAAATCTGCGGTAATATTGTTGCACTTAGTAAGACTCATATACCTGAGTCAGTGACTTTTACAGATAATGAAATACCGAGCAGGACATTAATTCTCTTTGTCTAAAATTTGGTATATGTGATTTCAAGTAGATTCCTTTTGCCAGGACATAAGACATTTCTAATTTACTGGATTAACTTGTTGTACGCAATATCTGAACACTTATGTCATGCAGTAATAGCTACTTACCGTCATAAAAGAATCTAAACTTTGATCTCCCTTCTAAAAAGTCTTTAGGCATTTCCTTTCTATGCTTACAGATTTCAGAGCTATAGTTCTTGCTTTCATCTATTCTATGATCTGCCTCTTCATTCCTGCCCTCTATACTACTATACCTTGTTCTGCCATGGGAGTTTATTCTTGTTTCTTCATTAAAGTCACCATTATTATGTATGTTGGTTTGAGGTTCTATTTCCCCATCTTGATGTAATGTCTTGTGATTATTTTCCATTAATTTTTCAGCACATTCAATTAATTTATCTGAGATTACTTCCTCATCATCTTCATCATTCTCATTCAACAAGGAAGAATTAGTTATCTGATCACATTTTTCTTCATCTGATTTACTACTTGTTTGAACCTGTAGTGAATCACTTCTATCGGAATCCTTGCTCTCCACATGTGATTCTAGCTTATGTAGGTCTGTGTATAAAGTCAGAACTATCACAAACTGCAGCATCCACATCAGTGACATGAATATCTAAATGAGAGAAAAAAAAGTATTTAAAAACGGCAATATCTGAATGGTAGGCTAACATGCATGCTAGATACAAAGCTGCCAACCCTACAGGCTCACAATTAGTGAAAATAGGGGAACTTATTTTAGTGAATTTTGACAAGAATTAGTGAAAAATACCATGACAACAAGTCCATCTATTCTGACCATGAGTACTACATTATATCAAGATCTCAAAATAAAAACAAAACACTACATATATGTAGAAATATATCTGCATTTCTATTTATTATGGTATTCACAAACTTCACTTGTTCTTGTGGTCATTTATCAAGATATGAAACATTTAACCACTAGCGGATATAGTTCTGCCATCAGTCGCTACAGAAAATGAAGACTTTTGCAAAGAACCAAGTTTTATGTGGCATTCTCGAACATTGCTTTAACTAGTGCAGCACTTTTGGTTCCTCCACAGGAAAATTTGGAAGCGATCTTCGAGTCCAGGACTATTTGTCAGAACAAATGTTTAGCATGGTCTCCAGCTGATAAAGGTGGATTGTGTTCAACTTGAAAACTCACAAACAATGCTTTAGTCTTCATAGCCTGCAGGTCTTTTATCAATGCTTTAAAATATTCCAGAGCTGAAATCTGCTGCGAGTTCTTTTTTTCCCAATCTCTATGTGCTTTTTGCTACCAATGAGCTTCCTCACATCGTCTCTGCCACCATGCCCAATGCTAAAATTTGTGGCACACTGTGTGCAAAACATGATGTATATCAGCTTTTGATGGTTGAATGCACAGCTAACGTTTGGTATATTCCAAACTAAACTTCACTTTTTGTGCAATACATTTCTTTTTCCTTGGTGGTTGACATTTTCATGATGCGATGCCGAGCGGTAATTCAAATCAGTTTGGTATATTCCAAACTAAACTTCACTTTTTGTGCAATACATTTTTATTTCCTTGGTGGTTGACATTTTCATGATGTGCTGCCAAGCGATAATTCAAATCAGTTTTCGAGGCGCATACATGGAGAAAAATTCTGGCAACTCCCCAGTTCTTTCAAAAGCATTTGTAAAATTACTCTTATACACACAGATTAAAATCCACTAAAATGCTTGCTACCGGGCCAACTGTACCAATCGGCTATAGTTCTACCAATATCGCAACTAGCAGTACTGGTCCGTTTCGGCAACCGCCAATATCACAGCTAGCACTTAATGGGAAAATGGTTATTTTATTAAAGATTTAAAATAATTGAGAATTGGGAAATTCATGATTGTTTTGCATGCAGTATGAATCCATGAATTGCTGTAGAGAGTCACGAAATTCATGCCAAAATCATGAGGGTTGGCAGCTATGTAGATATACTGTATATACTTGCCTGTAAGTCAAGTCAAACTGCAAACTGCCCAGATCTGTTATCACATTATGTGACAGATCAGGATGTATGTTGTTTGCAGTTTAACTAGACTTATACACGAGTATATATGGTAACATTTTTTTAAAAAGGAATCCAAGGGATTGCACCTTTGACACTACTTATTGTTAAACAAAGAATATATATTTGCATGTATAAGTCAAGTCCAACTTCAAACAACATAAATGCTGATCTACCATTGCATAATGCGCAAGTCGATCAGGCTGCATGTTGTTTCTTCTACAGATTACTTCATACAAACTGCACAGCCCATATTATGTGACAGCAAATCTGACTCCTTGCAGTTTGCAGTTGGACTTTTATAATCTAGTATAGATGGCAGGGTTGTATCTAGGATTTGATAAATGTGTGGGTACTTGAATCTGAAAAGGGGGGGGGGGGCAATGTAGCCATAAAGGGTGGGGGTTTCCAGTACGGTGTACTAAAAACCTCAATGTATTCAAAAAGAGCAATTACAAGTATAATAAGTGCATTAAATGCATATCATGTATTCTGTACATTATAGTAGAAGACTTAATACTGAAATCAAAGTCTTGTGTTTTCTAATAACAATATTCTATCTACACACTAACCATTAAAGAATCAAACCACAGACTGCAAATAGTATCACTCCTCTCCCCAATCTTAAAAAAACAGTGTCATGTACTTCCTGTGTGTCACATGCTCAACTCTGATTGGTTACAAATTCATACTAAGAAAGATCAGAAGTGCACTTATTTTCCTTTCATGGATGAGAAAAAATACTTTTTACGGAAAAGTCCAAAGCTCAAAATGAATTAGGGAAAGTATATATACAGTTTCTATAACAGTTAACATTTTACTGGAACATATATATACATCTGCATCCAGAGACTGTAACTGTGACTGCATTATTCTGTAAATATGATCACTATTTCCTAAATAGCCTCCTGTCCTTCCTCGTCCTCCACTCTACCAATGCCTTCTTAAAGTTGAAGTCTCTCAGAGATGGTCCTTCAATTGAAATCATCATGAGTCTGTTGAAAACTCTTTCTTCTAGATGGCTTCTTTCTCCAGTTTTGGTTTGATTTTGACTGCTGAATCCTCTCTCACAGTCAGTGGTTTGGTATGGCATAACCATGGCCACTGATGCTAACTGAAGAAGATTTGGAAATGTGTCTGCATGATGTTGATGTACAATCTGCCAAAGTCCACATATTTTGTCTCATGGCTACATTTCTCTTTTAATGATAGTCTTAGCAAGACACCACTGTCAAAACATGTTTTGGGTCACACATAAATGACCAGCTTCTTGGTAGTTGAAATATCTTTACTCTCATCAATTAAGATGATAATGAATGGACCACATCGTACTTTCTGCATTAACTCAGATTCTATCACTGTTATTATGCAATGCTGGAAAAAATAAAGCGAGATAATAAATCAAAGTATAAAAGTATTTTATTATTATTATTATTATTATTATTATTATTTTATTATTATTAAAGTATTTAAGAAATGCAAAACAAATATATTATATATAAAAAAAAACAAAGTAAAATGACCAAAATCAGATGCAAATTGTGCAACAACCTTAACCTAAGACCAAGGAGTGTCTAAGGATGTTGCCTTTTGATAATTCAATTGTTTTAAGAAATCCCATCAAGATGTTTAAATGCTAAAATAATATGGTACTAAAGTCTCTCTCTCTGTTAAATAAAGTTTTTCAATTATAGTAATGAAGGAATTCAATAAAATCTAACAATGAGCCATATTTTAGAGAAGCAATATTCTCCTTCACCAAGTAATAGGCAACTGACATAACATGAATAATTGATTCAGTTTTCTTGCTGATAGCTGTCAGTTTTAAGATTATCACTTAGTTTCAAATCCTGAATCACCTGTTTTGAGCTGCTAATTCAACATGTCTGTCAAGAGTTGATGTCCTGAAATTAGCATTTCCAAGTGTGAAAGAATTGTTTTGCATTTTTACACACCATCTGCAAATCATTTCATTTTTTTCATTCATTTCCAGCCATGGTTGATTTTGTTTCCAGTCTGAATTGAAAGAGTACTTTTTTTGGTGTTGGATGGACCCTTAGTTTCATCACTGCCATCTTTAAGCCAATCATCACTAGCATCGTCCAATACAGGATTAGTCTGAGGAAGTGTTTGTTCGCTGTCATTGTGCCTATTGACAGAAACTTCTGCACCCTGACTGTTATTAGATGTGATGTGATGTGATTTGGATTTTTAATGTAGCTTTAACAATTTTCTAGTCATATCGCTACGATGTCTGCAATGTGGCAGTTTATAGTGATGTCTAGCACTAGGGCATCATGCCGCAGACATGTAGCATGATGTCCCACCCAGTCACATTATCCTGACACCGGGCCAACCAGTCCTAACACTAACCTCTTAATGCTGAGCGCCAAGTGAAGCAGCTGTTAGTACCATTTTTGTAAGTCTTTGGTATGACTCGGCCAGGGATCAAACCCACGACCTCCCGCATCTGAGGGACTGTTATTAGAAGTGTTACTGCTTAAATAATGAAAAAGTGTCACAGTTTTAACTGATTTAGCCATTTAACACGCTGTCCCGCCAAGCCAGCCTCTGTATGAAACACGCTCTTCTGATCTTTGATATTAACCAATCAGAACTGAGCACATGACACACAGAAATATGTGACATATTTGGAACAATACAAGTACAACATATTCGCTGAGAGTGACAACCATGAATTTTACAGCAAAAAATAATAATAAAATAATGCATTCTTAACAAAAAATGCAAACAATTATTTTTTTTTTCTTCATGATTTTGCCTGCATCGGATAAAAAATCTTGCGGGAAATCTTAAAAGGGGGGGGGGGGTTAATAATCACACGTCCTAGATGCAACCCTTAGATGGTGCTTATGGTGGATGACATTCATATCAACACCATCTATAATGAAGGAATAATGTTCAATTTGCGCCACTGTGCTCATTTTTATAATAAAACAATCATAATTTGTGGAATTCATGATCATTCAGCAAAAATTGGACATGTAGACGCTCATGTGACTTTCCATGTAGGAGGAGAAGCATTAATAAGATTTTTAGATTGGTTGACAGATTGGCATTCTTTTCAATTAGGATTAATTATACTCATCACAAGTCTTCTGGTGAAAACTCAATGCCAACATGACTTTCCATCTAAGAGTAACAATAACAAAAAAATTTAAGATCGCTACTGCTGGAACCCATACTGAATGTCAGATCAGTACAATTTTCATTTAATACTATCTATACACCCTATGAATTTTTCCAGTAAAAACCCCATGTGGATATGGCTTTCTGTTGCGAAGGAGTAGCAATAACAAGATTTTTAAGATGGCTATTTTGGTAGCCATATTGGACGTCAAGCTGGCACCATTTTAAAGGAAGACCAAAAAAAAATCGTAAAAAATCTTTTCATGAAAACCCAATGCTTCTATGACCATTCATTTAGGTGGAATAGCAATAACAATGTTTTCAAAATGGCCACTTTGGTGGGAATAGTGAATAACACTGGCTGAAATAACAATAACACTGGCTGAAATAACAAAATAACAATAACGCTGGCTGAAATAACAAAATAACAATAACACAGGTTGAAACAACAAAATAACAATAACACTGGCTGAAATAACAAAATAACACTGCCTAACACAACCATGGATTAAAACATTAGTGTCGAATTAAAGACAAAAGCTCATTTTGGTAACAAGTTTCAACAAAGTCATGCTTGAACAAAAATGTATCATAAATTTTTAATGTTATGAATACTGTCAATTAAAACTTTGTTCATTTGAGCCTTTTTAACAATGTCCATATGATAATGTTATATCTAGAATTATGCTACAACTGTAAAATGAGGGGAAACTGTACGTGTCATCAGTTACCTGGGAAAAATATATGCAAGCCTGACTGTTTGTATGTGTTATCAGGTACCTGATAAAAATGTGCTGTATTATTTAAGTCTAACTGCATTTGTCCTCATTTATCTGGAAAAATGTACTGTATTATGCAAGTCTGACTGTATGTGCCATTAGTTACCAGGAAAAAAGGTTTTGTATTATGCAAGTCAGACTGTTTATATGTATCAGTTACCTGGAAAAATGTACTGTATTATGCAAGTCTGACCATGTCTGTCATCAGTTACCTGGTAAAAAGTACTGTATTTTGCAAGTCTGACTGTTTGTACACCACTTACCCCAGGGGAATTCAATTTGTTCACATTAAAAGGACCAAGGTCAAAATCTAGGACTCTAAGAAATAGATTAAGTCCTGGACCTGAAAGAAAGAAAAAAATTCTCGATAATCATTTTATCACAAGCAAGAAGTAGCATTTTGGTTGTCGTGTATGACCCGAGATGCAAGATAAACATTTGTAGAGGAAAACATTAACATACTTTAGTTATAGGTATATATGATTTGTCTCATTTTAATACAGTGAAGAATATTTTGTAAATTTCTGTTCATTTGTATTGGTTTTAGTGGCACATTTCACACATCAATGATTATATTATGCCAAGAAAATGAGAACTAAGTGATTTTCATATCGACACACCAAGGAAACGGACCCAGGCTGATCAGGATGGGTATCAAAACCCACAAACCCTCGATTACCAGTCCAATACTCTACCAATGGCTCCTTTGTTATATTTTTAAAAAATTTAATCTCCCTTTTATCCCACCTTGCTTGAGATACAGAGCTTTCCGATATAACAATGTGTGCATGTTTATGTGAATGAGGAAACAGAATTTTTAAATCATCAGATACTTTTATGTTGAAACCTACACAGTAATATAGACAGTATAATCCATAATAGCTTTTAACTAATTATTTTATAAAACTGAATATATGGTTCTTATTATTCCCAAATCTACTATAAACGTTTCTTTATTAGATTTATTATATTTCTTTAAATCTCATCTTTAAAATGATTTATTCAAACAATCTAATATCAGTGTATTCATTACATACATGCATGCATCCATCCATCCATCCATCCATACATACATATATATATATATATATATATATATATATATATATATATATATATATATATATAATTTGTCATGGTTCCCATGCATTTCTAAAGATAAATTTCAATGTCATTTTCTGGGGTTTTCCAGGAAGAAATTACTTTTTTCAAGGTACACATATGACCCTTACTGAATGGAATTAAAGAACATTTTAGATTCTCTAAATCTAAAGATGTTTCTCTTTCAATGCTCTCCAAAAACATCTAAGTCAGAAAAAATGATCATATACAAAACCACAAAATGTATCACATGAAACAAGTTTGATTATATTAATATAAATTGACATGTAAAGTTATTTCAATGGACAGAATAAAAATTCTCTAACTTTACTTTGCTGCATTATGTTGCTAAGTGGGAACAACATAATGAACATAAATTATGTTTTGGTTCCTTTCAAAACTTTAATTTTAAAGAATTCTATAGCAATTTATATATGCATCTCATGAAAAGTAACATTTCCTATTAGGGCAATCTGGTCATATTCCGACCACTGAGGTCGTTGACATAAGATCGACAACTTCATTATTAAAACCAACTGTTGTGTACCTAAAAACAGTGTGGTAAGCAGTCAATCGGGTTTCTTGCAACAAGTTTTGCTATCTAAAAAGCATTTAATTTGAGTTCTTCTTACTGATTTTAAGATGACTATATATACAGGGTTTAAATCCAACTGTGTTGTGACTTATTCCGATCTCTGATATGTGTAATTCCGACCACCATACATTGACTGTACATATACAAGTTTCATCTCTAAAATACAAAGATTTTGTTTATCTCGATTTAAAAGCTTTAAATTATTTTTATTTTTTTACAGATAGAGAGATATCAAATAGAAAGTGATATTGTTAAATAGATAATTGTGGATGTTGTTATAGGGATAATTGTTGAGAGAAATAACATTTTATTTCAATTTAGATTTATACCTTTAATTTTTATTTATTGTTTTTAAGTACATATTTATTCCTGGGCTTTTTTTCCTTCAAAGTTCAATACAATATAATTATAATTCTACATTTTCTTTAAGCTTGTGTTCTTGGTCAAATTGCCCTCTTATGATAAAGAACCTGGGGTAAATCCTACCACTATAAAGAACATTGCATACTATTGTTATTTGTCATAAAACTGGTGCAACGTTTACTTTTTTAGTGAGACACAGCATTATTTTAAGGCTAGGATAACATAGTTCTTATGTTATTGAAATCTATACAAATCTTTGATGATTGATGCCTGACTCTGAATAAAAAAAATTATGAATGCCGTTTCTGAACTTGCATGGAAAAGAGAATATTGAGGCGATTGTGCCATTTTGTCACATGATACCTTCGTCCCCCTGGAAACATCTTTACTAATTTGCATATGCATGTGCACAAATAAAAACAAAGAACAGAGCATGTAATTTGCATATCTTTGTTGTAATCAGCAGGACGTACATCCACGGTCGGAATTACAGTACTGGTCGGAATATGACCATGTTACCATACAGTATAAAAAAACAATAAATGCAAAAAATTCAAATCTTGTCTTGTAATGAAAAGAGTTTAACCCTGAATTTATCTGTGCCAATAAAATCCCAAACAAGACTTTCAAACAACCTAATCTCCTTAAATATCCATCATTTACAAAACATTTTTAAAAGGGTTGATTTAAATTTTGATAACAAGACATTCAAAATTATATATTGTTGTATAAACAAGGACTAAATTTTCTGTAAAATCAACTTGTCTTATTGCAATTCGTTAAAACCAGTCCCCAAACCTGTATTTATATGGGGGCTCATATTGTTTTATAATATATAATACAAGAGATGACAATTTCTCATTTCAGCTCTAACATTCAACAATTTGGACTACAAATTTGACTTAAAACGGATAGCAGTCCGTTTTCTAATTCCAGTTTCCTTAGAATATTCCCACCCCATTTTTTATATTTGGACATTTTGGTTTGGGTGTGGGGTCAATGCAACTGCGTGTAAAAAATATAGTAGTCACTTACCAGCAGGCCTAAAAATTTTAAGCTTTTGATTCATACCCACATGAAATCAATAGGAAAATGATTTATTTTCTCAGAAATGTAAAGTATTATAATCGTTATGTCATTAATCCAATGACAGACATTACAAAACTCTGGCAACTCAGTGTATCCCCTACTAGTGCAAGACTGAGAGTCAAAAATCACCTTGGTGTCAAAACTGGGGGTCAAACTGAGTAAAAAACAAAATTTGGTACCAAAAATGGGGGTCAAATTAAAAATGTAGGGGTCTCTGAAGTGCAAATGAGGGTAAAGGGAAACACTGCAGCATAGATGAAACCTGACCCCATTCTAGCCATTTGCATTCTTAGTCACATGACTTCAAAAATCTCAAATGACGACATAGGAAGTCCAATAGTTATGTGATATAAACAACAAACTTCTTTATAACGTTGTTGTACAGAAATTCAATTATTTTAAATGAAAGTCAGATATATTTTGTAAAAACCAGCAATCTGGTCAGGTTGATTTATCAAGCAGAGAGCACATATCCAGGTGGTAGGCATGTGATACAACAAAACTCCAGATGTTATCTGAATATATAAATATGGAGAATTTTGTGTTCTTTCATTTTTGTATTTTTATTACAACCTGTATACCACTTTAATTTAATATTTTTTTAATTTTAGTTGTTAGATTTGTGTACTCATGCAACTATCACGAGTACCAGGTCACATTTCATTAATGACATTTTATCTTGTCTTTTAGCTGATTAAAGACATAACAACTTCTAAGAAAATAAGTAATTTTCATGTCAATTTCATGCACATATCACTCGATCTAACAACATTTAAAGTTTGCTAGGCCATCTGGTAAGTGGCTACACTTTGCCACGACCATGTTGGCCTCTTGTGATGCTAGACTGGTTTTCATGCCTTCAATGTAAGGAAAGATACGGATATCAAGCTGACTTTGAAAATAAAAGTCTACTAGACGAATCTAATCCACTGGGCATTTGGACTGACTCAGTGTATATGTGTAATGCAAGCAACCAAATGATCCATACTGCACTCTCCGAAGATTCTGGGTAAAACTCAATAAATTTAACTCATGATCAGATAGTTATGACTCAATTACATGAAGTGGTGGCAGAAAATTCTCAGGTTTTTCCTGACTTTCATCAATATTTGTGAAATTCAAGGACTTTTCACCATTGGGAAAAAAATGATAATTTCTCCTGACTTTTTTTCGATTTCCTGGTACCATGGCAATACTGTCTTTATTACGACAAAAAATAATAAAGTAAAAACATTCCTACATGTATTCCTTCAACAATATCAGTATTTAATTAATGGTGAATTGAATTGGATAAATCATTCCATAAACACATTTTCACAATCCAGCCCCATGATCCCACAGAAATGTAGCATTTAAATGAGGGCACTTTTACAAAAAGTACACTAATCAGTGCAAGACAATCTAATTTTATGCAAAAATGAATCACTGGAAACATATATGAATAACTCAACACTGAGAACACTACAGTTCAGTTACAAAATTTTATGAATATATTTTTGATCAACAATCTACATTTAAAATGAATATTTCCTGCCATTTCTTATCACTATTTGATTTAACATC
Source organism: Sinohyriopsis cumingii (assembly GCA_028554795.2). Taxonomy (NCBI): domain Eukaryota; kingdom Metazoa; phylum Mollusca; class Bivalvia; order Unionida; family Unionidae; genus Sinohyriopsis; species Sinohyriopsis cumingii. Next base: position 2,462,234 of record JAPYKE020000126.1, on the reverse strand, counting down.
CGAAAATTCAGCAATGTCAAAAAACTGACCAATAACTGAAAAAAATAAGTTACATTTAGCTCAACATGATGGCATTTAAAATTCCAGAGCTTTTCACAGACTGTACTGCCTCAAATTTTGAGCCTTAAACTTGAAGTGTTAATTTTGTAAGTATGTCAGAATGAGATTCTCACTTCTTATACAGCTGTACCTCCTTATAATGTCACTCAAAATGTATTCTACAGCTGTACATCATTATGTGATTCAAAATGTTTTATACAGCTGTACCTCATTATAATGTCACTCAAAATGTATTCTACAACTGTACATCATTATAATGTTATTCAAAATGTTCTATAAAGCTGTACCTCATGTAACTCAAAATGTCTTCAATAGCTGTCCTTCATCATAATGTTACTCAAACTGTCTTTTATAGCTGTACCTCATTACAATGTTACTCAAAATGTCTTTTACAACTTTCCTTCATTATGATGTTACACAGAATGTCTTTTACAGCTTTACTTCATTATGATATGACTCGAAATATCTTATACAGCTGTACCTCATGTCATTATAATGCGATTCAAAATGTTCTATACAGCTGTCCTTCATCATAATGTTATTCAGACTGTCTTTTACAGCTATACCTCATTATGATGTGACTCAAAATTTATTACAACTCTCCCTCATTATAATGCAATTAGTAATGCTATGAACTCCATGACCAAAGTCATGCCAAAAGTATAATAACATGAAGGAAAACACATTCAAGTTTAGTGTTGTATCTTTATTTCCTTTTCAAAACACCAATTTTAAAAACGAATTCATCATTCCTTCTAAACTGAGGTCAATGACAGCATGGTTTAACATGGTCTTAAATAAAGGTGAAAAAAATCATTCAAATTTTGCTGAAATTTTAAAAATAATGCATACAACCTGTAGAAGAATGATTGTCCCACCCAATAAATTCAAAATGAAATTGGATGATCCAATTGGAACACAAAAATGGCTTGGATTGTGAGAGGTAAAATTTACAATGTTATCAGTGCAGCAGCAAAGCTTAAAAAACTAGCAACAACTGGCAAGGGGAGGTAATGGGCGAGAGTTATTGCCCTTTGTCTACACGAGATTGACAAAAAAATAGATGATTATTGTTTTTTTAGTAGGGATGGATTCGTGAGGTAGCAAGCTAATATTTTTCCTATCAGGAAATGTGTTTGAAGGATAAATTAATACATCAAGATAAATAGAAATATTGATTTAAATTTGTTTCAAATATGTTCCTCCACATCCATTGTGTAATGTGATGCATGACCAGCAATAAGAATACATGAAAACATTATTAAATGAAAAACTCCTTAAATTAAAAATGTAAATATCTGTCTTAACTAATACGCATGAATTTTATTATTCATAATATTATTTCTCTCAGGTAATGACATTACATCATTTGTTACCCAACAGAAATAAATCCAAATCTTGAATGGATTAAGCATGCACAAAGAATTAACACATATGATTATGATATTAATGAATTATCAACCGATAAATAGTACACTATTACACTGTCTGAAACAGACTAGGAATACAAAATATTTAGGATGGCATCAAACCATTTAAAAGACCAAACAATCCTGAAAATAGCATCAAATTTTAGTAAGATTTGCTTACTTAAAACAAATAAAAATTGATTTTGTTGTTGTTGTTATTGGGTTTAATGCCATTTTTCAGCAGATTAACTGGTGAAAGAAGAACCCAGGAAAAACCATTGAAGATCTGGAAGATTTTGCAATCTTTCTCACAATCCCACACTGGCTGAGCCTGAGACTCGATCCCATGCAGAAAGAGGTGAGATGGCAGTGTTCTGTAATGGTGAACAATTTAGACAACTCAGCCACGTGGGGCCCCAAAATAAATTTTGAATAGCATTATGCCAAATTTTTTTTTTTACCCATAACTTCCATCTGTATCCTACATTCTGCAACTGTTTCTCCCCACCCTCTTTTACCTTTCCACAGGTTGATTGTTTATATACCTGGACTATGTTTCCAATATAATCGATATTTGTTTCCAAAATGAATCTTTCCAATAATAAAAATCAACTTCTCAACTCTTAAGAAAATCAAATAATAATACTTAATTTTTATAGACCAATAAAAAATTGTTCAATATTAAGCATACAGAATTCACTGTTGTATTTAACACCTTAGAACATTTTGGATTGAGATTTGATTGTTCACAGATACACATAGAAGGAATGTGAAAAGGGAATTTGACTTAATGCCTATGACATTGTGTCATTTAACCAACTGGAAAGTGTCAAACATGTTACAACATATGACAGCTCCCATGATGGTTTAAATGTATGCAATATTTAAGCAACATTTAGCTATATATGGATAATGAATTAAAAAATTAGGTAAATAACAATAAATCAAATTCATTACTATATCTTCATCTATGAATTACTGTAACTTAATAAATGATGTATAAAAATGTTAATCTTTATTATCAAATTACTACATATGACCACTGCAAGGTTATAAATATCAGTGTTCAAAAAATCCGATAGCCTGACTCCCAGGGCAATTCTAATTTTTGACTGGGCCTGTCCTGTATTCTAAGTAAGGTGTCCATCAGGCATTTTTTATTAAAAATTACTTTGCCTGATGAAACTTTGATTGTGCTGATAAGTGAGTAGCTGTATTTTCAAGATGTCGACATACCTACCATAACACAGCGCAATCAAAATCAGATCACCACTGTCCTACGTGAAATTTTAATCAGACTGAAACATGGCATGCATGCAGAAATACAATTTTGTACTCCCAAAACCCCTTACATAGCAATGTTTTGAGAAAACACAATTTTCTGCAATCTTCCACACACAAAAAACACCACTTTCAGTGTGTGCCCATTACATGTAGCATGTATAAACAGCCATGATTGGAGCCAATGTATAACTATCCCTTGGGCAGTTTAAACTGGGGCAATTAATGGCAAAGAGGTCATGTATAAGCCATATTACTTAACTGGCTGACAATAGCTAGTGAAATGTGTAAGAGGGCTGCAGTGGGTGATCCTACTGTGCTAATTTGCTTAGGTAAGATCTAAAGTGGAACAACCCATTATAGGTAAATTGAAGAGATGCCAGATGCATGTATAAAAACAAAATTTACGACATATTATTGCCTTGAATTAGAATGTTTAAGCCATATGTATTATATTTTTGACAAGTTTGTGAACAGTGGTAACATTTCTCTGAAGTCTGATTTTTCTTATTGCATATAGAATGCAAAGCATGATCATTTCAGTTGTTGGAATAGTGTTCAAGTGTAATTCATTTTTTAAGCTGATTTAGTAAGCAATTAGCTATTAGCAAAGCCCAATAAAAATTTCAGAACTATTGGTTGATGTAATTTTACTTAGTGAAGTACACCAGCATAGCAGCGAACACTAATGACACTTTTAATTACATTCAAACCCCATTGAACCCTATCGAATTTATATTCAAATTGTAGCAGCTGCAATATTATGTGACAATATTTTTTAAAAAAGTGAAGTTTTGGCATGTGAAAATTGAAGTCTGGCCTTGTGGAATTTCAGTCAGGGCTTGTGAGTTTATTAAAGTCACCAGCACAGGGCCTGAGTTTCAACATATTTTTCTTTGAGCAATGAAACATTATGTAAATAATGTTATAAGATTTATTTATTTTCTCAATTTTGCAACAATTGCAAAGATTTGCCAATGCCAAGGAAACTAGAAATGTGATCATGAATAAGGATGCTCAATCACAGTGCCTGAAAACTGACATAAATGCAAAACCATTGGACAAGATTATACTGTACCACTGCCATGATTCTGAATATTGAAACAACAATTTATGTTACCAACACCTACCAATAAGTAGCCCAGTCTATCTGACAAGTGAAAAGAACTCCATCACCTATCAATAAGCAGTCCAGTCTACCTAACAAGTGAAAAAAATTTCATCACCTACCAATAAGCAGTCCAGTCTACCTGACAAGTAAAAAGAAATCCAACAACTACCAATAAGCAGTTGAGTCTACCTGACAAGTAAAAAGAATTCCAACACCTATCAACAAGCAGTCCAATCAACCTGACAAGTGAAAATAAATCCAACACCTACCAACAAGCAGTCAAGTCTACCTGACAAGAAAAAGAATTCCAACACCTACCAATAAGCAGTCCAGTCTGCCTGACAGCTATAAGTATTGAAATAATTCCTGTACGCTTTTCTTCTGTCGTTGATCTGGCAACTTCTGCTACAATTACTGCTTCGGCACCACCACTAATGCCTGAAAGAAATAGACAAAAACTTATTTTTATTTCTGAAAGGCTTTAATCAGATGTTTGGCAATTCAAGTCATCTAACAAAAACATCATCATCATCAACACCTCAAGATCATTTATCATTTTAATAACAGTAGAAGGGATGTAGCACTGATAGCAGTATTAGGTGAAGAAGTCTAAGTGCTAGTAGCAGAAATACAGCACTGACAGCAGTATTAGCTGAAGCTGTCTAAGTGCTAGTAGCAGAAATATAGCACTGATAGCAGTATTAGCTGAAGATGTCTAAGAGCTAGTAGCAGAAATATAGCACTGATAGCAGTATTAGCTGAAGATGTCTAAGAGCTAGTAGCAGAAATATTGCACTGATAGCAGTATTAGCTGAAGATGTCCAAGAGCTAGTAGCAGAAATATAGCACTGTTGTATTAGTAGTTACTGTAGTAAATGTAATAGTAAGTTCTTGTGTTGTTAGTGTTTTTCCATGCATAGTTTCTACACAGATAATCCAAGATAAAGACTTTTGTAAGAATGTAAACTGGTGCCCCAAATGTGAAAGAATAACACTACAGTATGGTATGTGCTAATTGCCAATCTGGTCTTGTTGTATCTATCCCTATAATAAGATGTAACAAAATATAATGCAAATTATTATTTCTGGAGACCAAAAAAAAAAAACCAAATCGAGATGGATAGTATTAAAAAGATGTTCCTGAGAACACTGTAATTGCCAAAAACTACCACATGGGTTATAGGACAGAGCATATTTCATGGCAATATCATTCTTGTATAATTGGTACTGATTAACTTGCTTTTTACCCTGTAAAGTCAAATGGTTTACCAGAACATTTGACATGTGCCATGCTGTTGGTGAATGGGGTGTGTTCAACAACGAATGTCACATGCATGCTATATTTTGAGTAATTTAACAATTGCACTAAAAGAAAAAGAAAAGCATATTCAACATAAATTAAATTACATTTTATTTTTGGCTTTTAACCTTCGAGGCCACAGATAAATTCAGAAATCTTACACACTATACAAAAGTCATCTACCAAGTTTGCTGGCTGCACCATGAATGTTACAAAACTTTGTGCTTACAAAAAGTATAATGGACTAGTATGAAATTTAAGTATTAAATAACCTTTGCATGATTTTCTTTTCAAAAGATATTGAATTGTATGATTCAATATGTTTTCCACTAACTGAATGCTGTCATGCACTTACTGGGTGCTGTTAAGATAATATAGGATCCAATAAGTTTATTGCTAGGCAACATGTCTATAATGACAAAACAAATATATACAATTATGTTACCTCATATAATAAATTTATGTGCAATTAAGTTAACATTCTATTCAAATAAACAAATTTGCCTATTATTTTGTGAAAAGTGATTTAAATGTTTTTTATTAAATGAGCATATATATATATATATATATATATATATATATATATATATATATATATATATATATATATATATATATATACAGTGGAGCCTCGTTAATCCGGACACACATTCCCAGTGAATATGTCCGGATTAACAAGCTTTCCAGATAATTGAATCATGCACATTTTTATTTTACGATGTCATCACACCGTATACATGTACATGTATATGCTAGCTGTAATTGTACTGTATATTCAATAATAGTTGAAATAAATTAATGAATACTTCTACTGACGTGTGTTTATTTCATATTATTATAACATGCGATTGTACATACATGTACAGTAAATATAAGTTTAGACAATGAACACTTTGTTCATGTCGACACTCTCTGCTTCTCCCTCGTACAATTTGCCTTTGATGCCCCGCCGATTCTTGGAATTTTGTAGCCAACCACGAGAATAGGCAAAGTCAGTGATGCCGAGGTGGTCTCCGAGTATCTTTGCCTTGGCAATGAGCATTTCATTGGTGAAGGCGGCGTGGTGGGTCCACATGTCTGAGAACCACAAGAAGACGGGCATCATCGACTTGTTGATATTTGGCATGGTGAGCGCGAGTTAGGTCTGCTGAGTCGGCAGGTATGGAAAATCATTTGCCCGTGGGTTTTTTTATGATGTCCGCAACTGTCGACATGACAATGACTAAGGATGAATAAACCATAATATGCTGGTGTATATCTTGAATGGTAGCTTTTGGGTGATCTTTGTGCTGGCAAATCTTTTTTATGCTGGCCGGTATCTCTACTCGTCTACGCTTGCTTGATGGTGTCGCCATAATATATGTAAAATGTACAACAAATACAAACTGATATCTCACATTACGGTAAACTAATGAAATGCAGTCATTTCTATTAGTCGTATTTTACAGCTGTTATTGTTGCTAATGAGCTGATAACTGATGTCCACATTTTATTCTGATATGAAGCCCTATACTGTCCACAGCTTAAATCAATTAACTGTATTTGTACAGCCATCAATAAACTATGACTGTTACATACAACTGGTAAACAACAAAGAGGCTTAATAACACATTTAATTTATTTACGATATGTTAAGTCAAAAAGCGTGGACAATTTGATCCCAGTGTGATTATTTAATTATTAACACCCCCGTCGGCGACTAGCTAAAACAGACATTGTTTATACAATTGCTGGTTACAACATGGTCATGCTACCTAGTTTTTCCACACACATGATCACATGATTAATGGATAACTTTAACATACCACTAGAATTTTAACAATCAGAGATTGATACATTGGCACACCTCCAAATTTGCGTAGGTGAATCTGTATTATCTGACTGACTGTATTTTCATACACGATTTTTCTATTTTTCTTATTTTTGGACAGATTATTTCCGGATTATCGATACAAGTTTTAAAGTAATTTTACACTTTGGTCCCCGATTTTGATTTCCAGATCCGGAACACGGATTTCTTGATTAACGGAGCAAATTAACGTTTAGGAATTCCGTTCCCATTGAATTATGTCCGGACAGCGAGGTTTCCGGATAAATGGATAAATGGAGTCTGGATAAACGAGGCTCCACTGTGTGTGTGTATGTATATATATATATATATATATATATATATATATATATATATATATATATATATATATACACACACACACACACCAACAAGAGTTCAGGAATCCAAGATAGGACCACCAGAGTTTTAAACTACTGGTTTACCTATGTCAATATGATCATCCATGCAGAAGGAGCTGCAATCACATGGTTTCAAGATGGCCATCACAGTGGTCATTATTGGATGCAATACTGGCACAATTTTCAGTTACAACCAACTAGATATTTTTATATGGTTCTTTTCATGAAAAGCCCACATCAATATAACCATCCATTCAGAAGCTGTAGCAAGGTGGCCACAATATTAGTCTAGCCACTGACTCAATCACAGATGGACGGAGGTAAGATGTGTGAGTGATAAGTAAAGGCAGGTGCCTCAGACTACTCAGCTCTTCATTTAGGACCACCTAGATATCATATGAGGTCTTTTGCTGTAAACACCAGGTCAATATTACCAACCATCCAGAAGGAGTAATGATATTATTTGCAATATGGCCACCATGGAAATCAGATCCACATAATTTTTATTATGACCAACCATAAAAAGTCTTTTGGTGAAAACCCAATGTAAATATGACTTCCTGTTTATGAACTTTGGATAGACATAAGGTGGCACTCTACAGTTTCATATTTTGCATAGGGTTAGGATTTTAAAGAAAAAGAATTTCCCCGGCTTTCCTCACTGGTTATACTGGCTATTTAAAAAAGACCTTGTATATCTTAGGTATAATTCAAAGAACCTTTAATTCCCTTTATTTTGGTGTATGATTGATGGGTGTACTATGGGTTATAGAGTATACAGCTTGGCCTTACTTCAAATGTGTACCTTTCAAAAAAGTGCTAGCTCTACTTGGTCATTTTCACTTCCTGAACTTCAGAAGTAAATTGTATAAAAAAAAGAGCCGATCACTTTTTTACATTTTATATATTTGGCAATTCATTCATTGCACTTTCAGAAGCTGGTATTGTCTAGTCTGGCAAAATTCATTTTCCCTATTTTAATAGTTGCTATGTATAGTGTACTTTAGACTAATTCAGGCTGATTTTTTAACACAAGTGAGCAGTCATTTTAGTTAGCAGTGTGCTTAAATCATGTAAAATTTCCAAAAGTACAATATCCAAAAGAAATATCATCCACATTACATTAATGTAGCATAGAGGTATGCCAACATTCTCTCCACTGTGCATGTTTTAAATGCGAACTACTTCACCTTACATATGTCACTCTCTCAAAAGTACATATTATCTGGTGAGTGCCCCCTAACCAAATTGTAAAGATGGCTGCCCTGTGCCTACACTGGATGACTGGTTGGTACTATTCTCATTAAAGACCAAGCAGACATCATAAGACAACTCATGATGAAAGTCTCATGTCAATATAGTCATCCTTCTAAGAGGAAAACTAACTGTAAAGCTGTACCGATATGACTTTTTGCCGATTATGCCGATACCATGTATAGTCAAATACTAAAACTGGCGATACCGATTATGAGACCAATTATTTCATTATTTGTTTTATAACAATGACTGGTTCAGAAACATAAACCTATTAGTGTAATGCAAGCAGGTATTTTGCCGTGTGAGTTATAACAAGGTTGTTTATTTGGCAAGAAATTTGAACTTCTGTATATAAAAAAACAGAAACTGGATAAGAAGTACATTGCTATTTATAGAAAACAACGATCACACAAACATAGAACTTGAAAAACCTTAAAACTAACACTGATAAAGCTTATGGTTTGCCAATTCAAGATATAAAATGAATGAAAATGTGTTAAGCTAGTCTTTTAACTTACGTTCAATGATGCAGGTTGCCATTACTAGATTTCAATAAATGATTAAACAATATTAATAATGATAGCCCAATAATAATCAAAATTAATAATATGCACACTTTAAGACTAAAGTTAAACATCACTGTTCGCTAGCTGCAGCTAATACTGAAAACCTAGCTGAGGTACTTTGTATTTAAGCAACAGTAACATTTCTCCCTCCTTGCCAAGTAACAATCCACAGCAATCTCAAAAAATCTGCCTGTGCCACTAAACAGCTGCTCACTCAAAACGCTTTAAGCTGGTGTAGAAAAATAGCGTCTAGCTAATTTGGCAAAGTAGGGGAACTGAAACCTGTGAGTGTTCCACCTGCCGTATATGTCTTCTCGTGGCAACAGAGGGCTGGCCAGATACAATTCAATCATTGTGTCACCAGCATCATCTACATGGGTTGTTTAGCTGATGGTACAGGCAGGTTTGTCACAGGCCACAGAAAACAAACCCCAGAGATGCAACATTGATGGTCCAGTGGCGATTCTTTCAGTTGCAGTTTTTCTTTTTTTGGGTCAGGGGTTCCTCCTGCTTGTAAGCTGATGCAACTATGATGCATTCTGCTCTAAGCCATTCTTTGGATCTGATCACAAGTAATTCTTCGCTGAATAGGTGATGTTTGAATTATGGATCCAAGATGGTGGCCAAGACAAGCTTCTTGTTGCTGGCAACGTCAGCAAAGCGTGTGTTCAGTTATGTCAACGTATCACGGTGCATTGTCTGAATACCTCGACTCATTTCATGGTCTCTAGCCAGCAACATTCAGAGCATTTTCAGCATAGGAAGAATGATGGATACTGATATTTGGCTATCACTTACTTCCTTGGTAATGTCCGCGAATGGGCCTAGCGTATCCACAATATTATTAATCAAGACCCACTGTTGGGCTTTTAGGCAAGGCAGGTCACAGAGATTAGCATAAGCCCCTCACGACATGTTTTTTTTTCTTCATATAACAAAACCAACATACTGTATGTAGAATTCCAGTATGTCTGGACATCCTGGATGAGTGTCTTATGGGCAACCCCAAATTTTTCCAGCTGCTCTTTGAGCTGCCGTTGTGCCAAGATTTGTGACATGTTGCAACAGAATGCCATCACTGACAACGAGCTGCAGCGCGTGTACAAAACAGCTGATGCTGTCGATTTCAGCTATATACATTACTTTAACCATGTTTGCACCTCCATCACACAGAAGAACATGGATATGAGTTTTGGGAATGTTGTATCTATGTGTTGGTGTCTGCCCCCTTGTATCCCACTTGTAAGGACATTAACACAAAAGTTAAAGTGACAATAATGCTATCACCACTGATGCCATCATGCCACAAAAGTGTTAACTATGGTTTGCGATGCTTACAGAGTTGTGACAATAAACAATGATTCAGACTTTTACCTGTAACAAGCCTGCTACCCAACAAGAACCACTTTGAGATTCCTATGAAGTACATGAAATTCCCTCCAACTTCACATACAATTCCAAACAGCAAAATCAACTTTGGCCTGCGGCTCACATCAGACCATCTGCAAAACAAGACGCAGAACCAGGATAAGTATGATGCATTCTAACATTTAATAGGCTTTAATTTTGAATAATGATGCATCGTTTATACAATCTTGAAGGTGTTAAGCCAAAATGTTTTCTGTAAAATTTGCTTAACTTTTGTTAACTGGCTTTTTTAGAAGAAGTCATATAGAAGGTGTTTTTAATTTTAGCAACAATGGCCATTTTGTATCAAGAATCTGCATCTTGCCTGAATTATTTTTGCCAAATTGGTTAAGTTCTGTAAGCAAATTTTTAGAAGTCATTTTATATTTGTTTTTTATTTAGCAATGTGGCCAAATTACAGCATATCAACATTAGTGTTCAAAACATAAATGAAAATCAGGTCAGGAGTTGCCAAATTTGGTCAAACTCTGTTCTAAGAAGCTGTTGGATGGTTTTTCAATTAAATCATTTAAAAACAAATTTTAAAAGCCTTTTATGCCAGTCAACTTTGACCTAATTCTGATGGTGCTTTGTGAGTAGCTGTTTAAAGACTAAGTACCGAGTAACTTTGATAATGGATCATTGATACCAACCTGAAAGGCCTTTTTGCTTGCTGTGAAATTTGATCAAATTCTGTACAGTGGTTGACATAGAACCATGCACTCAATAACAGGATGTAGAAACACTCATAACTATTGAAATTCATTTAAATTTGCATGTAGATTTACGGAATAAATAAATAAATTTACAAAAATAGCAGTTTGTATATTGAGTGGACTATGTGGTCAGGAGTCCACCTGATCAGTAAAATGACTGGATGCTCAGATTACTACACAAATACATTTAAAGCAAGCATGTAGATGATCCATCCTGCAATTGTACCTCAACTAACTGAATTCTGGTACCAAATTTTTTTAAAACTTCAGTTCAATTACAAGGAGGTGGAGGCAAACTCTCCTGACTGCGAGGGTGTCCGAGTCACCTGTTGTCCCTGACTGCTTTTGGTGTAACTCATTAGAGGGAATAATATGGGTTGATTTGTTTGTTCAACTGTTTACTGTATTATGTCAGCATGCAGTTTATATACCCCTTTCTCGCCAGTGTAGCTACTTGTAAGGTCATGTGACTTGTATTGTTGCAGTTATAGCATCCATACCACTGTAAAAATTCAGGTCTGTTTAGTCAATTATTAAGAATTAGTCAAATCTGTACTGAACAACCAGACTTCGAAAAACATGCCTCCTTTTTAATTCAGTGTTATGAAAGAAGGCTATCCAGCTATGATTCTAAGAGGCTTTTCAAAAGCAAGCAGGCTAGATTGTTCAGAATTACTAAAACTGATATTAAAAAATTCAGTACATTGAAATGCGGTACCAACTATCTTCACATATGATAAAGATAATTATTCCTCAAACATGCAATCGAAAATCTCTGGCCTATTATCAAACAGTCTCCCAGAGATTTTCCATGATCAACTGATTTTTGCACAGAGGACACTGTAAACTCAGTAACTAATTAAAAAGAGCTAAGTTTTCTAGCAAACATCCTGGTCTTACTATAAAAATTTTGGCAAACAAAGTGTCAGACTGCGAGACCAATAACTGTAGTTTCTGTAGTAGAATGGATAGATCTAAAATCTTTACAAGTTCATTTACTAACCTCAAATACAAATCAAAACTTAGAGGACACTGTACCACACATAATGTCATCTATTTACTCACCTGCACAAAATGTGGTAAACAAAATATAGGTAAAACAAAAAGTGAATTCCAAGTGAGAATAAAAGAACACTTGCGGGATATCTGTAATCATAAAGATTCCCCAGTGTCTAAGCATTTTAATCAATCTGACCACAACATAGACTATGTCAAATATCAGATAGTTCTTGTTGCTGCTGTAGGGTTTAACGCCATTTTTCAGCACACGATAGGCTATACATGGCGGCCAGTATTAATGGTGGAGGAAGAGCCCAGGAAAATCCCAGAAAGAACCACCGACCCTCGAGAAGCTACTGACAAGCTTTCTCACATACCCAGATTGGCCGAATCCGAGATTCGAACCTATGCAGACAGAGGTGAGATGGCAGTGATCCATAATGGAGAGCGCTTTAGACCACTCGGCCACTCAGGGCCCCAATATCAGATAGCAGAAATTGTTTAACCTGATTCAGAGTTCTCCAGTAGCACTTTCTTTAGGAAAGATAGAGAACTTTATTGGATATATCAATTACAAACTCTACATCCAGTTGTGATTAACATCTTGGTCTAAATGAGAGTTTTTAACTCCGTTCAATTACAACTCTATTACGTACCTTTATGCAATCAAGTCAAAGCTAAACATTTTTATTATTCCTCAACTTGGATAAATAAAATAAAGGTCTTTTCCCAGTGAGGAACAATCCTGTTCTTTCTCACAACTTTTTCATAGTTTCCCAGAAGTGTGGAAACCTTGCATTTTTGACACAGTTAGTTTCCCTGTGAAATTCAACTTTCCATGGTTGGAAAGAATTTGAATAAAGTAAAGTTGTACACAGAGACTTGTAATAATTACTAGTAATAGTTTTTTTTACAAGTGCCTATGGTGCATTATGTACTTGGTGTAGAGATTATGGGAGGAAGAATTCTAGGTCAACATTAGTATCACTAACTTACAAAGTTCAACTTTATCCAGTCATGAAATCAACCAATAACACTGCATTTGCCTGTGCTTTTCTGATCAGTAACATTAATATATAATACTATCATTCTTCATGCTTGTTGGTACAATAATGCAATGCAGTATAATAAAGAAGTTAATGAAATAATTACAATTTACTGTATTCCCCACCACAACAGTAGTGTGGGCACATTTTTACCCCTTGTCCTGACACAGTTTGGCATTTAGGTTATTTCAGGAATTTAGTGGGGTATCTGTGTTCCATGAGAATGTTTCTAGTTAAACAACTCATTAAGTCCTGATTTGGGATTCTATTTTATAAGATGGGACTCCCAACTTTTTCAAGTTGGGAGTCTGGGACTTCCAGCTAGAAAGTCCTTGACCACTGAAACATGCATATAAACATGAAATGCCATCAACTGATCACTTTTATACACTTTTTCTTGGAAAAATAAACATAAAATAAACATATACCAAATTTATTCCACAACAATAAGTTACATGTATATGTAAATGTCTACTTGCCTTCCCAGAATAGGTCCTGCAATCATGGCAGCGAAACTGAAGGCTGACAAAACCATGCCCAGGAAATACTCCTCTGCTCCAAATCTTCCACTCAGGTACAACCACAGGGATGGCAGGATCACAGCTGCAATGCAAAAGTTGTGAATTATGACACACAACATGGAGAGAAGACTTCCACAGTTGAAGGTAAGATAAATCACTACCATTTCGTGTAGATGCAATATAAAAATAATAATCTGACCAGCAAAAAATATTTTGCTTATTGGGATTTCTTTACTCTGCAATAATTATATATAGTCGCTCGTACACTAAGTCCATGTACAAACTGCACAGACCCCGATCTGCCATCACATAAAGCACTTCAGATCTTGTACTAATCAGTAGTTCAAACAGCAGAGACCCTGATTCACCAGTGTATGATGTGATGGCAGATAACGGTCTAACGTGTTTGCAGCTGAACAACTTTTAAGCAATCATATACTGTATTGAGGAAGCAAACTGGAATGTATCAAAACCTTTCATCATCTACTGCAATGTGTTGTTGAGGATCACACTTTACATGCATTGCATGATAAGACTTTCAAGTCTTGCCATAATACATACACTTTACATGCATTTGCATGATATGACCTTAAAGTCTTGCCATAATACATACACTTTACATGCATTGGCATGATATGACCTTAAAGTCTTGCCATAATATATACACTTTACATGCATTGGCATGATATGACCTTTAGATCTTGCCATAATATATACACTTTACATGCATTGCATGATATGACCTTCTAGTCTTGCCATAATACATACACTTTACATGCATTAGCATGATATGAACTTCAAGTCTTGCCACAATACATACACTTTACATGCATTCACATGATATGACCTTCAGGTCTTGCCATAATACATACACTTTACATACACTTTACATGCATTCACATGATATGACCTTCAGGTCTTGCCATAATACATACACTTTACATGCATTCACATGATATGAACTTCAAGTCTTGCCATAATACATACACTTTACATGCATTTGCATGATATGACCTTCAGGTCTTGCCATATTACATACACTTTACATGCATTCACATGATATGACCTTCAGGTCTTGCCATAATACATACACTTTACATGCATTGGCATGATATGACCTTCAAGTCTTGCCATAATACGTACACCTTACATGCATTGGCATGACATGACCTTCAGGTCTTGCCATAATACATACACTTTATGTGAGGGTTGTTATGGTTGGATTGGGGTGGGGTGCTCCCAAGATTTTATCTAAACTATTATGGAAGTCCCACCCAGGCTCAATTTGGGTCGGAAGTTAAATTACTGATAGACAGATGTACAGCTCCGAGCCCCAAATCAGTAATGCAGATGGTTAAATAATTTATTATACAAAAAAAGTCAAATTCAACGAATAACAATTTAATAACAATTCAATAGTCAAATGATTCATATTTCCCAAGTACTCTCCTTCTGCTCAACCCTGTAATAGTCTATTGCATCGCTTGATTAGTAGTTGTGAAATAGATTTCCACCTGTCCTTGTATTCTACTCATCTGTGTATTCTCCTATTCCTCCCAATTCCTTCTCTTCCTCACAACTTTCTCCAAATTCCTTCTCCTCCTTGACTTCCCTACACTTCTCCTCCTTCTCCTCGACTCCTTTTCTCCTACCCCACCTTCTATACACCTTCTCTCCACTGACTAGACATTGGTCGACTCCACAACTACTCTGCTAGTCTCACTTCCATCTCCATCTCTTGAAAACTCGGGACTCAACTGAACTGGAAGTTCTGTCCCCTAAAAAGCTTCCTGTGTAAACACAAGGACAAAACAATATTTTCCTTAGCCCTCTCATCTCTCACTACACCCAGCCTATCATTAGATAACGGCTATTAAATTTCTTCAGTCACACCTTCATTTATGTTGAAATACTCATACTTTCTTGTATGGTAAAACAACGCCATAATAAAAGCACGGTATCAATTACTTCTCATACATACATCAATAAATTGTGTCACGTCAGTACATATTCCTAATCCCATTATACTAAACAATATCACAACAATCAGACGCATTTCTTTACATTACAACTCATACAAGGTACAAAAATATTCAAATAGTTTTTATGCCAGAATGCTTCTAGTCATATGTAATCCAATCTGTCCAATCAAAATTTAATCCAATTCTGTCAAATCAACATTAATCAAATTTTGTCCAGCAGTTTTGGAATGGACAACTGTTTTGGGTTTTTTTAAACCTAATTTTACATATTTTGGTTGAATCTGATGATTGATTAACCTCATTTTTAAAATCTGAAAGGTATTCATGCCAGAATGCTTTGTGCCAAATTTATTTGAAACTGGTCTGGAATAGAACAGAAATAAAACATAAAATTACAATAAATAGGTCCATTGCGCAAAGTATGCAACTATTTAATATTAATAAACCTCCATAGCTTTAGGCTGAAATAACTGGTCTTAACCATATAATTAATCCATGCACCCACCCATCATAAACTAAGAATCCCTTTGGTCATACATGTATAGTTCAAGCTGTTACATAAGTCAAGACAAATGATGGGAAATACATTGATAAGCAAGCATAAGTTTGATAAATATACATCAGATAACAATGCACTAAACTTTCCCTAATTGTCCATCTCATGGTGTCAGATTCTAAATACCATGAATACAATATTTTTTGTTCGTTTGTTTGCTTGGGATTTTTTAATGAAATAAAATCCATCATGATCAATGAGAAGTCAAATTTTCAGGAATATCTCACACACTTGGCAGTCCATATCAACGTTTTTCTACAAATTAAATTTATATTGCGATGGAAGTTGGAAATGCAGAAATCTTTTACAAAGGATAAGTATCTTGAATGAAACGAAGATATCTAAACATTTTGTTCAATATTAATATATTTTTATTTCTTCTGTTAAAGAAACTTACTTCAGTTTAATACAATTTCAGCATTCTCTGCTTCTATCACATTCCAGCCAAATGAAATGTAAATCACCAGAACTTGAAAACACGTCTATTTGCTTCTGTCAGGATTTTAATTTTTTTAGGAAATAAAATTCAGAGTAAGAAAAATCCATCTAAAGCAAAAAGGCTTTATTTTCTAGAAAAGTGCTGAAATGGGCTGCTACGTGAGTGAGATATTCCTGAAAAGTTTGTGTGATGTGTGTGATTTGGACTTTTTTTAACGTAGCTTCAACAATTTTTCAGTCATATCGCTACGATGTCTGCAGTGTGACAGTTTATAGTGATGTCTAGCACTGGGGCATCATGCTGCAGACATGTAGCATGATGTCCCACCCAGTCACATTATCCTGACACCAGGACGACCAGTCCTAACACTAACCTCTTAATGCTAAGCGCCAAGCGAGGCAGCTGTTAGTACCATTTTTGTAAGTCTCTGGTATGACTCGGCTGGGGATTGAACCCACGACCTCCCGCATCCGAGGCGGACGCTCTAACGACTAGGCCACCGGAGCGGTTCCTGAAAAGTTTACTTCTTGTTCCAATATTAGTTAACAAGGACAATGTTATTTAGGCAGTAAGACTGCGACCACAAAAAGCAAAGTATCATGGAAGGCATCTTTCGAGCTTAGGACTACAAATCATCATATGGTGCTCGAAAATATGTTACAAAGACAAAACTCCGTCAATCAAACACGCAAGATGTGCTAAATAGCGATTTAAAGTAACCCTTTGTTTTAAAAAAAATAATCATAAAGGAACTCTGTAATGAACATCATTAACCCACATGGGCTCGTACCATTGCTTATAACTTACCTATCATACATGTACTATATAATAACTACTAGTACATGTCACAGGTGCTCAACGCGAGCTTGATGTTGAGAAAAAAAACAATAATCTGAAGAAAAAAATCATACAGAGTGACAAAAATACCATAGATTACCCCCATGACCTGTTCTGACATAGGTCCCTCTCTATCATAATATATAAGAGAGAAAGTACGTAACTTCCAAATACTTCGTTTCACCCATGATCCTTGATTTTCCTTCTGCTATTTCTGTCTTTAAAGGTACACATCCATACTATATGGCTTGTTTTACTCCCGAGATATTTTTGTATTCATCAAGCTATCACTGACTTTTCTGCGTTGTACCAAACTGACGTTACGGGCTCTGAAATGTGCAATTTTTGAGAAGTTTTACTACTGAGACAAGTTCGAGCTCATGTGATAATATGTATAACCTTTTGATCCAATCATATTTCGGCATTGACGTGTGTGCCGCATAGTTTACCTATTTTGAAAATAGAGTTGTATGTATACGATGTATGTGCAGTGCAGAAGACAATGTCTAATTCTTGCATGGAACAGGATTCCTAAAGTTGAATCGAGTTAATGGTAAGTAAAAACTTACTTTTGCATTTACCACTGTTCTGAAATTCAAGAAGGGATGCATTGTAGATTCTCAAACATGGTACATGTAGCTCTTTTCACCAGTTTTCACATGTGCATGCACTTATCCCAAAAGACAAAATTTGCGAAAATGCACGTTTCGGTGTCCATAATTTCAATTTGGTACAATGCAGAAAAGTCAATGATGGCTTGGTGAATACAAAAAATATCTCAGGAATAAAACAAGCCATATAGTACGGACGTGTGCCTTTAAAAACGGAAATAGCAGAAGAAAATCGAGGGTCATGGGTGAAACGAAGTATCTGGAAGTTACGTACCTTCTCTCATATATTATGATAGAGAGGGTCCCATGTCAGAAGGGGCATGGGGATAATCTAAGGTATTTTTGTCACTCTGTATGATTTTTTTGCATCAGATTATTGTTTTGGGTTTTTTTTTCTCAACATCAAGCTCGCGTCGAGCACCTGTGGTACATGTATGACAGGTAAATTGTAAGCATTAACCCCGCTGTAAATTAAGTCTTAATTAGACAAAATTTACTTCTATACATTGCTACAATGCGATATCATTCATCTTATACCATATTCCATCCCGCCCATAAAGAAAAACAGTCCCAAAATGATGTACGTCCGCCGTCGTTTATATCGAATGTCTTTATCATCAGTATCTTTTTCTTTTCCAGCGGGATGTCGCCGATGACTAGTGTCCGAGTCCATTTCTCCAGCTATAGGATAACTAGGGCTCTTGCTAAAACATGCATGGATAGAATTAACGAAACGGAGGTTATCACCGGAACGGACTCGGAATTCTGCAAATGTTCAAGATGTTTGTGATCTTTATTATTTTTGTGTTAGAGTCTTTAACCACAGATGTATATAACTATAAGGTAATAAGTTTAGGATACTACAAAAAGATTTACTATTATGTTTGTGTTATTATTGTATTATTCTTTATGTAATATCGTTTTTAAAATCAAAAGATTTTTTTACTGATTTCTTAAGCAGGAAGCGTGTATTCGACTCGATAAATAGAATGTTTCTTCGTTTTTAATTTTTGCTATTTTAGGTGGGTGCGGGATGGATGGATGGATAGATAGGTATATTATGCTCAAGATAAGTATAATCATTAGGAATACAAATTCCGTCTCTGTTCTGGTCCCTTTCGGTACAAGAAAGGATGTTGTTGTAGGGCTTAATGCCATTTTTAGGACTCACGGTACTAATTCCACTCCAATGGTAAACATATGGAAACACAATCATATTCAAAATTCAATAACTTAAAATTTATCGGTGCTGATAATGACACCTATAATTTTTCGTGCACATCTAACCTTGGTGCAAGCTTATGTGTGGAGAACACCATATGACCCGCGGCAATTTGTTTACATACATGTGCATGAAACACGTGCTATTGATTCTGCTCCAAATGAATCAGGTGCTACTTTCAGTATTGAGTACTCCTGAGTCAAGCCTGTAAAAATGCTAAAATTGCATCAGTAGAAATTTGTCAATATTTTTTTTACATTACAAATAGGATAAGCTCTCAAAAGATATTTTTCCTAAAATTTTAATTTTCATTATTAACCAATTATGGACCACCAAACCTGTAAATACTCTATTATTTCTTACCCATTTCTAGACTGGTTTACAGTTCTTCCGTATAATTAGTACCGTGTGTCCTTTAAGCACACGATAGGCTATACGTGACGGCCAGTATTAATGGTGGAAGAAGAACCCAGGAAATCCCCGGAAAGAACCACCGACCCTCGAAAAGCTACTGGCAAGTTTTCTCACATACCCACATTGGCCGAATCCGAGACTCGAACCTACGCAGGTAGAGGTGAGCTGACAGTGATCCGTAACGGAGAGCACTTTAGACCACTCGGCCACTCGGGGCCCCAAGAAAGGACGTACAGTCAATTAAGAAATGAATTAAGCATCCTCAAACATGATTTAAACCAAACAATGGCTAGCGGGCCGGATCCGGATAAAGACTTGGATTTATCCGCTAATTGACAACATAGGGTGTGGTTTTAAAATAAATTCGCTTATCTGCACACAGATGACAATTATGTGTCCTTTATAGTTTCTACTTTTTTTTCCTGATTTTTACTGAACCTTTCACTATGTAAAAATCATAGTAAATTATATGTTAATCTAAAATAACTTCAAAGGTGAAGTTTATGTCATAGGTTGTCCGGCATTGTTTGAGAGGCTGGACTGTAAACAAAACACTGTGCAATGGGTCACAGGTTTCACTTCCGGAGCAGCATCAATGCCTCATTACTCATTGTTGACTGTGGTCATAATACACACAAACAACCGCACCACATTGCTCATATTCTAAAGAATAATCAATTGCCTTAAATTGATAACGAGAACATCTAAATCTAACGTTTGTATCATCACCAAAATGACACATGACAAATGCTCTAAAATAGACTTGAACTACTATCGTGGGAACTGAACCGGAAGTAATAATTGTCACCTGAGTCCTATCAGGCCAGTTTATTTATAGACAATTTTAGTAAAACTCTTTTATTTTTGCACGCCACACTTATTTCAACTTTTAAATGTAAAGTAAAAGATAAAAATATTAATTTATCTAAATAAATCACACATTATATATTATAGACTGGGTACTAATTATTTTCAGTAAGTATTCTTATACGTTATTGATGTTGCAGTATTTGTGAAATTCTGTCAGAGAAAATATATTTCAAAGTCAGCATGAAATCTTTATTCAAAATACACGAAGACATCTTTCTCGTTGATATTGTGCTTTTAGGTCATTTATACTGTTTATTATGGGTGCAAGCAGTTAATTTGTATTTATAATAGGGTGGTTACTTTTATCTGCTTGTGTGGCTTTTAGTAACTGTTTATAAACATAATTATATGTCATACTGCAACGATATATCAACTATCGCAATACGAAATAGAATATCAAAACTTTAAAAATAAGTTTGAAATGAAAACAACGGGGACAATTGTAAAAAATTTAAACTTCAATATCCAATATACAGTGGTAGAACAAAGAGCAATCTAACTATTGTTTATGTCAAGACTTTCTATGAACTCTATTTTCTATCAGTTGATGAACTTTTAAATGTTTTTTCTTTCTTAAAAACCCTTGAAACAAACGAGGAATATTAAGTTCGTTATTCAATAAAGACGCAGCTTTCAAACTACTACTGCACCAGAATTATAATTCTCGTTACAAGACTCCTCCAAGATCCCCGACGACTGACAAAATGGACATATTTACACCAATTTCCAAGACGAGAAAACCTTCTACACCATCAATCAATCAACCGACCGTATGGCTCATGTATTAACCGGTTGAGTTGTACATATTTCTAGCGAACTCTGTACATAGTGGTATTTTTTTCTTCTTCTTATTCTTCTCATTGGTCGATACGAGATCGAAGTCGTAACCTTGCCATTCTTCCAGAATTCATGACCCAGGTAAACACATTCAGAATATCCTCATGCGATAGAAAAGACCGATGACATTCAAAGTTACTGTGACGGCATATCGATTACCTTAAAATCTAATGATCGCTACATTTCGAACTCCGCAGGAAAGGGTTGATATTGATTTTATAAGAGAAGATCTCGCGGGCCTGCTATTTTATGGTTTTTTTTTCCGTCTACTTCTGTATATTTTCTGGGTCTAGTGGGTACGTACCATACACTATAGACAGTGTTACATTTCAAGTACAGTATCAAAGATCGCTATGTTAATTTCAAACTAGTCGTGTCTCACCAAAACCAAACGCGTGTGTTTTTGTCTTTGGTAAAGCAAAACTAACGCAGATGGATGTCGCAATAAGGTCGCTTTCAACGCGTTTGACAGGTCGGATTTGAAATGGTTTGGATTTCAGATTAGAATCATACTGGCAGATGAAGTACGGTGTGAATATGTGCCAGTGCCTAGCAAAGCGTTAGATGATAAAGTAGGTCTAATCGGTAAAATTGTTTTAGCAATGTGCGAAACAATACCAAAATGATACCAATTACTTTCTCAAAATTAAGAGATTGAATAAAGGAAAGAGCATCAAAATTTACTTTACAAAGCAACTTATTTCCTGGCATCATTCAGAAAATGTAATTATTACTCATATAGCGGTTATATTTATCAGACGGTTTAGTTATGGACGTGTATTACACAAAATACAAACTTACTGAACACTAAAATAATCCGAATTATGTTTTTTCTTTATTGGTCTTTCAAATTTTCATTCTATTTCATTTCGAAAGTCATACTTCTCATTCGAAAATAATTTATACAAGCCTTCGATTATAGTTTTTTTTCTTCATCTTTTTTTCGTTCTAATTTAAAGACGGCTATAAAAGATAGAGTCCATACTTAGAATAATTTCTTTCTAGACATAACAGGAGTGTAACGAAGTTTTCCATGGATTCTACAATGAAAATGGAGACCAGATGCCAGTTCAGAGGGGTACCTCGAGACCAGCTATTTAATTTTATATTGGTATTTGTGTTTGTTTCTTTTGGTTGGGAGTGGGGATGACTGAACTAGAGGGCCGCAAGGGTGAGTGTTGGAATTCTAACCTTGGATCAGCTTAGGTCGGCGTGCGCTTGATGTTGAAAACAGCAATAACCTAACGAGTAAAAATAAAAAATAGTATATTTTTTCTTGAGGTTATTTCTTTTCTAACATTGCGCTCGCGTCAGCAACATGTGCGATTGTGTGTCCTAGGTCATGGCACTTTACTCCAATTTCCTCTGCACTATATAACCTATTTGTGTTTATATTCCTTTAAACACCAAATCAACAATGAACAAAAGCCAACATAAAGGATGTTATCGATCACAATGGATTTTCTCGTGAAAATCGGAAACACGCAGGATGCCGATTATGGCCACCTTTTCCAGGTTATTACTTTGTGAATAGACTGCATTGGTGATTTTATTTAGGTATACCATGCTTGTTGCACACACACACACACACACACACACACACGGGCACCGCGAACGAACATATTTAGTGTTTACAAGATGCCCGAATCGGATTACTCATCGTTAAAAGTCACTCGAAGCGGATTTTCGCCCGTGGCTTATAATGCTGTTGATTGCGTACCGTTAACAATAGCAAATTGTACACCACCTATTTTTTTGTATATGAGCACTCCACGCCTAGAATTATGTCCAGTACTGTCATAAACGAACATTTGTCATCACGCCATTTCCTATCATGAACAATATCTTAGGTGTATTACTGATAACGCTAGTATCATGAGTCATTGAGAAGGCAAGGCATTATTTTTATCTGCCAGTGTGATATAAGTAAAGCCGAGATAGATGTCTCATTCATGTATATCAGTTTTAATAAAGGTCCTGCTGTTTGGTGGTTTTCTGCACATCAGCACGTGTAGGTAAGTTGGTTCCAAGGCAGCTGGAGTAGACATACCACGGAGACCACCCTGTCTATGTCTGTGGTGGTATTGAACCAGGGTCGCCCGCATAATTTTTTTGGGGGGGTGGGTGGGGTGGGGGGTTACTGTATTTGTCAGCTATTAAGTTTTAAGGATGTAGGCCAAAGCATGCTTGGAGTTCGGGCGCCCATGTATTGAACCCATAACATCTGGGCCGCGAGTAACACATGCCAACCACGCATTCGGACCACTTCAGCTGTTTCTTCCAGACATAAATATACACCTTTGATGTACGTTGGCGTAGTAATTTACAAAAACATAGTACACTTTGTTCGCCAGAAACATCTATTCAGACTACATCGGCTATTTCTGCGACTGAACTTAAAAGTTGGCAATGAAAGACAGCTATACGCGTTCGCATCTTTTCTGTCAATCCTTGTTTCGTTAATAGTTGACGTGGTCGGAATGGCAGCTATCGGTCTCTAGAAATGACCTCAAAGATGCGAATGGCGAACCACTGTGTTCCGGCAGTGATACTGGTACAGAATTTTAAATGTATAGATTTGTTTTATTGCTATGACTAATCAGCAGACTAAGTTTTTATTAAGTAAATAAAGAATAACAAAGAAGCAATATAAAGATAACATATATCGAGCTTTGCAACTAACCGTTGTACCTCGAGAACTCGGTTTGGTTCTTTTTAAAATGTAAGTGAAATTGCATCACCTGTTATAACTAAAGAAATTTTTTTTATATTAATAACTAATGTACAATAATGCATTCAATCTATTTGTTAAAAATATTTTTTTTAAAAATGTAAAATGTTTCTTACCTACAAAAAGAAAGAGTTATTTTATTCAAAGTTTAGTTCAGAAAAATATCCATGGCCAGGTAATAGCCAGGATGCATATAACAAAAATATATATAGGTATAAACCGTGATTCTAACGTGTAAGAGACCGTTTCTAATATGTTTGAAATCTGAAAGATTTTTGATGCTTTATTTGGGGTTCAACGCTGTTTTTCAGCTCAAGATAGGCTACACATGGCAGCCAGTATAGTTGGAAGTGGAAGAGCCCGGGAGACCCTCGGTAATAACCACAGTCCAACGAGAAGCTACTGGCAGCTATCTCACATATCCTTCTTGGCCGAGCGGACAGAGTTGAGACAGCAGTGATCGGTAAAGGCGAGCGCTTTAGAGCACTGGGCCAACCAAGCTACGAAGTCTGAAAAAAAAATGAGTACATTCATAGACACAATTGTAAAACCTTCTCTGACTGGATAGAATTCTTATATTTATCGCCACCTTTTCCAAGTTATTACTATGTAAATTATGGAAAGCCGCTATGGAAAGCCGCAGGTACCCGGCGGTGATCAGAATTTTTCCCTATATTATTATATGGGCAACAATTAGCGGCTCCGATAACAATTAGCGGCTCCTAAAATGACGGTGATTACAATCTTTCCCTATATTTTAATAGAAACTACAATTAGCGGCTCCTACAACAATTAGCGGCTCCTTCTACAATTAGCGGCTCCTAAAACACTTTTAATCTACGGCTCCGTTAATAAAAATCACAATTTACGGCCATAGTAAATAGTTTCTTGACTATTAGATATCTTGCATCTAACGCGTTAAATATTTCTAACATATGAATTATATGTCTAACGTTTTAGAGATTCTTCATGCGTAAGAAATAATATGTATTTATGTATTCAGAACTGTTCTTCTATAGTGTTGTCTGGTGTGCATTTGTATCCGATCCGAAGGCAACACTATGTGAGGAGACACGAGCACTGTACCCTATTAGACGCACGCCACTATAATTAAACTCAACAACAACACTGTAATATTATGTTGTATGAATTCACATTGTCGCTGGACAAGGCTCCGAAGTGTTAACCTTATCTACACCTTGGCGGATCGAGCAGATAAGTCTGTGCTTCGGGTCTGTGAATTTGATTGGATACAGCGGCAAGCCACCGCATACATTCAAAATTAAGTTGTTCAAATTTGAACACTGTTCCTACATGGTAGGGACGAGGAGAGCACATAAACTGAATGGATTCATAAATAAGCAACTGTTCACTGTTTGTACAAATACCTTTCACTCAAATGCACCCGTAATTGCTTCTCTATGGTACGTTCGATGTTAAACTTACTAAGTATGCTTTTGAAATCAATTGCCTGCCTTCATTTTCGGCCCATGTACAATGCACCGCTGTTACACGTTCTTGGTTAGTTGGCATTAATACTTAAGGAGGAGACTCGTGAAATTCAATAGACGCCGCTTGGACAAAGCACATAAATGTATGCTCGATCCGTCAAGGTGTCGATAGGGAACCTAGGCTGGCGAAGGTAAGTCAGAGCGTCGAAGTAACGCTCGCTGAAACAGGTGTATCATCTGTAGTTGAGTATAGCATCCCGTATCTAAGGAGAGAATGTATACCTCCCAAAGGTTTCGTTATCTGTCCAATCGGAGCATGAAATGTGTTTCAACGTGTTAGAAGTATGCTCAATCATATTAACTGTGTTAACTGCAAACCTCTATCGCATTTATATTAAAATTTTGACCCAAGTGATATCAGTCACCCAGGCAGCCGTGTTAGAAAGAACAAAATGACTGAAAACGCAGGTTTTTTTTAATTACTTTCCTTCATTTGTTCCTGTTGCTGATTCTTGATTATTTTGCTTTCTTATAAGTTTCTCATTCACTCCAAATATCAATGATCGTTATTGGCCGAAATTAAGAATAAAGTAAAAAAAAAATATACAGTTGTCAACCTTATTTCATATAATTATACATGTAAATATTGAAAGTCAACAGTTTTCCTGAAATTGCGATTTTCAAGTGTAAGTCTGACATTTATAATGTTATATTTAACTGAGTAAAATAAGATTGTATTATGTTTGAAACCTTTGGATATGCTGCAGAAAAAAAATATGATATAAATCGGCGTGGTCAGTAAAATTCGTAATACACGTGGAATAAAAACTCCACAGACAAACTTTGTAACAAATATCGCTGAAAATTGCCGTCCGTCAAAAAGAGCCGATGGTAAACATGCCTTTTGAAGCGGAAACCCAACCTATATGCATGCATTGACAGTAGGACACGCTCTGCATCAGTTAAACGACTTCCACCCTGTTAGATACAAGTTTATCTTTTAATTTAAAAAAAAGAATTTAACTTTTTTAATTTGAAGTTGATTAAGGTACTTTATGATGATTTGTCATCCGAACAAATCTTGGACAATAAATTTTAGGAATTGGATATGTTTCCTTTATATTTTTGTTTTACTTGCATTTTACAGAAATTTAACATCTTGACTTTTGATACTTTTTTCTTCTTGAAAAAGTAATTCATGCTTACATTTGTTTTGGAACCTTGGTATGTGTTCCGCAAGTTTTTGTCAAATTCGTGATTTTTGCATTTTTTTAAAGAACATTGCATATATTGCACACATATAGCCATGTTTTGTGCCGATGTGAACTAATATATACATAAATACTACAATTCTTGGTAAGTTATGCTTGTATAACCACCGTTTATAGTGGTGATGTAAGTAAGAAAGATACATTATACTCATTTAAGCGAAACCAATTAATTTGCGATTCACTTGGGATCCATCAAACCAATAAAAAGATTATCTAACCTGTATGATAGTATTATTTGTATTCAGTATTAATTCTGCCTACTATTATCAAACATTCTTCTATAGAATCCAGGGATAGCATTTTCCGTTCTGTCTGGTGTGTATTTTTAATTCTCTATAATTAATTCTATATTCCTTGACTTCTTTCATAGGAATCCGGAATGACTTTGCTGATGGATGAGAATTGATTACATGGTTGTCATGCGAGTGTGTCTGCTACACACGAGTGCATATAACACCGATTAAGTAGCATCGTGTTTTTGTTTCGGCGATGTGTACTTAGTCGTGGAAAGTATGGGCTGGTGTGTGCAGGCAAGGGGATGGATGCCGTTTACCCGCGGACCTGGGTTCGAATCTCAGTAGAATACCAATTCAAAAATTATCTAACATGTATGATAGTATTATTTGTATTAAATATTAATTCTGCCTGTTATTATCAAGCATTCTTCTATATAATCCAGGGATAACACTTTCCATTCTGTCTGGTGTATATTTTTAATTCTCTCTCTCTCTCTCTACACACACACACACACACACATACTTACGTTGACACACACCACTCTACTTTCTCCACGATTAAAATTCTGTATTGGAAATGTAATGTTCATAGTAGTATCCAAAAGAAATCTGAGAGGGGACTTTTATATACAGCCAGAGAGTGATGGCCTACCGTGCGCAGCGAGCCCCTAAGTTTGTGATAGCGATACGTCCTTGTAATTTACAACTCGCTATGCCTACGGAATGCTTTTGTCGATACTTGGCTCGGTACGCATTGACTGCAACGATTTCCCAAATGCATTGAATCCTGCCTACTCGCTAGATGTCGCGACTCGGTCTTTCGCGGAAATGCCGACGTACTTCAATGGCGACGATTTTGTACATGCCGACGGGCGATGAATTAGCGATGTGCATGAAAGAAATTGGTCCTTGAAGGCTAAGCGTGGAACATAAGGTAAAGTAAATGATAAATTTAACTGCTTTTTAATCGACATTTGTCGGATACAAACAGTACACGCAAGTAAAATCGGCGACCCCCGAGCTGCGATGAACGAGGTCAGCAATTACCGATAGTCTAGCGCAAGATTGTTGTAACGCGTATAGCTCTCGTTTCCTTGCAGATAATACCCATTGATTTATTTACTCGATCATGCCTATAAGAAAGTGCATTAGCTGACACATTTAGATCCCCATTATTTTGTCTATCGTCTATGATTGGAGTATATTTCGTCTTTGCGTCACGCTTAAAAGGAAAAATAGCTTTCTATAAGGCAAGCTATAATTAGATCCATACAAAGACGTTTTGAACCGGTGTATCTATAAATATCCAATGATTTAAAATACATCCTCCAGGCATCGGTGTCGAGCAGCGACCGTCTCAACGCAATGTCAATAAAATCAGAGACATTTACAACACATATGTCTCTGATCCAATCTAATAAATGCGATAAATGTTAACAGTGTATTAAATAATGAGAATGAAAGGTGAAAACAAGTTAGAAAAACAGATGGTTTTGTAATATAGTTCAGTGGCGACGATTGACTATATGATGTTTTGGAACGCATTCGCTAGTTTCTTAGAAATTGTCCGATTTGTGTGTGTGTGGTTTGCATTTTTAACGTAGCTTTAACAATTTTCCAGTCATATTGCTACGATGTCTGCAGTTAGGCAGTTTATAGTTATGTCTTGCACTGGGTCATCATGCCGAAGACATGTAGCATCATCTCCCACCCTGTCACATTATCCTGACATATTATGCCATCAGATTGAGCATTTTTATGTAATGTTTTTACCGTACCTCAGTTTCAACAACTTTTTATATGTCTTCATTAACATATACCATTTACATTCCCCGTTGATCGGGAAGCGTTTTATGTTATTTAAATCCTCTCATATGAATTTGAGAATATTCTTAAAGAGATTATTGCTGCGTAAGAATAGCGTACAAGTATTTCTTTATTTGCTATTTATAGCAACTGTCTATTACCCATTGTTTTTTTTTAAGAAAACGGACAGGTTTCTTCAAATATGAATCGCGCTTGACAGAATCATTATTCTTGAAAGCTAGTAAGTTAGCGAACCAGTCTAAACATTTAAAGAAAATGGCGCCCTATGTTAAGCTATCTTTACAGTGTGAGTTGTGAATGTTATATGCCAGAAAATATTAGAGCACATGAATCTTTTAAAAGTTGAGAACATGTCGGATCAAACAAAGGACAAATCAACATCGCTTTACAAACTTTATACGAAAAATATGAGGTTCATGTAATGCAACAGTCTGATCACATGATCATGCTCATTGCAGGATTCCAGATCACGACCATTCAGTGAAAGTAAAGTACAGTGTGACTTGAAATTTTAACATTGCTTTAAAAATTGTTCAGTCATATCGCTAGGATCTCTGCAAGTGTGACAGTTTATAGTGATGTCTAGCACTCGGGCATCATGCCACAGACGCGTAGCATCATGTCCCACCCTGTCACAATATCCTGACACCAGGCCGACCCGGGACAAGTTATCAGAACAAGCATTTAAAAGATAAGATAATTGAAGTTACGTCCAAAATTACTATTGACTATCTTCCATCAAAAATTAAATATACGATTTGAAATTAATACGAAAAGGAAGTTTAGTAACAAAATCACAGGAAGACTATATTCCTTGGTAATAATGCTAATAATACTACACTGATATAATTATAGTTACATCTAGTACTATCAATACACGGGGGTTCAAAGGCTTTTCCATACACTACATGTCACTTCAAGTAACAATTGGAGGGCCCGAGAGAATACACTACAAGGCCGTATGGTGGTGGGGGGTCCCAGCTAAAAGAACGTATACACACATGCAAACATACATTCACTTGAAATTTGATAATCGTTTTATTCTTGTGCACGTTTATTGGGTATTATGCACACTTCGAGTAAATAGACACAATTTTTGTTTTGGTGCCCTTTCGACGAAAGTCGGGGCCCTTTTCAAATTTTGGAAACACACACACACAACGTGGCTCAGATCAGACCCTGCACTATATACACGTTGTGGTTTGGGTGGCAACTGTTATTTGGGTAAGTTTTGGGGAAGAAGAGGAGGATCAATCTGTACAACAGCTTGGGATGTATTAGATCCCCACTATGTGTAGTCAATAATACGTATTTAGTTTTGCAATATATAGCCTCACTTACAAGTCTAGTTTGCATTCAATCGTTCCGTGAAGCATATACATATATGAGTGGCGGGATGTTGTTTTTTCTTCTTTTTGTCCCTGTGATCTCCATGGCGTAAATCTTGATCATTGTTAGATTCCGGTTACAGAATGAGATTGCAACCAGACTACCTTGTTAACCGGCACGGTTATCCACGCTCGCACAGCTCCTACCATTAGACACGCTGTCTGACTGGCATGGAGGGTGGGTGGAGGTTTGTCGAGTTGGTGTTTTATGTCATTGCCACAATTTGAAGATTAAATAGTTCTAAGGCAAGCATAGCAAATTGCATTGACCAAAGACACAAAGTGGTAACCTATCTAGGCTGATCCTATAGTGGAAGCAAATCTGCCTCTTTCTGGTAATGAGTCTTAACTTCCTTGTCGGTGCGGGCTCGACTTAGCCAGAATTTATGCAGTCAAAAGAATGCATTAAAACCTCTCCACCTCTTTATCTCACTTTTGTCTGTCTGTCTGTCTCTTTCTATGTCTGTCTCACAGTTTGTTTAGGAAAGCAGTAAATCATGCACAGACACTACGAAATCACAACATGTACAGCTCAGAATTAAAGATCAGCGAATGTAAAAGCACTTCTTTTTAAATAAGGTGGAATAAGCGGGAAAAGAAATAATGAATAGGTTGTTATACTTAGAAAATAATATTGATTTTTTAAAGACGTGCGAAAGTGGGGGAAAACATTATTTGGACTGTCTTTTATAAAATTCTCTAAAATACTGTGCGTATGGAATATAACATCCACGTATGTATGTATGTATGTATGTATGTAAGCATGCATGTATCCTAACCAAGGGAGGAAACCCACTTTGAGGCGAATTATTGCCGATACACACATCCATGCTCTTTCATGCAGCACCTAGTAGCATGTTAGTATCAGGTCGCTAAACCAATTTAACTCGATTGGGCATTCTGTACGTATTACATAATCTTAAAAGGCAACCTGTTAAATGTAACATAATCATAATTAAGTGATAATATCTTTACTCGAAAAGAGTTCTCTCCATGTTTTTACTTGTTTTGAATTTTTTGGGGCAGTTTATCTTGATTTTGAAAACAAGATGGCCGCTATCGCTTAACCGGCTTGAAGTAGCTGTTCCGTTTTTTAGTGCCGTTTTCATATTTGTGCTTGTTGCCTGTCTTCATTTACTTCATTGGGTTAATTATATATTGGCTGTTCAGTTCGTATGTGTTTCTTCATCTCCTTGTTTTGGAAATGAAAACAATTAGACTTTTTCTTAGCTGTCTTGCTCCACTGTTTTTGAACAAACCGCCATCAGTGATACTCGCCAGTCAACCCGTTTATGCTATGATAGACCCTCATTAATTGCTTTAAATGATCACTCCTTGGCTCTCCACACTACATTGTGCTCTAGACTAAACGAACTGGGATTACATTCATCATTACCTAAATGTAAAGAGAAGGGAAAAAAGAAACGTTGTTTCAAAGCTGGCCGGCGTAGAACAGGAATAAGAAATTCAGTTATCTCCCTTACTTCGGCTCAACAATTTAAAAACAATTCGACCGTTAATTTAGATAACCTAATTCAAATCCCTATTAATTCGTCAACCTTTGTTTTCAACCATCCAAGAGATACCTCTTGCATATTGCATTATTCAATGCCCAATCAGTAGGACCACCGGAAAAGCGCACAGAAATAGTTAATTTTATCAACGACCAGAATATTGACGTCTTTTTCCTGACAGAAACATGGCTAAAAACATCAGGCGATGAACCCATGTGTGCGGATCTAACACCCACTGGCTACACCATGAAATCGTTTCCCAGTAATTCTCGCGGAGGTGGAATTGCTGTCATCACAAAGAACTCCATGATCAAACGTCTTAACCACACCACAACATTCAGTTTCGACCACACATCGTTTGATCTAGTCCAAACCACACTCACACTGAAGCAAAGGTCAGTCCATTTTTTCTGCCTATACCGCCCTCATCCTAGTAGAAAAAACAAGCTCTTTTTGGAGCAGTTTCTGAATCTCCTGGAATATGGAAATTCGATAGGTGGCAACCTGATTATTCTTGGAGATTTCAACTTTCACTTTGACTGTCCCGGAAACCCAAACACATCAAAACTTATAGATTCCATTAATGTTTTCAACCTCAAACAGTCAATTAACCAACCCACCCATAAACATGGTCACATTTTAGACTGGATTGTTCATAGACCTGATGTTAACATTATACGGTCCTCCCTGGTATCCCATGACATTGCATCAGATCACCTCTGCATTATATGCCATCTTGACGTATCAGTCCCTAACCCTCCACCTTTATCTGGTACTAAGAGAAACCTCCGTATGATAAATAGAATGAAACTAATGCATGGCATCCAAGCAAACCTTACAACTTGCTTACCTCCTACAGCAAAACAACTCGATAACTGCCTGCATTCATTGCTCGACAAAAATGCCCCAGCTACCAAGTACAGAATATCAATTCAAAAGTGTTCTTCATGGTATAGCAGTGTTAGGGACCAGCTTTGCACTGCTAAAAGAGACCGCCGTAAAGCTGAAAGGCTTTGGCTTTCCACCAGACTCACTGTTCTTAAGCAAATCTACGAAGCCGCTAAGAAGAATGCCACAAATAAAGTCCATGCAGCGAAATCAGTCCACTACACTACTAAGATCATGGATAGTTCCAGCTGCAAAGAGCTCTTAGAGATTACTAATAAGATAATGTCAAGGAACAAATCTTCACCACTTCCAACTACCTTCTCTCCAGTCGACCTTCTGGACATGTTTGCAAATTTATTCCGTGACAAAGTACAAACCAATAGAGATAAGCTTGACACCACAATTTCAATTGACTCGTCGTCAGCATACAGTTGGGATACAGAATTTGAGCGGCAACCATTAGCAGCATTTGAACCTGTCTCTATGGATTTTGCACGTACATTCCTGATGAAGAATGCACCAAAGTCATGTGAACTTGATCCAATTCCAACATAACTGCTGCTTGAATGCTTAGATCCAGTATTGCCTTCACTAACTGATGTTATTAATGCCTCTCTCTCAGCCGGGGAATTCCCATCATTTTTCAAAACTGCCATTGTGAATTCTCTGCTGAAGAAACCATAGACCATAACGATTTAAAGAACTACCGCCCGGTTTCTAATCTCACATTCATATCAAATATCTTAGTAAAGGTTGTTCTATCCCAGTTTGTATCTCATCTGAATTCAATCAATCTTTTTAGCAATGTACAATCTGCATATCGCCCTTGCCACAGTACTGAAACTACTCTTCTAAAATTAGTTAATGACATTCTCTCTGCATTGGATAGCAGAAAGATTATAGTCCTCACCCTCTTTGATTTGTCTGCAGCATTTGAAACAATAGACCACGATATATTACCTCACCGTCTCCAGCATGTATTTGGCATTCATGATACAGCCTTACTGTGGTTCAAGTCCTACTTGGTCAACAGGACACAAATTGTATCTGCAAATGGAATACACTCCAGCCCAGTTGATTTATGTTGTGGTGTTCCGCAGGGGTATGTTCTTCGACCTGTTCTTTTCATTATGTACACTCAGTGGCTCTCCAGTGTCATAGATCATCATCCAGTGTTTCACCAATTGTACGCTGATGACACCCAAACATACAAATCTAGCCACCCAACTGAAGTTGATGCTACCATCCAAGGTGTAGAGAGGTGCATTTCTGATGTGAAATCATGGATGACATGTAACAACTGCAGATGAATGATGATAAAACTGAGGCCATTCTGATCACAGCACAAAGACTTTCTCATTCACATCCTATACCTCAAACAATAAATATCAGCAACACCAACATTACATTCACACAATCAGTACGAAACCTAGGTGTTGTGGACAGTAATCTCACTCTCACATTGCACCAACATGTCATGAACATATGCAAGTCTGCATATCTTGAGCTGTGACGCATAAACTTAATTCGCAAATATCTTTCAGTTGATGCCACTAAAACACTTGTGTGTTCATTAGTACTTTCAAGACTGGACTATTGTAACTCAGTTCTGTCTGGTTCAGCTCAGTATCTGCTCCAGAAACTTCAAAAAGTTAAAAACACAGCTGCTCGGATCATACTTAGAGTACCACGATCAGACCAAACCTCCCCGCTGCTCTGCACCCTACACTGGCTATCCATTCGGCCCAGAATCAAACACAAACTTTTTTCTCTCTGCTACGTTTCACTGTCGGACATACCTATCCGACCTCACCCATGTGTACACACCAGCAAGATACGTACGCTCCTCTTCTGACGATCGTATATTCATTATTCCCAATATGAAAACAAAGTCATATGGACAGCGTTCTTTTGCATACCAGGGCCCAGCAACGTGGAATGAATTGCCCACTGAACTTAGACACAAAGACACAGTGATCCCATTCAAGAGTGCTCTCAAAACTCACTTATTTCGACTGCAAAAACAAACTTAAAGACCTAATAATGTTTCCTACCTTAAATATTCTCAGCATGTTTTTTATGTTTTCTAATTTGATGGTGTTTGTTTTTGTAATAATATCATTATATATATTTTTTTATCTTATAGGTGTTGTCTAATGCTGTAAAGCGCTTAGAGCTTCTAAAGATTAGGCGTTGTATAAATTCCTTATTATTATTATTATTATTATTATCTTGTTTGCACGATCCACCTAATTTTTTCTTTAGTCCTTTCCTGGCAAACTATATATGGCATGCAACTACGTGTGATCCAGTAGATGTACAGTATGCACCGTAAACAATATTTGCATATGTTGCAAATATATTTAGAATTGTAACTAACATTTTCTTTAGAAACTTATACCGTTGTGATATTTATATCAAAGGTATTCAGAATCTAAATTCATGTTTTTCAAACCTTGAGTATCGGATGGTATGTTGATCCCAAAAATTGCATAAAAAACGACCATTTCGTTACAAAAATGTGTTAATTAAAAGTATTCATTCAATATATGACATGCATTAAAATCACAATTATTTTGCTATCAGAAATATTCTTAATATTCTGACAAATGGGTCGTGCATTTGAAAATGAACTTGAAATAAATTTGGTAAGTTGACAGACAGAGGCTTCATACGCGCGCTTTCATGGGATAAGTTTGTAATTTCGAAGAATGTTGTGTCTTTCAAAGCAGATCTACCATCAAACATGGATGAAGATAGTCAGACAGAAAAGATATAGCAACAGCTGTTTCATAATATATGTAGTCAACAGCATTGGAGAACATTTCTTGAGAAATCGCCATACTTACCAGGATGTATTGGCCAAGTTCAATTGCATTTGACTGTTAGGTTGATATTAGTTAGGCGAGCGTTCTCAGGCCCAGTTTGGCCTCCTGTCCCTGTTATGTGATTATTCGGCTTTGTATGAAAGCGTCAGTGATTCTTGGAAATAATATAAATCTGATGAAGTTCCATGCTTTACCGATTGGCTTCAGACCACAAGTATTTTCCGTATGTTTAATTTATAACCATCCATTATTGTACATTTGTTACTGTAACTGGAAGACCTTGGAAACACACTAATAAACCTTTCTGCATTATATTCTCAAGTCTCATTAATGATTGACTGGCGTGACGGCGTCATGTGTATTAATCTGTAAACATACTAACTCGAGAGGGAGCGCGTGAATGACGTTCAGTTAGACGACGGTTTTACATATTGTATTTATTGCAGCGCAGGCAATTTAAAAAAGAATTAAACTCTGAAGTCTTTCTTCAATTATAAACAGAAACATAACTTGTAACATTTAAAACAGGTGTAAACTACACCACTCAAACATGTTTTGTTTTCCTGTTTTTTTTTTCTTCTTCGGAAGACCTCCCTGCTTTTGATGGCTGATCAAAATGGGAGGTAATCAGATGACATTTCAAAGGAGATCTCGAAAAATAAACAGGAAGAAGCTCCAGATAGCGGGAAAAAAAGACATTCTGACCTTAGGTTATTTTATGTCTATTATAAAAACACTTGCAATATCAATATCAATCGTACAATCTACTTTGTCATGGTTATTTCCATGGGTGTAGGGTTGGGGTAACGATTGATAGGTTATTTCCACTCGTTCTTGCATATTATGTCTTTTAAATTTGAAGTTAACTTATGGATTTTAACTGACTCGATTTTCTCGATCAGCTTAAGTTGGCGACTTTAATTTATTCCAGTAGTTGTTACTGACTTTAATTGACCGTTCTGGTGGCCTAGTGGTTAGAGCGTCCGCCTCGGATGCGGGAGGTCGTGGGTTCCATCCCCGACAGAGTCATACCAAAGACTTACAAAAATGGTACTAACAGCTGCCTCGCTTGGTGCTCAGCATTAAGAGGTCAGTGTTAGAACTGGTCGGCCTGGTGTCAGAATAATGTGACTGGGTGGGACATCATGCTATATATCTACGGCATGATGCCCCAGTGCTAGACATCACTATAAACTGCCACAATGCAGACATCGTAGCAATATGACTGAAAAATTGTTAAAGCTAAGTTAAAAATTCAAATCACATCACTGACTTTAATCTAATGGGGGTGGGTTGCTGGCAGAGTGGTCTAAAGCGCTAGCCTTTACCGATCACTACCATCTCACCTCTGTCCGCGTGGGTTCGAGCCTAATACTCGGCCAATGTGGCTATGTGAGAAAGCTTATGTAGCCAGCCTCCCGTGGGTCGGTGGTTCTTACTGGTTTTTCCGGGTTCTTCCTCCACCTACTGTACAGGCCGCCATATATAGCCAATGTTTCGCTGAGAAAAGTCGTTCCGTCAAAAGAACAATCAGTGTAGGTACATGAGATGCATGGCACCGTTATTTTGAATGTTCCTGTTCCGATTATTTTTTTTTTCATTCTAAAATTAGCACGATGTTTACTTTAAAAAATTGGACAACACGTGTTTTTGTTTTATCCACATCACTCACACATAGGCAAAGCAAGCACACCAGATATCCATCTGTCGTCCGTCCTCAAGCATGCCGACTAGATTACACACTAGCTTTTGTGTCGTGTTTTGCCAGTTTTTCAATTATATATACATCGTGCTTCATATAATTGATATCGTACAAATTTACAGTAGATCGTAGCTACTTTTATCCTAATACAGAAAGGTACTTGCACATAGAGGAGATACTATATTGAACTCTTGAGCAAAATATATAGAGCTTACGTAGACTTTGAATTTATAACGTTTTTAAAATTAGAGTCGGCGTATTTACTCGTGGATCATAAAAAGAATATTTTTATTAGAATCTTTGAGAGGTGGACGAGTTTGGCAGCACTTTGTAAAAGTCACAACGAAAGAAACCATGGCAATTTGATTTAATTAGTCTGCAAGGAACAACTTAAAACCTGATACATCACCTAATATTCAAACTCCGACTCACAAGGTTATCAGTTTGTCAAAATTACGAATATTTGGAATAGTCGTATTGCTACCATCCTTGAATATCTATTTGGAATAGTCGCATTGCTACCATCCTTGAATCTCTATTTGGAATAGTCGTATTGCTGCCATCCTTGAATCTCTATTTGGAATAGTCGCATTGCACCCATCATCGCCATTTGTATTAATTATTCTTTTAGAAAGATAGTATGCAAGTTGATGGAGTACATGGTATAGAATAGGGGTCATATTAAAGTCAACAAAGTCTTTACGTATCAGTCAATCAGAGCTCCGAATAATTTGTGAACTGTTGTCGATTATTGTTGTTTGTGCATCAGTTATATTCAATCCCGCAAACCATTAACCACTTTACACCCCTGATCATCGTACCTCGGAAAGTTAACTCCAGTATTGTTCAGCATTTTTTATTTAAAATTATTTTTTTGTTATAATTACAAATATATGTAATTAACAGTATACATATAATCAGGTCCTATCCTTGTCTTTTCTTATAAGTCAGTACTATGGATGTCATCACTATGAATAAGATGTAAGTGAATCAATTGACATGACTTTGGAACAGAATGGTTTAGATTGTAGGGGTTGAGAGCACGCGTTTGCAATAGAGCTTGCTACTCTATTCTTGCAGTGCATTAGCACAAAATCAGTTATCAGCATATATGGTAATATTTGTAGGAATTATTTCACGTTTTCTTTACCATGTCCTGTTGAAATGATTCGATTGTTGATGGGAATCTGTCTTAATACAGGAAACCTAATTGTCTGCCTCCAAGCTTGGTTGAGGAGGGAATTAGTTCCCAAGTACATGGCTCTGGTAGAGAATACATTAGACCATCTTCAGAAGCTACAATGCCATTTCACACCTATTGCAGCATACATCTTACATATAAGATGTTGTCCATGCTCATGTATACCTCCGCATAGTTTTTGCTACAACAATTATTTATCAAGTCTCAGTATGAGTTTCTAATGACATATCATAAAATCCCAAAAGTCCGAGTTGGGCATTATATAGTCGATACAATTCCCAAAGTCCGAGTTGGGCATTATATAGTCGATACAATTCCCAAAGTCCGAGTTGGGCATTATATAGTCGATACAATTCCCAAAGTCCGAGTTGGGCATTATATAGTCGACAAAATCCCCAAAGTCCGAGCTGGACATTATATAGATAGTCGGTCAAAAAGTCGGATCCTGCAGAAAGTGTGGCATGCGCTAGTAGTATGACAAATTCCTGAGACTTATAATCAGCGTATTGAAATATTAGTTAAACAAATATTTGGCCACATGTCCGTGTGTGTTTGTGTGTGTGAGTGTTTGTGCACATGTGTGTGTGATTTGGATATTTAACGTAGCTTTAACAATTTTTCATGTTGCTACGATATTCGTACTGTGGCAGTTTATAGTGATGTCGAGCACTTGGGCATCATGCCTCAGACACGTAGCATCGTGTCCCACCCAGTCACATTATCTTGACACCAGGCTAATCATCCCAACACTAATGCTGAGCGCCAAGCGAGGCAGCTGTTAGTATCATTTTTATGTCTTTGGTATGACTTGGCCGGGGTTCGAACCGACAAACTCCAGCATCCGAGGCAGACGCTCTAATCCATAGGCCACCAGAACGTCAAATTTGCGCCCAGCGAAATGTTTGTGATAGTCCCCGACTTTATGTTCCAAAGGTAATTGAGCTTCTGACCATTATCTGGAACATTAATGTTTGTACTGAGTTTGAAGATGAACAAGGGATATAACACATGCATTGGTTTGATTTTAGGTTTGAATCCAAACATAGCTTACTCAAGAACCCCAATATTGTATGCTAACTAGATTTAGATGCCGTCAATGTTTTAATGAGTCTTGTCTGGTAGCGATGGCTGTCAATAAATACCAGAGTAGATCAAGAATAGATGATGTATTTAGTACCTTAATTAGCATCGACGAATATTCGAATTCTGCTTGAATACATTCGGCCAATAGATTCAACGAATTTTTATTCAGGAAAACGTGATATTCGTTTCGGCCGAAAAGATGTTAATTACTTGAAATTTTCATGTCTGATTACCATTATCTCACAGACATTACTGAAAATTTGAAAGTCTTCGCTTCAAAGGGACTATTATTTCAGAATACCTAGATTTGAGTAAATGGCTATGACTATTATATAAAGTGTCTGAATTCTACGGTTGGTTGGTTGGATCTAGGGTTAACCTTTTATGATAAAAGTTTTCTTTCACTGTCGTTATGTTCTGGAGACTGGATATGTAATCGCGCCGAATACATTTGTTTAGTGTATATGGCCCCCAACTTGGTTTCGCCATCATGAAATATATTTTCTGTTTGTCTTTCACTTGGTGGCGAAAAGTTTATGTAGTTATAATGTCAAGTCTTCTACCTTTGCGTACTTCAAAATCAATAATTTGACTGAGTTATTCATTGTCTTGAACAAGGACGTTCATGACTTACATCACTTTTTTTTCACCGAGTGGCTTTTTCAAAGATGATTGACCCTCACGAACAAAACGTTACCTCTCCTAGGTACACGCTTTGTTTAAAGGGGGTCTTTACAAGGTGCAATCTTCGCATGTCTTGATGGAACTACTTGGTATATTCACCAAGTTTTAAAGCTCGTTGTGACCACATTAATTTGATGCTTATATTCGAGGCTTACTGTTTTAAAACCATATCAATCTAGATCTATGCTACAACATATCAGTCTAAACCTATGCCACAGTACATCAAGATAAATCTATGCTACAGCATATAAAGAAAAATCTGTGCTACAGTATATCAAGATAAATCTGATACATCATATCAAAATAAATCTATGCTACAGTATATAAAGATAAATCTGATACAGCATATCAAGATAAATCTATGCTACAGCATATCAATATAAATCTGTGCTACAGTATATCCATATAAATCTGATACAGCATATCAAGATAACTATATGCTACAGCATATCAAGATAAATCTGTGCTACAATATATCAAGATAAACCTGTGCTACAGCATATAAACCTAAATCTATGCTACAGGATATCAAGATAAATCTGTGCTAAAGTACATCAAAATAAATAAATGCTAGAGTATATCAAGATAAATCTATGCTACTGTATATCAATCTAAATATAACCTACTGTATATCAAGATAAATCTTTGCTATAGTATATGAAGATAAATATATGCTACAGTATATGAAGATAAATATATGCTACAGTATATCAAGATAAATCTATGCTACAGTATATCAAGATAAACATGTTTCAGTATATCAAGATAAATATATGCTACAGTATATCAAGATAAATCTATGCTACAGTATATCAAGATAAACATGTTTCAGTATATCAAGCTAAATATATGCTACAGTATATCAAGATAAATCTATGCTGTATTCTTGAAGTTTGATAAGAATTTCCCTGGCGACATTTGGTATTAAAACTATTGAAACCTCAAACATGATTGATAAGAGAAGGAAAATATAGTAGCGAAAGTATAGGTTCTACATTATGTTAATAGTTAAATATTCGCGTTAATCTTGAGCGTCAGTAAAGCGAATTTACGTCTTAGAATTTGATTATTTTTCCCTTTGTACACAGATATGCACTTAATTGCTATAAATATACCGAGTGATTCGAGTGCGTTTGTTTTCGGTATGCGCATATTCCCGCTATACGTGCGTTAGAGAGATTTTATGTGGTACTTATTACATAATTATATTTACCCAATACGACCCAGCTATATCCAGTGATCGAAGAACTGCATATTTGTCAAACATCATCAGTTTACACACGTGCTAGCTTGACTGTTTTCATTCAGTACTTTCAACCGCTTCGGTGACCTAGTGGTTAGAGCGTCCGCCTCGGATGCGGGAGGTCGTAGGTTCGATCCCTGGCCGAGTCATCCCAAAGACTTAGAAAAATGGTACTAACAGCTGCCTCGCTTGGCGCTCGGCATTAAGAGGTTAGTGTTAGGACTGGTCGGCCTGGTGTCAGGATAATGTGACTGGATGGGACATCATGTTACATGTCTGCGGCATGATGCCCCAGTGCTAGACATCAATATAAACTGCTACATTGCGGACATCGTACCGATATGACTGAAACATTGTTAAAGCTACGTTAAAAATCAATATCACATCACATCACATTCAGTACTTTCTGTCTTGCCTTTGTTTCTACTACTTACCTGAAATTTCAGTAGGCCGGCCGAGTCATACCAAAGACTTGTAAAAATGGTACTAACATCTGCCTTACTCGACGCTTAGCATTAAGAGGTTAGTGTTAGGACTGGTCGGCCGGATGTCAGGTAAATGTGACTGGATGGGACATCATGCTACAAGTCTGCGGGGTGATGTCCCAGTGCCGACATCACTATAAACTGCCAAACTACAGGCATTGTAGCAATATGACTGGAAACTTGTTAAAGCTACGCTAAAAATCCAAATCACACACACACACACACACACACACACACACACACACACACAAATTTCAGCATCAAATGCCTTTGACTTATTCTCTTTTTCTTTTCAGCGAAGAAGAGACCAGAAACGTTAAGGAAAAACTCTGCATATCTCAGACATTCGGTTGTGGGCTGCTTATTCATAAAATAGAGATAAATATTATTTAGTTTGGTGCGGAGACAATACGTTTTCTCAACTCTAGCTTAGCTGTTCATCATCAGTCTTGGTACTAATTGGCTGCAATCCTAAAGAAACCATTTACAGAAAATGGAGGGAGACAAAAAGGGCATGAAATGCGACAGATGTGCGGCTGTTCTTCCAAACAAACAATCTTTCCAGAATCATCAAAATACATTTCACACGACCCTGTACAAGTGCAGACACTGCCCAAAACAATTTATGCAGTCGCAGTCATTGGCTTCTCACTGCCGTGTGGTACACAAGGATGTGATCAAGAAACGGCAAAAGTTAATAAAGAAGGGAGCTACCGTGCACTTAGAACAGTGTAGGTGCTGCGGAAAGCCTTTCATTTCTCTTACCAAACTAAAACTTCATATGAAGAAATTTCACGCGAAAGATAATCAAAAGGAGACAAAGAAGGAAAAGGCTGAGTTGAAGGATCACGAGTTACGGTCAAAGCAAGATCCGTCATTTGAAGTCTATATTGATACTAGTGGAACGGATGATCCAGTGCACCATAAGGCGTCGACATCGACCTTTCAGATCGATTCTGCTCGTGGCGCCGGGGTGGGTTCAAAGATTCTGCTGAAAGACAAAGGTCAATTGATTATGAAACAAGCAGATGAAAAAGAGAGACATTTCAGCTCCAGCTCTGAAAACGAGGACGCTGAGATCACAAACGTGCGGAATGTGGCTGCTTTTAGACGGAAGAAGAAACGATCAAACTCGGGGCTATACCGGTGCAAATATTGCTCTAAAACGTTCGCTGTGTCCACTTGCCTGGCAACTCATGTTAGATGTCACTATGCAAAGTTACAAGAGGGCAGCATTAAATGTGGTACATGTTCTGCAAGTGCTTCGTCTATGACAGAGCTCCGGGCACACGTGAACAAGCTGCACATAAATT
This sequence comes from Sinohyriopsis cumingii, assembly GCA_028554795.2. Lineage (NCBI taxonomy): Eukaryota > Metazoa > Mollusca > Bivalvia > Unionida > Unionidae > Sinohyriopsis > Sinohyriopsis cumingii. The sequence continues at coordinate 2,418,758 of JAPYKE020000126.1, read as the reverse complement.
GTCGATCTTACTGTTGCGGATTGTGTGGATATCTCACTAATCAGATCGGAAAGTTTCGGTTGCATCTTCTGTATACACATATGCAGATACAGTATAAATGCACGATTTGTTGCCGACCATTTCCTTCTAACATCCTGCTTAAAAAGCACTATTTGAGAGAACACGCTTTTAAAAAGCCAGGAAAACCGAGAGAGTTGTTGACCTGTGACCACTGTAAGTTTGAATGTTACACAGTTGACGAATTGGAAGTTCATGAAAAGATTCATATAAAAAAGCTGAATAAATGTGATCTGTGCAAATATGAATGCTATTCCGAGGCTGTTCTGGCAAGGCACAAACAGCAGGCCCACATTGGATCCAAGCCAACGCCGCGTGCGATCGTTAAGAATGAAGTAGAAGTTATTAGTGTGGATGCAACCATGCCTTCGGCGGAACTACTCCCTTTCTCCTGTGGGATGTGTGGATCCAAGTTTCCCAAGACGGAGTATCTACTGCATCACATAACAGTACATATAGAAGGAAAGTACATTTTCAAAAGGAATAACAATGGATCCGTTCTGTCAACAGTGTCTGCTGCCCCAAACAAACCACTGGATGGCCATGTTAGCCAAGAGAAATGTGGATCTCGGGAAAAGATGCCAGGTCTAAAGCAAGGAGCTACCGCCATCAGGGGAAATGTTTCGAAAGACAGAACTTCCCCAAACCATAATCGCATCAACTCCCACAGTTCTTGTTCTGACAATATCGAGGGTGATAAAACTAAAGTAACTTGCTCTCAAAAGGAATCTGTTCATTCCAGAGCTCAAAAACGGAATTCGCTAAATTCAGACCAGAGAAAGTACATAATTGTACCGAAGTTATTAAAAGTTCCCATCATAGAAGACAATAAATCAAGCAAACTTATATCAGATGATTCTGCTAATGACATTTGTCCTTCGACCGGATGGTTAACGGATCAGTACACATCAAAACCGTGGTTCGAGTGTCCACATTGCTTCAAGTTCGTGGAAGATGCTCTGGAATTCCAGAAACATATCGCAGCTCATGGGTCTGAAAGTTTAATCAGGTCTCTGGTCTGCAGGATCTGCAAGAGACGGTTTGCTTGCAAGATGTCCCTTCAGAGACACAAGACCACCCACCGCAGCAATGAATATCAATGTAAATGTGGCAAGGGTTTTGTGAGTTCCGCGCTAGTTATGGCACATATGAAGCATTGTGAGCAAGCCGGGTTATTGGTTGTTGAGAAATAGGAGCAGCTTCGTGAGTGGAAATAAATAACTAGTTGACATGTTATCTTCATACAGGACTCGATATCTTGTCAAATCCTGTATTTCTCAGAAAGGTTGATATGTCGGTGGTTCGGTAGCCATAAGAATCCATTCATGTTATCATTACAGAGCTACGTGGACTCAAATAGTAAAACATCGCATATCCTTATCGCTATATTGTGCAAAGAAAAAAAGCGAAGTAGGTCGATTACTGAAAAGATTATCACCGTAATCAGTGAAATGGATGACGATGTCAAAGACTTGATTGAATTCAACACTATTTCTAAGCTTTTATCAACATATTTTTTGTTCATTTTCTTTTGCTTCCTTTTTAAAGAAACCGTTTAGGTATGATACCTGACATTATTTGTTTGACATACGCATCAGTAAATATTTATTTAATGCCGGGTTCTTATCGCTGCTAGGATTATTAGATGCTCCCTTTCTCGGGAAGTGTTCTTCGGGTTTGCACATATTGGGTCCAGAATGATAATCCACTCAAAAATGTGTTCACACCTGAGGGAGAAGGCTGCTTCGATGAACTTTTTGTTGAAGCATTTTTTTTAAATAATACTAATTTTGAGAAAATCTATTTGTAATTAATTCATTTTCTTTCATTATTGGATTAGAAGAAAGTAGGCCAAAGAGAGCATGTACGCGCTTTCTTGCAACCGTCTTTGTAAAAGTATCACACTGGCATATGTCAATGCCCGATTAACTTTGGGTTATCACAGTGGCGTTGCTAGGGTTGGTGTCACCCAGTGCGGTAACTCATGGTGTCACCCCCATGGACCTACTTCCGTAACAGACCATACAGAATCCTTAGTAAATTCTTTTGTATTAATGTTTCTCGTAAATCGTAATTTTCGTATATCAATGAATCTAATGGCAAAATGGTTTTGTGGTTACAACTAACTACAGGGATATTTATTTAAAAAAGATAAAAAGATACCGATACTGAAACACTGCACAACAATTTTAAAGACAGTCATCCGGTGCGTTCCCCCCACCCCCACCCACCTACTAACGCCACTGGGTTATCAATGCTGCTAATATGCCATTAATTCCGAACACCTTAACTTCCATCTTTACCTGAGAAAAGGAACAAACTGCGCATTTTATGTAGGTCATTGCGCCTAATGTTAGGAGCACTACTTCAATTTTTCATATAATAGGGAGAGAAATGTACAGACTATATATTCTGCCAGTTCGTGAACAACATTCTGCACACATTTCATTAGAATATGTTTCCACATATAACTGTCAGTAACTTTCTATCATCCCGGTGTTAAGTTCCGTCATTACGCAGTGCAGAATTATGGTTTTTGTTTTGCTTTGGTAATTTAAGTGAAACTCTTTTACAGTGTCATTCTAGTTCTTGGAATTCCTGTCCTGTCTGTCTCGCTTGTTTGCGCGTCATGTTGAACACGGTTAAAGAGGATAGTTTCTATGCGTCTACAGTTTGAATGCTGTTTATGTTAGGCGTTCCTGTCTTGCACAAAGCTTAATTCATCATTGTCAGCAGTGTTATAACTTGGGTGTTAAATGTTCTTGCATTTTCTTTTCATTTGTTGATTCATTCCTTCAGCTTAAACGTTTAGATTATACCAGTAGACCTTAAGTGTACATGCTCTTATGTGAGATGTTCTTGTGTTGCCTGTGTCGTCTGCTTCAGCATTATACTTAGTACTGTTAAATGTTTTGTGTGATATCTATTACAGCCTGTTCCGGACGCATGATCGACATCAGATTCCGGGGAATACTTGCTTGTTTGTATAAAATTAATTGTTGATATTGAGTTTTCCATGAATTTTTGTTACAAGTTTCCGTATATTCAAATTGAATTCTGTCAAAAGCGTTCATATTAGTAGGTTAGTATGGCCAAGTCTTTAATCTTTGAATTTATTTGAAATCAAAGACCATGTGTAATATATGATGAAGAAATAACTTTGGAATCGAGTATTTTTCAAACTGTTAAAAATAAGAGATTTCAAGCCTTTCTATTTGCCTGCTTAAATAGATTCGCACTAATTCGAAAAGCTTTGGTTGAAATGAACTGATTATTAAATATTAATTTCTAAACACAGGGTTACTATGGTCTTCGACAAATTACCATGAGGTCTTGAAAAGTCTTTGAAAATTGAAATAAATCCAAACATTTTAATTTCTTTCCATAATCACAAATAAAATTGTCCAAGGTTGTTAGATTCGGATATAGTAGAGTTTTCCTGGTTTCTTTCTTTTGATGACCCATTCAGTTTCATTGCCACCACATTAACAAACAACATTTGTTTGGCTATCCAAAGTTGGCCTTGGCGGCGACTTCAATAACGCATGCACTTTTCATCAAAGCAAGCCAGATACAATCTTCAATAAAATAGTTCTTGGAAATCTATGTTTGTGGTGTTTGAAAGTTTGGGAAAAGTCTGCAAAATTTATCGTTCAGAATTCTGTATGAACCCTGTAAACCGAATCTAAATATATTCTTCATTTGAAACAACTCTGAAAATTTTAGGCTCGCGTATAATTTCAAACCTGAACCATCATAATTCATGATTAGCAAACTTATTCGATTTTTACAGTTTTGCTTATTTATAGGCTGTAACCTATTTTATTGAGTATATTGTACCTTGTGACAATTTGTAAATATGCAGTCCAAAGATATAAATTCGGAAAGTATTGTGCTGTTTTATTTAGAAACACTGTAAGCTTCGGAGATGTCTTTTTCGATTAATAACGTTTACAATTAATGTCGGGTTTAATACCTTTATTTTACTGCATTTAGTCACTATTTGAGCTTATCGCTATCCCCACGCTTTTGTATCTGGAATATTTTGATATTGTCCGTCCTTCCGTCTGTCTGTAACTATATCTTCCAAACCGCAGGATGGAAATTCAACAAATTTGGTAGATAAGTTGCCCATTTGATAACTGCCTGCAACAGGAGTATGTCCACCCTCACTTCCCTTTTCTTCAACATAGCGGTAAAGTGTACTGACATATTTTTAAAGTTTTGCATTCTGTCAAAGCAGAATAACAACCATAAAGCGGAATACGGAGTAATGACCCTTATCTCACGTATGGTGGTGGCGGTGATGGGGAATAGTAGTTTTGTGCGTGTTTGCGTTAGTACGGGCGCGTGTGCCTCTGTGTGTGTGTGGTGAGCGATATATCTTCGAGTTGGAGACCGATTACTATGCATGAAGAGCATGATTGTGTACCGAACGATTTGATTCACTTTCAGATTTTTTAAAGCTGCATTTCCATTGGCTGATTCAAAGGTCACCAGAACATAACCCTTCAGCGGTCGTCGTCAGATCTTCACCTAGGACAGTAGTGATCTGATTTTAGTCAGATTGAGTGTTCGATACATTGGAAGATTCTATTTTCAAGTATACAGTATTCGAATATGTCGTTCATCTATAACTTCATTATTCGGTCTTTTAAACCTTATTATTCAGGTACGGTATAACATTGTGTATCACGTGCTTTTTTGTCGTCTACAAAATTTAAATTTTTATACTTCTTTAAGACTTTGGCACTGTAACTCATCCAGAGTTTTTATTTTTATTTTTTGTATATGTTTTGTTTTTCTTTTTAAAACAGTAGATGGTAATCTAGAAGTTAATGTAATGGTATCGGTAGTTTGCATCAAACATTGCATGCACAAAATCCTTCATTTCGTACATTTTGATCGCAGTTTAGACCTTAAGACATTTTTAGATTTGGCTCTCAGTTCTGATCGTTACTCAGATTTATTCGTGATATATCTTGTTTATAGTCCTGCTTCTTGCAAAGATCTGTTTCTTCTTCGCCTCCCATGAAAAAAAATGTCATCAAATTCATTGTTACCTCCTCCCACCGACCTAAGGTGTGGAGGTATAGTTGCAGTACAGATGTCCGTGTCTCCGACCGTCAGTCCGTAGACGAGATGGTTTCCACAGAATAACTTTACTTTCTAGATTTTTAAAAAAAATACTTAAACCTGGTATCTTTTCCATAGGATGAGTGAGAAGCCTTGTGATGTTGAGGTTGCTAGGTACAGTGTCAAGGTAACCGGAGCTCACAATTTCATGTTTCCACTCTGCATGACAATTCAAGTTTCATTTGTCTAATTTTCACTGCAATTCATCGATACATTGCCGTTGAACAGGGAACAGCCTTCTATTGATTCTGACACATAGAGGAGAAAGGTCAAGATCACTTGATTCGACAATATGATCGTTTTGGTTTCCGCGCAAGAAGTCAGTTTTCAACACTTGTCACAGACAGTCTACACTTGATCAAAGGTCAAGGTCATTTGAGTTCAATTTTTAATATATGGGTTTCACATTATAAGTCCATATTCCTCAAGTTTCCCGCACTCAGTTTGTATCAGGTTCGTAATTCCTTTACATCCGAGGAAGGGCAACTCCCTATCGAGTCTGCGATCAATAGATTAAAGACCGGAGTCACTGTATATGATGTGATGATGTATTCTTATCTTCTGCATAATAACTAAACTTACATGGACCCAGTTTTCATAAGACTTCACTGGACACTAGCAACTCCTGATTAGTTATGTTGATAGATAAGTACAAAGTCAAGGTTGCTGACACAGAAATCGATTACTTAGTATTAACCCAATAGAAAGAATCAATGTGACGATGCTTGCAAAAAATTGGTAAGTATCTGATATAATAATTCTATTATCTGGCAGATCTCTGCCAGGTGACCCGCTCAGGCCTGTTTAGGTGTTTTGTTTACGTTGATTATCCCGGTGTTGTTTTGACAAAAAAATTATTTTATGCTTAAATTAGTTCTAACATTAACAAAACCTTCCTGGTTTCTTTCTTTCTTTATGTTTTCGTTAATCAGTACTGGATGTTGATCTGTTCACCTTACCGTCCGTTTTGGTAAAAGATTCTGGTCTGTTATTATTAACCGTGTTTTTATTTTTATGTAAAAAGAAAACAAACTTTGAAAACTCTTTGATCTAAATTCTGTATTTCATGGGTTGCATATATGTTACATTGTCATAATGATCATGTCAGTTTAAATTGCCATTTCTCTTTTTTATTATTCCTTGTGGCCTTTTCAGTAAATATTTGCTTTTCATTGTTGGATCTGTTGAGTTCAAGAAATGAAGCTAATTATTCCTAGCATCCAGTTCGACATAATTCATTGTGTGGTGTATTCATTCTGCGCACGAATTTACCGTACCGTCTTTGATTTTTTGTTACATTTAAAAATTCACACATATGGATGCAAAATTAAAAGCAATTTTAATGTGCTGTACTGTCTGAGTTCGGTCAAATACAATATATATGTTACTGTCTTAATTGGTGCAATCAAATTTGCTTCTTCTTTTTTTTTTTTTTTTTTTACCGCAACTGCATATATTAAAGAGATGTGTCTACCTAAGACTGGCTGGCTGACTGACTCTCTCTCTCTCTCTCTTTCTTTCTCTCTCTCTCTCTCTCTCACACACACACACACGTTTAACGAATAGTAATTTGCATTATTAGAAAAGATATTCGGCTCTACAATTCTCAAAACCAGCATTAATGTCATTACGTTCATTGATCTGAACCATAAAGGCAGGGTACTTTATTTGATAGATTGAATCATAAAGGCAGGGTACCTTGTTTGGTAGATTGAAGAAGAAAAAAAATATTTAAGGCTTGTTAGAATGCAAGACCAATGGCGCCACCTTTCTTTAAATTATTATATAAAATACAAAATTAGAATGACAAATATTTACAAAGAAACACTATACTCGATAACGTAAAGGAAATACTGTTGAGGTGGGTGGGGTTAATCACCGCATAAAATGTTCCTAATACAATGCGATGAGGAAACAAATGAAAAGTTACTTCAAAGTCGATACGATAACGTGTAATTGAATGGCATGCATCTTTTGCGATTAGTGTATACACGTGTACATTACACGTGTTCACTTCAATTAAAATCAATTCTTCATATAAAATGAAATGAAAGCGCAAACTCCCCAGCAATCAATTACAAGCTGCTGGTCATGCCAACAGATGCAACTTCCGCTTGCTCTTGACATGCGTTGTGATAAAAAGCCACACCACCGATAACGGATTCCATGGCGTGGACAAAAATTTACTGTTTGATTTGGTTAGTGTATATTTTCTCGTGTAAAAAGGTGTATTTACAAGATATTAAAGATGGTAAGTACACGATTTTTTTCTCCTCTCTCGGTCTAAGAAATTCAGCACTTTGAACCAATAGAGGTCATTATAGCTTAAAACAGTTCAATTCTAATAGTACAGCCCTTCATTCTAAGGACTCTCTTTTTTATCACCATTCCTACACATGGAAAGTTGTCTTTTTCTAATAAACCTATTCATTTATTAAATCGGAAAAATTACTAGATAATTTATCACTTTGTACTGAAAGTTCGCCATGTCTTTTAACTTCCATCGTATTTCCCTCGAACAATCTTGACTTTTGCAATTTTCAATCGTTTTAAATTGAATGGCTGATATTCGACCAAATGTTCAATACAGAAAAAGCAAACTAACATCTGTGAAACAATTTGTATAATTACAAGGAAGAACTAAATTTAAAATACATTGACGCGTGTACACACATTATATATAATGCTAAGCAGTGAATTACTTGATTTTCTAAATAAAATAATATTGATATTTCACTGTAGTGAAAAAATAACTTTTTGGGGTCAGAACATACTTACCTCCCTTGATTTCTGTATGTGAACTACTTACTTATACATTGATGAATTACTTGTGGTTGTTTTCTTATTAATAATCCCTGTCTGTTATCCTTGAAACTTGTAGTTTGTGATTCTGGAAATATCCGTTAATTTGTATAAATCTGATATGGAACTAATTTTGTGCGCAGGTACACATAGCATAGCAGAACATGTACGGTAAACAGGTGACATTACCGTAAGAAATCTGCTAATTGATGTGTCATAAACTTTAGGTAGCCAACGTATGTGAGCATAAAGTAAAAAGAATACTTGTTTGAAACGAGTGAATAACAGATACATTTCATCTCGTGGGTGAAAAACTCTAGTATTTTCACTTGTTTCAAGCAAATATCCTCTCTCTCTCTCTCGCTCTCTCTCATGAAACTAAATAATACAATGCACAATATATTTAAAATTAAACAGGAATTGTAATGAAAATGTTATTGCGCACTATGAACATTAATCCTGGTCATCAGTTTAGTTCTTTAAATATAACTTTAGGTCAAAGACATTTGCTTCCAAGACTAGCATCCTTTTGGTGAAATCCATACTGTAGAATTGTTCTCATTTATATTATCTGGACTTATTTGTGACCTACAACACTCCTGTAAGAAGATTTGGATCTAGATATCGCTACGATGTCTGCAGTTTGGCAGTTTATAGTGATGTCTAGCACTGGGACATCATGCCGCAGACATGTAGCATGATGTACACACCAGGCCGACCAGTCCTAACACTGACCTTTTAATGCTGAGCGCCAAGCGAGGCAGCTGTTAGTACCATTTTTATAAGTCTTTGGTATGACTAGGCGGGGGATCGAACCCACGACCTTCCGCATCCGAGGCGAACGCTCTAACCACTAGGCCACCGGAGCGGCCTCTTGTAAGAAGGAATAATTGCACTAACAAACGAAGAATAAAATAAAACAAACAAAAATAAATAATAAGAAAACAACATAGGCCTTGTAATGCTAATAGACTTGCCGGATATGAAAGTAAATGAACTCGTGTGTTCAAATGACGTTTTAATAATTTTGATGTCAATAAAGTTAGTTTTATACATTGTAAATTTATACATAAGGTTCTTAAGTGAGAACACTGTTAACATTATAACTAATAAATAAACGAGAACACTGATAACATTATACTTAATACATGGGTAAGAACACTTAACATTATACTTAATACATAGGTGAGAACACTGTTAACATTATACTTAATACATAGGTGAGAACACTGTTAACATTATACTTAATACATAAATGAGAACATTGTTAACATTATACTTAATACATAGGTGAGAACACTGTTAACATTATACTTAATACATAGGTGAGAACACTGTTAACATTATACTTCATACGAGCCAAATCGAATGAATCAAGTCCAAAAGATATTGACAGCCGCCATTTTTTATTTATTTTTTGTCGTTAGGATGCCCATAACTGTAACTAGAATCTCAGTAATGAAATCAGTGGTAAGCAACCTTATGGTCTCATGAGACGTAATTGACAATGGTCAGTGCCTAAATAAGCTGGGATCCACAGATCTCCGTACATTCGACACTGCCCAGTTGACCGAAAACACGCTTAAAACAGTTCTTATAAACGGTAGGTGAGGATGTCTTGACACTAGACACCAGCAGTTGACCTCTTGATTTTGACGGACAACATTAGCGCTACGTTCCAGGGTGTTGCAAAATATTACACCATTCCAAGGTCGCTCAGATCTGGAGTGTTTTGGGCGATGAAATCGTTTCGAATGATATCCATTTCCAAGACATTTCACAATAACGTTTTCCAATTATTTCTCAGCACAACAACGGTGTAGAAAAGTCACGAAAAGCTGTATATTTTAATACGCGATTTACCGTACGGAAAACGTCACTCATTCAAATGAAAGGATGAAAGATCGGCGTTGTGCGATAAGGCTTCCTTATCTAGGAAACACGTTGAATCACAGGCATTTGATGTTCTGGAGATTTATTTAATATGTTTACATTTAAATGATGGACACGCCCTCTGATAATTTGTAAGTTTGGCAAATCAGAACTGTAAATGACTCTTTCGGTTCGCAGAGTGTAATCGCAGATTGTGGACTGTTACCCTAAATTTGTCCCAAATATCCATCACACACACACACACACACACACACACACACACACACACACACACACACACACACACACACACATATATATATATATATATATATATATATATATATATATATATATATATATATATATATATATATATATATATATATATATATATATATATATATATACACGGTGACATACAGTATACAGTTAGTGTACGTACAACTGAAACATGTATATACATATACACCCCCCATATATATATATATATATATATATATATATATATATATATATATATATATATATATATATATATATATATATATATATATATAGTTCCGCAACAAGTCATAGCCATGTAAAGTTTGACAAAGATAACGGTTTGTCAGTTTTATTTGTTTGTCTTGTCTATGCTTTGTATTTGCCTTTGAAAAAGACTCCTTAAGAGTCGAAAGTGCTTAGACTAGCTAGATAATAGTTTTGCACTGTTCGTCGTCAGTTTATTACATTTATCTTAATCAATCCCAGACAAACGTGATGCCGTGCTGGATCCAGTGCACTTGAAAGGATTGTTATTAGCCATTTGATTTGTATTCTATATATATATATATATATATATATATATATATATATATATATATATATATATATATATATATATATATATATATATATATATATATATATATATATATATCGCTCATAATATTTTCATTTAGTGATTAACTCCTATGACCATTTTGATATAATGAAGCTGATGAAGGGAGGGAAATTTATGATCGGCATCAACGACCCGAAATCTGATACAGGAGAATATCCAGTACGCATGACGGAAGTCAAGCCATTTTACATGGATATATATCCTGTTACAGTATCTCAGATGTGGTAGGTAACATTTTAGTAAAATTTTTTTGTGTGTTAAAATTGTTTCATTAAATTTTTTTTTAAAGAAGACTTTTTGCAAAAGAAATTTTAAAGATTATTACAACAACACCGACAAATTCAAAAGAAACAAAAACAAAACGCTTCACTTTTATTTGGAAGTGGTATATCCTCTTAAAGAGTTTAGGAATTGTTTATCTGTAGAATTTTTCAAATCTTACTGTTACTCGGCACTATATACGCTTGATTGTGCTGATGTGCCGTCATAGCCTATTCATTGATATCACGATTACGTCGGTGTTAAACCTTCACTTGGTATACTCTAAAAGAATATTTGCAGATCGTGTTTTATGTACACAGCCCTCGGAGGGTTATTTTGTATTATGGGTAACCTACGTAATAGTTTTGTTTTATTATATCCAAATCCCGAGTCACTTGCAATAGTCTATCTGCGTTGTCCTTCGACATGTCTTGTTTTTTTTTTATTGGGGTATCAATCGGTCATGTTGATCTGTAGTAAATTCAGATAGTAGTATGAAGCACAGAAGTGGAATTTTTGCATTCAAACTCAATTTTTTGCATAAAAGCCATTAATGTTTTGTATTTTTTGTGTTCCACGTCACAAAACGGATTAGATACAGAACACAGATCTACGCGTCCTTTGAGAAAATCAGTTCTACTGGGCAGTATTGATGGCAACAGCTGGTTGTGGTATTTCATACTGGCATTTAACATATCAAAGTATACAAGATGCAGTAAAATCATTATGCAAATTTTGACTGAGTAATTGTGCAGAGCATCTGTCTGGAGATTAAATGCCCGGATGCATACGTACAACAACGTAGATCTGAAACAATTTCACCCATGTTAACTCTCCACTATGCAATAAATGGAGATACATGAAGGATTAGAGTACAAAGAGCTAAGATATAGATAAAACGGTTTCAGTGTTATATACGGTGGTTATTACCGGAAAAATAATGGGATCTAAATAGCTCTAATAGAAGGCATTTAAGCTGACAAAAATGACAGTTTGGCCTTGGACAGTGGTAGTGCCGTGTACGATTCCTTTATTAGTATGTAGGAAAATAAAACAGGTTGCGTTTTGCGTCTTTCTGCAAGATATTAGCAGATTAACAGATGAAGACGTTGCGATGTGAAATCGAAGCATGGAGGCGGGATATATAATGTGCATCTTAGGCGCACAAGTTAGAAGTAGTAAAGTCTGTTTTCACTGTTTGAACAACACATAGCAGAAGAAAGGAAACACAGGACTACCATGACTATATGTTGATATGTTTATGTCAGCGAGTCACATAGTTATGAAAGTAGTTAGTCTCGTTGGACACATCAAAAGTGACTTGTTTAAACCAGGATTAAATAATAATATGTATACCGATGTACAAAAAAACCTCTATTTCAAAGGCAGAAAAACAATATGTGGAACATGTATGGGATAAAACAGACAAGTGAATCAAAATTACGTCGAGAAGAAGGTCCATGTTATTGATGTACATACGATTACACTTTACGATTTAGAAACTTAGAAGAAAAACAATATTTATTATGAAGTAAGGAAATAATCATTTATTTCGAAAATAATGGTTCCTCAAGCTGATGTACTTTACGTTCTGAAAAAAAGATCATGAACTACAAAGTCGGACCATGTTTTGTACTTGAGGTTCGCTCAGTCATGCTCGTTACGTTCTTTGCACGGCGGATTCACAGTACAAATAAGTAAAAAATATTTATGGCAAAATAAGCAATATGACGGAATCAGATAAAAAGAAAACAATTTGATCAGCACTTATCGAATTACCAATAAATTGGGTATTGTTTGTTTCTAAAGTTGTAGAAGCGCTTGTTAACATCTAATTCTTGAGAAAGATTTTCAATCTTTCACTTAGGTGGCGCTCTACAGTTTCGTATTTTGCATAGGGCTATATTTTTAAAGAAAAAGAATTTCCCAGGTTTTCCTCGCTGATTATATTTGCTGTTTAAAAAAGTAATATTATCTTTTAGATATTGTTGAAAGATGTTTTAATTCATTTTATCTTCGTGTATGATTGATGGGACATCACTTGGAAAAAGTTCTCAAGAGTTAAATAAATTCAGAAAGGAAGAACAAGAAGAGTCACAACGCCTTAAGATATTGCAACTGTTGGTCACATGACACATTACCTGAAAGAAATGATGCAACTGTTACAACGTTGAAGTAAAATATATGATTTAATAGATGTTGGTATATCTGTTTGGGGAGTTTTATTATTAGTTATAAAAAGTAGTGTTTAATTTCTCAAAGCAGATGAATAGGCAACATATATTGTTAAATCCCAAGGAAAATAAAAATATAAAAAAAACATAAAATAGTCAAGAAATTTAAACAAAAATATATATTATTTATGATTCTAGTGCAAACGTTACTGTGTTAAGGAGGAATGTGACAGCCAGTACTTATACACTGTCAATCATTTTAAAGAGATCAGTCCAAAAACTGAATTCGTCAGAAACAAAATAATTACGTATGGAATCATTATAAAGCAATGAAGACGATTATTGTAGTAGTGATTGGAGTGATATTATCCAACGTTACAATATAATTAATTTGCCTAATTTGCAGGAAGATAATTGATGATGTTGAATAGAGACGTTTTTAATAACAAAGTCTTATACATGGTACTAATGATGCAAAAAATTAACGTGCGGACAGAGATTTTTAACTGATTTGGAGCAACAACCAAAAAAACTTTACAACGGAGACAGCAAAGTTTGTACAAGCACACGAAATGCATTCGAAACTGAAAAAGGTAAATAAAGATGGTTTCATTTATTTGAAGAATTGATACAGTTAAAGTCTAAAACATGAAAATCTGAATTAAACACGGAAACAATATATTAAGCTATAAAGACTTTACTTCCACTGGGTGCCAGAATTGTTTAAGTTAAAAAGAAAATAATAAAATGAGATTGGGGAGAACATTATATGTTTGCCAGCATGTACATTGCTTAACTACTTTACCGTTGTATGAGGTAATGGCTTTCCCTATCTTCATAGAAATATATGTTAATGTGAAATTAGGGGTGGATACATAAAGTTTTGAAAATGAAGTTTCAGTTACTAAAGATACAATTACTATTAACTTCAAATATATGAAAGGATTCTTGGGCATTTTTAAATCAGATAGTACACCACTGGTACTGTTAACATTTGTGGATTTAACTATGTTTCATTAGATTTGGTTGAATACAAGTTGCACCGGAAAGATGGTTCAAGTAACCAGTGTGGATTATACCATAATATCAAAGCTATAAAGTTGTAAGTCTTCTTGAAAACTTTTGTTAAAGCTAGCAACCAACTCGCTGCGTCCTCATTAGACGTTACAAATGAATATGAATCTGAAAGTAACTCTCGCACACGTGTAATGTGCCTACCTAATATTTACAGCATTAAAGAAAAACGTACTGTATTGAAGAGAAATTAATTACATTGAAGATAGTAAATTACATCTAAAGTTATTAGGCGGGTGTAGTTAGATGTGATCATTCATCGTTATAAACGATTACTTTTTGCAAACAGGTAACAAAACTCTGTAGCCAATTGAACTTCAAAAAGAGACCTAAATAAATTAATAGATTTGCAGTTTTCTTTCACTGTTGCCTTCCTACAAACGATTCCGGTGTCATGGCTTGCATGTGCGACCAGTTTCAATCTTTATTCATTCAACAGTTAGTCTCATTGACAATTGTTATATGAAGAATCCGGTTTTTATTTTTGTGATGAGTGTGATTTTATGATATAGACTATATTCAGACATCAGAGTTGCGCGCGTTCCTTTAGTAAAGTTGTGTGTGTTATACTAAGCACAATTTTGTTGGTATTTGTTATATAGGTACGTATTTAAGATAAGTAATATATCAGGAAAGAATAACGATTATACGTGGTTTGTTTTATGGAGCCGTAGCACTCCAGAAAGACTTTAAATCTTTGGGTCTAAACTGTTCCAATATGCCCCAGCAAACGTTTGCACACAACAAATCATGTTTGATCAATGCAAAAATTATCTGTTCTTTTAAGTGATGGGGGTAAAACAGAAGGGTATTGAAATTCTAACATAGACCACAAAGAATATTTGAAGAAAACAAATCATACATGATACATTACCGCAAACCTTCATGGTTCAACGCTATGCATTTCAGGAAGTTCAAGGAAAGGAAAAAAAAGTACAAAACGACAGCTGAGAAGAAGGGCTTTAGCTGGGTCCTCAGTAAGTTTGTCCCGGACGACATCAAGCTGAACTGGGCCTCAGAGAGCCCTGAAAGGGGCTGGCTGGCAGTAAAAGGGGCAATGTGGAGCAGGGTATGATCGTGTGCCATCAAAAAGATGAATTACTATTAACTGCTTTTGGAAACCATAAATGGATTCCAAGCAATAGTTATTTTTAAACATATGTGCTTATCCTTGACCAAATGCTGAAAATGGCACGAAAGAATTGTCTCGTCTAAAATAATGTATGGACACTAAAGCAAATATATCCATCTAAATGTGAAGTAATATTCAACAGTCTGTCCGAAATTAGAACGTGTTCATAACATAATTACTTAAATTGCTCTAAATTCTGTCGTTTCGGATAACATCAGATGCATTCGTCCAATGTGAAATTGAAAAGCCCAGGCAACTCTCACCGCGCACCTGCTGAATATAGCGCGTTACAGAGAAAGCGCGATTCACACTACGCACTATTGATCATAACAGCTGTTTAGTACTTATGTTGAAATAACTTGAGGGTCTGATTGCACATGTATTAGACGTCGCTGTCAAATGGACGCATTAAATGGAACATTGAAATTACTTTAGAATCTCATTGCACGTGTATTAGAAGACATCGCTGTTAAATGGGTACATTAAACAGAACACTAATCTTCTTCTGTATAGTGTAATTTTGACTGAAGTGAGAACGAATGTTTTGGGGACAGACCGTAGCTCATAAATAGATTGTTGCTGCTGTAGAAGTTTTTTTGTTGATACAGCAAATGGGAGTATAATCCAAGAATAATTTACCACGGCATGAGGCGACACAGGTCGATAGTAAGCTGGGCTTCTCTTAAAGTTTGATTCTGCTGCATCTTTTATTCAGCAAGAAAGATTTTTCATCGCACATAAACGTGTATACATTTATGCCGCGTGTTGACAGTCATTGATCAAGAAACAAACATATGTACTTAAGATACTGTACTCAAGCCTTCACGATAAGACTTCCACTGCTATTTTTGACACAGTGGATGAATTGCAGAGGCGTAGCTATGATATTTGCGCCCGGGGACGAACTATAAAATTGGCGCCCCAGCCCCCTCCCCGTTTAATCACATTTTTGAATATTACCCTTGTTTACTTATTATAATGTAACGTTGTAAGCCTCATTTTGGCGCCCCTGTACCTTGGCGCCCGGGGACATATGTACCTCCCTGCCCCCCCCCCCTCCAGCTACGCCTCTGATGAATTGTTGAACACTATTAGCTCAGCCCCAAAGCAGAATCTATTTGAAAGACTGGAACATAATTAGAGTAAAGAATTATGCAAATTACCACATAGGACATTTCTGATTCATGGCCAAGTGGATCCGTTCAATTTTACGGTAGATATGGCACACATAAAAGCGTGTAAAATAGAACTATAAGATATTTGGTTAAGATGGCAAATGTTTACAGCTAAACATATTTTCCAGGCCCTACGTATCATACGCACTTTAGCATATTTGTAAACCTTCATCTTGTTATTGTTTTTATTACAAAAGAGAATGAAAGAAACAGCTAATGTAGCAGGAGGTTCAAGAATGAGATAACATGAATGGAATTATCATAAACTCATATATAAAGTATTTTATTATTATAATTATATTTGGTTAATGCAAGCAAATTAGCAAAGGATATTCAATACAAGTATTTGATCTGTTTTACGTTCCCTACTTTTATTGACTTCTTTTCACGGTTTTGATTATAATTATTATGCATATGGTAGACAATACGGGCTTGAGATTTTTAAAATAAGGTACATATATTTGTAAAAAAAAATTACTAGCTTTTTGAATTCTTACTTTCTAATTTACTAAGTTTCTTACTTCAACACTACCTAACTTTCGTGCTTACTTCAGCCCGAGGGACCAGGGAGTAATATTCGCAAGCGTCTTGATTACCCTGTGGTGCACATAAGCTACAATGACGCCAACGCTCTTTGCCAGGCAATCGGAAAGAGACTGCCTACGGAAGACGAGTGGGAGTTTGCTGCCAGAGGTGGACTTCAAGGTACTTGTCAATCTGAATTTTCAAATCGGTAATGGTCTATAAAAAAGTCATTGTTTGCTGACGATGAAAATTATAATAGCGCGATCGTTTGGCAATATAAACGAAGATTTTTAGAGACATTCGCGGCTACGGCAATATTTACACAATATCACCGGAATTACATGCAGCTTTGATGAGATCGCGTTTACGCGTCTTGTCTAACACTTTTTTGAACGAATTTCGTGATGTGAAGTCCCATCCAATTAATGTTGCTATATCGTTTTTCTTTCTTTTTCTTTCTTGGGCTGAATAATACTAGCTGTTGCAACAAGACTCCAGTTTTGCGGAGTATCAACAAGATTTAATATCCTACTCCGGAATGGTCTAGTGAATTTAACATTAAACTCTGTCTGAGAATAAAACAATGGATCTAAGGATTTATTGACATGATCAAATTTACGTTTTATCTCCCTGTGTATAGAACACACCACGAATCTGTTGGCAAATTTCTATTCTGCTGAATCAAACAGGGCACAGTTACATAATTTAGGTTTTTCTTTTGTTTCTACTGAAACGAGAGGTAGGCTTGTAATGTTGTTATTACACTTAGTAATGTACATCTATTTTTGGTACGGCTTTGTCCAAAGTAGACGCGCACATTTTTCACATCGTTATTGCTGGAATCTGGAATTTTACATTTTAGTATTGCTTTGTTCCAATTAATACGATTCTCATTCACGATTCCGCAAGCTGCAGTTTGATAACTTTATAAAAACCTTACCAAAACATATCCCGCAAATTGTTGTCAGAATAAAGCTCGCACTTGGTTGCCAGATCGTGCTGAAAAGGCATTTTACGATGTTAAAACTTTTGTCAAGATCTCTATGTTTCTCTGGAAAATCGCTGATCTTGTTGATGTCTCTTTACATTGGCAATAAGTCTAATGGTAGAGTTGATATTATTCAGGAAGTCGTCTATATACAGCAAGAAGAGTAGCGGCCAAATGGCAGTTTCCAGTGAGACTCCTGGTTCACCTCTGGTTCCATCTGATAGTTCCCCCATCCGCCATAACATGTTGTTGTCTGTTGGAGAGAAAGAACTGAATCCAAACATAATATCTTCTCCACGATACCATCCAAATTAATTCATTAATTTAACCATTAGCGCTTGGTATGGAATCCTATCGAATACTTTACTAAAATCTATTCTCATTAGGCCAAACTGTTTCATGTTGTCCCATCAGCAAACTCATCTGTTAGTGATATTATATCGGTTTCACAAGCTCTCACTTGGCAAATTCCATGCTGATTTGCAATCGATATGTTATGCGTGACTGCATGTTGCATTATTGTAATGATTATCATACGTTCCAGTAATCGGTAGAATATGTATGTCAGGGAGATTTTATATCGTTCACACATTTTGAAGACTGGTGCTATCAGCATTCCTTAGTTTACCATATGGGATGACATGTTAAAAACGGTGGCGAGGAGCGGTGTAATTCCAACGGCTTACTCTCTAAGTACTCTGGTTGGTATGCTGTCATAACCAGCTGCCGTATGAAGACTTATGCTCTTTTCCAATTTCATGACCACTTGTTTCCACTCTGACATTAGGTATTAATGTTATGGTGTTGCTCCACTTTCTTGGTACAAACTTACTGTCCAGACTGATCGAAAGTCCTGACTGAGTACCTGTCACTTTACTGTTGCTTCACTTTTAAGAAGGTCGCTTGAATGAAGTGGTGTTACTTCAGATAAGTCACTCCATATGCTCTTTTATGAATGACTAAAACTTTTTCTTGCAAATCACAATAATTGTGCCACACACGAGGTTCTTGGAGTACAGTGGATTCCTTTCGTACATTCCATGGTCAATATGATCAGGTCACGTATTGGATGAGGTGGTTTCCAACATTTCAAATGGGTCCTGACTTTCCTGGAAATGGCACCATAGCAAACGTCTATGTTTCTGTTTACTCAAAGTGTGCATATTACCAAATAAAGTTGCGCAAGAATAAAACGATGGTTAAATTTAAAGTGACAAGTGACTGTACGTTTGTGTGTGCGTTTACCTTTTTCAGCCGGAGAAGTGACCTTAAATTCTGTTTTAAAAAAAAAAGCCCGATTCGGCCCTGTTCTGATATCCGATGATGGATGCGAGACTTTAAAAATATTTTCGGTGTAGCATATTCTTCTGTGTACTTGGTTCAGGTTTCGTGTTACTCATGTTAGTGGTTGATTTCCCTCGGAAAGTTTAGATGGTATTCTCTCATGTGGTTATGTGTCAGATCTGCAAATTCAGGCCGTGTATTATTTTGTTGTTTCTTTTTTTAATGTTTTCCCAATTACATCAAGAGCAGAGAAAGATATTGTTTTCGTTCATTTTAATTTAGTGTTGCTTTCATAGATTTCAGTGAATGGAGTGTTGTATTGTTAACTACGATAAGGTCTAAGATGTTCGCTAAGGTTTCAATAGTTTTAATGGGTTTCTTTATCGAAGCTGTAGGCATTAATAACGTTTACGAACTGTTTACTTTCCCCTGGGTACTTTGCTCCTCGTGATACTATACTGTTTTTTTCTAATCTATGTCAGGCAGGTTAGGGGTTGTCTGAGGTCTGGACTAGACGTCCCGCTCGCCAAAGCAAAGTGAAGCGTTTCTCATATCCTCTCCTTTCCAGATGTAGTGATCGGTGCGGGATCACTGTCTGTCACTGCTAGGCAGGAGGTTACTTGCATATGACATGTCCTACACTGTTGTGTCCATAGCAGCACCTTCATGCGAGGCTCCCTGTTTTCACAGAGCCTGCTATGTGACGCGACCGATTGCCCGGCGGTATAACTGAGTGGGCAGACTAGGTTCGTTAGCCTTGGCAGACAGCCAGTCTAAGATAAGGAACACTCTGACTCCAAAACCGGGCAGTTGGAACTCGTTAGCCCTCTCAGGCAGTTCATATAAGAGAATTACATTCTGATGCCAAACCCACCAATTCTCAGCCATTGTATGATGGCTTCGCTGCCTTGTGGATATCTTCGGGAGAAGGAAAGGCTACGGGAGTAAACCCAGACAGAAAATCCAGAGTGGATCTCCCAAAGAGGCTGGATGTCAACTGCGACGTCCTTCCGGCAGCTCATGCATCCGAACTGGTGGGAGGTTCCTGACGTCTGGGCAGCCCAGGATCTCCATACTCCACACTCTGACTTGTGCCCTGGAGAGGCCACTCCATCCGAGTTCCTGAGTGAGGAAACAACACGGAAGCTGGCAGTCTATGGGTTCTAAGTCCCACCCGGTTGGCGTAGGAAAGAGGCGCCACGTGTCAGCTTTGACGTTAGGAGGGATCATCGCGTCCCACTGGCCGACTACCGCCCGCCTCAAGCCGGGCAGACCCCGGTCAGTAAGGTGTTGGCCCGCCAACGTCTGCCTGCTCCACTTGGTGCCTGGAGCTCAGAGTGTTGCTCAGCATGACAAGCAGACGGTAATGCCGCACCAGACAAAATAAACAAGAAACCAACAAAGAAGACTTCAGCTTTTATATTCGCAAGCTTGAACGTATGCACCAAGCGCACATGCATCTCTGACGAACTCAGGGAGGTGGATGACAACCAGGAAGACGGTCATCATTGACAGAGAGCTCACCTGACCAAATGTCAGCATTGCTGCCTTCCAGGAAACCAAGCTTGCCATCAGTGGCTCCCTCAGAGAGGAAAACCACACCTTCATCTGGAAGGGTCGAGAACCTGAGGAACCCCACCAGCACGGAGTAGGCTTCGCCTTGAAAAACACCTTCCTGGCCTTAGTTGAGCCTCCCTCAGGGGGCACTGAGCGTCTCTTGTCCATCCGCCTTGCCACTACTGCAAGCCCTGTTAACATCCTCAGTGTTTACGTCCCCTCCCTCACGTCTTCAGAAGACACAAACGATCAGTTATATGGGCAGCTGGACGAATAGATCAAAGAATGCCCTAAAGATGAGCCACTATTCCTCCTCCGCGCCTTTAATGCCAGAGTTATTCTGGACCACGAGTCACGACCTACCTTCCTCGGACTTCATGGCTCTAGAACGACCAACGAAAACGGCCAGAGACGTGCACCTACCATAACCTGTTTGTTACAAAAACCTTTTTCAAGTGTAAGCCACAACACAAAATCTCATGGAAACACCCAAGGTCTCATCGCTGACACCAGCTAGACTTGGTCATCACAGGGCGCTCTGCCCTGAACAGCGTCCTTTTCACCAGAAGCTACCACAGTGCAGACTGTGACTCCGACCGCGCCCTCGTGATCAGCAGAGTGCATCTACAGCCACACACAGTACATCGCTCAAAACCAAATGGTCGCCACCGCATCAACACTGCGCAGATGTCGGTCACCTCCAAGGTGGATGAGTGTGTATCCGCCCTGGACTAGGCACTCCAGGACCTGCCAGAGCACGATGCCACATCCAAGTGGAACGTCATGAAGGGTGCCATCTACAGCACAGCTATGTCCACGTTTGGCAAGAAGGAACGGCCAAGTCAGGACTGGTTCAATGCACACCGTTCAAGGATGTAACCACTAATCGAGGACAAACGAAAAGCTTTCATAGCTTACTAAACAGTTCCCCGAATGAATGAATGCTTGATTGCCTCAGAAGTGCCCGAAGCATCACTAAACGCATCGCTAGACAGTGCGCGAACGAGTACTGGCAGCAACTGTGTGAAATAATCAAGCGCAGTTCCGAGTCTGGAAACATCCAAGGTATGTACAGTGGCATCAAGAAGGCTCTAGGCCCTACAGTGAAATTGGTTGCTCCCCTGAAATCTCTGACAGGAGATAAGATGACCGTAAGCAACAGTTGGCCAGATAGGTGGGGCACTGCTTAGAGCAATACTACCGAGAAACTTGTCACCGTTACGGCCCTTATCATCATACAGAAACTGCCCACCATGGTGGAACTCGACAAAGAGCCCACCTTAGAGGAGTTCAACAAAGCCATCGACTCCCTCCCAAACGACAAAGCACCAGCTAGCTACAGCATACCGCCTGAAGCTATCAAACGTGGGAAACCGACATTGCTTCAACCGGTGCATGAGCTAGTCTGCCTCTGCTGGTAGGAAGAAGCAGTCCCCAAGACATGCGCAACGCCACCATTGTGACCCTTTGCAAAAACACGGGCGATCGCAGTGACTGTAACAATTAGAGAAGGATCTCGCTCCTGACCATCATTGACAAAGGGTAAACCCGTATCATCCTCAACAGGTTGCAGATGCTGCCGGACCGTGTGTATCCGGAATCTCAGTGCGGTTTTAGAGCAGGCAGGTCGACAACATATATGATCGTCTCCTTCCGACAACTCCAAGAGAAGAGTAGAGAGCAAGCAAGGTCATCCACTATACATGAGATTCATCGACCTCGCTAAGGCCTTTGACCTGGTCAGCAGGAAGGGCCAATTTGAACTTCTCAGTAAGATCAATTGCACCCCCCACCACCAAAAAAAAATTCTCAGCATCATAATCTCTTTCCACGCCGATATGAAGGGATCGGTCTTATACTCCTCAGACTCCTTCCCTATCAACAGCGGCGTGAAGCAGGGCTGCATGCTGGCGCCGACCCTTTTCGGGATCTTATTCTCCCTGCTCATTTCCTACGCCTTCGACTCATCCACATATCGTGTATATCTGCACACCAGGTCTGACGGGAGGCTGTTCAACCTGGCACGACAGCGCTCAAGACCAAAGTGACGTCGGTGCTCATCAGGGAGATGCTCTTTGCGAATGACACCGCTCTTGTGACCCACACAGAGGATGCCCTTCGGAGACTGGGAGACCGTTTCGCTGATGCCTGCAAGCAGTTCGGGCTCACAATCAGTCTGAACAAGACAAACGTCAGCGTGCAAGTTGCCACCACTATCCCTTCCATCAAAATCGACGGTGTCACCCTGAAAGCAGTCAACAATTTTACTTACCTGGGGTCAATCATGAAGAGCCTTGTCCAGGGCGGACACATACTCCTCCACCTTGGCGAGGACTGACATCTGCGCAGTGTTTATGCGAGGACGTCCTTTTGGTTTTGAGCGGTGTAGTGTGTCTAGCTGTAGTCGCACTCAGCTGCTCACGAGGGTATGGTCGGAGTCGCAGTCTACACTGTGGTAGGTTCTGGTGGAGAGAACGCTGTTAAGGGCAGAACGCCTGGTGATGACCAAGTCGAGTTGGTGCCAGCGATGAGATCTGGGGTGTTTCCATGACACTTTGTGTTGTGGTTTACACTTGAAGAAGGTGTTTGTGACGCACAGGCCATGGTAGGTGCATAGCTGCAGCAGTCTCTGACCGTTTTCGTTGGTCTTTCCAGTGCCATGATATCCGAGGCAGGTAGGCCATGACTCGTGGTCCGCACCTACTCTGGCATTAAAGTCGCCGAGGAGGAATAGTGGTTCGCTTTTGGGGCATCCTTTGATCTGTTTGTCTTGCTGCCCATAGAACTGATCCTTTGCGTCTTCTGACGACGTGAGGGTTTGGGCGTAGACACTGATGATGTTGACAGGACCTGAAGCAGTGGTGAGGCGGATGGACAAGAGACGCTCAGTGCCCCCTTTGGAAGATTCAACCGAGGCCAGGAGATTGTTTTTTGATGGCGAAGCCCACTCCGTACTGGAGGGGCTCCTCAGATTCTCGACCCTTCCAGAAGAAGGTGTAGTTTTCCTCTCTGAAGGAGCCACTAGAGGCGAGCCTGGTTTCCTGGAGGGCAGCTATGCTGATATTTAGTCTGGTGAGTTCTCTATCGATGATGGCCGTCTTTCTGGTGTCGTCCACTTCTCTGAGGTTGTCGGATATGCCTGTACACATGGTGCGTACATTCCAGCTTGCAAATCGAAGAGCTGGAGTCTTCTTTATTGGTTTCTTTTTTCTTTTGTCTGGTGTGGAATTACCGTCTGCTTGTCATGCTGAACAACACACTGAGCTCCAGACACCCACTGGAGCAGGCAGACGATGGCGGGTCAACACCTTATTGACCGGGGGCTGCCCGGCTTGAGGCGGGCGATAGTTAGCCAGTGGGACACGATGATCCCTCCCACCGTCAAAACTGACCCGTAGCGCCCCTTCCCTACGTCAATCGGGTGGGACTTATAACCCGTAAACTGTCAGCTTCCGTGTTGTTTCCTCACTCAGTAGCGAGACTGCAGTGTCCTCTCCAGGGCGCAAGCCTGGGCGTGGAGTATGGAGATCCTGGGCTGCCCAGACGTCAGGATCCCCCTCTCGTCCTTGCTGGTGGGGTCCAAAGGAATGCTGAGCATGACATTTGGCACCAGTTTGGATGCAGGAGCTGCCGGAAGGAAGGCGTAGTCGACACTCAGCCGCCTTGGGGGCTCCACTCCGGATTTTCTGTCTGGGTTTACTCCCGTAGCCTTTCCTTCTCCCGAAGATATCCACAAGGTAGTTGAGCCATCGTCCAATGGATGGGACTTGGTGGGTTTTGAATCAGAGTTTCCTTCTCCTAGACGAACTGCCTGACAGTGCTAACGAGCTTCATCTGCCCGGGTTTGGAGTCAGAGTTTCCCTTCTCTTAGACTGGTTGCCTGCCAAGGCTAACGAGCCCAGTCTGCCCACCCAGTTATACCGCCGGGCACTCGGTCGCGCCACACAGCAGGCTATGTTAAAACAGGGGGCCCCGTGTGAAGGTGCTGATGTGGACACAATAGTGTAGGAGAGGCCATATACAAGTAACCTCCTGCCCCGCAGAGCGAGACAGTGGTCCTGCGGCGATCACTACACCTGGGAAGGAGAGGCTATGAGGGACGCTTCACTTTCCTTTGGCAAACGGGACGTCAGGCCCAGGCCTCGCAAACCCCCCTCTCGAAATATATATGTGTGTATTACATCATTCTTTCCTCCCTTAAGGATGCCTGCTTCTTACATATTGAAGTGTTTAACTGTAATAGTTTTACATAGTTGGGTGTCGAAGCAATACAAAATAATTAAACATTTTATATTTTGTTTCGCATTTTCATGTGCAAATCTTAGTTGAAAATATTTTTTTAAAAAAACGATCATTACATGGAAAAGTGTGGGAAAAGCACCGTGTCGCCAATTGCCTACAAAATAGTACCCTTAAAATATTACCCGTAAAACAGTACCGTAATTGCCCTTAAAATAGTACCCGCAAAATAGTACCCGAACGAGTATTTAAAATGTCATCAAATTGCACAGGTTGAAAATCATGCACTCTTCTGATCAAATACACGAAGTAAAGGGTATGTTGGTGAGTGAATGTATTCTTTTCAGTAAGACACAATTAATGTGATCACATCGGTTCCTCGCAACAGAAAGCCTGCGTTGCCAATTTACGTCAGGTCGTAAATCGGTAAGAAAATCTCTAATGACCTCGTATAGGTTTTGTTAACATTAAAATTTTCTTTCATATGTCTATTAATCGGTTAATACATTTGTTTAAGCACTATTTGTTGTCACATTTCATAAGAGACAGAATCGCAACCACGTTAGTTTACGTACAATGTCTTCCAGAGAGTTCATAGCAATTGGATACACGTAGATACAAAGTGACGTCATTTCGTAGTCTGTTCAACCAGACTTGTGCGTGGGTCTGTTAGAAAGCTTCATTGATCTGTTACTGATAAAAGGCGCTTTGATAGAATATAGTATCTTTAAAACTGAAAAAAATATCGCTCACTATCTAGACATTTGTATAGATCTATTATTCTGCAATCATTCCAACCAAAGCAATATCGAAGACATAAAATGATATGAATTAACAGCAACCGACCTTAATCAGAAGTTCGAAAAGGCCCTTCCTGCTGACCAAGTCAAAGGCCATTCTAGTCATATAGGCGATTTCATAATGTAATGATCACGTCATTTCGAGCTGCTCGGTAACGTTTATTTTACAAAGCATACTACTTTAAGCTTGAAACTGGCCCAAAACTCAGTACCTCTGCACAAAGTAACGCATACTATTTATGCATTTTAGGTTAATATATAATTTTTTTTTTGGTTGAAATATTGTACTTTCCTAAGTAGATACTATGTATGCAAATGCCATCCTCTATCCTGTCTAATATCTTAAATATAAAAATAAATTTAAGGTTATATATTTTTAATTTTCAGGTCTTCAGTACCCATGGGGTGACAAGTTCAAAAAGATGAGGATGAACACGTGGCAGGTAACACTCCTTACTTGGTAAAATAAAAAAAACTCTATCATTAAATGTTACACGTCACAAGCATATGATACAGTTATCGCTTACATCATATGATACAGTTATCACTTAAATCCGCTTCTTTTGCAACATTATTTAGAGCGCCCAACAAAATATTTAGATCAATAGATAAATGTATCACCAAAAAATATTTCATCAAAGATAAATAAGGTACAATGATTCGTTATGGGAAAACCTTTTCTTCTAAGTAAAAAATATGTTTCTCTTGAGGAAATTGATCAATTTTTGAAGATTTTCTTGAGAGAATGAAATTTAAAAAATACGTGCATGGTGCTTTTATATTTAAAACCATATGTGGCTTAAATGTTTTGTGTGATTGCAGATATACAAGTATATTATGATATTTTACATTTATTAGTTGTATATTCTCACCGATAGATCAGGTGCTCGAAGTCTATGTCCCTCTGACATAAAGCTGTACTAGACTCCAAATCTCAATCGAACATACTGTGACCAATCAAAAGCCCGCATTTACTAATTTCAAGTAATATTTCAAAGTTTTGAGTAACATTTTGTTTCTCAAAATACTGAGTAAAGTTTATGACGGAGGGGTCTGAATAACTTATGCGACGGCATGTCGTCCGGCGATCAACAAGTCAAACTGTTATCTCTATTGATCCCAAACTGCCAAACGGAAGGACGTGCAACCAGAGGCACAGTTTAATTGTGTTGTGTAGTTGGTTGGTTCTTGCCGCTGCGGTCGTTTTAAAAAATATATCATTGCTGCCCCTCCTGACAGGACGGTCTCCTCTTCATGAACTTTTATTTCAAAATAATCGTCAGGTAGCGTAGACACCGTCCAATTAATTGTAACATACGCGGGTTGGGACGGGGTACAGTGGGAGTTCAGATTCATATCAAACGTGCGAAATTGTATTGGAAGAGGGCCCCAGAATAAAGTTTTGTGGGGGTGACGGTGGCAGAATGTTTTGTTACGCCACTACCTTATTTAGATATTCCTAAATGAAAGTTTTGCCAATTCGACATCCAACTTGAGCGCAGTGACGGTCATATTAAAGATTTGTAACATGTTGTTCCTATATCGAGTGATATGTAAATAATCCTATTTGTAAATCGTATCAACCTGATATCGTACATGATATGATATTGTGGCCATTTTGAACATCTTATTGTTGCTTTTTCCCCGAACAGATCTCATTGGGGAGGATGACGCTAAAAGACTTTTTCTTTATGTTGGTTATGAATAAAAACAGTACAAATCTGACGTTCATCATCGCCGCGATGAGGTCCCCCTTGAAAATCTTGTCATGGTTACTTCCATTGAACGTCCTGAATGAATGGCCTCGTCCACATTTGATTTTAACCGAAACAATAGTGTGCCAGTCTGACCTCACAAAATGGTTGCAACAGCGGCCATCTTGAAAATATTGTTATGGTTACTTCCATTGAACGTCCTGAATGAATGGCCTTATGTACATGGGCTTTTAACCGAAACAATAGTGCCAGTCTGACCTCACAAAATGGTTGCAACAGCGGCCATCTTGAAAATATTGTTATGGTTACTTACATTGAACGTCCTGAATGAATGGCCTTATGTACATGGGCTTTTAACTGAAACAATAGTGACGTAACTGATACGAATGCAAGTATTATTGACATATGATTTCACTAGACACTATGATGTAACTGATCATGGACACGTTAACCATCCATTTTTCTTGTGCATATGATAGTTATGTATTTATCTTGTGAACATGTTAGCTTGAACGTAATAGAAAATAGTTTTCTTACTAAAATTTGTTATGTTGGAGTTTCGCAAGTATATTCGAGATGGTTTCAACATTCATTGTTAACAAGAATACAACGCGGATAGACAAAGACTTCTTGTGAATTCCTATAAATGTTTCTTTGGTCAATAGAACGTCAGTCTCTTGTAGGGACTCTTTATATATTTATGTTTTTTCAAGGGCCAGTTTCCAGACGAGGACCAGGGAAACGATCAATGGGTGGGACTCTCCCCTGTGTACGCCTATGGTCCACAGAATAATTTTTGTAAGTAAATAAGCAAATAATAGCATTGATCTCCAATGAATCGGCACATATGTGAGTATGTACGTGTCCTTGCGTGGTTCAGTAATTTCGAAAAAATGTTGGCGTGCGTGTTTGTGTATGTAAACTTGTCAAAACTTGGAAGTCCCTGTATACAAAAATCTTCATGTTTGTTGACATAAAATCACAAATACATAGGTATGAAAGAAGTGAAGTCCTTGTCTAAAATAATAAACCTCGAATATAAACTTTCAGATCTAAAGACTAGGTTAATAATTTTATGTTCTTTTTTCGAGCCTTTTCTGAAGCAATATATGACAGAGGGTTCATCTGTTGTGCTATACTATTCTAAATGCTACAGTAAAACGAATGCAGATGATATCTTGTGTTGTAAAACTAATTATAGAAAAACGTTATGGAAATCTACGACAGGCATATATTCTATGGCTATATGGCTACTCATGCTGTAACCAGATCTGACCCTTTGCTTCTAAGTCCAAGAAAATCAGAATGGAAGAATTTTGTTGCATATTGATAGAATATTGTCAATGGTTTGGTTCAATCAGATCATTAAATATAATGGGGACAATACTATGTTGTCCTCGGTTTTAGTTAGCCTTTAGAAGGGCCCGTAATGTGCTCGATTAAAGACTAGTGTCAAAGAGGGTGTATGTCATCTCCTTCCAGCAATGTATAACATGTTGGGAAACGTGTGGGAGTGGACCAGCACCAAATATTACGACAGAGTGGTGGACAGAAGTCTACAGGAACTCCGATACGTTCTAAAGGGGGGATCCTACCTGGATACTAGGGACGGAAGTTATAATTACGTTGTCAGAACATCTAATAGGTAGGAAACGTTCTTAAAATTTTTGTGACAAAGTAATTATGGTCATACCTCATACGTCAATTAGATTGGTGGAATTTATATGACTGACATTGCAATAAACATCAATCATGATCTTCCGTCGTCTTCGTCCTCGTCTTCTTCTCTTCTTTGTCTTCTTCTTCTTCTTCTTCTTCACAGGTACTTATAACCTTACATCTTCAGCCCATTGCTCTAAGTGTTGTGTCTTCTTCACCTTCTTTCTTCACCTCTTTACTACTCAACCTTTTCTAAAAAAATTTCTTTTTTTTACCTTCCTCATATTTTCTTTATGTCTGTTATTTGTACCTTCGGTTGCCTGTTTGTCTTTTAAATCCGAAACAGCAAATAGGTGTACATTTTCAACATGTTACTACATTTTCCTTACCGCTTATGCAAATTTTCTAGTCAATATGTCAATTAGCAGCTTATCTTTAGAAATTGCTAATGATTTAAAAATATTAGAAAATTGTATCTGATACCAAACTATTTTTAATTTTCTTAAGGATGGGCCAGGCGCCAGACTATACCGCTCACAATGTGGGGGTCCGATGTGCAGCCAGCGCACCTCACCTGGTTAAGAGGCCCAAGCAGCCCCGGGAAGAGGACGAAAAGAAGCCCCTTAGTACCCCGAGACCCCCAAGGCTACATAAACTATCCGAAATGGCCTTTCCACCCACAGGGACGAAAGAAAGAGAAAAGCAGGAGTCTAAATGGAAATCCGGACGCAGATGGCACGGAGAAGAATTATGATCGGAATTATGATAAAAATTTAGGATAATATCATTTTCATTTGTAAATGTAGTCCCATGCCACGTGATATTTTCTAAAACAAGTTACGCAAACATAAGTCTCTTAAAGCTGCAAGGATTAATGCTTGTAACATGTTCGAAAATACAAGTTTTGCAAAAATTAAATTTTTTTATATCGGGTCCAATTAATGCAAAACCACTTAAAATGCAAATGTTGTTGTGCATATTTTTGTGCTATGCTTACCTGAATATCTATCATTAAGTAAGTGTCTATTGACAAATACACGTACGAGACAAAGGACCGTATATACTCGCTCATCAGTCACGTCCACCGGCAAACTACAGACACTGGTCTATATTGTTTATTCCACTGATTACGCATAACAAATGGCATAGATCCAGTTCTGCCAGATTGTGCGACGTCAAATCTAGGTCTTTGCAGTTTGCAGATAGATTTATGAGCGAGCATATAGGGTACTTTATAATAATTGTCTTAAAATATACCCGAATTTGTATGAGTATTTAAAATTCGTCAAACCTGAATTTGTATGAGTATTTATTATTCATCAAATTTGCAGAGATTGAAGATCATGGATTCCTATTAAATTCATGAAGAAAACGATATAAAGCTCATGGATTCTATCAAGTACACTCATACAATATGAAGGCCATGGATTCCTACCATATTTACTCAGAAAACGGTGTGAAGGTCATTGATTCCTATTAAATTCACCCAGAAAACGATATAAAGATCATGGATTTCTTTCAAATACACTCATTAAACGGTATAGCGGTATAAAAGTCATTCATTCCTGTCAAATACACTCATAAAACGGTATGAAGGCAATAGATTCCTATCATATTTTCTCAGAAAATGGTGTGAAGGTCAATGATTCCTATTAAATACTCTCAGAAAATGGTGTGAAGGTCAATGATTCCTATTAAATACTCTAAGAAAATGGTGTGAAGGTCAATGATTCCTATTAAATACTCTCAGAAAATGGTGTGAAGGTCAATGATTCCTATTAAAAACTCTCAGAAAATGGTGTGAAGGTCAATGATTCCTATTAAATACTCTCAGAAAATGGTGTGAAGGTCAATGATTCCTATTAAAAACTCTCAGAAAATGGTGTGAAGGTCAATGATTCCTATTAAATACTCTCAGAAAATGGTGTGAAGGTCAATGATTCCTATTAAAAACTCTCAGAAAATGGTGTGAAGGTCAATGATTCCTATTAAAAACTCTCAGAAAACGGTATACTTGCATCTAATCGGTATGAAAGAATGAGATCACATAGGTTTTTTTCGCAGTACAAAGTTTATGATATCCCACTGTCTTGTATAGGTTTCGTTGAGTGTATATTTGTATTAGCCTGATGACTGAAATTGTACAAGCATTATTTTTTTTTTTCATTACTTTATTGGAGACCGAAGTCACACTCACTTTTTTGTACGTCTACTCTCTCGCAGAGTTCATAGCGCCTCGATTTGTTAATGTAATAATACATACATCATATCGATGACACGTCGTTTCAAGATGAGCAGTAAATTTTGTTATTGCAAAAAGCGAACATTTCTTAACTGGGCTCAACACGAAAGCCTCTAACCAAACATGAACCAACTATTTCTTAGAAGAAAAGAAAAATTCCGTTACACCAGTTTTGGGAACTTTTACAGGTGTTTATACTCGCTTGAAAGTCGAATCCAAGTGTAAATTGCACGTACCCAGAATAGTAGTCGCATAATGTGCTGGTAGATCTTAGTATATGCAGTATGTTAGTAATAATCAGTAGAACAAACACATAGACCCTAATATACTGGCGCATTTATGCAATGACAGATCAGGGTCTGTGGTGTTTGCAATTGGACTCAACCTTAAATATAAACGAGTATATACCGTGACGCATGCATTATACTTAAAAGGAATTTACTATGTAATGCCAGGTACAGTCAGTTTTAAAAATAATAATGGAATTGATATGCTGTTAAGGAAACTTTTCACATGTTTACACATACATTTACACCTAAAACCTATATAATAACTATCGGAGGCAATTGTAATCTTGCCACAGGCCACCAAGAACGCACCCCACTTGTTTCCTTCGCGTCAAAATTTTTAATAATATATATTTTTTAAGTATATTTTACAAGCCATGAGAAAACAGCGTGTTTGCGATATTTTGGGAGAGGATGATTTTCATTTAGACTTTACACCGACTTAAATTTGCTGTAATTAATCAACATAAAAATTGTACTTTATGAGAGGGCACGATATGAGGTTGACTGCTTTATAGTCTGCTTTCCCTTCCTATAGTTTCATCGCAGTCTATGGAGGCTTGGTTAATTTCTACCTCATTTGCCGTTTTGTTTAATTTTATTTATCTATTTATTCACTTTTCACATGCAATATTCCCTTGTAGTTAATCTGTACACAACTATAGAGCTACAGTGTGGTAAGGGACACTCGCACGCACGCACGCACACACACACACGCACGCACGCACGCACGCACACACACACACACACACACACACACACAGAGTTTTCTGTATAAATTGCTGTCTTTCTTGGAACCACTTTTTTAATGTTTGCTGGTACGAAGGAAAGATAACTTCGTTAGTTCCTGAACTGTTCTGCACGGGATTGTTTGCCTTTGTTCTGATCAGCCTGAAGGTTGTGGTGTTGTTAAATTTGTATTTTAAACTATATCTGAATTACCATTACAAGTTTACTTTGGCATATCAAATTCTAAGGTATATTCTCTGGAGATATTTTATACTCTTTAAAAATATTTGAATTGTGTTCCAACCAGCTCTTTAAAAGTACGACTTTTTATTTTCACTATGTACTTTCTGAAAGTTGAATATCTCTAATCACACCATGTTTGGTATCATTGACATTCTTAAAGCGCGAAGCTCATCTGCTTTTCGTACTCTCTGGGAATTATTTTGGACACCTCCATTTCCGAAACATGTTCCTGGTTATTACAGCCACGAATGGAAAAACACACATTATATGTTTTATTTACAAAGAAGTTTTGTTGATGCTGGAAATATCAAGTTGTTCTATAGGTCGCCACTGAGAATTGAATAATAGTTTTCATCCCTGGCTAATGCACGTTATAGATAAATTTACAGATGTGTTTGTGGGCCCGGCACACAATAAAACTTTTTTTCCCCTTCAGCAGCATAATATAACCCGGATTGAATCTCTTGTGGTATCTTTCCCTGTCAATATCGGCACTCAGAGAATATGCAGGAATACGAAAATTATTCCATAAAGGGAGATACAATTAAACTGCAACGTTAGTTAAGAAGTATAGAGAAAATCAAACATCAAATTAGTTCATCATGGTATCAACGCTTACATCGCGAAAAGAGTATCTAAATCCGTTTTGTTCATGGTGTCAAAGCTAAAATCATCCAAACATAAACCTCTTCATGTCCTTTGTTCTCTTTTTCTCTTGCCCCACACACTCAGATTTAGACAGCCATTATCAATTACTTTTGCCTGAAGTTTCGCAAATATAATATGCAATTTAATACAAACCATTAGTGCATTGCCTTTCAAGTGTTTCTGACGAACTTTGTGGTTCGATGTTAAGCCCCATCGGCGGATCAAAGATTTTTCATACGGGACTTAAAGGTTAAGACGTTAAGACGATACAGCGTTATTCACATATGTTATCCCATGTTTTGTTTTTGGTCTGAACACCGCCTCTTTTGTCATATCAAATTAGTTGCATGGGAGTTTCGCTCGGCTAGCTGTTTGCCTGTGCTGCGGACACAAATCGTAAAGACAGCATTTTGAGAGCAATCAACGTCGTCATATCATTGTAATGTTAAGAATTCTGGCTGTCACAACATTTGAGTCCGTTCTGCCAACGCGTTGTTGTAGTTGTTGTTGTAGGGTTTAACGTCATTTTTCAGCACACGATAGGCTATACATGGCGGCCAGTATTAATGGTGGAGGAAGAACCCGGGAAAACCCCGGAAAGAACCACCGACCCTCGAGAAGCTACTGGCAAGCTTTCTCACATACCCACATTGGCCGAATCCGAGACTCGAACCTACGCAGAGGTGGGCAGTGATCCGTAACGGAGAGCGCTTTAGACCACTCGGCCACTCCGGGCCCCTCTGCCAACGTAATAGTTAAACTGGAACTACTACACTCACTCGATTGTAATAGCACCGCACTCAAAGTAGAACGTAAAATAGCTAACATGGGATGGTTTGGAAAGGCTTGAGATGTTACGGTTTTGGTTTCGATAGTGAATAGCCGGACTTTCGGCGATTAGACAAAACATGGACATATTTTTCAACGGTATTACTTTCGGTGTTGTTGGGATAATCAATAGAACAGACAACATAGATCCCGATCTGCCGCTGCATGATAATCTATATTGTTTGTAATTAGGATGACTTACATAAGAGTATATACGGTAACAAAGATTTTACTGTGGATGACTTGTCTGATGTGTGAAGAGAAGCATGTGAAAAGACTATGAAAACATCGAGTATGAGCGAAAACTAATCGTCACACAGTAAGAGACCTACGCCATTTTTAAAGTATGTTATGTAAGCCGTACACACACACACACACACACACACTGCTGTTGTCTATACAACGTAGACACTCTTGCTTTTCCTTTTTAAAAAGAAGGTGGAATTAAACAGAGAAATAAATAATTATGGAGAGTGTTCCTAAAATCAACTGAGCTTTTATTTTTTTGAGTGGGTTTTGTTGTGGAATGTTAAATTACATATCCTAAGGATGTGATCTATTTGCAGTATCGAGATAAAATTTAATGAGCTATTCATGCAAGGTTTGTCAGTATGAAGATGCGACTTTAATATTTGCAGTTAAGTGTTATGTGTTCGGATTCAAGCTATTTCCCTCTGGAAATGTCGAGTCATTTAAAGGAGCATTAGCGTGTTATCTTTCACATCTAAAAGCTTAAAATTATCGATAGTAAATCTACCAAGCCAATCTGATGTGATATCAACACCCGTGTTAAGGAGTACGCGAAGAATCAAGAGCAAATGTTTGCTTCGTTTCAAACAACTGGAGAGTAACACCTCTATTTGGAGGTTTTATCACTTCATAGATGTAAATTGTATGTGTGAAGGAAACCATACTAAAACATTCATGCGTATAGTACTTCCTTCTTAGAAAAAAAAGGATATTTAAGCGTGCACACACACACACACACACACACACACACTGATGCGATCGAACGTAGACATATTCGGGAACTGAAGAAAACATGTTTATATGTTTATGTTTATATGGACAACAATCAAAGATACGAAATTACAAGATATAACTATTTTTGAAATTACAGTTAAAGATTTACTGATGATATTGCTTTGAGAAACTTCGGAATAATACGAAATTTTACTGTTACTTTTCTGACGCAGAATTCTATGTCAATGCATTCATTGCTTGACAACTCAGAAAGCTGCTGTCGATATTTTCGAAACAGTTTGAAGTTACTTATCAGAGACACTGGATTAAAATTAAGTTGCATCTTCTTCAGGTAGCATGCCAGTCTTACAGCAAATTGACAATTTAGAGAAGGCAAATGGAACATCATCCATCAAAAGCAATCGCTTAGCATTCTCTGAAACTTTGCTGGGTTGATCTAGGCTTATTAGTCGTATATTCGTAAGGTGACAACATTGACAAGCCTTCAGTTTCGTGGCGTACTTAACCTTACTCAGTCCGGGGAATTTATTTCTCATGTAACAAACAACGAAACTGTGCCGCTTTACTTTAAGAGTAGAAGAACGCGTCACCATGTTCCAAAACACCACTAACCTTTACTACGGTGATTTCGCTACTTTTGGTGATGTACCAGTTTTGTGCATTTTTATTTTAATTTGTTGTAAATCACGAATTAAAAAAACAACAACAAGGATCTGTGATGTGAAAGCCATAGAGCTCCACCATCCAACAACGAATTTAAATACCTACAGATTCCATTTTTTCCCCACACCCACGAAAATTTATATCCATGCAAATTAGCGAATTCATATATATATATATATATATATATATATATATATATATATATATATATATATATATATATATATATATATATAATCATTCGGACGATATAGAGTTAATACTTTTTGGCTACCGAAAATATAATGTTTTCCCAGCCGTATAAAGTATAGTATCAATATTCAGTTATTAATTGTTTCGGCGGAACGATGAATCGAACTGCATTTACGAACCATTTTAGCACCAAACTCAAATGCATGTTCTGAGTATGAATAATGCGGTATTTTGTAGCTTTAAAATAAAGTTCAACTCAAAAGAAATTTCATTATTTACTTAGTTTGATTCTTTTTTGCTTCTAGGATGCCACATTTAATCGACAAACGTGTATTCAAAAAATATTTACCAACATAACCTAATTCAATACTTAAATTTAAATTTAGGATCCGGCAATTTGATTGGCTGAAATTTAAGTCTGACTTTAAATTTACCAATCAAATCTCTTACGTCTAGACTTATTTTTAGACATGTGTTAGTGAAATAGAAATTTCATTAGAGTCTAAAGTCTAGATTAACACCAACACTTATATTGGTGAATTTGGGATAATATTGAGGGGTTTATAACATATGACTGAGTTTCACATTCAAACATTTTCAAGGTACAGCGTCATGTATTACTAAAGTAAAATCTACACGAATCCACGGCAAAATAATGAAATAAAATCGTTTGTAGATCCTACTCGTAAATGACAGTTATATTCCGAACGTGCAAATCCATCATCTATCTTTATATATATATATATATATATATATATATATATATATATATATATATATATATATATATATATATATATATATATATATATATATATATATATCAACTGTAATTGCTAATATCTGGGCTGGTCTGCTATCAAACTGTCTTCTCGATGTAGAAAACGTGAAAAATAATCTAGAAGCTAATAGCCAAGTCTCTCTTACAAACAGCAGTTCTGACGGAAGGTGTTTCTGCACAGGTGTTCAAATATGTATAACCTTTTCAGTGCCAAAATTACACCTGTTAAACTTTCGGCAATGACAGGTTAATCAATGATATTTTCTTTTATGAAAGCAAACCAGAAGAAATATAGTATGACGTAGCAAAATGGGATAATCCATTTCATTAAAATGAGGATAGAATTTAGACCGTGCCTGTTTGGAAGTTTCATTTTGCTCATAATATAAACGAATCCTTTGAATAGATTGAAAATGATTTAGTCAGGCAAAGTGTTCACGTTAACGAGTCGAAACGTTATACATTGAAATAAATCTGGCGTAGAGCTTGATTTCGATGGAACCACTTCGAAGGCCCATCTGAAGTAAATGCGGCAAGGATTCAGTATAATTTAGCAGTAACTCTTGAATTAATCTGTTGGCATCGGTTTCTCTTTTTCTTAAGGTGCATAAAGAAAAAGAAATTTAAAGACGCAGTATGAAAGATACATGACATTTTATGATACTTGATGGACCAATACAAATAGTTGCGCTGCAAAATTATAGCAATTTTTACATCATCGAAAATAAACAATAAATATGTATATACATACACCTATACACATTTCTTGGATTCGATTCAAAGTCTTTGGAATTCTTGGAGCATTGTGGGAGCAATTTGTTATCGCACAAACGTTTTCACATGTTATCAAAATGAATATTGTACAATTCTAAACCTGCCCACAACTGGGACTGTCTTTGTCCTCATCGACCATTTCTACACCAGTTATGTTTACAAGCACCTGGGTATAAAGGCATTAAAACAATCTTAAACAGTCATTGTCATTGTTCATATTGTGCAGAAACTTTTAAGCTGTATAAATATGCCTTCTTCTCCTTCGACCAATGTACATGACTTCGTAAATCCTATCTAAAATGAAATGCAATCCCATCCGACTCATACTGGAAGAAAATAATTTTAACTTTGTAAGCTTAATGATCAATTTAATCTTTTTATAGCCACTTAATATCCTTTTGGCGAAAACAAGACATGTACATCATATGTGTCAGTATATGGTAAAGTATCCCTACTATGTACATGGCAGCCGTTTGCTAGCTTCTACAAGGAAAATATTTGTCTCTACTGAACACCATCGCATGCCTCAAACACGTATCTGATTACAGTAAGTTTTGTGGGGTTCGGAAGTGTTTTGCAAGCACTGGCAGCATAATGATATTCGATAAAGAATGCCTAGAATTCGAAATAGACAAGAA
Organism: Sinohyriopsis cumingii; assembly: GCA_028554795.2. Taxonomy (NCBI): domain Eukaryota; kingdom Metazoa; phylum Mollusca; class Bivalvia; order Unionida; family Unionidae; genus Sinohyriopsis; species Sinohyriopsis cumingii. The sequence continues at coordinate 2,380,413 of JAPYKE020000126.1, read as the reverse complement.
ATAGAGATGCTTGTCCTTCTTTTGGATTGAAGCGGATCCAATAGAACGTGTGCATTCCCCATAGTCACAGAGCCACGTCAGTCTATGGTACCGCAAAACATTCCTCATCAGTAAAATATATGATACTTCAATGGTTGTAAACTGTAAACAGTGAGCACCTATTTTCATGTCTCTATATGTAAAACAGTACTTGCAAATGGACAAGAAAACTCGCAGCTTCCAGGACACACCTAAAACAACGAAGCGCTAGTCATATTATTATGGATTTCCTGACTCGAAATAAATCACAGACTGTTATGGATGCGTCATTTTGTATGAAGCATCTTACGAGAGAAATATAAACTGAATTGATCCTTGCTCTTTATTTACAATAATGTTCATCAACAATACGTTCGCAGTTCTTGCATCGCACATAACAGCACCAGAAAAATTTACACATGCACCGCTCTGTAACTGTCACTTTCCTAGTTTCATATCCTCTCCCACAACACATTAAATCACAACCATCTATAGCTTTTGATGTTTTATTACAGACGCGGCCTGCAGTGCCTAAAGATCCAGTTTTTGAGTCGGGTTCGCAAAAGTCTGGAGAGGCCACAAGGTACACCAAATCTGAGTCGGTGTGGTGTTTAAACTGTGGGTTGACCGGAACTAGCGCCTGAGAGCTCTTCTTTTTCTGCAAACGTACTTCCGTCGCGCCATCGAACTTTTCTTTTAATATATTTCCCACCTCTCTGAATGTCGTCATTGATCGCCAGCAAGTCTTGAGTTCACAAGAGCCAGACACTCCGTGACATTTACACACCACTTGTACATTATCTTCAAGAGCCTGGAAATAGATGAATTGAATAGTATTAGTCGAAAACAAATCGTAATATCCAAGCTTAATATTTCTTTAAGTCTTCGTATTTTACTGATGTCAGATTGTCGCGAATCTAACAAATGAGGCATACTTACTTTAATGGAATTCCTCGAATGTTTGACCATCTTTTATAAAACTATTGGGTATTATTATAGCCTCTTAGTGGAAAATATATTTGGTCAATTCGTGTTTATTGCTAATTGCAAAAACGCCATGCTTATAAAAACTGGGCGATTTTCATCGTCTTAACCTTTACCAAAGACACGTAATTTCTTATTAGATCAAACAGTTCGAGAAATATGTAACAATTACGCGCCTATTAAGAATTTTTATAATTATTTTGTATCATTAATTTTTTTTCAATGATGATATGTTATGTATAACTGTTATTTGGACCTGACCTTGTCCAAAATCAAATTCATTGTGTTCCTGACCGGTAACTTTTATTTTGGTTAAGAAATAATACATACCTAATATTTTCTCTATAATTGTGGGTTAAATATTACGATCATTATCAATAGAGGAAAATATTTATTTGGGTCTGAGTCTATGACATTGGCATTACCCATGTTGTAACCTGTCGTACCTGATGTTTTCCACATTCTTATATATTTTTGGTAACACAATATAACTGTTTAAAATTTAGAATTTTCTAGAAATTAACTTTGGACCAACATATTTCTTCTTCTTTTCTGTCTTGAAGAAGAGTCAGTCTTAGTGTTGTGTTAAGATTTTGATTGGATGGAATTATTTTTTTAAATTATTATTCAGTGGAATCACGAAGTGCTCTTCAATAATATTTTGGACATAAATATTAATTTGGAATTGTAATAAATTCAGACAAGGATATCTTGGATTATAGTATCGTGATTAATTGGAAGACTGTTAGTACTTCATCGAACTTCAGGCTACTGGTACGTTAGCACATTCAAGACTACAAGAACATCAACGCCTTCTGTGCTAGCTCTTTTTTCGAACACCACTGAAATTTAATTAGCACGTTATTCATTAGGACTCGTGATAAACTTAATGGATTATTTATGATTTAATTCGCAATGCTGTATGTTCGTTTTAAATTATTTGTTAAATTTTACAAAACTTGTTGGTTTTCGCTTTTATCTATTACTTAGTTTAAAACCATATAGTCGTAATTAATAAGCAAGAAGAAGGACTCCTATACATCCCCGCCCCAGCAAATGTCTGTTAGGAGTTCATATATGGGACGTTTGTATTTACAAATAATACACGGAAGTGACGGCCTGACGAGTTGGGATACATAAGCTAGGGCATGACTGGTGGATGGGTGGTTGGATATATGAATAGACCAATGTTCAAAACCATAAAATATTGGATACATGAATAGACCAATGTTCGAAACGATAAAATATTAAGAATTGTACAAGTTAAAGGGAAATATAGACCATTCGGCAAGTACATTTCAAAGAGATCTCTAAATTGCCAAAACATTAATAATTTTGAGGGGAAAAAAGAATTGAATGTATCAAAAGACACAGCTGGACACAAATGGAATGTGTATTCCATGTTTCATAGAGATATATCACACAGTTTTAAATGTATGGTCCTGAAACGAATGTGTGAATAATGTTGGACAGATTAATGAAAAGGCAAGCGGACAAAAACATTTAAAATATTGAAGCTGAAGAGTTGTGGTTAGCGAAAAGCACACCTGAACCACTCGTTTAAAATGTGTATCAAACTTCAATGGAGTGTTTTATACGACGCCAGAGTTTGTCTCACAACGGACAATGAATAATGGGTGGATAAATGATAGAAAGAAACAAACTAAAATCCCCCAAAACATAAAAAATATTTAAAATGAAGAATTATGAATAGCAAAACGATTATCTGAATCACTAGTCTAATATGTATATCGTGTTCTATAAAAGTGTCTTAAACGACTGGTCTAATATGTATACCATGTTCTATACGGAAATCTTAAACCACTAATCTAATATGTGTATCATTTTCTATGAAAAAAAATATCTTAACCACTAGTCTAACCACTATCTTAAGTACATTGTTCTATAGAAACATCTTGAACAACTAGTCTAATATGTGTACCATGTTCTACACAAGTCCCTTAAACGACTGGTCTAATATGTGTACCATGTTCTACAGAGATCTATCTAACCACTAGTCTAATAAGTGTACCATGTTCTATAGAAATATCTTAACCACTAGTCTAATAAGTGTACCATGTTCTATTGAAATATATTTAACCACTAGTCAAATATGTGTAATATGTTCCATAGAAATATCTTAACCACTAGTCTAATGTGTGTACTATTTTCTATAGAAATATATTTAAGCACTAGTCTATGTGTACCATGTTCCATAGAAATATCATAACCACTATTCTAATATGTGTACAATTTTCTATAGAAATATCTTAAACACTAGTCTAATATGTGTACCTTGTTCTATAGAAATATCTTAAACCGTTTAGGAGTTAAGGTCCTTAAATGTAAATGTGTATGATGAATGGAGGAAAAATGATATAAAAAAACCCCGATAAACTACTTAAACTGAAGAATTATGAATATAAACAAGCATATATATATATATATATATATATATATATATATATATATATATATATATATATATATATATATATATATATATATATATATACATGCCATTACTATTCAAATATGTGTTCTAGATTTATTAAAAATATCCTAAACGGTTTTATAGTTTTGCCGCAGCACAGAGTCAGCAACACTGGGGGTATTGGATGGAGAGGCAGCAATCGGACAAAAATATTGAAATTATTGAAACTGAAGAAATGTAAATAGCGAAATGCACAACTGAGCCACTGTCTACTATGTGTACCAGGTCGCACAGAGATGTCCTGAATGGTTTTCAAGTTCCGCTCCAAACACAAAGGTGTAACAGACGGAACTTCTTTGGGAACGGATAATCATCTTTCCCCAAGAAAAACCACGGATAATGCACCTATGAGACCATTAAAACATGGAAAATGGAATACATACATACATACATACATACATACGTCATTCAGTCTTACTGCCAATGGAGGCAGATTATCCTACCACTATTGACAGAAACAGCCATTCTTACATCACTTAAGAAAACCTCACATTCATAAAGCTTACAAAATTATCAGACCGTACAGAATACTGACAGGAGTACCGGAATTATCAGACCGTACAGAATATTGGCAGGAGTACCAGAACGTGAACCATGAGCAATAATTACCGCAATCCTTATTTCGTATTATGTTTGTCAATTTACAATAATTACCGCAATCCTTATTTCGTATTATGTTTGTCAATTTACAATCAGATACAGCGCTGTGTTGAAAAACGTTATTTCTGTAGTAAGTAAAGGAAACCTGCAGCTTTGGAATCAATTATCCATCGAATCTGGGACGCCTGCAGAATTGTGTTTTTATTTTTTGGGGGCGGTTGGGGCAAACATGTAGTTGTCAGATAATAGGATTTACGGATGTAAGCCAAAAAAAGTGCTCTGCCCTCCCCTTGTCCCGATGTGCAGGTGCCCATGCATCGAATCGTTATGAGAAATTTATACCAAGAATCATTATCATGAAAACTTGCACCATCATTGCTCTAGCAATTCCGCGTTCGCAGGAATACTAGTATTGCCGAGTAGAGAAGGTAATGAGTTTTTGCGGTAAATGACATTACCGCAGTTTCTCTTCAGCAGACCTTGTACTGTATAGCGCTGATCAATCGTTTACATGTACTGTGAAAACTACGTAAACATCATGACTTTTTTCTTTTAATCCCTTGGTTTGCACAATGAACATAGTGGTGGATGAGGGTTACGTCGACTGGCCCCACCCCATGCGACATACAAAAAACACCAACAACAACTATAAAACAAGAAACAAAAAAACAGAAAAACAAACAAACAAACAAAAAGAAAACAAGGATAAACGCTAGACAACAGGAACATTTCATAGAATAAGACTTCTTTACAATTATGTATTAAAGATATCTCATGGAAACATTTAAAACGTGGGAACCTCGATACGCTTCTTCCCCAGAGCCCCTCACCAAGGATTCCATCCCACAGACCCCTTGCAACCTACTTATTTATGATTTTAAAAATGACCTTCAGCTAGGCGATTACCTTGCGTGAATCAATATCGAAACGAAAATGATATATTTTTTGGTTGGCCAACTGAACGCGCTTTTGGGAGCAAAGTGTCATATTAGCATGAAATCTGTGTCCTTACATATCTTGCATATCTTGTAAACACAAAAGGGATTTTCCTTTTCTTTTTTTTTTACCATTCCTACAAAACTGTCAAATTTTGTTCGTGACATTTTATTTGCAACAATGTTTCCTAACGAATCTGTGACCTCAGGTTAGAGTATAAAAAATGTCAAGAAAAGGTTCCTAAATTACTACTCAATGTGTCAAAAACGAAAATGTACATCTCCAAGGCATGTCATCATGCGTGTAAAATCGAATTATATTGGAGGTATATTAGAATGGAATGGCTTTCAATCGTTTTATTGATGCCGAGAGCAACAGGGGTGGGGGAGGTCAGCATTAGACTCAACAAACGATGTCATGAATATTAAATGGAGGGTTTTCAAAATCCCTATTATAAATGCACAAATTTATTTTACTGTCTACGACACAATCTTCAAACCTGGTTATGCGATGTACGTTGGCAGCATGTTTTCTCTACCTCATAGATTACAGACCCTCTCTCTCTCTCTCTCTCTCTCTCTCTCTCTCTCTCTCTCTCTCTCTCTATATATATATATATATATATATATATATATATATATATATATATATATATATATATATATATATATATATATATATCTGTGTGTGTGTGTGTGAATTGCCCACTGAACTTAGACACAAAGACACAGTGATCACATTCAAGCGCACTTTCAAAACTCACTTATTTCGACTGCAAGAGCAAACTTAAAGACCTAATAATGTTTCCTACCTTATATATTCTCAGCATGTTTTTTTCATTGTTTTTTTAAAAAAAAAAAAATGTTTTCTAATTTCATGGTGTTTGTTTTTGTAATCATATCATTATATGTTTTGTATCTTATAGGTGTTGTCTAATGTTGTTAAGCGCTTAGAGCTTCTTAAGATTAGGCGCTACACAAAGTCCTCGTTATTATTATTATAAATATATATATATATATATATATATATATATATATATATATATATATATATATATATATATATATATATATATATATTTAGAGAGAGAGAGAGAGAGAGAGAAAGACAGACAGACAGACAGAGCGGGAATCTCAAATGGGTAATGTTTCAATATTGAAATTAAACGAGTTTCATGGATTTAATAGTAAAGCATTACCCATTTGAGATTCTTTTTATCAAATAGTTATTATTGCAGTGGAAACTAGACAGAAAGAAGGACTACTGAGAAGCTGCGCCTTTCATTTGTTGTGAGCAAAAAGTAGTCCCAAACGAAGCTGAGGAAGTATTAACGTTTAAAAGTAGATAATTCTTTCTTTTACAACTTATAAATCAAAGAACAAGTATCCTTCCGAATAAACATAACATTTTACACAGACAATATAATGCGGGTGGGTGAAGTTCTGTCGGATGGGAGACTGGTTTATGTCCACATTCTTCTGTGAACAGAGGTGATACTTTAACGTGTTTAATATCAAAACTACTAAACTGCACAGACTAAATGTAAAGCGTAATAACTATATATACGTTTTCGATTGTCGATTGAATGGGCTTTCCATTTTGTTATCTTGGAACAGTTCTTTTATATAACACAAGACATATAATATGTATACTTTTACAATTAAATACTTAGATGCTTTGAAGGGCGACCATTTTAAAAGTATGTTTTGACAAAACGTTGCATACGGAGTCATAGCAGGAAGAAACATTATATACGTAAATTGTTTTTTGGGTTCTAACCCTCCAGGGTAACTGGGGGATTTTCCTAAGCAAGCCATATCAGTTACACTTAATCGAATTGCTTTCGATCCAAAGCAGACATCAGTTTAAAAAAGCTGGAATCTGAGACATTCCTTTATTATTTTCGTGGAGCCCCGAGTGACCGCATGGTCTAAAGCGCTCTCCGTTACGGATCACTACCATCTCACCTCTATCTGCGTAGGTTCGAGTCTCGGATTCGGCCAATGTGGGTATGTGAGAAAGCTTGCCAGTAGCTTCTCGTGGGTCGGTGGTTCTTTCTAGGGTTTTCCCGGGTTCTTCCTCCACCATTAATACTGGCCGCCATGTATAGCCTATCGTGTGCTGAAAAATGGCGTTAAACCCTACAACAACAACAACAACTATTACTTTCTCTTCAAACTTTTATTCTTTTAGCAAGCATACACTTTCATTTATGCTAAACACTTGCGTTTGAAATTATGCTGTTTTGTGAATAAACAACACTGGTCAACAGTGAAATCATTACTGACTTGAAAAGGCCCTAATCTGTAGTATTTTGGTGTGCCGAACACGAATATAACCGTGAAAAATTTGTATTGGCTCTCGTTTTGAAGATATTCATATACCTCATTTTCTATGTTTCACTGTGTAAATTTCTCCAGTAGGACTGCAGCAACATCCGGAATAATGATGTAACATTGCATAATACCATCATGCTCACATCATCCACAGTTGATTGCATCATTTTCTGATGCAATGCAATACTAATGCCATGCGGCTGCTGAAGTAAGTTGACGTCAGCAGTGTACTATACATGTGTAGGCCTATTATACTAATGCCAGGCGGCTGCTGAAGCTGACGTAAGCAGTGTACTATATAAAGCCCAATCAGATAGGTTCAGCATTTAAAATATTTTAGACGTTGTGCGAGACAGTTCAAGCTACTGTTACATAAAACTTATTATTTTATCCATTTACGTACAATAAAGAACAGTAATGCCTCGAAAGTGTGTTAATACCGCGGACAATTTTTGCTATATTTGTGGGGAAGTGACATTTGCCAACCAGAAGAAAAGTATCAATTCTCAAGTGAAGAAGGCATATCATCTTTACTTCGGATGCAAGGTTGGTGACCAAGACAAGCCTTGGGCTCCGCATATATGCTGTGCTACATGTACAACACAGCTTTCACAGTGGTTGAATTGCAAAAGGTCATCAATGCCGTTTGCAGTCCCAATGGTGTGGAGAGAGCCAAGCAACCACCTAAATGACTGTTACTTCTGCTTGGTTCCTCCTCTTTCCGGCGGAATAACGAAGCGAAAGAAGTCGAGAATAGTCTACCCAAACATTCCGTCTGCATTGAGACCAGTTCCACATGGTGAGGGACTTCCTATTCCAGAACCTCCAGCAGAATATTCTCTTGATTCATCTGACGAAGACAAAGGTGAGTCGACCTGTTCTTCTCCTGGTCCATCAGCATGCAGTGATCCAGATTTTCACTGTGGTGCATCATCAACCCCACACAGAATAACACAGGAAGAACTAAATGACCTGATTCGTGATTTGGACTTATCAAAGAACAAGGCAGAATTGCTAGGATCAAGACTCCAACAATGGAATCTTCTAGAAGAAGATGTCACAATTACTGCATATCGAAAGCGCCACCAGCAATTGGAGCCTTTCTTCAGAAAGGAAAGTAATCTGATATTCTGTTCCGATATTGAGGGCCTCATGAATGCTTTAAAAATCACTCATGACCCACAAGAATGGAGACTATTTGTGGACTCTTCGAAACTGAGTCTCAAGGCTGTGCTTTTGCACAATGGAAACATTCTTCCATCTATTCCAGTAGCGTATGCTGTCCACATGAAAGAGACATACGATAACTTAAGGCAGCTACTGAATTCCATTGAGTATAACAAGTACAGCTGGCACCTCTGTGGTGATTTGAAGGTAGTTGCCCTTTTAATGGGACTGCAGCAAGGATATACAAATAACATGTGTTTCTTATGCGAGTGGGATAGCCGAGCAAGGGAAATGCACTACATGAGGAAGGAATGGACTCACAGGCAGAATGTAGCCATTGGAGAGAAGAATATCCAACACCCAGCTCTGGTTGAGGCTCAGAAAATCTTGCTACCACCCCTTCACATCAAACTAGGTTTGATGAAGAACTTCGTGAAAGCCATTGACCAGACTTTGCCAGCATTCCGATACCTGCATGAAAAATTCCCTCGATTCAGCGAAGCAAAGATTAAAGAGGGAGTTTTTGTGGGTCCTCAGATTCGAGAGCTTTTCAAAGATGACCGGTTCAACAACTTGCTGGAAGGTGACGCGAAACAAGCATGGAATGCTTTTCGCCTAGTTTCTACAAACTTCCTCGGAAATGTTAGGGCAGAAAACTATAAGGAACTAGTAGAAGACATGTTGATGAAGTATAAGAAACTTGGCTGCAATATGTCTCTAAAGATTCACTTCCTTCATTCCCATTTGGATTTCTTTCCTAGCAACTGTGGTATTGTTAGTGATGAACACGGCGAACGTTTTCATCAAGATATCGCAACAATGGAACAAAGATACCAGGGAAAATGGTCCACTACAATGCTGGCTGACTACTGCTGGACACTCCTCAGAGATGCTCCCGAACAGCTGTACAAGAGACAGGCGAAGAAATCTAAGATGTAGTCAATGACTTGATTTTTTATAGGTAGGCTATTACAGTTGACCTTTTACTATTGGAATGCATTTCGTTATGTAAACATTAATTTCTTGCAGATTACAAAAAAACTAGAGCCAATTTTGCAATTTGACTGTCATATTCGTGTTCAGCACATAAAAATTGATAAGAATTGACTAATTTTATTTCAGTAACATGACTTTTGTAAAAATTTGTTGTCCAGTGCAATTATTTGATACCCAAAAGACTTTTTAACTTTTAAACTTTTCCAACATTTACTGTATGTCATTGTTTTTACCGAGGAAATCATCTGTTATGGCTACGTATGTTTTCGGTTTGATTGTAAAATCCCCAAAACGCTTAAAAAATTTTCGGACAATTCACGTTTGAGCTTTTTGAATTCACTTTGTTATGCCCGTCACAAATTTGACTTTGTTCCGTGAATCTGTTAAAGTACTATCCTATATTGTACGTAATGGCGGTTCTAAAAGCCGAGGTAATGAAGTGTGAAATTTAAGATAATTTTCAGTTTGTATCAAGCACTAAATTGATGGAGTTTTACTCCATCCTGCCTGTCATGCATGTCAGCTGAACGAGTCATTAAACTTTGCCTGTCATACCATCTGCTAAAATTATGCTAATAGCGATAATGGACCGAATGAACAAGAAAGGAATTGAAACTAATATAGAAGGATTGGAATTTGATTGACCATCGGTTGCTAAGAGATACTCGAATGGGACAAATGTTCTCGTCTCCAACCCAGAAGAATGTTGCAAAGAAGCATAACAAAACGAAATGAATAACTTTTCACATTACCGAGTATACGCAAGTCCGCGGGTTACAGCACCCATCGCCTTGCCTGCAAAGCCAACCCGTACACCCTATCGATTATGAGCATCTCCCCCAAAAATTGATGGAAAGTAGTCATGGGTATAAGCATTCGTGAGCAGCAGACATTCGTTTGGGTCCATCCTTTAATAGACGATATATGCTTAGCCGAGAGGGTATAGGGATTGGTGTTTGCAGGTAAAGATATGGAGGCTTTAAACAGTAAACCCCGATTCAAATTTCTGTATACGAGAAATTAAAAACTCTCTAACCTGTGTGATAACAGTTTTTCTGCATATATGCGATTTTACTTCATATTATCCTGCAGGGGCCCTGGTGGTCTAGTGGTCTTAGGCGTTCATATTCAGTCTCATTTTGTTTCTGCATCAGTAGAATGATGTTCGGTGGCACTACTCAAAATTCAGGTGATCAAAGTCAAAGTTCTGAAAATGTTGGGACTTTTTACCTGCTAGCAGATAAACCTATTTCTAATTTACAACCCCAAAAGTATTATTTCTATGGCGGACAAATCTCAAGGACTGACAATTTCAAAAAATTTCTTTCCCCACTACATGCCCGTTACATTTATGAAACTCATGCCTTAAAAACGGATACACATATTAATGAAATCTGCACGATAAAAAAGAGAGCTTAATGTTTCAAATGAGACAATTTAATTGTATTCTCTCTTGCTTTGTCTTTTATTTGTTTTAAGTCGTAGGAATTTCTCACTGCATTAGACTAATAAGTGTATCGTTTGCAACAGAGATTGTTTATTCGAATTGTATTGTGTTCCGTAAGTATAAAGTGTTTCTTAAGTGTAAAGTGTTCCTTACGCTGATGATCCTAAATTCTAGTACAAATTTCAATGCATCTGGCATGCTACACCCATAAATTAAGTACAAAATCTAGAGACAACAATTTCGCCTGGATTAACGGATTAATATGGAAATTCGTATGCACATCCCTAACATACACAACTAACGGGAATATGCAATGAACCACATTATGCCTGGGTGCAGTTTTTCACGTATGTCTTTCTTAAATTCTAATCAATATACATCATATTTGCATAAAATGTCACGTACAACTGAATGAATGATATAAAATATGTTAAAGAGTTATTATTAATAGGAACTATGTGATACATTTTTGCTCAATATTTATAAAGTATATATCGGGAAGCTAATGTCAAGAGATGAAAAAAAATTAACATTCTGCACACAATATTAACTTTTAATACACTTACAAGTCAGAGAAGCCGCCTTCCAAAAATTCTAATCAGATCAAAAAAATAACTTGTCGGGGGGTTGTGGGTACTTTACGGCACATCAACAAAAAATAACCTGTCGGTTGTGGGTACTTTTACGGCACAGCAAAAAAAATAACCTGTCGGGGGGTTATGGGTACTTTACGGCACAGCAAAACAAGTAGTTGTGCCGAGGCAACTGGAGTAAACTGTTGTCGGGAATGAAGTATTCAAACTCACACCCCTTGCCTTTCCATTATCAAACCATTAATACTACTACTACCGCTACTACTACTACCACCAATACTACTACCACTACTAGAAAAACTACAAGGACTGCTATTACTACTACTAGAATTACTACAACTACTACTACCACTACCACTACTAATAATACCACTACTACTACTACCACTAGAACTAGTAAAACTCCTAGGACTACTATTACTACTACTACTAATACTACTAGGATTACTACTACTACTACTACCACTACCACTAATACTACTACTACTATAATACAACACTGTTAGTAGGAACAAGAGTGAAATGAATTTAACAAAAATTCTGGGGCCTTGGTAGGTTCGTTAATTATACGTGTTTTATTCTACTACTTATACTGACCTCCACAATCAACGCCACCACCACCACCACTACTACAACTACTGAAGTTCTGCTAAGTCTACTACTACTAACACTCAAAATCAGCTAAGCAACTGCTGCTACCTTAATTACTAAGGTAGTAATGGTATAAAAAGTGCCTGGTACGACTAATACGAAAGCCATCACCACAACCACAGCTACCTTAATTACCACCCTCATCTACACCATTTCATTTGTGACCAGTATGTTATACTTTCCGGATATACAATACGATTTTATTTTAAATTCGGAAGGATTGTACAAATTTGTTCAGAAATTACAAGAATGTAAGAAAAGACGAAAAAGGTTTTAGAAATCTGGTAACAAGAAAATGTTGCTATATTCTTTTGCATGCGAACAAGCCACAAGTATTTGACACAGGGCCAGATTAAGCTTTGTGAAACCTCACTTTTGTAAGACATATTGTGAAAACAAAACAAGAGCAAACAATGTATGCAGAAAAGATTACGACGGAATTTTGGCACATCATTAATTTTTGTCAACGTATCTGTTAAGATAGACAGGGTCATTGATAAGACCGGTTTAACTGTTTCACCCTGTCGAACTCCTGTCATGTTTAATCGCTGTCACAAAAGTTAGGAATGAGGGTTTGAACATGTGCCATAATGATTAATTACGCATATATTCTTTTATTTCAGGTGAGACTTTTACCCCAACAATATGGATAAAAATAATGGCTGCAAAAGTTGTGGCTTGTGCCCCCAACACACAAATATCGGTGAATTCAATAATTCAGTTAATTAGTGTGCCATATCCAAGATACAACATATTACTATCTTTTCGGAAAGAGATCACAATTATATGGAAAATGGATAATTCTGAAAGGAAACGTTATTGGACACTGCGTGAACAAATTTGGGTTACGCGAAGTTATTGCACCAAAAAGATCTACATTATGGTTAATCCCAATTCAATCATCAATCACACACATCGTCCATGCATTACATAGAATTGAATACCTGTCAATGTATTTTGCAGCTGATTATTAGTCCTGGTTAAAATTGTGAAATTTGGATATATATATATATATATATATATATATATATATATATATATATATATATATATATATATATATATATATATATATATAGTCTATGGGTTTTTGAAAAGTCCTTTTTTTGTTTTACATTTGAAGAAAACTATACTTTCATTCTTTTTATAAGGGCCTAGTGCAAAAATTTTTAAATCTGTATACAATAACACTCGCAATGTTTGCATATTTTCTGCTTCATTCTGGGACCAGCATTTTATATAAACTACCTTGTCTCATGAAGGGAGTGTTTATCACTGTTCAGTAAAAAACGATGGATGACAAACTCACGCCAAACTGTGGAAAATATAACAGTACCTTATGTAATCGTTTAAAAGTCGAATCCAACTTCAAACAACATGCACATAATGTGCCGAGAGAGCAGGGTATATAATGTTTTGTTCAATGGATTATTCATAACAAACTGTCGACACCCAGATCTGGCAGCATATTATGTGACGACAGATCTGGGTCAGTGCAGTACGCAGTTAGACTCGACTTATAAGCGAGTGCATAGTGTGTAGATTCAAACTCCCAGCAGGAAAAATGACATGCATGTACATTTAAATGTGAACTTTTTAGAACTATGATTATTGTTACATTAGAATTCTACTTGAACACATATCATATTCGGTAAGAAATCGAGACGCCGATTTAGCTCGTCTACAGACCATTCACGCCAAAATCTTTAACCGATGGACCTTAAATTTTATTCATAAAATATTTGAAAATATAAAAACACAATTTATATAATCATTGTCTATTGAGTTAAAGGTAACCGACTGACGTACGTGTAAGCTCATGCACATACCACTGACTCTATGACTGTAGCATTGCAAGCAACTATGTCTGACGAAATGTAATCAATATATACTTAAGTAAGACCTCTTTATCCCGATAATCGTAATATTTGTAATCTAAAGCCGCTATATTTACAAACTTAAACTACCTTCAGTAACAACTTCTCGTCTCTTTCTTAAATCTACTTCTTCATACCTATTTATCAACCTACATAACTACCGACATACATACATGCATACATACATACATACATGCATACATACATACATACATACATACATACATACATACATACATACATACATACATACATACATACATACATATATTTTTTTAAAAACAAGGTGTATTTATTTATTTACTTCTGGAAACAAGAAAATAAATGGGAGGGTGCCATAGACAGACGGATAGACGGATCGATATAAAGAACTTAATAGACAGAACGACAGACAGATAGACAGACTGCTACACGTGGATAGACTAGATGAACCAAAGAATTACAGCAGGGAATAGTTACACATGACGGTATCATGAAGAATTAAAATGATTATTTGTAAACTTAATGCACAAAAAATTCTGTAATCAGCATAGTTTAAATAGTAATAAGAATGGCAAAAACAAAAATACCATGTATTCTCGCTTGTAGCTCCTGTCCAAGTACAAACAACATTGATCCTGATCTGCCGTCGCATAATGTGAGACAGAGCAGGTCAAGTTATGTGTTCTACTGATTACTACTATCAAACTATATAGACTTAGATCTGTTGAATTTAAAAAAAAAAAAACATATTTTGTTTTACTTTTTAAAAATTCTAAAATTGTACTCTTCATAATGGAAATCAGTATTAAAATCTTTCCTATGCATATAAACTGTTCAACATGTATTACATATTTATCGCCTTATATACATGTAAATCGAACCACATGCCAGATAAGCCTTCTTCCGATGTAAACATGAACTTAATCAACCGTTATCTTGCACCTATCCTTTATAAATACAAACGAAATGCAACCAAACTCCATCACAATAAATGCATTTGCAAACACAATGCACTACAACCCTTAAAAACATATTTGTTAAGTCAACACTATATGTTTGAGTTTTAAAGTGCGATATTTTCAGATTTACCTGAGAAAAGTTTTAATTTTTACGTTTAGTACAGGTATGGATGTGATAATTAAATTTTCTGTACAAAAGAATGTGCAGGTGGGATTTACCTGATGTCGATACATCACGTGTGTCGGGGGTATACGGGATGTAGCTTACTGAAGGAACTCAAAATAAAGATATGTTTGATATGTTACTTTTGATATGTTACGTTTGGTATCTTACGGGTTGGTATATTACGGTTGGTATGTTACGTTTGGCATGTTACGTTTGGTATGCTACGTTTGGTATGTTCCGTTTGGTATGTAACGGCTGGTATGTTACGTTTTGTATTTTACGTTTGGCATGTTACGTTTGCTATGTTACGTTTTCTATGTTACGTTTGGTATGTTACGTTTGCTATGTTACCTTTGCTATGTTACCTTTGCTATGTTACCTTTCCTTAACAGTCTACAGATAGTTCTATTTTACGTCCAATGTAAGTTAACTGAAGAATGGAGAGGACAGGTGCGTCCAAACTACACGGCAATACAAATGGTCACGTGCTACTGATTAGCATGTACCATAATATTTAGTGACAGGTTTCTTGTTTTATGTTTCTCTTTTTGTTCCCTTTCTTGACTTCATCTTGGCTGTTTAAACGTCATGAACTGTAATAAATCATGCCAACCATTTATAAAACTCGTAACGCTAGTGCATAGATGGCGTCGATTTAAAAACAAAAATTACAAAAATAAATAAATAAAAATACCCCCTGCCAAGATGCATGTAATGTGATATCAACTTTCCATACAATATAAGATACAATTTTGACAGATGGCGCCAGAAACGAACTATTTCCGCTGAAATAGGACTAACGGTGTGTTACTGTATTCATTTAATGATGCAAAATTATCGCACAGCTCTCTAATTCACTCTACCATGCACTCTAATTCATTCGACCATGCACTCAGCGCGAGTTAACGGTGCACCCATCGTATAACGCACGCTACGGGTTTGTTTCTGCATTTCGCTGCTTTTTCAAAGGATAGGCACAAGCTAATAATGAGTTGTTTACATCAAAAGAAAGCTTATCTCGCTTGCGGTTAGATATACATGAGGTAGCATCAGTCACTGGACACGATACATGCGTTATCATATTTCAGCAAAATTAGATGGATATAAAAGATGTTAATGATAATTTCCAATTGAGTTGTTAACGTTTTATCCTTGTTATGTCAAACCATTAAGATACAGTTACCGAGATCGAAACTGAAATGACATCCACTGTCGAATATTTTCGATATAATTTGTTTACCTAAGCGCACTTTATTCTAAACAGGATTAAAAGATAGCATATAACAAATTGGTTTGTGACAAGATGAGCATGGGCTCATAGCTAATGTTGTGTGACACAGGCAGTGAAAATACTGTCACACATGGCGGATTAGCTTCTGTTATAGACGAATCGTACACCCCACCGGGTATGTTACAATTCATATTTGAATAGAAAGGTCAATTTTGTTCCGGTAAAATGGTCAAAGCGCGTGAATCAAAAGGCGTTAAACTTTTATATTAAGTGTCTGGTACCCGACTGGTTGTACATGTATATTAATAGGTATATATTTTACGGATGAACTGACGGTAAAAAAGATTAAATTCCAGTTCAGCCTAGATTTGGCTGCGTATGTAGTTGATTATACCTCATGATCATTCGCGAAAAAGATCCGGCAACCAGCTGAGACCAATTTTACTTGAAACAGATTCATTAACTCAACACCGATTATTTTACCAGCTTCACATAGACTTTGAATGTGCATAAAATTCAAGTTAACTTTAGGGGCGGGGGGAAGGTGTGTTTGAGGCTTGGGGTATTTTTTGCATCAAGTATAGTTTCCTGAGGTTATCCGTGTATATCATTGAATGGACCCTTTAGCAATTTTTTTTATATTGAATTTTGACAAAATTAGTATGTCCTTTGACAAAATGGTCTTAATTATATATTTATAAAACGTAATCATTCAAATTTGCTTCAATATACGGGCTGTTTAGTCTACTTTCGAGCCGAACGAGGCTGAATACAAATGTAGTTACTAGTACCATCAGAGAGAAATAAACTGACTAACACGTGCATGACAGAAAACCAACGATACTGGCATGTACCTGTATTCTAAGTGACAGCAAAAACTTTTCATGCAAACAGAACAAAATGTACGCAAAACATGATCATTATGTGTATTGCCTAATCTAGTAGTGACGATAATCCACTGACTGTATTTACTAGGCAGGTTTAACTCATTTTATTCTCAAGGCAGCGTGTGACTGTGTATGGTTCCTTTACTTTCTGAGTGTCCCCTGAGTTTATACACATGCTTGACCATTAACATTCCTTTTAATTCGAGGCAAAAATATGCTACATAAGCATTTGCTTAATCTTGTCAATAAAAGAGCTATAGAGAAAAAGGCAATCTCTCTATCTGTGTATTTAACCTGTGCATCTAATTGTGATCAGAGATGTCATCACTGTGTTAGACCAGTCTGCATTCAGCATAACATGAACATCTAATTGTGACCAGAGATGTCATCGCTGTGTTAGACCAGTCTGCATTCAACATAACATGAACATATAATTGTGACCAGAGATGTCATCGCTGTGTTAGACCAGTCTGCATTCAACATAACATGAGCATCTAATTGTGACCAGAGATGTCATCGCTGTGTTAGACCAGTCTGCATTCAACATAACATGAGCATCTAATTGTGACCAGAGATGTCTTCGCTGTGTTAGACCAGTCTGCATTCAACATAACATGAACATATAATTGTGACCAGAGATGTCACCACTGTGTTAGACCAGTCTGCATTCAACATAACATGAGCGTCTAATTGTGACCAGAGATGTCATCACTGTGTTAGACCAGTCTGCATTCAACATAACATGAGCATCTAATTGTGACCAGAGATGTCATCACTGTGTTAGACCAGTCTGCATTCAACATAACATGAGCATCTAATTGTGACCAGAGATGTCACCACTGTGTTAGACCAGCCTGCATTCAGCATAACATGAACATCTATGACCAGAGATGTCATCACTGTGTTAGATCAGTCTGCATTCAACATAACATGAGCATCTAATTGTGACCGATGTCACCACTGTGTTAGACCAGTCTGCATTCAACATAACATGAGCATCTAATTGTGACCAGAGATGTCATCACTGTGTTAGACCAGTCTGCATTCAACATAACATGAGCATCTAATGGTGACCAGAGATGTCATCACTGTGTTAGACCAGTCTGCATTCAACATATTTTCAGCTAACTCTTTATGTAAAAAAAAAATCTTTAAATATGCAGACCCTTTAAAAATTAAAAAGTTATCTGATTTACTTGATTATCATTGTCCACAATTATCGAATGACCGTGTCCCAGCCTCTACACATGGTTCAATTGAACAACACCGTTATTACTGCGAATATTATTGTTATCTTGATTTTTGTCCAGATATTATTTACAGGCATTTTACATGTCCTTGTACGGACTTGTCCGTCTCTCCGTCTGTTTGGATGGATCAATTTTTGGATGTTCTAACGGATGAATGAATGAAAAAGCGTTGATGGTCGAATAGAGGAATGTCTAAATAATAGCTGCATTGCTGGCTGGACATTTAGTGACTTCTGAAAAATAAACTGGAAGACATGCATAATATTTCGACTATTAAGTGCATGCTTGTTGACATGCAACAGCCTGGCTTAGACAGAACAGTACACAAAGTGGATACATTTTTTTAATTTGTTGACATGCAACAGCCTGGCTTAGACAGAACAGTACACAAAGTGGATACATTTTTTTAATTTGTTTATTGAGAATGATAACGGACGTGAAATTAATGCTAAGGGCAAACAAATAAAGAAAACATTGCATTTTTATTTGAAAAAAAAAACTAGAGAATTCACGGATTCGACGATATCAGAGCTGTTTGTTCATTTGTTCATAAAGACAAAAATTAAAGTCTATTAAAGCTCAGATTTCACTTATCTAGAATTTTGTAGTTTTTATATTGTTGTAGTTCCTGTCTCCAGACCACAGTTTTGCGCAACCTAATTTATGCGATATTTCAGGCTCTAAAGAATTATTTGCTTTTTATTTAGGTAAATAACAGGTTAAAACTTCATTCCGAGAAATTTAGACATTTATAGCTCAATCAAGCCACACTACGGACATAAAGCTAAGTCGGTACATTGTCCGGTTTCAACGTTGAGGCGTCTCCTATATGGGAAGGAACCAGTCTATAGATGGAACTGCCGAATCTAATTGTTATAAACTTAAACGATCCCGTACTGAATTCAGCACATTGCTGGAAAAGTCGTAAATCTCCGTATTCTCGACATTATCTTGCTAAATGTTTTTGCTGACATTGAAATGTGTCATAGTGAATTAATTTCAAAGTTTATTTGAACTTGCATGCGGAGAACCGGTACAACGGTGCAAGTTGTGTGAGGTTACAGCTTATTCCAGTTTTATTGTCGCTTACGTCTAAATTGGAAGTTTACTTCCTTTTCTAATAGTGGCAATCTGTGATTAAGTGTGAAAGCAATTAGAAAATGGCTATGAAACGCCGCAAATCTGAGATGTTTAGACTCTCTCATAAAGTACAAATAGTACTTGATCAATACCGTCGGTATTAAGTACCTAGACACGTGAAGATTTACATTACAATGTAACCAATCTTTAATTTTTAATTCGGATTCTGACTGATAATTAGGAGGGAAAGTAGCAGCGATCCGTGATTTAATTTAATCTGCATCAAATGCTAAAGATCATCTTAATTAGAGAACATCCTTATAAGAACTGTATTGTAGTTCCTAATTATTCATACAAAGAAGGAGTCGCGATGGTTTGGTGGTAAGCGTCAGGGGCGCCCACATATTTTGTGTGTGTGTGTCGGGGGGGGGGGGCAAGGAGACAAACATGTAGTAGTCAGCTATTTTGTTACGGAAGTGGGCCAAAACATGTGTCTCCCCTTCTGTCCCTATGTGCGGGCACCCATGGTTAGCTTACCAGAATCGCGACAGAGAGGGAGCTGGTTAGAATCCCACCCTGGATTTCATGTTCGGCTTCAACGGTATTACCTAAGGCCTTTCACTCCAGTTGCCTCGGCAGTAAATAACCTACCTGTGTAGCTGCGGTACAAAACCAAAACTAAAATAAATCATGCAAAGAAAAGTAATAAAACTTGACCACTATAGACGCGCTTACCTGATAATCTAACTATCTAAACAAGTGCAAACCAGTGCAAGAGCAATGAGGAAAAAGTCAAGTGGACTCATAGATCATTGAATGTTTTCCATAGCTTTACTAGCAGAGGGTCAGCGATCCACTTCGTTCTACATCAACGTGGACCGTTGACCCATGGCTAACTATTCAGACTTTCGTGACTGTAAGAAATTGGGTCTCCTACTTTTTAGGCTGGAAAGTTATGAGCTTTATATACAATGATGTTTGGTAGTTTGTTCATTTATTTATATCAAAAACTATTTTAAGTAGATACGCTAATACACCGCACAAAGTCATGCTTATGATATAGACTATCTGCCAGTTTAAAAAAGTAATACAAATCTAGGTACCGCGAAATATTTTGCACCGCGTTATACCTAGGTATTTATGAACATACCACGATCCGTACTCGGTATATCTAAATCAGGGGTCTCAAACTCAAACCACCCTGAGGGCCGCATGAGGGGATTTTCAATGGCCCAAGGGCCGCACCACCTTTGTTATCTCTCATGACACCTTGTGACGCCAATCGTTTTGCGGGCCACAGGATACGGCCTGGCGGGCCGCGTGTTTGAGATCCCTACTCTACAGTCTTATAGCGAAACTTGCTCTTACTGAATCTTCGTTGCACTGACTAACATTGGTAAAGAAACTTCTTTGTTTGCATAATGCTGATTTAAGCTGCATAACTTTATCCTCTCTAATTTTGCCCGCGTAAGCGTCATATTTCTCACGGTGCATTGTTTCATAGTGCCGACGCACGTTATACTCCTTCGGAACAGCTATCGTTTGTTGACAAACGAGACATTGAATTTTATCGCTGACCTCAGTGACAAAATATAAATCCTCCCATTTGACTTGAAAAACTCTCTTTTCGTCCGCGAGTTTTCTTTTTTTCGAAACAGAAGACATTTATATGGGCTTTTATGTTTATAAAAATGCAGCAAAATCAACTTTATAATTCAACATCAACTCGATCACTTTACTAAAAAACCGGAACCAGAAGTCCGCATTAAGGGCGACAATTAATAGAAAGACTACGAATAAATAAGTAAGTCAGAGTTTTATATGGTTAAAATGGCGCTAACGTTAAAGTTCAAAAGGCGGCGAGAGAAAAAGAAATAAATGAATAGTCAATTTTTTGAAAATCCCAAAATGCGTCGCGGGCCGCACAATATTATCTGGTTTTGGCATACGAATACATGGTGAACTCCAGTTATTTGTACTTGGTTTAATAAAATAATGCTCCAACAAATGTTCATTTGCGTTTTTCAAACATTCCTGCTTGAGAGGATTCATCATGTAGGACGATGTTTTACAAGTGTAGAATTTGCAATTTCATCATCATGATAGATTTTATTTGTTCGGGTTGGAACGTCTGGAAATGCGTGCTCATATTCATATATTAGCTGTAAATTGAACGTGTCTTGCCCAGATTCTTTAATATTTCCGGATTTCGAAGACTTGTTAAACTAAAGTCAATACAGTCCGGATGCACGCCATTATTTTAATATTCACTGTGCGTGACAGATATAATAAATTGACCGAATTGTCAATATCATTATTTCTATCAATATATTCCTTGAATATATTTATAATCCAGAGTTGTTTCTGTTTCCGTCTCCAACAGGGAGTAGTAATTATATAATTTAAATCACTTTCTTATTAACTTTATGCCGATCATAATATCTAGCCGGAGAGGATGTTTGAGTATCGGCAGAAAGACAGAACTTTATCACCAGGTTGAAAAGTTCTTTCCTTTCTAATTTTGTAGTTTTTAGTTTTACCTTAATTTTGAGTGGGTAGATGGAAGATTATTTCTTGCTGCTTCACAATCAGAGATAGAATCAAGAAGAGTAACTTCTGAATCATTTGTTTAAAAGGTTTGTCCTTTAACAAGTTCAATGGTCCATTGACCATATGTCCAACAATTGTTTCAAAATGAGTAAACCCTTCCATTTGATAAGTATAACCATATCTACAGTATTTAGTAAACATTACTTTTAATTTCAGCCAATAACAATATGTAATATCTTGCGTTTAGCCTTACTAACTCCTAAATCACCTCCTAAGGAGGTTTCGCGGGCCAAACTAAGAATTTCCTGTCTGTTCGCCTATAGAGAAACAAATTTGATAGCTCGCTAAACAATAGTCACCAGCGGATACCTGGGGTGGTCTTTATTTCTCATAAGGACCCCATTTTTCACAAAATAGCAAGTTTGTACCTCTGCTGCGTGAGGTTCTCTAACAGCCCTCTAAAAAACCAGGAGATCTCATGATTTTTTTCCTGTTTGACGACAAGTGATTGTCGTTTATCACCCTGATTAGAAATGAGAGAATGAGATGTAAAAAGAGGATCACAATGATCAATGCCAATAATTGTAGTAAACGTGACCTCATCGAAATCCTGACCAATAATCGTATCAGCCAAAGGAATAATTTCCTGATCAACTTCATTCGCAAGAGCTCTTTGTGCCCTAGCTTTAGTAACTGCACAAGCCGGGTAGAACTCAAAGAATTTCATTTTCAATACGATCAACGTTTTGTTCGAAACATGTTTTGTCTGTTACAATATGAATTAATGAGAACTTTATCTCCAGCTAAGTCATTGCCTAGCAATAACTGAACACCATCACCAGTCAAAGAATTTACAACATCGATAGTCACTGAAACTATGTCTGATGAAAAAATAATATTATGGAGAGGAATGTGAATAAAGTCGCATTCTACTCCCTGACCAAGAACACTTTCAGAAGAAGAAGACTTCGCAGACAAAGGCAAAGTACCTCATAATAAAAGACTCTGAGAAGCTCTAACATACCTTCTTATTTTTATTGGATAGGCAGAATTACCAATAAGTGATATAGAACCTTTCGACATGAATGGTTCATAATTATCTATAATGAAATCAGGCTGGGGCTTGTTTGACCAAACACATGTATCATTTTGAATACATCATCATAACACTGGCATCTGAAACACAACATCATTTGGAACAGCCCTGTCTTTATTCTGTTGCTTATTATTTAACTTAAAGCAATCAGAAATAACGTGCTCTATTTTCTTGCAAAAAGTACACGTAGGAAGAGATAACGATTTCTGATCAGTCTTATCAGAATTATGATTCTTAAAAGTTGTGCCAGAAATTTGTAAGTACCTGTATCAGATACCTTTGCATAAGTTCCAGAATAATAAGCACTTTGTAATTCCAATGAATAATCTAAATACGTATTTCCTCTCAGATAATACCCAGATACAACATAAAATACACCTACAAACTTGATGGTACAACAAGAACACAAGAAATAAGAATGAAATAATTGTCCAACCCTAGCTCTTTGATACAAGAGTAAGAGGTGGAAACGCAATTTGCTACTACTCTGTAACAAATATCCCACATCGTAAAAGTATCCACCAGACCTAAACCTTCCAAAAGGAAATAAATAAATACCTCTAAGAACACACGAGCCAATGAGAAATTATCCAAACGCTGTCACTGGGTATTATTATTTATATCATTATTAACGATTATAAACATTATTAATATTAATATCATTATTAATTATTGTAAAAACCTACGCAAGCAACGCTTTATACATCCTACGCAATCTACACTCTCAATATCTTCAAATATAATTTTATACCCATGTACAAAATTAAGCTAAAGATAACCATTACAACTTACAATCATTAATTTTTGCATACAAAAATATAGACAAAACCATGTTACAAGAGTTGCAAAAAATATAAATATCGATACAAATCCAACAGAGAACGACTGCACTCATGAAAATCTAAGAATGCTTATCGGCACTATGAATTAATGCATGTACTTAACACATTAAGATACGCCAGTAAACAACTTCCGCTTTTATAAATCCAAAATATTTCCAAAAGATGCATTAGGCACAAACAACTTTCATCATATCCCATTCGGCAATGTTGGCATACGTGACACGTGTCAAACATGTGAGCAAAGGTTCATAAGTATGATCATATTTATAATAATCGATATTAATTTTTGACAAATACAACTATTTTGCATTTTTTTAAAATGGAATTATTTTGCCACGACAATTGAAAACATGCTTTTAATATCTCTATATTATTAATAAAATTACACGGGAATTGACGCACATTCCTTACTGACTGAAAGTGTAGTTGTATCGGTACAGTGAAAAAGTACGGTAATACGTACTACCAGAAAATGCCGTAGTAAACCAGAATATCGGTAATGCCGCGCACCTCTACAAATCGGAGTAACTCTTCTTAATCAGTGCTTTAATGAGAGACTCTTTAAAACAACTTGAATAAATAACAAAGGAATTCAAAGTAAATCCCTTTAAAAAATGTAAACGAGGAGGATATATATAACATTTAGCAAATGATGGCGCCAATATAAAAACCTGGCCGAGGAATTAAAAAATGAATAGTCCAAACGAAAGTAGACGGAATTTTAATACATTTCTAACAGCAGGTACTTGTCTTACACATCATTTTTACACTGCTTGCCAGCAACAACATCATTAATTCATATTCTCAATATTTACTTCGTTCCAAAATATGAGGCTTCAGTTATTACTGCGATGAGCACTAGAGATTAACGACTTAAACACGCATTTAAATAATGGTGCTAAAGCGCCACAATGAAACAGATCACAGTCTGAATCATAATCATATTTTGCTGTCTTGACAAATGTTTAAATTTTCACTTTGTGTTCTTGGGAAATAAATTATTTGTTGATTTTTACAAAACATGTTGGGGTTTTTTTTGTTGTTTTTTCTATTACCTAGTTTAAGACCATAGAGTCGTAATATAAAATTTGGTCTTGCTCTTAAGTTATGAATTTCTCAAAAATATTTCAAAAATTTTGTTTCTAAAATTAAAATTCACTTTCTTTCGGAATTTTAGTGCAGTCAACATATTTAAATCTACCAAGGAAAATTTTTTTTGTCCGGAGTGAATAGAGAAAAATAAATAAATAAATAAATAAATAAATAAATAAATAAATAAATACATAATAATAATAATAATAATAATAATAATAATAATAATAATAATAATTTTAACGATCGGGTTTTGAGTTTTATTTGTTTTTATTTATTGCTGGTTGGTAATTCAATGTCAACAAATTCGGAAAAATGATTGGAATAGCTTTAGATATGTATATGGCCGCAGTACTATAGTTATTCGCCTGACGGTTTTTGTATAGTCCATGAGTGTCTTTCATTATGCTTTACAAAGAGATACACAAGATTTCAAAGTCATTAAAACGCCATTTTTATACAAACATACCACACATGAGTACTGTAATTGTGAAGCTGGACATTTTTACACATTCTCTCGGATCGGATCCATAAATGTGACATGAGGCTCATCTGAATACCGACACTACTCGCTTATACGTGGAGTCCAACTGCAAACCAGACACAGCATGATCTATTGTCGCATAATGCGTCGGTAGATCAGGTGCTATGCTTGTTTTACTTATTGCTAATAACAAACTGCATGAACCCAGATCCGAAGGCGCATAATGGAACGTCAGATCAGGATATATATTGTCTGCTGTTTGACAGCTATTTTCAGACACCGAGCCAATAACTGTTCTCTTTAATTTGTTTGGCTTATCGGGTACAACAATCTTGTTGTTTGCTAACACCTATCAGCATTCAAATGACATTAAGGTGAAACACTTACCCGTCTTCCCGCTTCGTTATTATGTAGATTCATGAGTATACGATCAATATTTTTTGTCTTTTTCCTTCTCTCTCTAGCGTCCACGAATGTTCTAGAGAATGCAGTTCCAAAGGCGATATTATCCGAACAACCTGACCATTCGAATCCCTCCGCACTGCGGCCCCGAACTGTCCTATCACACCCACACTTTTCTAAATCCCCACTGCTGCACGCGCGGGTTAATGCATGCGCAACTCCCGCTGAGGAAATGGAATGCACAAATGCCGCTTCCCGCGTTCCTGAAACAAACAGAAATTGTGCTTTTAAGTGTTCCTGTTTCATTCTAAACACAATTAAAAAGTAGCACGTCCTAAAACTTGAACCAATTACATCTTTGTGTCGAAAACTATACTTACTTTCATTTTTGTAAATAGACCATTGTACGTGGTAATATGCAGTATCAAGAGCGTATCTGTCAATAACGTGCATGATCTATTTTTATGATACATTTTCATAATCATATAACCATCTACCTAAAACGGAATAGAAGATATCATCATACCACGAATTTGGGAGTGCGTGATGATGGATTTAATTCTTTTTAAAACGTTCACAAGTTGGTGAACGCGAGTGGCGCCCATTTATCTTCTCTGAATCACGATAAATCTACACGTAACTAATGTTATGTATTTATATTAAAAACATAAACCGCGATTTCATATTTACAATTTCTTAATGAAAAATAAATGCACAGGTAAGATTGCAATTTTTAAAGAGAATTATCTTATAAAGAATCTTCACTTGAATATGTATTTCCCTGCATTACAACAATCAAGGGTGTACCTCTAGGTTTTTATTTGGCTCAAACAGCCATGTTTTATCATCAATAGCAATTTTCTAGCAGGCAGGAGATTCATGGAATTCCTTGATCTTTTTAATTGTTGCTCGTAAAATATATGTGAAAAGTAAGAATGTTTTCATCTGTTGCACAGTACCAAAGTAATTATTTTAACATTTGTTTCGTTTTGTTTCTATTTTTTTAAATTCGTCATTCACATCACCACTTTATGTAAGACTCTTAGCATAACTACATTTAGAAAAGTAGGAAATATAACTGTTTTTTTCTGTCATGTATAACATTGCTGATAAATAACTTCAGTGTATGACTTTTACTGTCATGCGTGACAACACCAATAAAAAAAAATTTGCATAACATTACAAATAAATAACTACAGCAGTGTATAACTTGTAATGTAGTGCATGACATTACAAACAAATAACTACAGCAGTGTATAAATTTTACTGTTGCGCATGACATTACCAAAGAATAACTATAGTGTATTACCTTCACTGTCATACTGTCATGCACAGCATTATCAATATACATTTTTTTCTATCATTATATATATTTATAATGAGACTGTATGCTATTAATTTTGTTTAAAACGTAATCTAATGTGACTTATATTTGTTTTCAAAGCTAGAGTAAATGTCGGGAAAATAAAAAAGCACTGTATGTTATTCCATAACAACACAAATAGGAGTATGCATACAATCGTCAAAATACAGATGTAGTACTTCTCGTATTAAAATAGCTATAATGATATACGGCTGAATGTTATATAAGAACTGAATAAACTGTGTGACATTGACATGTTGGTGATTCAAGGAATGAAGTTGACCCTGTTATATTCATTGTTTCCATACATTATGGAAGGTATTTTCACTTTGCTTTCTTAACGTAATATCACGTTCTTTCTCTTATCTAAAACAATACAATATACTCATCATTTTAAAAGAAAGACCATCAATTTACGCCGGCTTCATGTTTCGTTTTTGTACGTGACGAGTAATCAATAACCGTGTCCTTGGATCTATTACTGCAAGATATTCACACTGAGTGCCTTCGTAAAAACTTGTAATTCAATGGCAGTTATGTGAACTAAATAACTGTTCGTGAAGCTAAGTCGTCAATATCTTTGAGTAATTAAAGCCAGTTGCAAAAGTATACATCTGTGATTGGTAGTTGCGATGGCAGCTGCATCAGCACACATCAAAGAAAGCCATAAAGCCATTATGATATTTTGATAAATCTACCAATTATAATCTAGAGTGGATCGGATATTGTGCCGCCAACTTGTGTACTCTATTATACCACCGTACAAATATAAACGCTTGATATTTTATTTCAAGATGGAGAAAAAAATTAAAGTAGTAGTACATTCATTCTAACCAGGCATCGAACTATTGCTGCAAGTGTTAGCAGCTATCCGCCCTGATTCCGTGTACCAGCACCTTGACACTTGCAAATGTGTAGTGTAAACATGTTTCGTAGTAGACTGAATAGGGATTGACATCACGTTATTATTTTGTTTGTTTCTTATCTGATAAGCAGTCGTAATTATTGATATTTAAAACACACACGCGCTCTACTGCATTTGTTTATGTGTATCAAATAGTTAAGAACACGCTCTATCACAACATGAATTAATTGCTGGCATTATTTAGTAAACCAGTTGATGCAAAACGTAAATAAACCCAGTGTCTCTAAAGGCTATCATGGGTTAGCTAATACGTATTTGGAAACAAATATGGTCCAATTTTTGTCCAGACGACACCTGTCTTGGCTAACGTATTTTGCTTGCACCTGTAGAATATCATTTATACGGTTTAACCGACCGCTCCGGGAGCCTAGTTTTAGAGCGTACGCCTCGGATGCGGGAGGTTCGAAACCCCGGTCGAGTCATACCAGTGACTTACAAAAATGGTACTAACAGCTGCCTCGCTTGGCGCTCAGTATTAAAAGATTAGTGTTAGGACTGGTCGGCCTGGTGTCAAGATAATGTGACTGGGTGGGACATCATGCTACATGACTGCGGCATTATGCCCCAGTGCTAGACACCATAAACTGCCACACTGCAGACAGCGTAGTGATATGACTGAAATATTGTTAAAGCTACGTTAAAAATCAAAATCAAACACACACGCGCACACACGCGCTCGCTGGTTAACCACGACTAGTTATCATATTGTCATGTTCTATTCCCTGGCGAAATTAAGTGCTGAATTATTATTGAAATATTTTAATGGAAAAGCAATTAAATTATTTCTTGGAATATTCTTACATCTACAATTAATACCAAAATTTCTTTCTTCGAAATACAGATTTTATTTTATGAAGTCTGCCAGAGGAAAACATAAAATACGCTACTGAATATTACACATCAGTGAATAATATACAATTGGTAACAGGCTCAAATGGGGCCCCGAGTGGCCCAGTGATCTAAAGCGCTCTCCGTCACGGATCACTGCCATCTCAACTCTGTCTGCATGGGTTCGAGTCTTGGATTCGCCCAATGTTAAACCTCAGACCAACAACAACATGATCAAATCAAGTAGTCGCTGAATATATCCCGGGGGTGGTAGTGATGGAGTCTTACCCCGATTACTACAGTTATTTGGACCACTGGAAGGCGGTTTGTGCTTCCATTCAGTTTAGACATCTTGTTTTGGTACCGTATTTACTCGTTTGAATATTTTACGCAACAAATGCAGTGACAAAAATATCGTGCGACGATACTTTCTCATTCTGTGTCAGCCTTTTCCTCATAACTTTCATAAGGAATTGTAGCAAAAGGTATAGCATGTTATAGGTGTATGAGTCATGCAGATTCGGTTTGGTCATAAGTTATTAACTATTGGATGGTTGCCATACGTATTTTGTTGAATCTGCCAATAACAATTGTTCTTTCAAATATATGCACCCGGACCCGTCCTCCATGGTGCAATGACAAGCTAATTTAAAATCATTTGACACTCAAGGCTTCTGTTTTCTTTCTTCATCATAATAGGTCTTATATTTTGAGATGGATTACTGTCTTCCTAATGGTTTGGAATAAAGAATGATGCGCTTAAAGTGCAAAGCACAACAACCCTAACTGTGTAGCGTCATCGGAAAATATCGTTAAGTCTGAGTTAAGACTTTCTTTACGGTTGTAAGTTCCAAACAAGAGAATCAGAAGGTATTGCCCTCTAATCCCCACGTACCCGTACCCTATCTCTCTTCATATCCAAGGCAAGATCAATGATTATATTAAGGTTTCTCTGTATAGTACTATTCCCCAAATCATTTGAAACTGAAAAATAACGACCGATTGTGCAATTAGTAAAACTAATAAAAAAGTTATTGCGCATTTATAGTGCAAACAAGTTCTCCAGTGAACCTTGAGTTGCATTAGTGCGCAAAAAAAAAAGAAAACTATTCACAGAATTTGAGTAACGTACTCGTTTCTGTTAGAGACAACGCACAAAAGCTTTGAAGAACGCTTAGATCCTGTTTTAATTGAGTTTATATTAGCAAATTAAACATATCTGACTTATGGTGGTATGATTATTTTACGAACCTAGAAGAAGCGGTTGATGATGGTAATGAGAAGGAGCATACAAGTTATGCAGATTTATAAATTCTAAAGGAATCCATGTTTCATACATAAACCTTACACAGTACACCAAGACTTAAATCTGGAAAAGCCTGCGGTCCACATGGGATAGGAACTGACTTTTCAATGCTGGTAATTTTCAACATTCGTGGGTGGTGGTGGTGGGGCGGTATTATATGGCTATTACATACAAAGGCTCTTTACACCATTTTAGGGGTATATCTGTGATTAATGATATGTGACGACCGTCTGTTTGAAATAAAAGTTTTTTTTATAAATGGACTGAAAGTAATTGCATTATTGACGAAGCACAAACTGAGCTTGGGCGTGAGTGTTTTACGACAGATAATATATTTCACTCTACAATCTGTCATATAGAAATATAGATAAAAAAGAGAGAGGTTAAACTATGTTGCATGCAGAGGTTTGGACAAGATCCAGCAAGTTGAATTGTTGAAGTGTCTTGCTTCATAAAGATTCAATACGGAATTTTTTAACCATTTTAAATTCACTGTACTCTAAGTTTCGGTCATGTGTAAAATTAAGCGAAGGTTTATCCAAATCCTTTGATAGTACGCTAGGGACTATACAAGGATGCGTTTTGAGTCCACTATTATTTCTTTCTTTATTAAGAATTTGATTTGGTTGCTGATGGAATTATTTGTATATCAGAAATGCTTCTGATTTTTTTTTGCACTGTTATTTTGCTGATGATGTATCTAATTTAGCTGATACAGCGATAGCATTGCATTAAGATATACACATACTATATTGATGTGTGTGATTTAGATTTGTGCACTGTGACAATTTAAAGTGATGTCTAGCACTGGGGTATCATACCATAGACATGTAGCAGTCACACTATTCTGACACCAGGCCGAAAAGTCATAACACTAACCTCTTAATGCTGAGCCCAGAGCGAGGCAGCTCTTAGTACCATTTTTAGAAGTCTTTGGTATGACTGGGCTGGGGTTCGTACCCAGGAGATACCGCATCCGGGGCGGACGCTTTAAACACTAGGCCACTGGAGCGGTCTATACACATAATAGAATGTTTCTGTAATACCACCGGGAAGGTAGTGGGCTGTGCATCTATCAAAAACTACTAGCTCATCTCAGATATTTTCAATACCTGGACTTAATAGTAAAATTTAAAGCAAAGAAGAAGAAAAACGAGCCTATATATTTTTCCCTTTTTCAAAATAGATTTGAAATTCAGTTATTGCACTTTCAGAAGCTGCTATTACCTAATCTGGCAACATTGTTTTTCCTATTTTAATAACTGGTAAGGTTAGTGTACTTTGTATAAGTTTAAGCACATTTGTCGTACACATGAGAGCATTTTGTTAGATTTGTTGGCTGTGAATAAGTATCATATATATATATATATATATATATATATATATATATATATATATATATATATATATATATATATATATATATATATATATATATATATATATATATATATATATAATAAGTCACAGAACATGAAAGTAGCATAGAGGTATGCCAGCATTCTCTCCGCAATGCATGTTGAACATGGAAACAACTTCATCTTACAACTGTCCCCGCTTTCTTTCGGAAGTACGTACAACTACAACGCAGTACCGTAGTGCTGCATATCGTTTGTTTAATTGTTATCGTAGTAATTTGTCGCTTGTAAAAGACGAATAACATGTATTTTTCACTTATACAAATTATCAATATCTTAGAGAAAGTGACAACATACAAAATGCTTTTGTTATTAAGAGAGTTGCGTTATTTATTAAAGATTTGCTACGTCCATAATAAAAAGAATATTAAATTTGGTACATATATAATATGTATATGTGCGCTTCAGGTGATAGGTTTGGTCTTTGCATATATTACTGCAGTATAGTCCGGAGACCTCGATTAATACTTAATGAAGTTTGCTTCTAATCTATGTGCACTCACATACTCACCCTCATCGTATCCAAGGCGAGATTAAGGTTAGATAAAATGTTTGCTTAAGTTTTACGTTAACGTTACGTTACGGTTTCTCTGCATGGAAATAAGCCCCAAACGTTTAGACTGTAAAGTTGGAAGCTTCATAGTCAGTGGAGGCAAATCGATTTAATTCAGAATATATGTGGACCATGCTTCAACACTCATGCCAGCCATGATAGCTACCGCGGCTGGGTATGTACCATCTCGCCTTTGAAGCAGTCTGCTATGAAAATAACGCTCTATGACCATTGAAAGGGTGCACATTTCCAAATCTTGTCAGCGAATGGAGAAATCGAATCTATACAACGATTGGTGTGATGTATTCAATGTAAGGATGCAATTTCGGTCGATCTATTGAGAACACATTAACTTGGGGCCAGAGAACAATTAATTAGATTTATGGGCACAGGTGCTTGTTAAATCACTAGACTGCAATGATTTCTAATGTCTATGTCGGGAGAGAAAGTGATTCATAATTAAGGCTTCGTTTACATAACCGTTTGACGACTAGAAAGGGTCGGTTAACTACGATTTTATATCGGAACTGTCAGAAGCTGAGTTTTTCCAGATCTGTTGTTTGGAGTTCTATAAGTCATGCTGACCACACTTTTGGCGCCTGTTATAAAAGGCGATAAATATATTTAATCCTAATTGGTTATACTAAATAAGGAGCGGGGTTCCCACACGAAAATTACTTGGGGTTAAAGTGCCCTCATCGAAAGAAATCTAGTCAGTCTACAATTTTCCTGCAAGAGTGAATATACAAGGGACTCTGATACTAAATTTGGTAGAAATTCTCTCGTAAAACATTGGTCAAAGGGACCGGATGTCTGGAAAGTCAACGGACACAATTTTGGTGGTAGAAGTGAACAAAGCTTGAAACCATAAGGCATTTGCCTTAATTTCATGTAGTTCGTTGATACCAATATAATGATTTGCTTGAATTTCACTGTTTCTATTTGCATTAATTTTTTTAAAATCCGTTGATCGATTTTCTTGATATGAGTGCAACTGTGTTGAGTTCATGTATCTGAATCCGTACAATGCTTTTTATATAAGTTTGACGAATTGTTTGAATTTGTTGTCTTGATTGTTATAGGAATCTATGAATTTCATGCATTACTATTAGTTGATATGAGTTAAGAGAATCCGTGTGAATTCGCAGTTCGCGTATGATAAAGACTTGAATGTGTGTATTCGCTGAAAATAACGTAGTTAAGGCATGTCACGAATTTCATTCATTCATTTGTGTAACTGAGACGAGAACAGAACCGTTATGTCTAGTGTAATTTTAATGGGAATCAGTGATGACATAGCCATTAGGAAGTAGTACATTAATCTTGTGAAACTAGGTTTGTGTATGGTATGCCATGTTTAGCTTGACCAGATAGCCTTTGGTCTGTTCGAATTTCGATAGAACGATAGCTGACATAACGAGAGTGGAGTAATGATCTGTTCCCAGTAGGACAACTGACAGAACATTGAGTTTGCTTCTGTTTATTTTGAAAGGGGAAATAGCTCCACGGACACATCCACGGACGTATCCACTGAAGTATCTACTTACGCATACATCTACCCACACAAAGCTTGAGGGCCGAAAAAAGGCGATGCAGTAGGGAGGTCGGAAAAGGGAAAAAGCGAAAGGACCTGGATGAACCACCACAGTGATGTTGGAGTGGACTGGAATAAGCAGGTTATGAAGTTGTACAAGGCAATGACTTCGATCGTTCATTCGATTATATGATAATCTAATTCTATCATTTAGAACAGATGGGGTTTTCATGTAAATATATTTGTGTTTGAAATTCGGTGAAGGATTTTTTCCAAAAGGAAGTGTATCTTCCTAATGTATTGTATTATCACAGTTGTTTATGTAATTGATTAATTTTTTGTTTTTCCATGTACGGCGGCTCGTGTCATTCTGTTTTATATATCTATTCAGACCTCAATTTATTCCATCTATAAGTTTCATACTTTATTTTACTATTTACTCGATCCGGGCAACAATATCGTGGGCGATCACCATCTAGATAACGATAGCCAAATAAAGCGGACACCTTGTAAGAAGGTACAACCTCATAATACCACACCAACAATAGCAACCGCTACATACAACTTGAAAATCATGCGTGTTTAATAGGACAAACATGGCGTCTCTTAAAATAATTTACCATATGGCCAATCAAACGAGACTGTTTTGTGCTACCAAAGTTATCACAAATCTGATCAACGTAGTCATAATTACCATTAAATTATATCGTTGGTATCTAATGTTCCATGCATATTGTTCAATTTCTATGTATTTCAACGAAAGAAACGCACTGTATATGTTTTCTGATTACAATCCACGTAAAGCACCCATTCATGGTTTTGTTTTCATTTACTTTGTAAAAAGAAAGAAGCAGGTCTCCCGAAAATCTAAACAAATATCAAACTACTAATAGTGCAGTGCCACTAAATAATACACACACACACACACACACACACACACACACACAAAGATATATATATATATATATATATATATATATATATATATATATATATATATATATATATATATATATATATATATATATATGTGTGTGTGTGTGTGTGTGTGTGTGTGTGTGTGTGTGTGTGTGTGTGTAAAAGCAAAAACTGACCGTTAAATCAACTCGTAAAATAGATTTCAGACTGTATTTGAACGAGAAACAAGCATACAACCAGAAGGTATTTTTTTTAAGGCAATTTTAGATTTCGAACATATTTTGCAGCCAAAGTCTTTAGATTTGCATGAAGTACTTCATTAACGTCTATGTGGTTTCTGACCGATACCGGTTGTACTACACACATACATTGTTTTGAATGAGAGGGTCAAGAGCAGAGCAGCTGTCAGTCTGGTTATTTTTAATCGCGTTTTTGGTAGTGAGGTGGAAACGCCTTACTGACCAAACGGCCTACCTTCTAGTGTCCTTTTGTTTTTCTTTCAAAACGAATCACTTCTATTTCAAGCATTGTGGGAATGCGGACTTCATGCACAATTTACGTACCTCCAAAACAGAAGAAAACGAACATGCAAAGCCACGCACTTACAAAACTGAAGATTTGACAACGGAAGTGCTCCATTAAGGAAGGGAAATTTTATGCTTTGCAAAAACACATATTAGCACATTTGTGGCGAAGAAGTTTACTTAGTTTCATTAAAGGCGAGGCATATATTAGATAAACCTTAACAAGTTATGCAAGTAAACAAAGTAACGAGAAAATATTTCGCTATTCTTAACACAGAGATGTACCCTCGGAGCTGGTCGGCGTAGCGGTAATATCAAAACTGGAATGTAAATCACCCGATAGCAGAGGCTTTTAATTAGTGGCGATAGTGCAGAGTTCTTACTGACATGCCATGTGTTCCTGTCAAGGTAAATAATAGCATTGAAGACTGTCATTGATTCAGGGTTTAATGTTTTCAACCAGTGGCATAGCTTTGATTGGAAACTAAATTCTTGATGCTACATCATAATAACTTGTGAAAGTTATAGGTGATACTTCAATAGACATAATGCCCAATTGTGACAGTTACAGGTGACACGTCAATATACATGATGTCCAACTGTGAAAATTGTAGGTGACATGTCAGTAGACATGATGCATAACTGTGAAAGATACAGGTGACATGTCAGTAGACATGATGTCCGATTGTTTTTTGTCTCCTTATTTTATCGTCTGAACGTAGCACTTTCTCAAACTACCATCAACGGCAAATGTCAACTTTTAATTATTTTCAGTGTGATAGAGAGGATTTAAAACTTACCACCTCCAGAAGGTGCCTTAATCTAAGATAGCAGGTATGCTTTGAATCAGTTATCTGGAAATCATCAGCATTCGATAATCAGACATCCGATCTATTGTAAACAATGTATAGTGCGAGGACAATTACTACACGAAACGTGTTCTAACATTTCCATACGCCCACTGTCTATAACGATTAAAACTATCTCTATGTCCGAATATCCTTTTTGTATATAAAGTGCTAGTGCCATAAAAAGAGAAAAATATGTATTATTTAAGTATCGGATGTAACTACAGAGTCATACGTCCGGCCAAATATCTTTCGATACACAGTTAACAACCTATACTGTA
Organism: Sinohyriopsis cumingii; assembly: GCA_028554795.2. Lineage (NCBI taxonomy): Eukaryota > Metazoa > Mollusca > Bivalvia > Unionida > Unionidae > Sinohyriopsis > Sinohyriopsis cumingii. Next base: position 2,343,795 of record JAPYKE020000126.1, on the reverse strand, counting down.
TACTTTATAACCAGTTATATGATGTTAAGATTGTTATTAACCGTCTTTAAGTAAAAATATTCACCGCAGAATTTGTTCGAATTCGATAAACTACTTCGAGCTACTGTTAAATAAAAATGGCAACAAACCATACTTCTCATAAATCTGGTTGTCACCTAAGGGTGGCAATGACTGAAACCCTTTCTACCTGCCACTAATGTTGAACGTCGTTAGATAGCATCCCAACAACCTAACATCCATATTTAATATTAAAACCAGAATACGTCAAATGACTTAAAACGAAAGAAAAAATTAGGAAATAAAGAAATAAACAAGCTAAATATGATTTACACAAATATTGAAAACAGTTATTCATCGTCAGTTGCTGATGTTAATACAAGAGAGGAGGGTGAGTGAGTGAGAGTGTGTGAGAGAGAATGAGAGAGAGAGAAGGAGAGAGAATGAAAGAGTTTGCGTGTGTGTATGTGTGTGTCTGAGAAATAGAGCAAGAGAGAGGGAGTGTGAGATAGTGATAGTGGTAGAGCGAGAGAGGGGGTGAGAAGGTGTCTGTGTGTGCGTGTGTGTGTGTGAGAGAGAGACTGACTTTTGTTACAATATATCAGTAAACAACGTCTCTTTTACATCAAGAGTACACCTTTATCCACCCTTAGGATCGTTAATATACCCGTCACCACGACAGCAATAATGAGACAATTACAATGATAACCTTTAATGGAAGCCACCACGACAGCAACAATGAGACATTTACAATGATAACCTTTAATAGAAGCCACCATAACAGCAACAATGAGACAATTACAATGATAACTTTTAATGGAAGCCACCATGACAGCAACAATGAGACAATTACAATGATAACCTTTAATGGAAGCCACCACGACAGCAACAATGAGACAATTACAATGATAACCTTTAATGGAAGCCACCATGCATAACAATAATATTGAGACAATTACAATGATAACTTATAATTGAAGCAACCACGACAGAAACAATGAGACAATTAAAACGATAACCTTTAATGGAATATTTCTCACTCACCATGGTATCCTAACGTATTGCATCATATTTCCCAAATGTGATTATTTCGATTTGTTTCTTCGGCTACACAACACTGCACCCTGTTTAACAAACGTAGTTTTGTCCACTGCTGAATGAATTGGAACCATGGTTTATATTCTTCCCGTGCTAGCATTGTTTACACACCATTTTTAAAAACACCAAATCAGCATCAGTTATTTTAAATAACCGTTCATGCTGATAGCAAAATCTTACTAAGTGCAAATCTGTTAACTTCATAAAGTTGAAGGTAGTTTTATGGATATATATGGTAATCATTCTGCATGCTAATGTTTAAAAAAAATGTCTGAAAGCAGGTCCCACGACAGTTATTTGGACACCTTTGGTTTTATTGTTGTTGTTGTTGTTGTTGTTGTAGGGTTTAACAACATTTTTCAGCACACGATAGGCTATACATGGCGGCCAGTATTAATGGTGGAGGAAGAACCCGGGAAAACCCTCAGAAAGAACCACCGACCCACGAGAAGCTACTGGCAAGCTTTCTTACATACCCACATTGGCTGAATCTGAGACTCGAACCCACGCAGAAAGAGGTGAGATGGCAGTGATCCATAACGGAGAGAGCTTTAGACCACTCGGCCACTCGGCCACTCGGGGCCCCCACCTTTGGTTTTATTTGAGTTAATGGCAATTATATGAATGGCATGAGCTATACTTACGTGGAATAAGTATTTGACCAAATTCAATTACCTGTGACCTTCATTTCGCCCTTATTTTTTAGACCCAAGACTTTTATGATCCTTAGGATCAAATTTCTCAATATAACATTGTTGCTTCTAATATGTTGACAAAACCCATCCCCAGGGCACCATCCGAATTGTGCCACTAGTCCAACAAAATTAATTTGATCTCTTGAACCTGTATAGAATTTGTATGATGTTGACGTATTCTGTGTCAGATAGGATAAAGAATGATGGCAACCAAGTTTGCCCTACTATATTGTACGCGTGATGTATGCTTGGATCTAGGTAGCACGGTTGATAGATAGAAAGGTATCTTTGCAGGTTGGTGAGTAAATAAAAATGTATAAAAATTTAAGTAAGAACTCTCTCTCTCTCTATATATATATATATATATATCTATCTCACTCTTTCTTTCTCATCATGTCAGCAGACAACTACGATTAAATAAGCAATATAAATTCCTGAAGATAATGAACGGTCCCTGGGGCAGGAGTTCACGAATCTGCTAATTGTTTAAAGTTTATAACGACTTCGAGCCTTTTAAAGTCTCGTTATGCGTGGCACTATTTCTTTATTTCAACATTGAGTAAGTAGGCGTTGTGTTTTACATTCCGCCGGATCGACCATCTTTGATTGCATAGTCAAATGCAATAGATACTAATCGCTTTTTAAAGAATTTAGCAGGTCATGGGTCAGACGCATCTCGACGGAGGAAGGGAGGACGTAAATGTAAACACACTGGAGATAATTAATATGCCGCTGTTCTGTACGGGTTGTGTAATTACATATCATGCTTTCTAATTAAACATTTTCTTCTTAAATATTTATGTACTAGGTTTTCAAAATATAGATAGGCAAACTATGCAGATATCATTATACTCAGTTTATAATTAGATATATTAAAATCGTAGATTTATTCCGGAAACAGATTTGTCAAAGAATGACATGTATGTATTTGAATTTGCTCATATAAGACTTGCATACAAATACTTTCATCTTTTTAAATCCCAAGCTTCTACAACTTTCTAACCTTTGCTATGGCTCAGCATTAGCAGGCACATTGTTAATAATATTAAAAGTTGTTGTTGTGTTTTGTTTTTTTTTTGTTGCTTTTTTTTTTGCTGCTGTTGTGGTTCTGACAGTGGTACTAGCAGTAATATCAGTAATTGTGCATGTAAAGGTATTGCTGAATGAGGTAGTTTTGGCTGTGGGTGTTGTAGTAGTTGTATTAATTGTAATGGCAGAAATTTCGAGGTGTTGTAATGATAGTAGAGATAACAGTGTTCACAGCGATGGTAACATATTGGTACTTGCTGTAGTTATTGCTTATATTTTGTTTATTTTGATGTGGTTGTACAAGTTGTTCCTGCTTCTGACTCTATTTTAAGATATGACAACAAGTGTTCTCTCAAAGGAAGGTCTGAAGAGTCGTTTCGAGGTTAATGAGAGACCTTATCATCCTGACACTTGATTAATTAGCACCTGCTGTTTGTCTGATTGTATGATTTTGGACAAGACATATTTACCTTAAACTCAACATTTTATGGAATTCGTCTGCATAAAGTTTTTTTTTTTTAATCGTTCATCTACATCAACAATATATGATATAGCCTAGTAGTGTGAAATCTTCGGATTGTGAAGGGGAACTCTTTCGGTACAGACTAAAGAAATATTATGAAGAAAATGGTACACAATAAGAAGAAAACAATTTTTTGGGGTATAAAATTTAAAAAAAAAGAAACACATGATCGATCAGGCATCCTGAGTGTGACACAAGGCCGAATAGGTTCAATAATACCGAAACGACATCCGTACATGACCGAACATGGTTAATATTACGCAGAAGAAATCCATACATGACATACTAAAACGACATCCGTACATGACCGAACATGGTTAATATTACGCAGAAGAAATCCATACATGACATACTAAAACGACATTCGTGCATGTTAATGTTATAAATGAGAATAATGAAATAATACTGTCACTGTTATATGAAAGTAATTATTTCTTTTTCCTGACACATATAAACATGGTCAGATATCAAGTAATTGCAAACTCATAGTCCTAGCTGAGCCAAAGGAAGTTTGTAATCCATCAAAAGGGCTGTCGATCAATATTGTTCGACCTTTTTCTTTAAAAAAATAAAGTCAACGAGGAATGATAGCAAACAAACGACAAATGAAAGAAGAGGTACAACCATGAGACAAACAGCAACAATAATTCCAATACATTCAAAACTTGACACCAGAGTGAAGACGAACAGAAGAAATTTGGTTTTAGTACGTTTCCCATTTTTGCAACAATTCTTGCAAGCTAGAAAAGAATTAATAGATATGGTACCTACCTAATTTTAAAACATTTCCAAATAATTTGACTGGATCTACTGTACTACAGTTCCATCTTCTATTCCTAAACTGATGCTGACATTCTTCTATCGCGATGTTAGCACCTTCCTTAACGCTCTCCATCATCTCTAGATGCCGATAACAAATTTTCTTCTGTCTTTCAACCAAACCAATCAGACTCTCGCATGTCTCTGGAGCGTTAATCGCCGCTATACTTGTCATCTTTGCTAAAGCTCTGAAATGAAAAAAAGTAGTTTAACAAATATCTGATTCTAATCTTCGTTACAAAGATAACTGATATTTCTGAGTTGTAACTTTAAATATGGCTTGAATATAAATCATTGTAGGATAGAATAAAGTGATTGTATCATTAGTTGGATTAACTCCTGGGTTACAAATTAATTTATTCAGTTGTAATGGGCAGTTTCTCAGGTGGACAGGATCTTGGAAACATGTTTCTATTTGTATCTGTCATCATCCTTCTCTCTCTCTCTCTCAAAACAGAGGAAAATAAAATAGCACGCTCTAGCAGTAGCATTTTCCAAACAGCATGTTGTCCATTCCTCATGTATTCATACAGCTCTGTATTTTGAAGGACATATTAAATGAACTAATCCATCCCCAGGGATTAACTAATCCGTCTCCAGGGATTAACATATTCATCCCCAGGGATTTACTAATCCATTCTCCGAGACATTATTAGCACTATTTATAATTAAAGATTTCCCATTAACATATTCATTCCCTTATCCATTGTCATCTGTTTTATTATTAATTTCTACGTAGCACTGCCTGCTTAGCTGACGCTACAACTTTGCAATTATCGTCAACTATTGATTTGCGGAAACGGTATTTAGGCCAGACTGGCATAACAGAAATTCCATACTTGATCTGATACTAGAATTACAGAATTGATATCCCTTCAATTCCTTTGTGTTTTAAGATGACACGAGGGCTAAAAGAAACTTGAGTGCTACTTTTTGCCATTACTTTGTCTTAAACTGCCGCTTATCATTCGATGCGTGGAATGTAGCAATCGACTAAAATTATTCATTGCATCCTTAAACACATGGGTAAAACGGCGTCATCTGTAAAACATTATTTCCTCTAACGATTTACTGTAATTTTCCTGTGACGTATCGGGACACACGGGCTTTCGCGTTTATTCTTTCCTCCTAAATTTTAGGCTCAAAATGTGCGGATGTTTTGCTACCGTAACTATCATCAAATGTTATAATCTCAGGACAAGTTTTAGCTGCAAATTCGGTGTTGCAATTTGATTGCAATTACTAATTTCTTGTGGAATGTATGTATGTGACCTCATTAGTAGCGTTTATATTAACGCTAAGACATAAATCCAATATTTCTGTCTCAGCCACAAAACAGCGTTGTTTCTTATTTTGAAAGACAGGTGCGATTTCCTGTCTGTTCTATTATTCTTTGCTTACAGCGGATTCTGAGATTTCCTTCTGCCAATTTAAATTTTGTGCAGTGATTTTGTGCTGACGATCACATACACTAATACATATAATTACTTACTAGTCTGCTCTTTTGTTCAAGTGGAAACTCTTTGGAATGGACCGCTCCGGTGGCCAAGTGGTTAAAACGTCCGCCTCAGATGCGGGAGGTCGCGGGTTGGAATCCCAGCCGAGTCATGCCAAAAACATGCAACTGGTACCTGCAGCCGCGATGTCTGCAGTGTAGCAGTTGAAAGTGATGTCTAGCACTGGGGCGTCATGCCGTAGACATGTAGCATGATGTTCCACCCAGTGACGTTATCCTGACGTCAGGCCGACCCGTCCTAACACTGACTTATTAATGCTGAGCGCCTAGCGAGGCAGCTGTTAGTATCATTTTTGTTAGTCCACACGTTGATAATGTATTTCTCGACCGGGGTTGGAACCCACGACCTCCCGCATCCTAGGCGGACGATATAACCACTAGGACTGAAAGCTTGTTAAAGCTACATCCAAATCACACGCACATACTCTTTGGAATACCTATGTTAGTATTGTAACAGGGATGAAAACATTTAAGACCACTCTTGCAAGAAGCACCTAAACCTTTTACTATGGATGCAGAACTATATTTAGGCTGCATCGTTTATCGAACAAGAATGATATCATTTTAATAATAATAATAATAATAATAATAATAAATTTATATATGGTAGCTAACTCCAACTTTTTACCAGCCCCATTACAAAAACAGACTACGCCAAGCAAGGAGTTCATCTTTTTAAGTTCAAACAAAATCCACACTTTGATAATGTTGAAAAAGAAAAATGAAACCTCTCCAATCACGATGTTGCGTGATTCTTTGCAGGGAAAAAGAGACGAGAGAATAAGAAGAGTCAATAACTTTGACGATAATTACTAATTCATAATGATCCAGCGTTTTATTCACTTCCCTGTGCCAGAGGAACCCATACAACAGGCATGTGCCATAGGAATCCATACCGCACACAGGCAGAGCTGTTCTATAAGCCCAGTGATAACGCGCCTCGATTACCTCGATACATACTAGACACTATCCGATAAGATGTAAGAAAGCATTTTCAAAGAGAAATAAATCTTTTCGTCGATTGAAAGAAATTTATTGTATCGGGTTTATAGTATTAATCAAAGAGGGACTATTAATGTATGAAGACACAAGGAAAAAGACTGAATTCCGAAGTTTTTAATTTACGCGTCCGTGTCTTGCCCGTGTCACGCGAAATTGTAGTACACTTTTTACGAGCGAATTAATTGGAAAATGCAATTGTCTTATACTAAGAACGAAATGGCGTTATTTGTTGCTTTCAACTGGCTGGAAGATTGTATATTCAAAGCATGTCTTCGTCTTCCTTTCCTGTTTCTGTCATTTTATAAAGAAGCAATGAGTTTTTTATTTTTAAATTTAATTACATTTAATTGTTCACTTGCTTTATGTCTTCGTTGGTTTTTACGTTCATGCTGACTGATAATTTATCATTCTCCTTGCATGTGAAGTTTCATTGCTTAACTTTGTTGTATAGACAGACGTACAGCAAAATAATTTGGAAAAAAGACAACAGAAAATAACAGTTTATAATAATCCTGAATGATTCTTAAAAAAATGAAACAGGGATTCTATTTATAGTATTGTTGGCGGTCATCCTGGCTTGTTCACATTTATGACCGTAGAAAAGCGTCGTCAGCATACCATTGGACAGACAATATTTCTCCATAAACATGATGGTGATTAGCGGTTTTTGTCACTCCGGCATGTTAAGGCCAAGAGTCAAGCAAGGCGCAGCCCCTGAGATCATCCTTAGAGGAGGAAGATAAAAGGAAATATAAAGTGATGGACATATATCACGGGAGTGGGGGAAGTATGGTCGTCCAAAATGAATACTTATCACCTACAATACAAACGCCAGAGGCAAAGACAGCGAAAATATAAGCCCACTTGATGTAGGACACTGTTGAAGCTATGTGCGTGTTAACTCGCCAGTAGTTTTACATGGATCATGCACGATTCAATGGACTTACAGAGTTTCGATTTACGGTACAGTCATCATATTTGGCGACAATTTTCCACAGTCTGGTAGAGAGAGACACATCTATGATTTATCAAAAGGAATTGTACAAGAGCACTTCTGACATGCGTCTTACCTTGTCATATATCTTGCAAAAACGTTTATTGTATTCGGTACTTTCCAATTACAAGCACAAAAGTGCAGAGGGGGTGAGAGATTTTTTAAGCAAATATGACTCAGATCTATATCGGTGTGGTAATTTGCAGAAAAAACAGGCATTACGTTCGCCTGAAATCTCTCCTCAAAAAGATAAACCGTAATTTGTTTGGACCATATCAGCCATTTATACGATTGGACTGTAGGATTGGCCAAGGAGTTACGTATTAAAAAATAGATGCTTTCGTAGCTTTTCTGTTGATCCATTTTTCAAAAATGGTCGAAGTGGTCCAAATGGCAGTTATCAGCCTACATTCAAGATATGATTAATAGGATTGACAAGAAAGTTTAGAATACCCTGATTAATCTCGTTCAACTAAACTTTCGCTTAACTCCGTGAGATATCCGTAATATTGTAGTCTTGTAACTTCCGAATGAAGCAGTCCCTTAATATGTATACGTGATTTGATTGGCTAATTAGACGATATTACCTTAAACGTCATTGGCTGTTAGAGACACACCTCATGCATCAGCGTCTGTATAATAATGATGCTTAATGAGATGAGATCCTTTAAAGTGTACAGTATAATGTTTTCACATGAGTGATCTCAGAACGTTTGTCGAGATAAATTTTGACAAAGCGATAAATATTCCTAGTCTTGCTTGTACAAAGTTTGACCGAAGGGTCTTATCTATCGGTGACAGCGATTAATGACTATCACACACTTTATGTCGGAGATTTCATGGATCCATGCGAGAGTTCGGTTGATGCATACTCAGTCCAGATATGATACATTTTGACGTAATTTGTATTTTGTGACGGCTACGTAACTGCAAGGATACTCCTCACAGAAGTCTATCTGGCGTCTATGTTGAAAGAGAACGAGATTTGATGAGCACGAAATCCGGACAATGAATTATGTATTTTTCTTCATATATTTTAAACGATACATTTTGATTGAGCAGAGATAAAATAAGAGATTTTAGAAACTACAATCAAAATAAATCCAACTGAATTATCATAGATTAATATTTATTTTTTGCAAGTGGAATTTTATCACATAATGTACAACGTTATGACAGTGGTACTGTCCTAACTAAGGTCAGGGACCCTATAGGCGTTTACTTAGCAAAATTAATTAAATGATGAATACAAAGAACGTCTCTTGAAACCTTTAAGTTAAAAAGCAGTAACATTATATCAGAAAGGAAGAATGTGGCAAGATAAATTTCATAGCATATTTTCCTTGTGTCATTGTGACGTCATGCATTAAATGACGTAATGGTATCATTGCATTCAAAACATCATTGCCTTTTCCAATGCGATTAGAATAACTTGACTCTCTGAAAGATACTCAGATATAATTATAAGTTACTGCATTTGTATGGGAAAATATGAACGAGTTTTTCGGATGTATATGCTGCACAACCTTGGGAGTGCAGAATGTCCATCCGACAAAACGAGTTCATATTTTCCCATACAAATGCTGTAACCTTTTTATTTATACGCTCATTTTCTTATTCTACCTAATGCTTAGTTATATTAACAAAATACACTACAAGAAACAAAGTAACTGAATGTATCCCGTATTCCAAACTAAATACACAAGCGCAAATTTATCATTACATAACAACAATACTATTACTGCGCACATAACTCCGCCCAGAACTTAGTCGCGCGCTCGACATAACCTTCGAAAGAAAATGGCGTGTCTAGTTAAAATTGAAATTTGGAGCCATATTGTGAATGAATGCGCATTGCAACAACTTTTCCATTTGATCTGGAATTAATAGATTTTGGTATTTTTCTTCTTCTTCTTTTCTACGAACTTTCGTGATTATGGACTGGATTTATATGTGATAATTCCACATGAAATACATCGGATTGAAGAAGAGAGGGAACAGCGTGTTGACATCTGCAAATGTGTTTCTGTTTCCGTCAATGAATGTTTTAAATTATAATGTGGGGGAAATATGAAGTGTTTCAATTGCAATTATCAAAACGACGCTATGCTTATTTCATTTGAGTGCAGTAAGGATGATGTAATTCAACTTATATTCGAAATTACAGTACAATTTCGAAATGTGTAATCAAGATTGAGAACCTATGACATGGCTCATGTAATTAGGATTTGCAGAAAAAAGAAAGTACATTTTAGGAAATTCAGGATGTAAAACTAAGTATATTTTTTGCCATTCTTATTATCAGCTAAAGGAGACAGTTTATGCCTTGTCACTTGTATGTTATTTGTAAGGACCCTTTATTGCGTCTACTGTATAGCTAGCCTAAATCAGAAACATTGTATCAAAAAAGTTAACGCGGTTTGTGCCAAAGCAGCCGGTATGTGGCAGTCCACGAAACAGCTGCTTTACTTCATTCAGAAACAAATTTAATCAACCAAACGTAAAGCGCCTACTACGCGAGTGTACAGTATTTGTTTACTAATGAAAAGTGCTGGCGTCTGCGTCCATTGTTTGTTTACAATATAAAGTAGTTCCTTTATGCACGTGAATGCAATATGAAGGTGTGCAATATCGTAAAATGCTGAACGATTCTGACAATGTAAAGTTAACGGAGAAATATATGAGCATATACTAATTATATATTAATGCATTTGTATGGGAAAATATGAAAGAGGTTTTTGGATGGAAACACTGCACGACCTTGGCTTCGTACTTTCCCCATACAAATGCAGTAACCTTTTTAGTAAATGCTCATTTTTCTATTCTACCTAAGGCTTAATAATATAAACAAAAATAAACTACAAGAAACAAAATAACTGAATGTATGCCGTATTCCAAACTAAATTTACAAGCGCAGATTCATCATTACACAACAACATTATTAATGCGCACATAACTCCGCCCAGATACATCTGAATTTAGCCGCTCGCTAGACATAACTTTCGAAAGAAAATGGCATTATGGTCTACTTAAAATTGAAATTTGGAGTCATAGTGTGAATGAATGCACATAGCAATAACTTTCCATCTGATCTGGAATTAATAGATTTTGTGTTTTTCGTCGTTTCTATAAAATTTCTTGATTATGGACTTGATCTATCAGTACCAAATCTACATGAAGTGCATCGGATTTCAGCGGCGACGGAGCAGCGTGTTGACATCTGCATGTGTGTTTCTATTCTGTCGTTGAATGTTTGAAATCATAATGTTGGAAAAATATGAAGTCTTTCAATTGCAATTATCAAAAAGACTCTATGAAATATAATGTTAATTTAATCTTGAGTGAGGTGAGGAGGATGTAATTACACTTGGAATATAGTTGAAATTACAGTACAATTTCGAAATGTATAATCAAGCTTGAGAACCCATGACATGGCTCATGTAATTCGAATTTGCAGAACTAAGAAAGTATATTTTGAGGAAATTCAGGATATAAAACTGTAAGTATATTTTTTGCCAATCTTATTACCAGCTAAAGAAGACATTTTATGCCTTGTCACTTGTATGCCATTTGTAAAAACCCAGCAATTTTATAAAATATGGCGTCTATCGCCCGCCTAAATCCGAAACAATGCATCAAAAAATTAACGCGGAATGTGGCAAATAGCTCATATGTGGCAGTCCACGAAACATATGCTTTAGTTCATTCAGAAACAAATTAATCAACCAAAACGTAAAGCGCCTAATACATGGGTGTACATGATTTGCTTACAGAGTAGTTATCATACAGCCATTGCTGCACATTTCTGATATCGCGTTCAGTCGCCTTCTTCATAGAAAGTTTTTTTTTAGTCTATGAATTAATCCATATTGTTAACGTTAGCATCTCAACTTTCGTTTGGCTCAAACAGTTAGTTTACTTCATCCACAGACAAATAAAAAAAATCAAAAGTGCTGGCGTCTGCATCCATTGTTTGCTTACAAATAGAAAGTCGTTCCTTTATTCATGCGAGTTCAATATGAATTACGCGCGAGTGCAATATCGTAACATATTGCACGATTCTGACAATGTAAAGTTAACCGGGAAAAGAGAGCAAATAATAATCACATACATACTTCCCAAATGTTTAAGCATTTGGCCGACTAACTTCCAGCTAAATGTGCGAAAAACAGAATCTTATAACATAATCGGTATATAAAATAACAATAGATGATGCGTTTTTTTTTTTAACAATCACTGAAATACCTGCACATCTAATATTTAATGCTTTTCTTGCAACGATATAAATGAAGAATTTTTTTTAACAAAACTCATTCGGTTTCGACTTTTGGTTGTGTTATTGTTAGTCATTACATGTCATATATTCACTCTGAAGTTATAGAGTCTTAAATCAACAGGGCAGTTTAAAACTGCAATTATTCATAAATGTGGTTTTCATACATGCCATGTTTTCTGGGGCAAACCAGGGTGATCAGTGAGATCACAAGCAGGGAGATTTTGTCAGAATCATGGAGATTAGGCTAACAATAATTTTTGTCGCAAACTTAAGTGCAAAAGTGCACATCGTACCGAAAGTTAGGAAATTAGCAGCAATGAATAATAGTTACTAAACTTTATTTTCTTATGTTATTCTCTTAATCTCATAAAATTAATGTCACAACCTTCTCACGAATCAATGTCTGTGCTTCAAAAGCTTGTGACACACTGATACGATGATTTCTCATTTGCACCATACTTTTCAAGATCGTTTTCCTCCACTAGTAATATTCAAGCATGTATCGCAAGTTGTGCAGTACATAACGCTTTATGCATTTTCACTACGTTTGACTTATTTAATTTCGTCTAACCGTGTACGGTTGAACTTGCAAACATGTTTCTTTTTTCCGATGGCGAATTTTCCTTTGAATCAATTAGCCTACGTTTCAACATGGTACCAAAATGATTACATTTCCAAACAGATCAAGAACTGTTTTATACTTGTCAGGTTGCCTGCAAGCAGTTATACTCAAGATATTACTCAATAGTGAAATATTGATGAGTAAAACAACTTACGCATGTACAGTACATGAATCAGTGTGTGTGTTACAAGCCGTAATATGATTAGCTGTTAGGTCGATAACAACTTGACTGATTACGATAGTCGTAAAAAAAGTTGGTTGTTGTTTATGCTGAAAATACCTATACTTGGCAGATTTTTAAAATTATTTCAGAGCGTTTTTGTTGGCAAATTAGTAGCTCAAAAGAGGGGGTCTAAGATAAAAAGACTACCGGGCAATCCGAGAGACTTGGCATCTTTGGGGGTGTCTTTTGAGCATGCGATGGAAGACGCTCAAGATGTTCCGATTGGATCTTAATGATGTCAACATTTACTCAAGGGGTCGGTTAAAAATGAATCCTCCTGAAGTAAACAGTCCGCCAGGCGGCGCATCATTAACCCTATATTCACTAGACTGTTATCTGCAAATGAAATGTGCAAATGCAGTCTGTACAGGCCGCAAGAACGAATATGAATGTGCATACGAGGGAGAATATGAAGCCTAATTGTCTTAATAATAAATAGTTACGAAAATAATAACGAATCTCAAGAAATCAGCACAGAATCATATTATACCCATTGTTTGCAAATATTGTCAAAATCAACTTGTAATTTCTAGTTTTCTGCATCACATGATGCAGTTGTCACCGATCTATAAGCTTCTTACAAAGCTTTGATAAGTATTATTCGGATGTAAACATAATCTATTTTGACTGACCCTATTATAGGGGTCATACATGTTGCCCCGAAGACACGTGAGAAATAATTTATATCATAACAACACATTTTAAGCAGTTACAAAGGAACATACTATCAATATTTTCCACATTAATAATTTGATGCCACTCTGGGTCCCACTTTCATGAAATGTTTCATCTTTTGGAGAAAAAAAATCTCTGCTAACATTGTGCATGCAGATTATCTGAAAACTACAACAGGAAACATGGAATAAAGCAGACTGGCTACATCAAGGCTTGACGTGGAGATATTTTACGTTTTCAAGCAGACTGGCTACATCGGGGCATGACGTTGATATAGTATACGTTTTCAAGCAGACTGACGATATCAAGGCTTGACGTGGAGATATTTTACGTTTTCAAGTAGACTGACGATATCAATGCTTGACCTGGAGATATCATACGCTTTCAAGCAGACTGACGATATCAAGGCTTGACGTGGAGATATCATACGTTTTCAAGCAGACTGACGATATCAAGGCTTGACGTGGAGATATCATACGCTTTCAAGCAGACTGACGATATCAAGGCTTGACGTGGAGATATTTTACGTTTTCAAGCAGACTGGCTACATCGGGGCATGACGTTGATATAGTATACGTTTTCAAGGAGACTGACGATATCAATGCTTGACCTGGAGATATCATACGCTTTCAAGCAGACTGACGATATCAAGGCTTGACGTGGAGATGTCATACGTTTTCAAGCAAACTGGCTACATCAAGGCTTGACGTGGAGATATCATACGTTTTCGAACAGACTGACGATATCAAGGCTTGACGTGGATATATTTTACGTTTTCAAGCAGACTTGCTATATCGGGGCATGACGTTGATATATCTTACGTTTTCAAACAGACTGACGATATCGAGGTCTGACGTGGATATATCTTACGTTTTGAAACAGACTGACGATATCGAGGCTTGATGTGGATATATCATACGTTTTCAAACAGACTGACGATATCGAGGCTTTACGTGGATATATTTTACGTTTTCAAGCAGACTGTCGATATTGACGTGGATATATTTGACGTTTTCAAACATACTGGCTATATCGAGGCATGATGTGGGCTTTGTTAGATAGCGATGACATCTCAGCATGGTTACATGCAAAATTTATTACAAATGTCTTGTACCATATACAGGTACGATGGTGTTATGCACCATATACCATGTACCTACCATACAACATACCATGTATCTACCATACACCATATACCATGTACCTACCATACAACATACCATGTATCTACCATACACCATATACCATGTACCTACCATATACCATGTACCTACCATACACCATATACCATGTATCTACCATACACCATATACCATGTACCTACCATACACCATATACCATGTACCTACTATACACCATATACCATGTACCTACCATACAACATACCATGTATCTACCATACACCATATACAATGTACCTACCATACAACATACCATGTATCTACCATACACCATATACCATGTACCTACCATACACCATATACCATGTACCTACCATACAACATATACCATGTATCTACCATACACCATATACCATGTACCTACCATGCACCATATACCATGTACCTACCATACAACATACCATTTATCTACCATACACCATATACCATGTATCTACCATACACCATATACCATGTACCTACCATACAACATACCATGTATCTACCATACACCATATACCATGTACCTACCATACAACATACCATGTATCTACCATACACCATATACCATGTACCTACCATACAACATACCATGTATCTACCATACACCATATACCATGTACCTACCATACACCATATACCATGTACCTACCATACACCATATACCATGTACCTACCATACAACATACCATGTACCTACCATACACCATATACCATGTATCTACCATACAACATACCATGTATCTACCATACACCATATACCATGTACCTACCATACACCATATACCATGTACCTATCATACACCATATACCATGTATCTACCATACACCATATACCATGTACCTACCATACAACATACCATGTATCTACCATACACCATATACCATGTACCTACCATACACCATACCATGTATCTACCATACACCATATACCATGTACCTACCATACACCATATACCCTGTCTGCGTAGGTTCGAGTCTCGGATTCGGCCAATGTGGGTATGTGATAAATTTTGCCAGTAGCTTCTCGAGGGTCGGTGGTTCTTTCCTGGAATTTCCCAGGTTCTTCCTCCACCATTAATAATGGCCGCCATGTATAGCTTATCGTGTGCTGAAAAATGGCGTTAAACCCTACAACAACAACAACATATGCCATGGCAAATTACAACACGAATAATAATTTTGTATAATTCTGATAGATAAAATGTGCATCTTCACGCCTTTATACAAAGAGAAAACTTACAGCAAAGTATGCCTTTCATTTAAGTGAATGAATCACAATTCCATTCTTAATCATGAGATTATAAATGTGTATGGGTGATAACTTTATGCTTTCATGAACCATAAGAACTCTAGAATTTTGGATATAGACCCATTTCAGCTATAATAAAGCACAAAATAATTCAAGCAAACAAAATTATATTTGTAGTTATTTGCTCCTTGGAAGCGAAAACTATCAAGATTTTTCAATCATTATTCTGCTAATGTTGCCATCCAGGTAACGATGTTTATTTCTTGGCGACATTCCAGAACAAAACTAAATCATATATGTATTTTATTTAAATACATAATAACACTGTTAAACACGTATTTATGTATTCGTTTCCCGTGTTCTAAAACTACATATTTCCTATAGAATACTACAACCAAAGTCATGCATTCACGCATCTCAAGGATGTCAACTCAGAAACATTCAGTGATGCATTTCTCGTTATTCTATTTTATATATATATATATATATATATATATATATATATATATATATATATATATATATATATATATATATATATATATATATATATATATATATATAAACCATCAGCCGTAAAGAGCAAAGAAATAGTAAGCACGTGCATTAGGAATGGCCTCGATAAAACTGCAGATGTGTAATGGAGACTGGAACGTTTGAATGGTCCTAAAGATAATTAATTTTGCTGAGGTTCATTAAATGAACCGTGCATGAGAGGTAGATTGGGGATTCGTATGTTTTTCGACAATGTATTTTATATTATGCTATTGCTCTTTATTACATTCCTTTCTACAGAGTTACAGAAATGTATTTTAATTAAACAGATGAACATGAAGTGTTGCATTCTAATTAGTTTATAATAACAATCAATAAAACACTGCCTTCAAATAACGTATTATTTGTGCAAGTTTTAGTTCCATCGTTCTTAGGAAATCTTTTACATGCAGATAACAAATAAAATGACCTTACGTATTTACATTGCTGATCTTCTCTATTTATGTCTCAGTTCCTGGTCCCTACATATTGATATTTATTATAATATGTACAGCTTTTGCAAAACATAATTAACGGTATCTGTCTTAATATAATTAATAACCGTTCGTGAAAATTACAATGTATGTATGGCTTAAAACATGTATTGCCCAATCGCCAAAAGTGGGTGAGGAAAAAAATATGCATGTACGAAAAAAAATTAGGTCTAAATAACAAAAATTGGATATAAATATGCTTAAGAAAAAGCCTAAACAGATGTTAATGAGTAAAGATTTTGATACATTCTAGCCAAATAAATGGCTTCTTATTTTGCATAGATCTTGTCATGTCTTAAATGTAAGAGGTACATATGAGATGGTAAGCTGTCTAACAAGCTTCAGAAATATGGAATAATGCAAGTGCATGTGCCGGAAACATGGATCTTACATCGGATATAAAGTTAACGAATGTTTTTTTTATATAAAAGAAAGAAATTTGATGAAAGACTTTGCATTGGAATCAAGTAAATTTTCTGTGGCAATAAGACCATAAGTTTCGTATATAAAAAAATGGCCAGAAACTAATCAGATTCGTTTTATGTATCACATCCAGGTTTCATTACACTCTGAACTTCGATCTGTGATGAGGTCTTCCGAATGATGGAATTCGCACAGTGACTTCAGATACAGCGAAATCCAAATGTGTATGTAATTGAAAACATTAAAGAAGCATCAGAAGACATGGTTTGGCATAAAGTTTAATAGTTTCCGGCATTCAGAAGAATATCGTGTGCAAATGAAACGGACCAAGTTAATTATTTGGTACAAAGTAACGCATACATGCAGCTTAATTGTTTCTACAGCAATAATCATTTCGCGGAGAAGAATAAAACAAATATTAAAAGATGTACATTGTCTATTTTTAGCAGAATGCACAAGATGGATGACTATTGTTTATGTGAAATGGATACACCATGCACATTTGGCCACCATAGCTGTATATACCTGAAGATGAGAGTAAATAATTCATTTACGTCTATGTACTTTATTAAATATGAGTTTTAAATCCAATGGAAAAAAGAGCCAAAACAAAACATGTGAGTAATTGCTCAGAGTTTTTTTTAATTCGGTATGTTTTACAGGGTCTCTTTCTTTTAAAGGATTTTGTTCCCTTGCAATATCAAAATTCGTTAACATCCGGGCTAAACACGGCTATGTATCTGCTTCCGGTAGGTGGAAACAGTCGGTTTACTTGGGAGTTACCCTTCATCATGCCCTAAAATTTCCAACTATGTTGTCATAGAATTACACAAAAATTGTTCGTGGTAAATTTGGGGAATTAAGTAATCAGATCGATACATATCAATTCATTCGTAGGAGGTAAATAGCGGGTTTCGTTTAAGTACATGATTTAAATATCAGAAACTAAATAGCCACAGGTCCTAGGCAAATTGGATTCGCTTGCATCGTTAAAAATCCAAAGCCAAACTATAGTGGAAAAATCAATAATTTCGTTTGAACCCATACACATTATAAATTAAAGTCCATAATTACATCGAACCCCAGCCAGAAGTAGCTAAATAGACGTAAGGATAAACTTAAAACAACATTTACGTAGGCTGAAATTTATTTTATTTCTAGTTGTTGCCTTTGTGCTTGGTAATTATAACACTTATTACGATATCTTTTTGCTCGAATTTCATAAGCATTAGAGGAGTGCATGCTGATATTTCTCATTTTCTTTACCGCCATAAAACTGAAAAAAGTTATTTCAGTGTATCGCACAACTGTTTTATGCTATTTTTGATTTTTTAAACGTCTGTCTAATTGCACATAATCTTCAACGTTTTCAGTGAACCAATCATATATTTCTTTGGAGAAATCCCAATATCTGTCAGAGCGATGGTGGAAGGGAGGTATAAGATACAAATAGATTGGGGAGAAGTCCCGAATCTCAAAGAAAGTTCATGAATAGTATCTTGAAACCAATGACAGTACAATACAGTAGCTGCAAATGGGACTAATACAAGATTTATATCCACCTAAATAGATATAAATGTGTTATTGGGCGAGACACGAGAAGAAAGTTCTTGACCCAAGTACGAGGTTGGTGGTTTTCTCGCCCTAACGCCAAGAACCTTGTACCAGGACCCCCAAGAACCCTCTTTTCGGGTGAACCCACATCATCTCTGTGGCGGGAGTATACACGAATAAAGATGGCGTAACATACAGAGCGTTTATCAGCCATGCTTTATATTTTCAGATCAGCTGTTAGGATGAACACATACTGGAACAAGCATGAACATAAGAGAACATGTTCTAGGCGTGTGGGTGAAATCCTCCAAAATGTCGGCCAAAGACGGCTCTAGCCAAAACCTACTTCAGCAAAAAGATGTTGAATATAGCAGCGTACTCGCTTTCTGAGCATAATGCTATTTCAATCAGAATTTTTCCTACACCAGCACTGAACGAAGCCGAGAGTGCATATGAAAAAGTCATCAGGCACTTTGTACTACCAGATAGATCCGTCTACAGAAACTGATCTGTGGAATTAAACGAAGCATGCAACTACAACATAAACAAGACTTGCTTTTACATAGCAATAGGAAAGGGAATCCATAGAAAAACTTCCACCTGCTCTGATCAAATTTGAACAAAAAGGTAACTGTTACTCTAAATAACTACCAGGCTAAATCGGATCTTTGTAAGCATTATCACATACGCACGCACGCACATACAGCATACTTCATGGGAACTGACAAACGAAGTCTTGCATTATGGAACGTGGTAGCTTAATCTCTCTCTCTCTCTCTCTCTCTCTCTCTCTCTCTCTCTCTCTCTCTCTCTCTCTCTCTCTCTCTGGTATACATTGTATTTTGCATCTATAGTTGCTATAATGCCGGTGGAAACAGTACCAACAAAAGACATGTGCTCAATATCGCAATATTTTTCTTGTTGCATTAAGTATGTACTGCCTTTTTAATCGTATTTAAAAATGTATTGATTATAATGACAAAAGGGTATGTTTTGTATTTCTATCAATTACTGACTTTATCATTTGTTTGGTTTACAAGACTGTAGCCATCATGGTTATTACTATCAATATCGTTATGCTAGAGTTGATAATATTTCTAAATTACAAGTGATTACATTATTTTAAAAATCCTAGCACTTTGACATTGAAAGCGCCCAAGTCTTTTAAAACATGGCCTTCCCCTCTATTAGTAGGACCAAAATTGGTTGAAAGTTTGACCCAGTATGCAATGAGGATGATATGGGAGTATAAATAAGGATTATTTAGAAGGTCCGTTCTCCAAATGTCTTCGTTTGTCCGTCCAGATTAAAATCACTATTATTTATGTCTATATTTTAACCTAAAATGGCCGACCCTGTATGCAGTTATATTTCGTATCAACGATTGTATTGTTTTTAATTTAAGAAGAGAACTGGGCCTAGTCCACAAGTTTTCACAACTTACCAAATGGACCTTCCCCTTACAAGATTTATTCACAGACATCACTGTACAAGAGACAGCATTAAACATGCAATGATAAAAGCACTATACAAATCTCCAAGAAAGTACAACAATACTAAAACAATATTTTTCAACGGTGTGTGTGTGTGTGTGTGTGTGTGTGTGGAGAACCCTAACGAAGACATTATTTTATGCTTTGAATCCATGTGGACCGAACTCTCTTAGACAGGACGTTTAGTATTTTAAGTGATCAAAACTTGTATCTGAGGATACCATCCATAATTCATCGACATGTAAAAAATAAAAAGTGCGCTTAGTCATGATGGAATATGGGCTGGTGTGTGCAGGCAAGGCGATGGGTGCCTGTATGATAGTATTATTTGTTTTAAATATTAATTCTGCCTACTATCATCAAACATTTTCCATTAGAATCCAGAGATAGAACTTTCCGTTCTGTCTGGTGTATATTTATAATTCTCTATAATTAATCCAGTATACCTTGATTTCTTTGATAGGAATCCGGAATGACTTTGTAGACAGATGATAATTAATTACTGTGTCGTCATGCAAGTGTGTCTGCTGCACACGAGTGCATATAATACCGATTCAATTGCATCACTTTTTGATGATGTGTGCTTAGACGTGATGGAATATGGGCTGGTGTGTGCAAGCATGGTGAAGGGTGCTGTTTACCGCGGACCTGGATTCGAATCGACGTAGACTACAAATTAAAATTATCTAACCTCTATGATAATATATATATAAGTTCAGACTGCAAATAGTCAGAACATCATATCTTTATTTTGGTCGAACACGCAAAGCATTGTCTTATTATCCGGAAAGCATTTAAACACTAACACTCCAGAACGTTCACTGATTTTTCGATAATATTGCCAAACTATCAGGTATTAACCACTCTAACAAAAACTCTCCACCTTAATTACATTATTTGAATCACATTATGATTTCACTATTATACATCCGAATACATAAAGGTAATGATAAATTTGTTCCTGGTGGCAGTTAATCCGTTTAAGCAGTCGGTTTGCCGTATCCAGAAGTTCAGTTGTTAATCGTAATCACTCTGTGGATTTTAGTGATTGTCTGTGATTAATACTAAAGAAGATTTTTTAAAATTAATAAACAGATAGGCAACCATCCCCAATTTCCTGACCCGACTTGACCATCTGTCTGCCTCTTGAGCTGAGGACAATGCCCCCACAACAGGTGAAGATAGTGGTCTGAAGCAGAGTGGCCACCAGTTCCTATAAAGGTAAATGTCGATCCAAATGATGGTGTCGGTCATGTTAGTTATCAGAGGGCTTAGAGCAGACACTGATAAACCGATTTAATTAAAGAACTAAGTGCTGGGATTTGATTGCTCCTAGGTTTTGATCTGGTGCTACCGGGGAACAGTCGACAAGTCTAACCTTTATGAATGGAGCCGAGGTCAATCAAATAGTAAAATGTCTTCAAGAGATCCGTGATTTTAACGTACACATGGCAGCCGTAAGTCTTTAATCCAGCGTAAGAGATAATATGCCAAGAATACACACAGCCATATCATACAGAAATGAATGTTGATTTAACATCGTTCACCAATAAATCAGTCTGAACGTTGTGTCCGAACTCAATTCGGAAGTACGCTTACCTACATGAAAAAGTTGTATCAGGATTATTTTTGATAACTACTTGACACACAAAAAGTTCAAAGCATGTTTAAAATTCTTCGTGTAGAACTTATCCACCATTGTGAATGTTATAGAAATTCCCTGCTAATCTGACGGTACAAAGTGTCTAGCAAGGTTCATACGTTTTCATATCTGCTTTAACTGGATGAAGGTAGTTTCTATCAGCCTCTCCTCTCTCTTGCCTCCGTAAGATCTACCAAAACGAAGTTATGTTTCCCCATTCCTCCACAATTTTTTATATATAATAAAAACGAGTTTTTCATGCAACGCCAAAACGAGGCTTTCTCAGAGTTTGGAAAAGTGATTTGTATGGTTTATGAAAAAAGGGAAATAATACGACATTGAGACGATAAGCTGATGTCATGATTTACTCAAAAGTTGCAATCAATGAAGTTTTTTTCCAGAACCTCCTATAGGGGCAGAACTCAAGAGCCACGTTGGTGTCTCACTGAATATGATGGTTTGGTTTTAATACTATGAAATGACGTGACCATTACACAAGACATCATCAAATTAACACCACTTGTTGCCAAAACGTTATCGCAGAACAATACCCAATCCCAAACTTTATCTTAAGTAATGGGGCGGTGCCATCATGATATTGCAAACGTTAGGACCTTTCTCCGTACCAAACTGATTGCCTTACATTTGTTGGTAAAATGTCCTCTGGAGAAAACCGTACCCTTTGACAAATACCTGCTATTTTATTTAGTTTGTATTTATTCTGATCTTTACTCATATGAGTCTTTGGTGTTAGCTTAGATAATTTTGTATTACATTACTGGAGCAAACATTCGTAAGATTCTTAACTTTCAGTGATGGACATTGCCGTTAAAAGAACTTATGCAGACGCCATAATGTACCAAGGACTTAACAGTGAGCCACCATATTTTATTTGGTTCTTAGCTCTCGTTATTGATAGGATTTATATTTAAGTACAAAGAACAATAGCATCGTTCTTGTTCTTGTTTGCTAATCCAAGGGAACGACGAAATAAGGATAGGTTGACATAAGGATGAAAGTATCGTTACGTCTGCCATACGTTCTGAAAGAGTACAAATTATGGGAAGCGGGAGTTAGAACAGGTCAAGGATCTATTAGAGGACGGATTTTCACCGGCAATCTAATCGGTAATTTTGATGACGTGGAAATAACATACGTGGTATAACAATGGCACGTCACAAGATGGCATATGATGACAATATGACGCAACACAACAGACAACATCACTTTAACATACAGACATTCCCGCCTTCCCAGTCTCGTCTAACGTTGCACAGTGCTCCAAGTATCTATTGACTGATTTTTCATTGTTTGTATTGGGGTTTATATAATATTGACTTTCAAGATTAATTTTAATGTACTGTTTTTCATATACAGTCTTTATATTTATTAACAAAACTCAGCATTGGTCTATTTTCAGAAGCGCATCGTGGACCAGTCATATTGTTCTGGTAAAGCTTCTATGCTTTCTCAAGATTTCCTCGAGACAGTGGACCAGTCAATGCGTACGGTTGCGTTATGAACTCAAAACGCTCAGTAGCATCATACCGAGTGTATTTTATAACAGGAATTTGTGATCTTCAAACTGTACAAATAATGTGAGCTTTTATTTGCTTATTCAGCTATTTCGATCTGTACACTATTTTCATATGCATTTCTTTGTAATGACCGTTGCAATGACCTGGGAACAAATATTCAACTAATCATCGTGCAAGAAAATACACAGCAACCAACTAATGAAGATTTTAATTCAAAAGTTTATGGCATTGTTATCTACGCCTGTTATGTGTTTATGATTGGTTAATAACGCTGACATTTGAAAGCATCAATGTTTCAAAAAGTCATTATTCAAACACTTCACACGTGTTCATGGGGAACCGCGGGTTGCCTTGTGTTCTAAAGGACTTGCCTTGTGGATCACTGCAATCTCACCTCTGTCTGCGTGGGTTCGAGTCTTGGACTCGGCCAATGTAAATACGTGAGAAAGCCGGCTAGTAGCCTGTCATGGGTGGTTGGTTCTGTATGGGGTTTTAACGGGTTCTTGCTCCACTAGATATTCATATACACGTATAGCCTATCATGTGCTGACAAATGGCGTTAAACTTACAACAACAGATGGCCATGCTAAAATTGTCTAACACGTTAGTTTTCCGCTTTTTTCAAAATGCCATAACTGTTTCATAAAGCAACATTAATACAAAGTTTGGTATTGTTTCTAACAACGATCGATCAAGTTAATCCACTGGTATGTCTGTGAAGTAGCAATACAAATCATCTACCTTGAATTTTGCAATCCAGTGAATGCAATACAACAGTAAATTAAAGGTAAGTTTATATTTTAAAGGAATGTAATATAACTGTTGAATGTTGTCTGCAAAATAAAAACCAGGACATTTGAAAAGCAATTGTTCTGATGGAAAAGCGCGAACATAAACTTTCAAATATCGTTTCAGTCTCAAACATTGGAACTAACATTTAACAAAACGACCAAACAACATACACTGAGAAAGTAGTAAAAGTTGATTATCAAATTATTTTATAAGTCGAGCCAAACTGCAAACATCAAAGATTCAGATCTGCAGTAACATAATGCGCATGCAGATCAGGGTCCATGTTGTTTGTTCTACTGATTACTCCTGCAGATCAGGGTCTATGTTGTTTGTTCTACTGATTACTCCAGCAGATCAGGGTCTGTGTCGTTTGTTCTACTGATTACTTTTGCAGATCAAGGTCTATGTCGTTTATTCTACTGATTACTCCTGCAGATCAGGGTCTATGTCGTTTGTTCTACTGATTACTCCTGCAGATCGGGGTCTATGTCGTTTGTTCTACTGATTACTCCTGCAGATCGGGGTCTATTTCGTTTGTTCTACTGATTACTCCTGCAGATCGGGGTCTATGTCGTTTGTTCTACTGATTACTCCTGCAGATCAGGGTCTATGTCGCTTGTTCAACTGATTACTCCTGCAGATCGGGGTCTATGTCGTTTGTTCTACTGATTACTCCTGCACATCAGGGTCTATGTCGTTTGTTCTACTGATTACTCCTAATAAATTGCACAGACCCAGATCTTATGGCGCAGATATGGGTCTGTTCAGTTTTTTGCAGTTAAACTAGACTTATAAGCGAGTAGCGAGTATGTACAATAAGTTTTTGGTCATAAAAAATGTAAAAATGTAAGATGGTTCCCTGTTTAAACTTTAGCACATATTTTTTAAAATTAAAAATAGTTTGATAGGAAAACTTACTTTGATATATGTTGTCCGTGTAAAAATACGATGGAGACTGATAACCATATTACTGCAGATATTTATAATTCTAAAATAAATATTTTTCTACACGACGTTTAGACTTGATTAAGAACGTGAGGTATATAATTTAAATTTTATACAAAATAAAATTACCTGGAATTTCATGTTAAAATTAATCAGATTATTTTCTTTGCGTAAGCAATATATTGTATAGATGTGGATATAGATGTTGATTCATCAATTAGCTAGGTAATATATTGTCTAAATTCAATGCCATGGATTGACATCATAAATTTAAGTCATATTTTTTACTTACGAATCTAGCTTTCTTGATTTCTACAGAATGATAACGCGTACTCAAAACAAAGTTATATGTACGTTTTTATGTCACTAGTGAAAAAGATGTCACAATGTAGGTTGTTTAGCAGTAGTTAATCAAGAAGCTCATCCCTCCGCCTTGGATCCTAGCCCTCCGCCTTGGATCCTAGCCCAAGTCCCAAGCCCCATTAATCACCCCTTTTAATCACGATCCTCTCCATAAATCAACCTAGTTGGAACTATAAGGTTTCATTATGCTAAAGTTTTCGAAAGTGCCAGTAAAAAACGTTCTGTAGATTTGTAGTTGTGGCACTTGCAGATAATATCTGACTTTATTTATGACTGACATGGAAATATCAGTGAATATAGGGCTGTGATACGGGAAAAAATATATTTATTTGTTTATATATTTATTTATTTATTTAATTATTTAAAGATGAAGTGGATATGATGGAGACATTACTTCAATGAGCCTAGCGATTGTCCATTCCGTCATTGTTGTTGTATATTGATGCAATGATATCATTTGAAGAAGATAAGGAGCAGATGGAAATAATAATAATAATAACAATAACAATAACAATAACGACGACTATGGTGATAATAGTGGTAGATGTGGTGTTGGTGCCAATGGGAAACGAATGAGGGAGACGAAGAAATAAAAGCAGCAATAATCAAAACTGGTTTTTGTTCCTGACTTCTTCATAGCGGGAACGTTTCTTTGCTCGATGGATTTGCGGAACAGTATGGATTTATCTAAACCTGGAGCAGGAAAGTCATACTCAATTAAAGGATCTTGTCAGAGAGTTGATGAAACATAGTCTGTCGGATTTCAGATTGCAGAAGACATGATATCAAATCTAGTGAAATGAGTTATCTATTTATTGCAGGTGGTTGCTAGACGTTCTAGATGAAGAGTCAGCTCGCAGATTATAGATACACTATATTACCTGTACAGGAGAGAGAGAGAGAGAGAGAGAGAGAGAGAGAGATTACGACGCGAATTTTCGGACTAAAAGTTATAATATCATCATCTTTCAGCCACTTATCACGTTTGATTTAAGATTACATCCAACTACGTCATCACTTTAGAAAACAGTCCATACAGGAGGAAGAAAATTTAGTTATGCATGCATTAAAGCCCAGAGGAAGGGTGTCTGTACCTACACCTCATCTACCTACGCATCTGTCCATAAGTGAAATCTGATAAAATAGTTATCTCTCCTAATTTATTTTTAAATAAACATCGTGAATTTGCCAGAGGCTAGTTATTTGACTCAACCTTCAAGTCCCGAGAAGAAAGAGAGAAGAGAAGAAGGAAGATATGTATGTAAATGGTTCGAGTAATACTTTCAAATTACGTCATTACTGCGTGTGACAGACTCAGTAAGATGGTAAGAAAGGGGGTAGGGAGGGATAGGGGTGGTATTCAACGCTCCGTTTACAGGTCTTGCTATCTAAAATTGTATGCTTCTTCGAAACATTGATCCCGATGCAAGCACAAATTGTAAAACATAAACTAAGTTGTTTTTTGTGTTTGTTTATTATTTGTGGCCAAACTGACATTTTTACCAAGTGGTGAAAACCGTCTAAAATCTTTAACAGGCAGTAGGACCTTTCTACTACCAGACTAAGAGCTGAGTGTTAACTATTTTCAAGAACTACAGTTTAGTTGAAGTTGAAGTACAAGAATTGAAAGCACATGATAAAGAGTAGTCACGAACGTCGAATAGAAACTAAAAACACGGTAGAGAGTGTTCACGAAGGTCGAATAGAAACTAAAAACACGGTAGAGAGTGTTCACGAAGGTCGCATAGAAACTAAAGTACATGGTAGAGAGTGTTCACGAAGGTCGCATAGAAACTAAAGTACACGGTAGAGAGTGTTCACGAAGGTCGCATAGAAACTAAAGTACATGGTAGAGAGTGTTCACGAAGGTCGCATAGAAACTAAAGTACATGGTAGAGAGTGTTCACGAAGGTCGAATAGAAACTAAAAACACGGTAGAGAGTGTTCACGAAGGTCGCATAGAAACTAAAGTACATGGTAGAGAGTGTTCACGAAGGTCGCATAGAAACTAAAGTACACGGTAGAGAGTGTTCACGAAGGTCGCATAGAAACTAAAGTACACGGTAGAGAGTGTTCACGAAGGTCGCATAGAAACTAAAGTACATGGTAGAGAGTGTTCACGAAGGTCGCATAGAAACTAAAGTACATGGTAGAGAGTGTTCACGAAGGTCGCATAGAAACTAAAGTACATGGTAGAGAGTGTTCACGAAGATCGCATAGAAACTAAAGTACATGGTAGAGAGTG
Source organism: Sinohyriopsis cumingii (assembly GCA_028554795.2). Classification (NCBI taxonomy): domain Eukaryota; kingdom Metazoa; phylum Mollusca; class Bivalvia; order Unionida; family Unionidae; genus Sinohyriopsis; species Sinohyriopsis cumingii. Next base: position 2,315,891 of record JAPYKE020000126.1, on the reverse strand, counting down.
TTCACGAAGGTCGCATAGAAACTAAAGTACATGGTAGAGAGTGTTCACGAAGGTCGCATAGAAACTAAAGTACACGGTAGAGAGTGTTCACGAAGGTCGCATAGAAACTAAAGTACACGGTAGAGAGTGTTCACGAAGATCGCATAGAAACTAAAGTACATGGTAGAGAGTGTTCACGAAGGTCGCATAGAAACTAAAGTACATGGTAGAGAGTGTTCACGAAGGTCGCATAGAAACTAAAGTACATGGTAGAGAGTGTTCACGAAGGTTGCATAGAAACTAAAGTACATGGTAGAGAGTGTTCACGAAGGTCGCATAGAAACTAAAGTACATGGTAGAGAGTGTTCACGAAGGTCGCATAGAAACTAAAGTACATGGTAGAGAGTGTTCACGAAGGTCGCATAGAAACTAAAGTACATGGTAGAGAGTGTTCACGAAGGTCGCATAGAAACTAAAGTAAATGGTAGCGAGTGTTCACGAAGGTCACATAGAAACTAAAGTACATGGTAGCGAGTGTTCACGAACGTCGAATAAACTAAAGACGGATGTTGCTAAAACAAGAACTCAAAATAAACCTTATACAACATTTTACTTTAAATTCGAATACTGACCTTACATAAAAAATTAAATTATTAGCACATTTTTGTGTCATGTTAAAGACATAAAATCCAATCGACATAAAAAAATCAACTCTGTATCACTTTGTGTTTGTTTAGTCCGACCGGTGTGTTATACACTTCGCGTCGATTGATAATGGCGTGTGATAGCTTATAAGTAAAGTTTATATTCGTTAAAGAGACACTGGTCTCTCACGATTTATTTGACAAAATTAGGCTTTAATATCCATAATATACGCAGCGAAACGTTTTCCACGTTTTTATAAAAAGATGTGTTTAAATTAGTACCAAAAAACAAACATTTTTAAAAATTGTAAATGTTCTAAGAAAAGCAATTCTATGAACAAGAGTGGATACGAATGACAGAATAATTATTTTAGTTGTATATATTCGGAGTGGTTTCAATTTTTTTGTTATCTGTGTCATGAATTTCAGTAATCTATTCTTAGTAAATGTTTAATGATTAAAATATGCACAATTCTTTTACAGAAGTTTCTTTCTACAGAAAGAGTTATTATATATTTATTTGTTTATTCTGCAATATGAAGGTTCATTGACAATGCTGACAAAGTCCATAATTTATCCGAATATATTTGACATAACAGAAGCTTGAGGTGATCTGCGTCCCATTCCAAACGCAATATAAAAAAACACACATACACACATGCAATCGAGCAGAAATAAAATGACAGCAACATTTCATCTTGTAATACATTAATATTTTCTCAGCTAAATCTGGTGGAGGGTATAGCTGATTTATATTATACCGTTAAAAACTTTCTGTATAAACTCCCAGAATAGGCCGTAAAAGTATGGGTTGTAAATATTTTAGATTTCAGCATTGTTCGTGTCAGATTGCCAATAGTTCGTATTTCTCACATTTCTGATCAAATCTTGCACGAACATCGTTTACATATCGTTTACTAGCATTAGTTGACAGTTAGATATCTTGCTCATCAGAATAAAGTCTTTGACTTAAGCATACACACAAACACTGCTCTGCCTGCAAAGATAACACATTTTTAAATCTATCATTGAATAATGTGACATAACAAGTCAATCTTATCCGCCCGTGTCATACACGCCGGTTTAAACAGTTAGCGACCTTCGTGTAGATCAACTGGCTAGATATACCCAGTGTTCCCACTTTTTTAAACTATTACCTTATATAACATATAATGCGTGGTTTCATTTACAAAATAAATAACATACATAAATCGCTTAACTCTCTCTCTCTCTCTCTCTCTCTCTCTCTCTCTCTCTCTCTCTCTCTATATATATATATATATATATATAATGTAAAATGGATGGCGTTAACAACACAATAATAATAATAATAATAATAATAATAATAATAATATCGCAACCCTATCTCACCCCAAAATATCAACAAGTTACATTTTAAGGTTTGATCTAAAATCAGATGTTCAATGTTGAAATGAAAACAGCAATAACAACGGTGAAATAAAAGATTGTAACCGTCATAAAACCGATAATTATAACAGCTGATATTACAAAAATATCCTGGATTCATATCTATCTTACTTTATCGAATTATAAACAGAGGGGCAAGCAAATCTCTATCCATTGAAAACGCTATTATTATTCTTTGATATTTGCTTCGTTATTGCAGTGGTGATGAAAAGCTGCCAGCGTTTCTGTGTAAACGAAATCGACTGTGCTCTCTGCGATTATGAAAGACGTTGTAGTGTATCGCTTGTTTAACATGCATTTGAGTCAATGACACATTTCTAATTTGAACACAAAAACGGACATAAGCATGCAAACGAAACGAACCAATAAAAAGGGGGAAAAACAAGAATTAATTGCAGCATACGTACAGCCCATTACGGCCCAGTCGAAGTTTGTTATCATCGACTCTGAAAAAGTTCGATACAAGATGTAAAATTTATTTAATAAACGGGTATTTACTTAAATCTTGCTCGACAATAACAGTGAGCTTACGTCCGATTTGGGGGACCCGAGTGGCCGAGTGGTCTAAAGCGCTCTCCGTTACGGATCACTGCCATCTCACCTATGTCTGCGTGGGTTCGAGTCTCGGCCAATGTGGGTATGTGAGAAAGCTTGCGAGTAACTTCTCTCGGTCGGTGGTTCTTTCCGGGGTTTTCCACGAGTTTTTCCTCCACCATTAATACTGGCCGTGATGTATAGCCTATCGTGTGTTGAAAAATGGCGTTAAACCTGACAACAATAACTACTACGTCCCGATTTAATATATTGCATTTCTCGTTACCGTCACGCGAGACAAACAATAACAAACAACCATGGTCGTATTTAGATTTCACCTATCGCAGAATGCTATCACTGATAATGCGTTAAGAATTTGTAACGTGCTATGCAAGCACAGCAGGCACGGGGTAATACATGTGACATATGACAAATCTAATAAAGCATCAGAAGGTAATACGATAAAGAGATGTCAGTAACTAGAAAATCCTAATCACACTTTAGTAAAGGTTGTAATGGATGCTTTAACAGGGTCAAGCACACACACACACACACACACACACAGATCGAGATCGAGATCGAGAGAGGTCCTTTTGAGACCATAAATCTAAGTGTCGTTCTCTGTTAAGAATGCATGACTTATTTTCTACTTTATGTTTCCATGGATTTAGGAAAGGAACTCCATTAAGGATGCTAAGAAAGGTTAATTTGGTCCGTTTTATTGCTCTTCTTAATGAATTTGTTCTAATGATGATACAAAATTGTAGCATGATTATAAAAAATAAAATCACGAGATATAGCATAGGGAATGAAGGGTTGTATGCATAGGTTTGGTTTTTGTCGTTGTTAACTACGTTTTCCAGCACATGAAAGGCTGCCAGTAAAATTTCTGGCGGGTGAATCCCGGATCCCCCCCCCCCCTTGACCCTGTTTTAATATTTGGATCAAAATCTTAAGAGCCTATTATTTAGCATGGCCTAAGCGATAAACAGGAAAACAAGCTAGTAATTTAGCCCATTAAAAAACTATTTAATTTGTGAAAACCAATGTAATTCAGCAACATGTTAAATATATTTATACAAATATATGTGATTGTTTCTACAAATATAGGCAACAGTAAAATGTGATATACATCTGTCTCAGTCTGTATTATTAAAATTGCAATCTTCCTCTTTCTTTCTTTCTTGTTTTTTTTTTCTTCACACGTACACACGCACACACATACACACAATACTGATACATATTTAAAGACAAAGGTATCTATTACCTGCAGTACCTCTAAAAACTCAGACAAAACAGTAAGAATAATGTAAATAAAGAAACATGTTGTGAATTATAACATCATAACAATATAGCTCCCTTAAACAGGAAGCTGATGGGACCAGAATGTAAGGTATGTATAAAGAGGTTTACTGATTTTCAATATTACAACATCAGTACCAATACTAAGTGTCTGGCCGGTTTGCAGAAGGAAACGGTTTGCAGACTGGCCTGTTTGCAGAAGGGCCATTTAGCAAATGGGGACTTCGCAGAGGTCCTATATATGTCGATTCTACTGAATATGAAAACTGACTTTTTATCGCATGTGTATAATAATAATAATAATAATAATAATAATGTAGTGCGAAAAAGAAAAAAGAAAGAAAGAAAGAGGAAGATTGCAATTGTAATAATACAGAGAGAGAGAGAGAGAGAGAGAGAGAGAGAGAGAGAGAGAGAGAGAAAACAATTTAATGTTACAGATTGGGTCCGCTGCTGGTTCTGGCAGTGAAGTGTGCATATATCACCGGTGAGCGTAACCTGAGGGCTTCAGGCGCCCCAAATCGCGCGTGAGTCACACGCCGGACAATAACGGATCACTTGGCCGTCTCATTTAATTATAAGATGTAGATGGCTGATACATAGTTGATATATAGGGATCGAACTAATCAAAATGATTCCATCTCTTTCCAAAGAAAATATGTTGTGTTAAATTAAACTGACCATGTACCTAATTCTCGACTCATTATCTCCCATCACTAATAAAACATGTTACATTTGACTACTTGGATAGTTTGATTGATGATGAATTAGTTTCTCCACACCCGCCCCCACCCCCACCCCCCGCAACGTTTTAATTTAGCCATAAAATCCCAATACATTGTAACACTTCCAACTACATTTCTCTTTTTAAAAAAACGCAACATCCAACAAACTGACTATACATTTTTATGAGGGGGAGGGAGGGTACTTACAACCATTGAATTCCTCCTGTCTTCTCTGGGAAATGACAAACAAATAAATAGATTCCAATCACAACAGAGAATATGTCTCTCAGTGACATTCTTGTCACTTGCATTGCGCCAGAATTTAGTTCAGTACTCTTTGATGTAATCCAAGCTGAATTGTACATCTATCCCGTGACTGAATCACATGTAACACACTTCCATCGCTTTTTCATATGAATGGATCATTCACATCGCATTAATTGTTTCAAATGATGGAATGTATTCCTTAACTGTGCACTTGATGAACAAGGAATTTAGAAATTAACAAGTATTGTCTACTGAAAATAAAAGTTAGAAAATCACGAAATAATAAATTAAACACAAGACCCATTCTGTCTTTTACACGTTAATGACAATATTTTACATATGTCTTTGTTTCCTTAAAATGATGTATAGACATTAATGATACAAAGAATATTGGAATCCGATCCTGAATATAAAAAATCCGTTGAATATGATAACCTTTGAATAGTGGATCCGCTGAACTTTTTTTCAGTGCGAATTATCTTGGAACAACTTACACTCATATTTCAGATAAATATTTTGCCCTGCGCTCAGCACTCATGCGCCCCTTGCCATCTAAGCTCCGCCTTCTTCGTGCGCTGTTGCGCAGACAGCATTATTAGTGGCGGTTGCTCCGCAGTGAGAGTAGCTCAGAGTGACAGGTATTTGGGCAAAGCCTCCCTTCATTGATAACTGGATTCATTCAGAAGTCATTAAAATGTAATTCTGGGCTTCAATCATCATATGTACACATATAACACTTCCACCGCTTTACTGCCTTCCCAGATGAAGACTTTCCCAGACTATACTTAATGGGAATAGAATGTTTCTGCAGTTTTTGTCAAAGAGTATCCTTTGTAGTCGGACGTTTACTGCCGTCAATTGATCAAAGTAATCGCTGGCTGATATAGGGGTTGATTTCTCCAAGTTGCATATAGGAAACAAACGACTAAAAAACTGTACGACTATCTCTGTTAGTGGATCCAACTTACACAGACAAGACTCAATTGAAGAGGTACACTAAACTCATTTAGCACATACTCTCTGACAATTATTCTCTTATCAGCCATCTTTGCAAACAGACTGGAACATATTCCTTATTGATACAGTGTGTATATATAGATATACCAATTCGGACTATAGTGAGCTAGCTGTCAAATACATTTTCGATTGTACGTGTTTATTTATGAGAAAGTTTTGTATGGAAACCTACAGTGTGAGTAATCGTTGGTTACTAAATGATCGTTTCACTCCGTTTTAAATTCCGTTTATTACATGAAGAGACGAATTTTCTTTGCAACGCTACAACTTATTCTATGACTGATACTTCTCGTAACAGAGAAGACGGTTCTAGACTCTGACGAATCCGTACATTTGCCTGAAGGCGGGTTTTTAGAGGGTATCACAGATATAAATATTACCTGTATGGAGACGAAACTCTCTAAACGATCAACCACTAGTGATGTCTGTCAAATTACATGTTGAATTATCTTATTTAGATATCAGAAAGCAAGCGTAGTTCCGGCATAGGCATCTATTCGGTACGGGTTTGCAATTCCAGTCATCATACGAATCCGCTACGTTACATGGAGTTCACTGAATACATATATAAATATCACGACCGATACCGAATACACGAGAAGGGCAGAGCCAATTTATCTTATTTGATTGTGATTTGGTAAATTCGAAATTAATTTGGCTGTGTCTGCAATAAATTTTCTATTTAAAGACCGGTGATAACCTTTAGAGAAGTTTGATAAGCCATCCCTATAGTCCGGGGGCCCTGTTCGGGTCAAGTCGCGTCACGGTTTCATCGCGCCCTCGGCCGATAGCTTCAGTTGGGAGTGGCAGATTTTTATAGGTATTATGAGGTCATTGATATTTATCAAATTTAAAGTACCGAAATTACACATTTTGCTTTCTACGTAGAGAAACTTTGAAAGATTTGTTGATCTTGCCTTAAGGTACCGGGAACGTCAGTTTTTAACAATGACTGTTGTAATAATGATAAATGAGCAAGAACTGGAGATAGAATGGGAGCTCTTACATGCAATGAATAATGAAATTCAAACAGACATACATCACTTCCAAACTTTCCCACCTATTTTCCACCTTAGAAAAGAGCTTTATAAATCTTTGTAGTTTTGATAGTTTAAGACAAGTTATGCATCGTAGGTAACAAAATGCTGAATTAAATAAACAAGGACTATCAATCTGTATTGGAAGTCTTCAACAAGCAAAAAATCGATATTTTTTTTTAAATGTGTTACAGTAACATAGAAGCTATTAGGTGATTTCGCGTAGAGAAATTTTGGGTACTTTGGATTTGCAGCGTGGTAATGACACAATAGTATCTGAAATTCACAGATTCTCGATACTACATTTTGTCAGAAATGTTTAATTTTTCGGCACTTGTTATCGTGGAAAGGCAATAGCAAAGAGGGTGAACAGACCGCTGCTTGAAAAAAAAAATTCTAAGGTAAATTCTGCTCATAGCTTCTAACTGTGTATGTCTATTTTATATTGTTTTGTTTTGTTGTTATTTATTCTGCTTTTCGCAGACATACACAAATATAGCAATACAATGAATATTGTTATTGTAATTTACACCAGCTTCTGTCCCCTTGCAGTACCTAGGATACTATTAAATTTCTTGTGGTCTCAATCTTCAGCGTAAGACTGGTAATCTAAGGTCGCAGGTTCGATACCCACCTGGTCCAGCCCAAGTCGGCTGCCTCTGTGTGTCATTTGAAAAGACTCTTAACTCCCTTTTCCACGGCACGTCGTAAGTAAAAATATGCTAAAAGTGCTATATAAAAAAACCAACATAGCAACCAAGCAAGCAACCAAGCAAGCAACCATTTCTTTGCCATTATATGTTTTCATAATTGATGTGTATTTTTTATACTCTACACTGATATGAAAATAAATTAAAACTTTCAGTTCTGGATTATTTTGTATTGTACATTTTCCTTCACACTGTAATTTGTTTACAGAAATGTGGACAAATTGAAATTGCATGAACATAATAAAAGTACTCATGTCACCATGGAAATAACGAAATGGACTAATGCTGTCGCTTTGAAATGAAAAGCAGTTGAACAAAAAGATGAAAGACTATATATATATATATATATATATATATATATATATATATATATATATATATATATATATAATAAGAATAATAATAAAGAGAATAACTTTTGTATGATTACATGAAAAACAAGGTAATTAAAGATCAAAAAAAACCCATATTTTCTGTTTAGACCAGTTTTAACACCGGCAGTCCTAATTTCAACAATTGTGCCCGACAAATAATAGGCAAGTGATTGTTTTAAAACAACCCTCTGATTGAACCTTTTTTCACAAAGCCGGTTTATTTGATCATGACGAAACCTATGCATTGTACATCACGTAACAAACAGTTCATTATTACGGTGATGACATAAATGTGACAGCTATTTTGTAACATTGCTATAACACTACACAATAGTAGATCTATCGATTGTATCGCTGACGCGTTGCCAATGACATGCGATACAATCCGTAGGGGCATTCAAGTCGACTTATATTATTATGGCATGTACCAGAAATGATGTAAAGGTCTGGACCTTGCGCCGTGAGAGACCGGGTGGTGAAAATACCTGGTATTTCGGAGACATTCCGGGTAATGAAATGGTGACATTGTACACTGCAGATGTAAAGATATAATAAACTGAGTGTTTTAAATGATATAGAAATGCTACAAGGATTTACGTCGAATAATGGAGCAACAGTAGTAGGATGTGTCCCTTTTCGTTGGGTGAAACACGTTAATTGACCTTATTTATGTAACACAATTTGGTTTTCTAGTTGTATTGGATTTTACATTTGACCGTCGATTTGTCTGTTGTTATGACACGAAAGATGATGCTTCGTGATGTAAGTCGTTATGTGAATAGGGAGAATGAGACAAAAGACATCATAGATAATCACTAGCGTGACCGAATTAATTAATGTTCCGTGGACCATGTGTCAGACAGGTGAAAATTAATGCTAGCCCAAAAGTCAACTCAAAATACATATAGGAGTTACTTAGGTATCGACAGCACTTTCTCTCTGATTTTATCTTCTAATATGTATTTATGTATGTATGTAGTATGTACATAGGTACGTAGATGCCTAGGTAGGTAGGTAAGTAGGTAAGCAGGCAGGTAGGTAGACATATAACTATATATATTGATAAATATTTAGATAGGTAGCAAGCTGGTTAACTATACATGTATATCTTTTACTACTTAATAACTATACACACGTATCTTTTACTATTTAATCAATGATGGTATTAAGAAAGGCAAATGTCTAAAGTTAATTGTAATTTTTTTTCTTTCATATACTTTTACCTCTTTTTTAAATTATTTTTATCATTTCGATTAATGTAATTGTTTCAATTATTCATTTGTTAAGACGCTGCTCAGACTAAATTCTATAACAACATGTTTTATATTTTTAGCATCTCTTAATGTTTCATATTCGTTATGCATCTTTCATTTAAAGATTGTTTAGAATATAGCTATACACGGGCGGGCGTGGTGTAATCGAGAGGAAGAGCGAATAGCGGTGAAACAAGAACCAAAGAAGAAGACGGACAGAGACTAAATTGGATGCAAATGTCGTTGTCTGAATCTGCTTTAATATTATATTAGCATGATTATAGTACATAAAACATACTGCATTTTATGTTTAAGGAAGAAAGTGCATGTTTACCTACCCTCGAAAGCTTTGTATCGTTTGCCAGGGTACATATCCTTGTTTTGACAAGGTCATACCTTCTCGTGTCAAACCTATGACACATTAGCAGTATTATCTACGTCGTTAGTTAACAAATTTGTTTAAATGCTTACTTGGATAAAATGGTCAGAGCAGGCCGTGATAGAAGTTCGGTGTGGGAGCTTGTCATATCTTTTTTGCACATACTCGTAAACAACAAGGTTAAAAATGGCAGATTGAAATTTGATATCGCTCGCTCCGAAACGATGTAAACATATCTCACCTATCATAATTGGACGAAGTTCAATTTACAACAACAACAACAACAACTACTACTACTACTACTACTACTCCTACGCAAGTGCTTAGAACACCAGAAAAATCTAATTAATTGTTGATGATAACACTGAATGAATTATATATGACCATTTAGATCTGTTTGTACGAGTATTTTGATTTAAATGATGGCAACACTGGTATCTTCCCATCTTTTAAGCTTTTAATATTGTTTTTCTTTTTAGTTTCACGTTTTGTAGTGGGGGGGGGGGACACCATAATATTTCATTACTTAGGGCCCTGGAAGACCTTAATCCGGAACTGTTACTGTTGCTACAACCACTACTAGTTGAAGCAGCACGCAAGAACTCCAGTGCGAGGCAAATCAATGACAATGACAGTTTATACTAGTATTACTGATGTTACTCATGATACAACGACTACGACTATCGCCATCATTATGGAGCAAAAGACAGACAATTTGATGAAAAGAAACATATATTCAAGAAGTTCAGTAACCCACTATGTATAAAATAACGCATAATTTATACTCACAAGGTTTTTTTTAAAAAAAATGTACAACATTATTTATTATGTACGTGGGGGAAAATTAACTCGTCCTTGTCTGATATTTTATAACTTCTTTTCATATGGTGTAGAAAGCCTATCCAATTCCCCTAAATTGTTGCATTTAGCTTCCATAATTCAAGTTATAAATTCCTTTCAAATTGTTAAAGAAAATTTTCTCGGTAAAGTAGACTATTTCAACCTCATCGTGCCAGGTATCTTGGTTAATTCACAACATAAATGATAAGTAATAAAAAATATTAGCTATCTAAATTCCCATTTTCACGCGCCATTGGCCGTACGTCTCAATTTTTTACGCCGCATTACCCTGACAGCTATGGCGTCGTTATAGGACATGCAAAAGTAATATTTCACCCAGAGGGCAAACCTGGCGCAGAACAATCCTTGGTAGTTTAAAAATGAATATTTTAACACAATAAATCATAAGCGATATACAGATATAGAGTGTAATTTGAAAACAAGTTTTCTCGATGAATGTGTTAAAAATGTCTTTGACATCTACTAAGTGTCTGCTTAGTTAAGGAACGTATATAAGTAAGTAGTTGTCGATACTCACCTGCAAGAACAATCTGCAGTTAATTCGTATTTTGAGAATTTATTTTAAGTTGTCTCTGACTCACGTTCTTTAAATGATTATAACTGTAGATCACACGTTTATTACTGATGTGTGTTTGAATACATGCATTAAAATACGTATATGATATGCATTATTTTTGCAAATTTGTGTCCCAGTTTTGACAAACAAATCGTGCACGTGAGATGTATGCATGGTTTAGCATATAACAACAAAAAGTTTAGACTGGTAATTACATATACTAACTTTATTCACCAAAACTTCAAACCAAATTTCTTACTTTAATATATTCTGAAAAGTAATATATTGGATATAAGGATTGGCTAAGGATTATCTGAGTTATTGAAGTTGTTTTTCAAGCATTAGGCATCATTACGACAAACGAGTTAATTAGGAAAAGGGAATGGGGTAGGGTGGACGGCTGACCCATGCATATCACGTTCCTGGGATCCAAGCTGAGCCTGACAGAACTATGGATAGTATTTAGTTACAGAGTGCTTTAGTTCATTCTTGTGTTATTGTTTTGAATAAGCACTTTGAGTCCATCGATTAATTATATTTTGTTTAATTCCTTAATAAGATGGAAGGCGAGAGAAACTAGAGAATAAACTTTAAGAAGCATAGTAATTTGTTTTTAGTTACATTTTACCTCGTGATATCTGCCTAATCTAACGAATTTACCTTTAGTTACATTTTACTTCGTGATATCTGCCTAATCTTACGAATTTACTTTTGGTTACATTTTGTTACATTTTACCTCGTGATATCAGCCTAATCTTACGAATTTACTTTTAGTTGCATTTTACCTCGTGATATCAGCCTAATCTTACGAATTTACTTTTGGTTACATTTTACCTCGTGATATCAGCCTAATCTTACAAATTTACTTTTAGTTACATTTTACCTCGTGATATCAGCCTAATCTTACGAATTTACTTTTGGTTGCATTTTACCTCGTGATATCTGCCTAATCTTACGAATTTACTTTTGGTTACATTTTACCTCGTGATATCAGCCTAATCTTACAAATTTACTTTTAGTTACATTTTACCTCGTGATATCAGCCTAATCTTACGAATTTACTTTTGGTTGCATTTTACCTCGTGATATCTGCCTAATCTTACGAATTTACTTTTGGTTACATTTTACCTCGTGATATCAGCCTAATCTTACGAATTTACTTTTGGTTACATTTTACCTCGTGATATCAGCCTAATCTTACGAATTTACTTTTGGTTACATTTTACCTCGTGATATCAGCCTAATCTTACAAATTTACTTTTAGTTACATTTTACCTCGTGATATCAGCCTAATCTTACAAATTTACTTTTGGTTACATTTTACCTCGTGATATCAGCCTAATCTTACAAATTTACTTTTAGTTACATTTTACCTCGTGATATCAGCCTAATCTTACGAATTTACTTTTGGTTGCATTTTACCTCGTGATATCAGCCTAATCTTACGAATTTACTTTTGGTTGCATTTTACCTCGTGGTATCAGCCTAATCTTACGAATTTACTTTTGGTTACATTTTACCTCGTGATATCTGCCTAATCTTACAAATTTACTTTTGGTTGCATTTTACCTCGTGATATCAGCCTAATCTTACGAATTTACTTTTGGTTGCATTTTACCTCGTGATATCAGCCTAATCTTACAAATTTACTTTTAGTTACATTTTTACCTCGTGATATCGCCTAATCTTACGAATTTACTTTTGGTTACATTTTACCTCGTGATATCGCCTAATCTTGCGAATTATCTTTAGTTACATTTTACCTCGTTATATCTGCCTAATCTGGCGGCGTATTGTGCGACTGCAGATCAGGTTTACTTTTTTTGCAGTTGCACCCGACTTATTAACGAGTATTGACGACAAGAGTTGCTTAAATGAAGTTTAGATTCCGGTTTCAGCGCTGTTCAGGAGCTATGCTGCGTGGTGCGTGTTCAGATCTTACAATCGGATCAAACTGTGGACTGTGGCGACTACTGTGTTGTTTCCTTTGGCCAGGTACGGAATAACAAACTGGTGCGTGAAACAGGACGGAGATTGTTCAAATATTGAAGAACAAAACAAGGTTGATGAAATAGGCCAGAGGTGGTTCGAGTAGTCAGTAACAAACCGGTTGGTAGATAGGCACGTGATGGTTTGAATAATCAAATGCAAACCGGTTGTTGGCATAACTCATAGATGTTTCAAATACTGAATAACAAACTGGTTGGTGGAATAGGCCAGATATGGCTTGATTACTCAATAGCAAACCGGTTGGTGGCATAGCTCATAGATGTTTCAAATACTGAATAACAAACCGGTTGGTGGAATAGGCCAGAGATGGTTTGATTACTCAATAGCAAACCGGTTGTTGGCATAACTCATAGATGTTTCAAATACTGAATGACAAACTGGTTGGTGGAATAGGCCAGATATGGCTTGATTACTCAATAGCAAACCGGTTGGTGGCATAGCTCATAGATGTTTCAAATACTGAATAACAAACCGGTTGGTGGAATAGGCCAGAGATGGTTTGATTACTCAATAGCAAACCGGTTGGTGGCATAGCTCATAGATGTTTAAAATACTGAATAACAAACCGGTTGGTGGAATAGGCCAGAGATGGTTTGATTACTCAATAGCAAACCGGTTGGTGGCATTGCTCATCGATGTTTCAAATACTGAATAACAAACCGGTTGGTGGAATAGGCCAGGGATGGTTCAGATACTGAAGGTTCGTAATGTGCGTTTGAGATTTTATCTTATTTTGAGTTTAAAATGGAGAGTAAATTTGACTTCTTTCTCAGGCTCCACTGATTTCCTGAAAAAATGAGATTGATATAAAATTGAGATTGTACTATCTTGCTTTTAGTTTAGGGTGGAGTTAGCAGAAGAAAGATAAAGAACCATAATATGCCTGCTATTGAACGAAGAGTTGAGTTTTTCATCAAATTTGATGAAAATCTTGAAATTAACTCAGTGATAAAAAAACGGATAGTCTCTTGTGGAGGTCTATATACATTATGATTGTATTTTAATCCTTGAGGCCTGCCAAATATTAAATGAAGAAAAGCATTGCTGTGAATTGAAAATTAAGAAAAATACTTTAAAAATCACAGTTTGATGTAGTCAATATGGAACAATTTATATTGTATGAATACAGGCAATACGATCATAAAATAGAAGAGTTGCCAATTGAAACAGGGTTTCCTTTTTTATATATGTTATTAATTTTGGTCAAGATACATGTATACATATTTAGGTTTCAATACTCAACAAATTCAGACGACTCCACTATTGTTCCTTGATTAAAGAATCCTATCAATTTAAATTCGTAGCTGGTGCAGTACACCATATAATACATAATGCCAGGGATTTCAACTTTCGAAATGTGTTTCAAGCATTCAGCAGCAACACTTTCTTTATCGCCACCATTTGCAGTTCTACCCTCTTTGACTTTATTCATGCACATATCGACGATGCTATATAGTATAATGATACGTTTGTTCCTGTCATTTATGCATTAAAATATATTGTGTCTCAGTTCATTTATGTAGTAAAATATATTGTGTCTCAGTTCATTTATAAATTCAAAGGTATTGTGTCTCAGTTCATTAATAAATTAAATGGTATTTTGTCTCATTCATTTATGTAGTAAAATATATTGCATCAGTTCATTTATGAGGTAAAATATATTGTGTTTCAGTTCATTCATGTAGCAAAATATGCTGTCTCAGTTCATTTATAAATTCAAAGGTATTGTGTCTCAGTTCATTAATAAATTAAATGGCATTGTGTCTCAGTTCATTTACGTAGTAAAATATATTGTCTCGGTTCATTTACGTAGTAAAATATATTGTGTGTCTCAGTTCATTTACGTAGTAAAATATATTGTCTCAGTTCATTTATAAATTCAAAGGTACTATGTCTCAGTTCATTTATGTAGTAAATTATATTGTTTCAAAGTTCACTTCTAAATTGAAAGGTGCCGTGTCTCAGTTCATTTATGTAGTAAAACATATTGTGTCTCAGTTCATTTACGTAGAAAAATATATTGTTTCTTAGTTTATTTCTGAATTTAAAGGTACTGTGTCTCAGCTCATTAACTAAATTTTGTGGTATTTTGTTCATTTATGTAGTAAATTATTTTATTTCAAAGTTCATTTGCAGTATTATGCAAACAAGTAACAAAATATCTTCTTGGCAACGATATCTAATATTTGCCATTTATATTGCATGTTGGGTTATACTCCCAGGAACATCGTCGTCAGGCAAGGGCTTCCTTCGAAAACTTGATTCTGGTATAATATGCCATTTGAATTAAAAATTACAACAGACAAAGGTTTGAAGTATTTTTGTTCCACTTGTAACCCGACTCTGCACGTTCTCAACGAAGGATGTTCTGGTCACTCGTGCCCGGCATACTCTATGCCATATGTTTCTTCCCCTAACATTCGCCTGCCTTTCCTTCCCATCCTCCAACTTTTGTTTCATTTTCTCTTTGTTTTGTATTTCCATGTTTATTAATTTTTGAAAATATTATTATGTTTTCTTATTGCACGAATATCTCTTTGTATTATGTTGCGTTGATCATCAAAAACAAACTTCTCATCGCGGTTGAATTGATTTTCACTTATAGCATTGTTATCCCGTGTATTCAATGTTGTTTAGCTTACTTATGTGCTACAAGTATTTTCTTTACTCATGTTTTAAACCCTTGTTGTAGAATTACTTTTCCTTAAAAGCGTCTGGAACAAATCCTAACAATTTTGCATCAGAAAACACAAACAAGTTGTTAGCTAAAACTACAACACCGAATTCATCTGCTGTTACATCCATACCACCGGAAACACTTCCCGTGGTAACTTCCTCCCAGTTCAGATCTTGAGTACTACTTTTTATTTCTCTCCAACATTTCTGTTGCGTTTAATGTCATTCACAAATGATATTTGATCTCGTTAATATATGGAGTCTAATATGATAACCATTGCCACAAAGTGCAGACGAAGTTATGCCCAAAGCAAATGCACAGAAGGTGCATGCATTCTGGGCACTTGTCAGTGTAGGATATCAGCGACAGCTTAGATTAACACCTCCGTTCAGCAATTGTTGTAAGATAACCAGGTTGGATTTATGATTTACAATATACCACTTTTAATGGTGATACAAATACAATATTTAATTATGAATGACTTGAACGGGAAAATAATTATGATTAATACGTGCGTGTATAAGATCCAAATATTGGACAAATTAACATACTCCGCACGAATCTAATAACGCAACAAATGAAAATACAAATAAACGACCTTACACAGTACAAGGACAAAGGTAAATGATCCAGTGATTTCACATGACGAACATAATGATGTGTTTTACTCAAATAGTAAGAGATGTACTTTATTCATATATAAAATGTATTCACTCAACTAGTGAAAAAATGAGATATTTTTACTCAAATAGTAAAATGATGATAACAAAGGGACCGATATACCAAATATCTTAACAATCCCAAAACACTGGGTATTACAAAGCCCCCGCCCCCCAAATTAGCCCACGGTTGCAAGGTTAACTCATCTATACAGCTGCTATGGTTCAGCTTTACACTGCTATGGTCAATTCTATGGTTATCTCTACAGCTGGTACCACGTCGTCTACGATCAGCTCTACAGCTACGACTCCGATCAGCTCTACAGTTGCGACTCATATCAACTGAAAATACATCTAACACCGTGTACTATGCAAGACACTGGCATATATTATAAAACATAATGACGTTGTATACGGTAAGTTAAACAGCTTACATTATCGGCACAATAATTCCAAAACAAAACACAGCTTGATAGGTAAACCTAACCGTGCCTGATAAGAATCCTACGGTACTAAATATTTCTTAAAAATGCAACTTTAAATTGCTAACATAAATCTCTTACTAAGTCACAAACAAGAATAGAACATATTTAAGAATAGAACATATTTGCAATATACTAAGTAAGCCGAAGCCAAATAGAAAATATACAAAGTAAACGTGATAGCACAATAATTATAACATATACACAAGAAATTAATAAATAACTCACATGCAGCTACAGTTGAAGATGTGCAAGTCCTTAAAGTAGACCGCTCACTGACAGGACGTTCCATTTAGTCTTACGGTGAGGCATTTAGACACAGTCGATGTCGCCATAACCCTTTTCGTAACGGATTTAACTGAGGTGTTCCGTAATTATCCGAGTAACCTCCTGAGTCACTTTATACTCCAGCCAATCAAAATTATACGCTTGTAGGTGTTAGTACATAACAAAATGGCGTCCATTGTTGTTTAGAACTATTTTAGAAATACAAAATTGAAGAAATGCTCGTTATTTACATCGTCAGAGGTTGCAGAAGTCGCTCCAATCAAGGATTTGGAATTAAATTCCATCGTCTGCCATAGAAAGATGATTTACTGTGCAAACAGGGTCTCACACGAGCAGGAAAATCTGAACTTGAATTGACCGGTAACGGTAAACAGATGTCACAATTCAAGAATGTGAGAATGTGTTCGTTGCAATTTAGTGCTGATGGTGAAGGAACGTCTACACCTTTACAGTCAAGAAATATTCCAGGTTTGTTATACCACATATTAGTACGAAAATATCCTTATATTGGTCAACGAAACGCTTTTTCTGTAATACGGTGTCATGGTAAAAAAAATGTACATAAATTATTTCCTACGGATAATAGCAGTGTTAAATAAATTAGCATCGTAAATTGTTTTCATATGGTGACTTTATTCAGTAATGATTAATAACGTCATATTCGAGGTGTCTGTTAACCATCTTATTAGTTTATATAATTAAGTAATTAATTTGTTGAAGTAGCCTATTTTTAAATTATTAATAATGGGAATATGGTAAATTGATATCCCGTCCTAGGCATATTCTTACCTTCTTACCTTCAACCTACAGTCAAATGTGCATTTTGTAAGCTATATAACGTGTATAATATTCATATGTCCTTTTTTAAATTCAAACTTTGAAAGACAAGAAGCTGTTGCAGTTCTACTACAGCTCACTGTATCATACATGGAGTCAAACCAGAGAAATGTTTATGGTTTGTGTTATTGTTGTATTTGTTATGTTCTATCCCAACTTGTATCTCATCTAAATTCAAACAGTCTTTTTAGCAATGTACAATCTGCATATCGCCCTTGCCACAGTACTGAAACTACTCTTCTAAAAGTAGTTAATGACATTCTCTCTGCGTTGGATAGCGGAAAGATTACAGTCCTCACTCTACTTGAATTGTCTGCAGCATTTGACACAATAGACCATGATATATTACTTCACCGTCTCTAGCATGTATTTGGCATTCATGATACAGCCTTACTGTGGTTCAAGTCCTACTTAGTCAACAGGACACAAATGGAATACACTCCAGCCCAGTTGATCTATTTTGTGGTGTTCCACAGGAGTCTGTTATTCGACCTGTTCTCTTCATTCTGTACACTCAGTCGCTCTCAAGTGTCATAGATCATCATCCAGTGTCTCACCAATTGTACGCTGATGACACCCAAATATACAAATCTAGCCACCCAACTGAAGTTGATGCTACCATCCAAGGTGTAGAGAGGTGCATTTCTGATGTGAAATCATGGATGACATGTAACAAGCTGCAGATGAATGATGATAAAATTGAGGCCATTATGATCACAACAAAAAGACTTTCTCATTCACATCCTTTACCTCAAACAATAACTATCAGCAACGCCAACATTAAATTCACACAATCAGTACCAAACCTAAGTGTTACTCTGGACAGTACTCTCACATTGCACCAACATGTCATGAACATATGCAAGGCTGCATATCTTGAGCTGAGACGCATCAGCTCAATTCGCAAATATATTTCAGTTGATGCCACTAAAACACTTGTGTGTTCATTAGCACTTTCAAGACTGGACTATTGTAACTCAATTCTGTCTGGTTCATCTCAATATCTACTCCAGAAACTTCAAAAAGTTCAAAACACAGCTGCTTGGATCATACTTAGAGTACCACGATCAGAGCACACCTCCCCGCTGCTCTGTACCCTACACTGGCTATCCATTCGATCCAGAATCAAACACAAAATTTGTTCTCTGTGCTACGTTTCACTGTCGGACTCTAGTCCAACATACCTATCCGACCTCACTCATATGTACACACAAGCAAGATACTTACGCTCCTCTTCTGACAATCGTATACTCATTATTCCCACTATGAAAACAAAGTCATATGGACAACGTTCTTTTGCATACCAGGCCCAGCAACGTGGAATGAATTGCCCACTGAACATAGACCCAAAGACACAGTGATCACATTCAAGAGGGCTCTAAAAACTCACTTATTTCGACTGCAAGAACAAACTTAAAGACCTAATAATGTTTCCTACCTGAAATATTCTCAGCATGTTTTTTATTTTTTTAATGTTTTTTCTAATTTCATGGTGTTTGTTTTTGTAATCATATCATTATATGTTTTTTATTTTATAGATGTTGTCTAATGTTGTAAAGGGCTTAGAGCTTCTAAAGATTAGGCGCTATACAAAGTCCTCATTATTATTATTATTTGTCAGTAGATGGTTCACACCTTGTAAAATGTATGTGTCATTAGAGTTGATTTCTGACAAATTTATTTTTCAGTCTCTACTAATCAGTTTTGTTGTGGCCTGACACCACTGTCTGGTCTTCATCTTTGATTACCAGTTAATTGTTCAAATAATAACACTGAATGCATTATTTTACTACTGTCATTTATTCTGAACATTTCATAAACGAAGTGGAAGTAAATGTTGCAATGTGTAATGTAGTTTTAATCTCTAAAACAATCGTAGTTACAATTTTAATACAAGTGTCTCTTTTTCTGTATACCATTTACATTGAATAATTATATTTTTACAGTTCATCAAATCAATCCCGATACCAGCACAGAGGATACAGGAAATGAACCAGAGGTTGCAGAGAGTCCTAATCCAATTACTGAGCCTCAAACAAGTGCATACTCTGATACCAGCATAGAGGATACAACAAAAGATACGCTGAGGATATCATTCCAATGACCAAACCTCAAACAACTGCAAATGATGGTTGTTGTTGTTGTTGTTGTTGGGTTTAACGCCATTTTTCAGCACGCAATTGGCTATACATGGCGGCCAGTATTAATGGTGGAGGAAGAACCCGGGAAAACCCGGGAAAGAACCACCGACCCACGAGAAGCTACTGGCAAGCTTGCAAATGATGGTAACTTTAATATTAATTTTTCTAAATGTTATACATAAAAATAATTTTTTTTTAAATTACAAATAGTAAATGTATCTTTACATACTTTGCATATGTTTGATTTTTATAAGTGGCAATGTTGACCAGTCTTACATTTTATAAAAGTCTTCACATTCCATTTAATGATTGAAAAAAGCTAAACAATTATAACCATATTTTCTCTTTTGAACACACATGCTTTAATATTACACAATCATTAATTTTGAGGTGAACACTGTTCCTTTTTGCAAAAGTTTTTCTCTTTCTTATTTAATAGACTTGTAGATGTTTGTGTCACTAGCCCCTCTTTCCTGTGTTTGAACATATTTCTTCTAATAATCCCACATTGTAAAAGATCAGAAAAAGACATTATTCCAAAATATATATTAGTGTTTTCACATTTTCCAGGATTCTACTGGGAGAGGGGGGAGGCAACGCTGATCGAATATTTAAAGAAGAAAAACAATGCCCGCCCCTCACGCACCTGCAAACATTTTCTTCTTCTTTTTACAGATGGCGTGATCATTTCTCAACATCCTTACTTACTCCACGATGGACCCCATCTCAAATACGTCAGCGACTCTACATCACAAATCACACCAAAGAAAAACAGTTTCCATAGGCATACAACAACAAAAAAAACCGCCAAACAAAAGCACACACATGTAACAACATAAACAGAAGCAGTCGGCATAATGGTTACATACATTAGTATTGGTACAGATACACAAACTGAGACACCATCTTTATTTTGTCTCGTGTCTAATAAGACAATTCATACAGACTCCAAGATAACGCGTGAGAAGTCAAGTAAATATTTTTAAAAAAATGAGAACTTAAAATCTTCAGAAAAAATATATAATGGTACTGAAGATTACAAGCTTTTTACAATACTACACAAATATTTAGTGAGTTGTTGTTCACTTATAGAACGCGAGACTATCCCTGTTCAAGGTGATCCGAAAAAAAACTTTTTTCTCATATAGATTCAGAAAATCAACTTCCTGTACCATACGAATTACAACGAAATCCTACAGATTCATTTCTTGCCTCTGATTTTAATATTTCTACAGGCAGAATTTCTGAAAGATTTTAATTCTGGATTAAACGAATATATAGAAAATTTAGGATTATTAAAATATGTCCTTCAAAGGAAAATATTCAAAAACACGTGACATTATCAACCAAACAACATATTCCAGATCTTTTTACAACTGCAGATCGTGTAGAATTTAGTACACAGGTGCCAAGAGGCTCCATAGCTGGAAAACAGATGTGTTTACAAATTACAAAAATTGTCATACTGTCAAAACTATGTACACCTTTAATTCACTATCAGATATGATTGGTGGCAATTCTTCTGATAAGAAAATTGTCGGACAAAGAGATATAGTACACAAACTGCAACGTGGCGATAAAGGTTTCTTGATAAAAGATTTAATTCAAGGAAAAGGAATAACTCTTTAGTGACTACCATTTCTCTCTGAAAAGAGCAAACAGGTTGACTCTCATGACCGTGATTCAGGGAGACCTATAGATAGATCAAGAATAACTGTTGAAAATTATAATGCTCGCCTGGCTACATTTGCATTTTTTAAGCACAAAAAAGATCCAAATACTGAAGATGTTTCTCATTAATTGAATCGTTTACATCTGTGGCTTTTTAGTAAATTTAGGACCTTTAATCAGATCAAACAAAGTTTCTGAGAGGGAAAGGTCTACCTGGAGATATAAACCCTGAAAAGCCTGCACTTAACCAGGATGATCAGGTTTACACTAGTCGCAGAAATCATTTTATTTGTGCTCTGGTGACAAAAGGGTAGTGTATAAATGACTCATTTTATGTTTCGTCTGCCTTTATAAAGAAAACAATAAAGCTCCATTTCAGAATAAACACATTCTTTATTCTATTTTTGGTCATTACTAGACTTCACGTAAAGAGCTAGAATAATTAAAATTAATGATATCATATATGGCGGCCCCGAGTGGCCGAGTCATCTAAAGCGCTGTCCGTTACGGATCACTGCTATCTCACATGTCTGCATAGGTTCGAGTCTCGGATTGGGCCAATGTGGGTATGTGAGAAAGCTTGCCAGGAGGTTCTCGATGGCCGGTGGTTCTTTCCGGGGATTTCCCTGGTTCGTCCTCCACCATTAATACTGGCCTCCATGTATAGCCTATCGTGAGCTGAAAAATGGCGTTAAACACTACAACAACAACGACGATATCATACATGTATGTGATTATGTACCCCATAGCAAACATTTACTCTAATGAGAGTGGATTGGTTATCATAGAAATGTTATTTTATCCCTTAACAATTTAATGAGCAAGATTCATCACAAGAGATTTTAAGACCCAAGGAGTCATCACATGTTTACCAAAGGAAGAAAATGACAGAAGCTACGTTAGCCAATGGAAACCTATATCGCTTTTAAATACTGACGACAAGACTGCAGACTGCTTCAGGAGTCGTTGCAGCTAGGATCAGAAAAGGTTCTTCCATCAGTAATCAGTAATACTCAAAAGGATTTATGAAAGGTAGATTCATTGGAGGAAATTCTAAATGATTTAGGAGACGATCACAGTAATCTGATACCGTTTGAAACGATAAAGAAAACGAGATTTAATGATTTCTTGAAATACTTCTTCATATCCAAAATTCAAAAACCATTTAGCACATACTAATATTGATAAGCAGTGGGATAAAATAGTGAGCTTACAAAAACAAAATTCATTCTAGTTTGTTTATAAATATATATTTAAAAAAAGGCAAAAAGGCAACATATGTTTGACTATAAGGTGAACTTTGGATGGTTCCCCGACCAAGCGGTCAACCTATTACGGGGATAGTAATAAATGGATTCATCCCAAGTGACGAAACATAGTTTTCATAATAGTTTTCATTATGACCCACCTAGTCACATTATCCTGACACCTGGCCGACCAGTCCTAACACTAACCTCTTAATGCTGAGCGCCTAGCGAGGCAGCTGTTAGTACCATTTTTGTAAGTCTTTGGTATGACTTGGCCGGGGTTCGAACCCACGAGCTCCCGCTTCCGAGGCGGACGCTCTAACCACTAGGCCACCGGAGCGGTCATGGAAAATTGTATTTAACAGGATATAGAAAATAAAATATCTTTCTGCTATAATTATTGTTATTGTTATTTAATGTCTTTGTAAATTAGAGTACCACTATTTCTAGAACTATGTCTCAACTTGAATATATACATACCAGTACATGATGGAATGTCTTCAGGAAGCACAAATACCTTGACAAAATCTTCCAGTGCATAACACAGTGAAGCTGTATGTTTGCACGTACAGTTAGTTAAGGGCCAGACCCAGCTGGGCATGAGCAGCTAGCATGTATGATGTCACCTACTAGGTTCAGCATTAGAATCGCCCTGTAAAAGTGTTGTTTCATACGTGCCAGAGCATCAACAGAAACAATGGCCTTTTCTGCACTTTCATCTTGCTTCACTCCGATTTAAATGTTTTTGTTGATGATAATAAACATACAATCTTGGTCATTACGAAGGACAAAACTAAAATTTTCATGTTTCAGGTTATTTACCCCACATAAAAAATGTTTTGTTATTGGGTAAGCTACCGCCTACACAACAATTTAAAACACGATAAATGTGATAGTTTCGAAGTAACGCACAACCCAATACTTAGATGCAATACATTACCATTTTTTTGTATACATGTATTTACAATGTAAAGGGGAGGGGAGGGGGCTTGAAACAAGCTTATATTCTAATTTCCTAGACATATCAATTATAAAAATAAATTTATTTTAATCCAGTTATCTATACATTCTGTGCATACAATGTGTTAATTGTATTAGTACTGCGAATTAAGAAATAGTTTTGTACTTGTCCGTGAACGTCATAGAGATCGAAAACCGGTGACTCCGATAGTCGGTTTCCAAATTCATGTGGAACTAATTCAATGATTGAAATTTACATGTAAATTCTCCAGACTTTCAAAAACAAATGGAATAAACTCATATGAAACGCATTTTATTTTATTAATGAAGATTAGGATGCATAGAAATAGTTTGAACAACTTGCTCTTTGACTGTCAGGATTAAATTTATTTACTTCGACACCATTTCCTCGCTTACATGTATATGTCCAGATGTAAACAGCTACTCTGTTGTATGGCTTTGGAATCCGACCTGGTTTCCAAAAAAAAAAATAAGACAGAATGGTTCCAATATTAAATTTCGTAAATATCTGCGGCAGCATCGCTGTTGAATATACATTTTTCAACTCGATAAACGATGTTGAAGTAGTTGGAGAAGTTGATGCTGATGCTGCAGCGTTCACCAATTTTGCCACCAGCTACCGAGTGGCTATTACGATCTGCTGACCACCGGCCACGTGATCAAAATTCCGAGTAAATTACGAAGTTCGCCGAAGTCTACATGAAATGGACCATACATCGTCTATGCGCTGGAAGTATTCAGTTCTCATCAAAAGCACTTCGCATTTGCGGCATATGATGAACCGAACTCAACAGTTTCGAAATATTGTACAGTATAGATACAAATCATCCTAAGGTATCGATGTACACAAAAAACGAAACCCGAGTTCATTTAATAAATAAAAGGATTTATACAATTCAGTGACACAGGTAAATTGACGACGTGAAATGGGAATGATTAGTTTCACAATGTCTTCAAAATCCACTTCTGAAGCTTTTTGCTGAAACATATTGTATTGTGTCAGAAGAACCGAGAATAGTCTCGCATGCTATGCCGGCAGAACACACACACACACACACACACACAATTTCATGAACTTGAATATTTGAATATGTCATGCTTTCTGGTGAGGATGAAACTTTAAACTCTGTTTAAATGTTGGACTTCTTTCATATATGTACTTGTTAGCCTTTTCCAAGATTCCAGCCATCTGTCTATGGATCGTCTTGGCCTTTGCGAATGTATCCAGGCGTGGCATGTTCTGCCCAAATCATTTTCAGTTTCTTATTTATCTCTTTTGCCCACCATTTATTTGCAAAGAAATTTGTAAGTCACTTGTAATTTTTCCTTGATACAAAGGTTAATTGCAACACGATATACAACTTTATTTTACGTTATAAAATAATATAACATTTAATTGCTTTAATAAACAAGATGAATTTTAAAACATGCCCAGAATGCGAAGAAGAGAAATACATGGCTGTGTTTCATAATACTTACAGATGGATCATGCTTCTGTCAAAATGCATGCTGCAAAAACCAGTCCAAAATATGGCATAACGAAAACAGAGTACTAGAAATATAACTATTTATATAAAACAGGAGGACATCGCAATGATGCATGCATGAGATCAAATTACATGATAACGGTAGAACATTCAAATCAATGAGGCAAAACGTAAAATCAGACACAACATTAAATAAAAACTTGTGCGTGGATGATTTTTATTTTTAACGTAGCTTTAACAGTTTTTCTGCAGTTTTTCTGCAGCGTGGCAGTTTATTGTTTTGTCTAGCACTGTGTACCGTGCCGCAAACATAGGATGATGTCCCACCCAGTCACGTTTATCCTGATACCAGGCCGACCAGGCCTAACACTAACCTCTTAATACTGAGCACCTAGCGAGGCAGCCATTTGTCTGATGCTGTGATTGTATATGACTTAGATATCGACCATTAGCTACCTTTTATATCATGTATGTTGAACAGAGAAAACGGCTTCTTTGACCAATACAGCGTATATGATTTCGAGTAAAAACAGGTACAAAAATGAAACTATTCCCCTTTTAAGTTGAAATATTAAATAATTGTATGAATAAACAGGAGTCCTCTAATACAACGAATTTCATTTTTAGCATGTATTTACTAGTACTGTCCAATATGTTTCTCGCCAGCATGTATTTAATAGTATTGTCTAATATGTTTCTCACCAGCATGTATTATGTTTCTCACCAGCATATATTTACTAGTACTGTCTAATATGTTTCTCACCAGCATGTATTTAATAGTATTGTCTAATATGTTTCTCACCAGCATGTATTTACTAGTACTGTCTAATATGTTTCTCACCAGCATGTATTTAATAGTATTGTCTAATATGTTTCTCACCAGCATGTATTTACTAGTACTGTCTAATATGTTTCTCACCAGCATGTATTATGTTTCTCACCAGCATGTATTTACTAGTACTGTCTAATATGTTTCTCACCAGCATGTATTTAATAGCATTGTCTAATATGTTTCTCACCAGCATGTATTTACCAGTACTGTCTAATACGTTTCTCACCAGCATGTATTTAATAGTACTGTCTAATATGTTTCTCACCAGCATGTATTTACCAGTACTGTCTAATATGTATTTCACCAGCATGTATTTACTAGTACTGTCTAATATGTTTCTCACCAGCATGTATTTAATAGTATTGTCTAATATGTTTCTGACCAGCATGTATTTACTAGTACTGTCTAATATGTTTCTCACCAGCATGTATTTACTAGTATTGTCTAATATGTTTCTCACCAGCATGTATTTAATAGTATTGTCTAATATGTTTCTCACCAGCATGTATTATGTTTCTCACCAGCATATATTTACTAGTACTGTCTAATATGTTTCTCACCAGCATGTATTTACTAGTACTGTCTAATATGTTTCTCACTAGCATGTATCTAATAGTATTGTCTAATATGTTTCTCACCAGCATGTATTTACTAGTACTGTCTAATATGTTTCTCACTAGCATGTATCTAATAGTATTGTCTAATATGTTTCTCACCAGCATGTATTTACTAGTACTGTCTAATATGTTTCTCACCAGCATGTATTATGTTTCTCACCAGCATGTATTTACTAGTACTGTCTAATATGTTTCTCACCAGCATGTATTTAATAGCATTGTCTAATATGTTTCTCACCAGCATGTATTTACTAGTACTGTCTAATATGTTTCTCGCCGGCATGTATTTAATAGTATTGTCTAATATGTTTCTCACCAGCATGTATTTACTAGTACTGTCTAATATGTTTCTCACTAGCATGTATTATGTTTCTCAACAGCATATATTTACTAGTACTGTCTAATATGTTTCTCACCAGCATGTATTTAATAGCATTGTCTAATATGTTTCTCACCAGCATGTATTTACTAGTACTGTCTAATATGTTTCTCACCAGCATGTATTTACTAGTACTGTCTAATATGTTTCTCACTAGCATGTATTTAATAGTATTGTCTAATATGTTTCTCACCAGCATGTATTTACTAGTACTGTCTAATATGTTTCTCACTAGCATGTATTATGTTTCTCAACAGCATATATTTACTAGTACTGTCTAATATGTTTCTCACCAGCATGTATTTAATAGCATTGTCTAATATGTTTCTCACCAGCATGTATTTACTAGTACTGTCTAATATGTTTCTCACCAGCATGTATTTACTAGTACTGTCTAATATGTTTCTCACCAGCATGTATTTACCAGTACTGTCTAATATGTATTTCACCAGCATGTATTTACTAGTACTGTCTAATATGTTTCTCACCAGCATGTATTTAATAGTATTGTCTAATATGTTTCTCACCAGCATGTATTTACTAGTACTGTCTAATATGTTTCTCACCAGCATGTATTTAATAGTACTGTCTAATATGTATTTCACCAGCATGTATTTACTAGTACTGTCTAATATGTTTTTTACCAGCATGTATTTACTAGTACTGTCTAATATGTTTCTCACCAGCATGTATTTAATAGTACTGTCTAATATGTTTTTACCAGCATGTATTTACTAGTACTGTCTAATATGTTTCTCACCAGCATGTATTTAATAGTACTGTCTAATATGTTTCTCACCAGCATGTATTTACTAGTACTGTCTAATATGTTTTTCACCAGCATGTATTATGTTTCTCACCAGCATGTATTTACTAGTACTGTCTAATATGTTTCTCACCAACATGTATTTGATAGTATTGTCTAATATGTTTCTCACCAGCATGTATTTACTAGTACTGTCTAATATGTTTCTCACCAGCATGTATTATGTTTCTCACCACCATGTATTTACTAGTACTGTCTAATATGTTTCTCACCAGCATGTATTTACTAGTACTGCCTAATATGTTTCTCACCAGCATGTATTTACTAGTACTGTCTAATATGTTTCTCACCAGCATGTATCATGTTTCTTACCAGCATGTATTTACTAGTACTGTCTAATATGTTTTTCACCAGCATGTATTTACTAGTACTGTCTAATATGATTCTCACCAGCATGTATTTAATAGTACTGTCTAATATGTTTCTCGCCAGCATGTATTTAATAGTATTGTCTAATATGTTTTTCACCAGTATGTATTTACTAGTACTGTCTAATATGTTTTTCACCAGCATGTATTTACTAGTACTGTCTAATATGATTCTCACCAGCATGTATTTAATAGTACTGTCTAATATGTTTCTCGCCAGCATGTATTTAATAGTATTGTCTAATATGTTTTTCACCAGTATGTATTTACTAGTACTGTCTAATATGTTTTTCACCAGCATGTATTTACTAGTACTGTCTAATATGTTTTTCACCAGTATGTATTTACTAGTACTGTCTAATATGATTCTCACCAGCATGTATTTAATAGTACTGTCTAATATGTTTCTCGCCAGCATGTATTTAATAGTACTTTCTAATATGTTTTCACCAGCATGTATTTACTAGTATTGTCTAATATGTTTCTCACCAGCATGTATTTACTAGTACTGTCTAATATGTTTTTAACCAGTATGTATTTACTAGTACTGTCTAATATGTTTCTCACCAGCATGTATTTAATAGTACTGTCTAATATGTTTCTCGCCAGCATGTATTTAATAGTACTGTCTAATATGTTTCTCAGTTCGATTGAATGACTGTACACTTTTAGACCTGATAGAACAATTGGGATTAACGGCACCAACACTCATCAACTTCACAGCAATCGGTACACAGTATTTACAAGAGAATCCACCAAAATCTCTTTGAACAGTTAAACGATTTCTATTATAGTTTAGGATTTCTAAATCTCCTCTTCAGTAATAAGAAATGTCTCACGCATTTCCTAAATCTTTTTTCCTTTAATGGCTATACTCTATAATTTCTTTATAACTTCTTTATTTTTACCCTTGTTGCAGATGAAAACATACATTTTTATATTGAACCTATTGGGTTATATTTATCCTCACTAGGTAAAGTCATTTTAGACTCAGACACTATTTTCCGCACCTGCATGTAAACATGATGCATACAAACTCGTTTGTCTATCTCTGGTACATTTTTGTCATGCTATAATCGGTACATAATGTACATTATTTAGATTTTAAAACTGCAATGTTAAACTTACTTTTCATGGCAAATATATTGAGCTTATATTAAATATATGTCCGTATTCACACGTGATTCTTTGTTGAAGTTTTCACTCCCTAGTGTTTGTTAAATTTCCTCCTCAGTAAAGCTAGGTTAATCTCCGTTTTTTTATATACGTTATTCATAGCTCTAGTATTTTGTAGCATGCTTTGCAATGGATTTGCCACATCATTCTTTTTATTAACCATATCAGTTTTATTTCTTGCATTTGCAAAATTTTACACTTCTTGCACACATTGCCATTAGCCCGATTGCACCCCCATGCATGCGTAGAGTACAACTGAACTTTTGTCCACACCCCCATGCATGCGTAGAGTACAACTGAACTTTTGTCCACACCCCATGCATGCACAAATGACTTGGATTCTAACCACACACCCCAATGCATGCATTGAGTACAACTGTATTTTGTCCACTACACAATAATTTCCATGTATGCTACCACAATCATAAAGTGAGTCTACCATTGTTACATGAATTTTAATTTCAAATATTACTAAATTTCAAAAGAATATATACAAAATTGGCATCTTCAAA
The DNA here is from genome assembly GCA_028554795.2 of Sinohyriopsis cumingii. Taxonomy (NCBI): domain Eukaryota; kingdom Metazoa; phylum Mollusca; class Bivalvia; order Unionida; family Unionidae; genus Sinohyriopsis; species Sinohyriopsis cumingii. The sequence goes on along the minus strand of JAPYKE020000126.1, from coordinate 2,285,635 downwards.
TGATGTATATCTATAAACACCGGAATTTACTTAATCCGTTTAAAATTGTTTCCATATTAAACAATTAAGGTTGATATTTTGGTAATTCTTTGTTCAAGAAGATTTATGGATGCGTTAAAATCGTACAACTTTTGTTTTTTAAACCATACCGTTTTACCAGGAACGGAATCTATTTCACGTTTTTCTGTTAAGACCTTATAAGGAAGGTCTAAATTGTAAGTTTTATTTTTTTAATTTTTTTTAAATAACATCAACTTTTGGTTCTACTTACAATTTCAGTCAACTTCATTAAAATCTTACTTTGTTTTCATGCGAAAAAAGTGTAAATTTGCAAAGTTTTCCTAAGTAGCCCATTGAACAAAACTATTTTGAAACATTTTCTTGACAAATTCATCGATTTAGTAGTAAAGAAATGAATACTAAACTTATCCAAGGATCTATCGAGATATAGTAAACACGGAATCCCAGTAAAATGACCACAACCAAGAATTATAAAAGGTTAATAGCGCTTGACACCATAACACAGGCAATATACTTGAATGACATGTAAATTACCTCTTCATCCTCGATCTATTCCCAGCCATCTAAATTAGTTTTTCTCTCCCAAGGTGCTGATATTAAGATGATTTTACGGCCTTGATTAACATTTCAACCCTACTCACCCCGGGTTAACTATACATATATAATTGTCGCTCAGATGAAGGCGGTGCGGAACCTTAATTGTACTATGAGAACACTCTGAGATCATCTCCAACTTTCCATATCCTTTTTTATCAGTCGGTCGTAATGGGCCAATTTTATTGACACTCCAACTCATTGTGACAGGTCTAAATTGTTATTGCCGCATAAATTAGGGACGAATCTCAAGACTGCCGGGGCCTATTACCTTTGCCAAGTTTATTGCTCGTGCCACACTAATTCGCTCCGAAAGTCGAGCCACTGGATTTGTACTTTTTATATATGGAGAGGCTAGTTACAGCTAAATCAACATTTTACAATTATTTTTATCTCTGTCTCATTAATTGGAACAAAGCACTTTGGAACCTTTGTAGAAATAATGGGGGTAACAATGGCTCTCGAAAACTTCTGATAGATTTGCATCCTGTAGGAAAGAAAAGAATACATTAGCAACAAAATTGATAACGACGTAGATAAAAACAGTTTCCCAACGTTTCGAGTTAAACAAGTTCTAGGTGGGGGAATAAAAAACCTGTCTGCACAAAACAAGTAATAACTACAAAAGCCAAAAGAAATGCTTGACCCTTACATGTTTAAATGACGGGAAAATATACAAAGGATAGACAATTAAAAATAGAGAGAAGACAAGAATTAATAAACTATCATTAAAACGGGTAACAAATCTACTTATCTTACCAGCCATCAAAATTGCAGAGTTATCAAAGATATATACAGTTGTGCAGAAATAATAGACGAGCGGGTTCTTGTCTCTTTCACATAAAGAATCTGTATGTTTGTTGTGAACAAAGGACTGACACAACTTGGCGAGTGATTTAAGCCAGAAATTATATCCCGGTAGAGTTATGCAAGAAGGTTTTGAAGAAAAGATGTTAAGATACTTATGTGTCATATGTGAAATAATAATAATAATAATAATTTAATTAGGTATTTGCGCAACCCACCCACTCACCTATATATATATATATATATATATATATATATATATATATATATATATATATATATATATATATATATATATATATACACACACACAACACGGCAAATAACAGTCTTTCCAGGGAAATGATAAATATGACAAGCACATAGAGAAGAAACGCAGAAATTAAATATTAGAATGGATCTCCACAAATCAGACTGGCAAACCAATAAAGTGGAAAGGAACACAGTGGCGGAACGTTTTTCTTCTCCAGGCCATACTTTCAATTATGTAATTCTGACTGAGATTGCCCATAACTCAAAATGGAGCACAGCAAATACGAAATTGGATTCGTCGGCTCTGTGCACTTAAACCCAGTGGCGTAAATTAGGAATAACCCACACGGGCATTTATTAATCCATAGGTAACAAGGAACTTACAGGTTACCAACATCACATTTTGCTGCCATTTAGTCGCTTTCTCAAACACGTGGTCTGAACTATCATTTTAATGTAAAAATATCAAAACATGCATTTATAAATTTAGTAAAACGTGCTTATTGAGCCATTAAATACTACTAACTCAGTGATGCAGTTATAATTTACAACATAAATTTATGTAATTTTTAACCAGGATGGAACTATTATATCCGAGATGTAAAATTTTGTAGATGGTGCAAACATTTAAGTGGTGACCTACTAAATTCTTCGATTGGAGTCAGTCATCGTAGCCATTCCTGCTTTATTAGCACTAAAAGTAACAACACAACATCGTTCAATCTTTATTTTGTATTTAATTGTACTTATCTACAGCAATCACAATGTAGACTTTGAAATACTCGCGAATTTGTGGATTGTTTTGTTTTGTTATGTTTTGGTTTCTAAAATCGTATTTTGTAGCTTTGTGCCCTTAAAAAAGGATCGGTAAATTTCGAAAGCGCTTGAGCTGGTTTTGCCATGTTTTCTAAGTTGCTTCTGAGGAGTGCTGAAGTGAAAGTTTCCACTGACTTGGCGCTCACAACACTATCGTCGAGGTAGTTCCAAAACACAATAGTATTATAAAGAAAGAGTTTCTAAATTGTTCCGTACTCGAACTTTTAACAAAACATGCATAATTGTTAGTAACCTTCTTGTCTACAAAGTTTTCAGTTTCAAAAGTCTGCGTGAGATTTAGACTGTATGTTATTTTTGGTTTCATTTTGACTAAGTAATTAGTGGTGTCTATCGCCGGCACCATACCATCACTATCTTGAATAGACAGGTGAGCCTAGTGAGCCTATTGAACTCACGGGGTTGTTGAAAGCTTGGGAGTTCCAGAACTTGCAGTATCTTGGATAGATCACATTTACCACGAGATCTATAATCCTTTTGAATAAACCGTGCAGCTTGGGGCTGAATCCTTTCAATGGATTGTATATCTTTAGCGCTGTAGGGGTCCGATATAGATGAGCCATATTCGAGTGTTGATTGGACCAAAGATATATATGCCGTCTTCCTTCTCTCGTTAGGGCAGTTCTTTAAAGCTTGTTTTAAGAACCCCACTGTAGACTTACATTACGGCAGATGTTGTTGATATGTGTGCTTCATTTTAGATCCTCTTAGCTGAAAGCCCCTCGGTATGAAATTGTTGTTACCTGTTGTAGAAACGCACCAGAGTACGTTGTACGTTGTCTTTTTAGCATCCAGTATGTCGAAGAAACTGAAAAACTACACAAAAGGACCAACCTTCATATATCTGATTGGATGACAAAGAAGTTGTACAGGAGCACAGTCGCAGAACACTTCTCCTCCCATGGCCACACTTTCAGTGATATAACACTTATAGCAATTGCTCACAACCCCAAATGGAGTTCAGAAACCAGGAAAGAAAAGGAATCTTACTAGATACGCCGCCTTAGAACATTAAAGCCAAGCGGTTTAAACCAAGAAGACTAGAAAAAGTCAGCCATTCACAAATAAAATTACCATTTTGCAGTTCTCTTTCCAATAATTCTTTAAATTTGCTTATTAGTCACCCAATAACCTATAATTACTACTATAACAATGAAATATCTGGGATATAATTTGCGCGTGCATAAATTTATATAAAATAACATGACGCTACGGCTCATCGATTTCTAGGTCAATATAAAATATCTTTCAGCATCCGCAACAAGTCATAGTCACGTAAAGTTTGACAAAGACAACGGTTTGTCTGTTTTATTTGTTTGTCTTGTTTGTGTTTTGAATTTGCCTTTGAAAAAGACTCATGAAGAGTCGAAAGCGCTTAGGCTAGCTAGATACTAGTTTTGCACTGTTCGAGGTCAATTTATTACATTTATTTTAATCAATCCCTTACAAACGTGACCCCTTGCTGGATCCAGTGCACTTGACATGACTTTTATTCGCCATATGATTTGTATTCTTTATATATATATATATATATATATATATATATATATATATATATATATATATATATATATATATATATATATATAGTTACGAGTCTAGGCTCTTACAAAAAGTAACAGGAAAAAAGTGCAAACAACAAGTTTTGTTAAATTTAACAAATAATTTATTTCCATAGAAGATCAAGTGTAAAATGAGAAGAAAATAAAAACTTCAAGCTTTACTAATCAAATTTAAAATAATCCAAGAATTAAAAAATAGAAGTCATAGTAATAAAAAGTCCTGAATGAAACTGGGTTAACCGTGCTCCTGTAGTCCGAAAATACTTATCGTAACGTTGGATAAGGATGCTTTATTTCAGGCTTTTTTCTTCTCAATTGTTCCTTGCTGTTAACAATTCAATTCAATTATTTTTTAAACATTTAACAAACTTTCTAATTAGAATAGCATACTTTGTGACAATTTTGGATATAGAAGCTATTTTTAATAAAGCAAGACTATAATAATAACTAAAACATACTAAAAATTTCCACACACTCAGTACTAAAGATTTCGACAAATTACAGTCACCTGCGGATACTAAATATATAAGGTCAGAGAAAAAGACTAGATGGCGATTGGATAGTTGGCGTTTGTAAAGGCACATAAAAACTTGAAAGGTTATACAGTGCAAGTGCCTTGTCCAGACACACGCACAACCACCGATATGGGCTGGATTTGATCACAGGTCTACTGGCATGCCAGTCCAGCATGCTAACAACGGAACGAGACGGTCCCCATATCAGAGGATGAACATTGTAGAAGAAGTTGAAGATAAGCTTGCTTTCTCAATACTATATAAGCATATTGTTAGTACAATAATAATAATAATAATAATAATAATAATTATAATAATAATAATAATAATAATAATCATGATAATAATAATGATACTAATAATACTAATAATAATTATAATGACAATTAAAATTACAGAATACTTCTGTTGACCTGGGTTTATTTCACACACACACACACACACACACACACACACATATATATATATATATATATATATATATATATATATATATATATATATATATATATATATATATATATATATATATATTAACTGCTTGTCTGTTAGTTTTAATTTTTGTTATATATCATTACATGTTATTATAATGTTACGTTGTTTGCTGGACTCGTCCTTGTCCAAATCTCAGTTCATTTCTGCTTGACCTGATTGTATTTTTGTATTTGTTTAAAATGTATTTCATTTATGTAAACAACTAATAATAGCTTCATTATTCTCTATGAGTATGAGCTTATTATCGGGATTATTATTCAGGTAAAAAAAGAAGGAGTAAGTATGTTGAACAGGGTCAGGGTTTTCGGAGATTCCTAAGCGAATTTTGTAGGCTATTGTGTTGTAAATAAACAAGGTTCATTTGATCATTCCAGAAGGTTATTTTCCATTAGATAATTATTGCTTTTAGAATTTTAGAAAATGCTAATTGTGACCCGAGGTCAAAAAGAGAAATGTATTATCTTGTGACTGTGAGGATTTTACCAGTCGTGTTTTAACATCTAGCACTTTAAGTTGTATTATGTTTTGCCCAGTTTGGGCTGAATTTTATTTTCTTCAAATTATTGAATTCAATTGATTATTTTCTCTGGAAATACAAAAGTACTCTGATAAAATTCTTAGCTAAAGACATTCATTGGAATTTATAATGAGTACAAACCTAGAACAACATTTCTGTTATTCAACAAGAGAATGTTGACACATCAGCATTTCGCAGGCTATAACAGACACGTCATAGCCATCAATTTTGAATCTCTTCGCGACATGAACTGAGTTTTATTCAGGACTTTTTATTAATAGGACATGTGTCTTTAATTCTTTGACTATTATTGGATTTAATACGCAATACCGTAATTTTTTTCTTCTGTTTTTCACTTTGTATTCTAGGGAAATAAATTATTTCTTAAATTTCATAAAGCTTGATGTCTTCACTTTATTTCTGTTACTTTTTGTAAGAGCATAGACTCGTAACACTTTAACCATATATATATATATATATATATATATATATATATATATATATATATATATATATATATATATATATATATATATCTGTGTGTGTGTGTGTGTTACCTCCATACTGTCTAAACATTATGGGGCCCGAGTGGTCTAAAGCGTTCTACGTTACGGATCACTGCCATCTCACCTCTGTCTGCATGGGTTCGAGTCTCGGATTCGGCAAATGTGGGTATGTGAGAAAGCTTGCCAGTAGCTTCTCGAGGTTCTGTGGTTCTTCCCGGGGATTTCCCGGGTTCTTCCTCCACCATTAATACTGGCCGCCATGTATAGCCTATCGTGTGCTGAAAAATGGCGTTAAACCCTACAACAACAACAACATACAAAAATCTAAACATTACATTTACAGCATGAATGGATCTCGAATTAATCAGCCATGAAATATCGGAAATTTAACAGAGTCATGTTGGCGCTTTCTTTTATTTTTAGGGAGGCTTTCTCCTTTTGCACATCCTATAGATGTATCTGTTACACGTTGACTCTTTACGGGCAGAACAAACTTGGGAACAGTGAGATATATACAGGTGTTGATTAAGATGCTATTCAGAGAGATGCAAAATACCTGGATTATTATCAGAGGAACACTGACATTATAAGAGAAGGCATTTTTGGGGAAAAGACATAGTAATATAAACGCAGCGAAGCTAAACAAAAGTCATGGAAATGTCTAAATAAAGCTTTAAGATGCTAAAGTCCATCTGAAATAAGTGGATATCATAATGATATACTTATATACTGTTTTTGTATCTATGCCAGATGTATTAACACCATGTATTGATGACGTGAACATTTTCTCTGTATACAGGTAACAAAGGACATACATATATGTGGCATATTTCTCTGACAGTTTCCAACTCATTTAAATATTTTTAAATGCACTTATTTTCCATTACAGCCACTATTACTACTTTTACATTGCTTTTGCTACTTAGCGATTACCTAAAATACTTTATGTGAAAGTACAACCATGTATTTAAAATGGCACGCATCAGTATTTCTGAGGCTAAATGGCCCGTAGTTACAATTAGCTAAATGAATTCTTATCGTATATCATACAAATGACATCCTTAGATACTTCCAAGAATCCATTAAATCTCTGATAAATGTCATACCGTTGCATACAATTTTGCTCAGAGCAATAATGTTATATCGAACGCATACAAATTTTAGATACATCATCCAAATTAAAGCAAGGACTATTTTCCCAGTGGATATTTGACAATGATAATGATAAAATTAGGCTGTTGCGCTGAATCTGCTAAAGGGTAATCCAAATATTACGAAAGTTTAAATGCTTCCACACCTGTTTTCAGCTGCCTAACCCCCAGGTTGTGATATACATGCACTCATCCGTTCACACCTGTATACATGCCACGAACGACTATTACACCTGCTAGTTAAAAATATCAATATCGTTAACTGCCTCAAATTACAAAACTTTGACGGAAATGAATGACTCATGTCGGTTGAACATCGTTTGAACATGACATGAGATTCGACATCTTTGAATATGAATAGGAAATTTGTCTCTAGCAATGTCGTATTATATGCATGCCTGGTTTGCAGACGACATCGAATGCTGGTATCATGCTTATTCCTTAAATTCATTTTTTTTTCTACTTACTTTAGGTTTAAGTAGTCAGAAAGAAAAAACTTAAATATTTATTTATTACATTCTTTCGTTACTACTTTTAGACTGACAGCAGTATTCAAAATCGTGGTTACGTCATCACTTAAACAGATCATAAGAATGTGACAATCCGATTGGTTAACGGTTAAGAATTTGAACCAAATGATACGTATAAGTATAAATTATGACTTACATAATCATGTTAGAGTATTCAGTAATTGAGCTTAAAAATGAAGCTTACACTGAAAATCTTATTTTGAAGAACATTCATATCTTGGAATTTGGATCAGCTGGTAAATGTAGCTAATCCAAATATGGTAGATATCTTAATATATACTGTAAACACATAAGCTGATATTATCGCGCGATTTTATATGAGAATATGATTAGCATTTATTCAAGTCTAATGAGAGTAGACTTGTCTTACCTGAAAATATCATAGAGATTAGATTTCCACGACCAACCAATCAAATATGACTCGTTCTCACATACCCGAGTTGTTAAGAGCAATCTCAAAAGCTGCAGTTTTTTATTTCTCCAAAACGTTAATGTGTATAGTGTCTTTTTTTCGCAATGTTACCTGTATCAAGAAAAGATTACACTAATTGAGGTATTGACATAAAATATATTCTTCTTGTCTTAAGGATCGTGTACAACGGATCAAGTTGGAAAAATGAGAAAAGGACCCAAATTTTTTTACCGATTAAAGTGGTTGACGGAGATCGATACATGTACAGGCTGAAGTCTTTGTATATAGCATTTAATTGGTTTTGTCCCATCAGCAGTTTTATCCGGAATGTTCATTTTAAAGTCTGATCTCACGATATTGCAACATTAGACCTTATACTGTTGCAAGGTGCAGAATTTATGTTGTTGTTGTTGTTGTTGTGGGGTTTAACGCCATTTTTCAGCACATGATAGGCTATATATGGCGGCCAGTATTAATGGTGGAGGAAGAACCCGGGAAAACCCCAGAAAGAACCACCGACCCACGAGAACAGAATTTATGTAATCTGATGTAAATGTTATTAAAATAAGAGACAGATTGAGAAAATGTCAATTTCTTACAATGCATACCATTCAACATACAGAAACCAATCTTCAATTGGAAAAAGTAGCAAAAGAAAATTTCTATAATAATGGTTTTAGCATTCAGTTATCAGAAAACTACAGCTGAAAATATTGGTCAGTGATGAAAACTATTACAAAAGAATCAAATATTTCTTCACACCAGACAAGAACTCGAAACTAGCATATTCAAATAATTACAAGCCAAACACATGCTGTAAAATGTGTGTACAGCCGCAATAAAAATGTATGTACAGCCGCTTCTGTAAACTACCCTTTCAAAGAATTACCGTTTCTCCAGAATGTAATATTGCTAAATTAAGATTATCCTATCTCGAAATAAATGAACGTGGGACTGTAAATTTAATGTAATTACTACAAAACATAAATCTTCTGGTTAGGGAACAATAGCAATATTTTGTTGAAGAATAAGAGAATTGTCATCAGTGCCGGATTATCAAATAGGCAGAAGATACACCTGCTTAGGGGCCCCGCGACAACGGATCAAAATAATATTGATAAAACGTATTAGGAGATAATTTGCGAGCGGGGGAGGGCCCTATATTTCGACTGCCTAAAAGTCTAAGGGCATCCAGAGGGTTTAATACAGCACTGCTTGTCATGTGAAACCCCTTTTTTAATATATCACTGCATGAAATACAGAAATCCCTAACCCTAACCCTTTGTTAATATATCACATGAAATACAGAAATCCCTAACCCTAACCATTTGTTAATATATCACTAAATGAAATACAGAAATCCCTAACCCTAACCCTTTGTTAATATATCACTACATGAAATACAAATATCCTTTAACACTGGAAGTGGCTAATGTAGGACCGTTTTTCACAGAATAGACCGATATCATGAGCCAGTAATGTCGGTAAGCTGTTCTAAAGAATTTGTTTTTTTTTTCTTTTCATTTTTCTTCATGTACGTTAAAAACACTGAAAATTATTTCGAGTTATATGACTTTCATTATAGATATCAAACTGATTTTTATACCAGAGCACTCTACTTCTTTCAGTCTATAGATAACCGCCCTCTAACAGGAAATGCATTACACTTTTTTGTGTTGCTTTCTTTGAATTGTCTTAAGTCTTTGATAGAATTGGCATTATGGTTTATTGATAAAATTAAACAGTTATCAGACTTAAGGAAATCAACCAGGATGGCTGAAAGAGTATACAGTTGTCTATCTCTTATACAGACAACCATTCTTTACCAAAAAGCGGCACTATAAAACGGATGACCTCTCTTGAGGGAAAACTCGCATTTTCTAAGGCCTTCTTGAAAAGGGAACTCTTGTTTTTCGAAAGCCTTCTTCAGAGGGGACTCTCATTTTCCAAAGATCTATTTCTTAATATGTTGTGTTGTTATCTCCTTGATAGTTTATGCCGAGAGAAACTACCCGCACAGAAGTAAAGGTAGGATAGCAGCTTAAAATATATTATTTTCTTTTGATTGGCAATCTGCCGATTGAATAAAATCATTAATTTAATTATAAAAATGCGTAAGGTTTCATCGTTCATATGTTGGCTTAGGGCTGCGAGTAAAAATAAAATAATTGAGGAGAGACAACATTGATTGCAATAAATTTATTATTATTATTATTATCATACCAGCTTCGTTCATAAATGGCCGTCTTGTTCATGAAATTTAAATTATGTACCGGTATCTAAGGCGCCTATAGTAATATAACGTGCAAGACTGAAACTTTAATTGTTATGGAATGTAATAGTAATATATCGTGCAAGACTGAAACTTTAATTGTTCAGGAATGTAATAGCAATATATCGTGCAAGACCGAAACTTTAATTGTTCAGGAATGTAATAGCAATATATCGTGCAAGACCGAAACTTTAATTGTTAAGGAATGTAATAGTAATATATCGTACAAGACTTAAACTTTAATTGTTAAGGAATCTAATTGTAATATATTGTGCAAGACCGAAACTTTAATTGTTAAGGAATGTAACAGTAATAGATCGTACAAGACTTAAACTTTAATTGTTAAGGAATCTAATTGTAATATATTGTGCAAGACCGAAACTTTAATTGTTAAGGAATGTAATACTAATATAACGTGCAAGAGCGAAACTTTAATTGTCAAGGAATCTAATTGTAATATATCGTGCAAGACCGACACTTTAATTGTTAAGGAATGTAATAGAATATATCGTACAAGACTTAAACTTTAATTGTTCAGGAATGTAATAGTAATATATCGTACAAGACTGAAACTTTAATTGTTAAGGAATGAAATAGTAATATATCGTACAAGACTAAAACTTTAATTGTTAAGGAATGTAATAGTAATATATCGTGCAAGACCGAAACTTTAACTGTGAAGGAATGTAATAGTAATATATCGTACAAGACTGAAACTTTAATTGTTAAGGAATGTAATAGTAATATATCGTACAAGACTGAAACTTTAATTGTTAAGGAATGTAATAGTAATATATCGTACATGACTGAAACTTTAATTGTTAAAGAATGTAATAGTAATATATCGTACAAGACTGAAACTTTAATTGTTAAGGAATGTAATAGTAATATATCGTACAAGACTTAAGCTTTAATTGTTAGAGAATGTAATAGTAATATATCGTGCAAGACCGAAACTTTAATTGTTAAAGAATGTGATAGTAATATATCGTACAAGACTTAAACTTTAATTGTTAAGGAATGTAATAGTAATATATCGTACAAGACTTAAACTTTAATTGTTAGAGAATGTAATAGTAATATATCGTACAAGACCGAAACTTTAATTGTTAAAGAATGTAATAGTAATATATCGCACATGACCGAAACTTTAATTGTTCAGGAAATGTAACAGTAATATATCGTACAAGACTGAAACTTTAATTGTTAAGGAAATGTAACAGCAGAATCTTAGCAATGAACTGATGATCATTTACAACAATACCATAAGTTTTGTAATAACGAATCCGATCTCGTTTTTGTTCATTTGATGAGGTAATTTTATGGATACACTAATGCGTCGATGGCCTGGATCCTAAGGTCGACATGGATGTTTTGCTAGATTTTTGGTTAGATCAGTGGTTGTCCTGATAAATAAACTTTGATTTTGTTATATATATATATATATATATATATATATATATATATATATATATATATATATATATATATATATATATATATATATATATTGCCCGAGATAACTTTGCCAAGCGAAGATGAAAGAAGAAACGATCATTTTTGTTCAGCTACCGATGTGTCATCATATTTGCATATTATGATGGTTCTGAAAATTGATAACACATCTTGTGCATCTCCGGTAAAATTTAAAAATAAAGAAAACCATTAGAGAATTTCATTTGATCGTTATATTTACTTTCTCATATTTTATTTTTATATACTTTGTGCTAAAACTACATAATGTAATAATTGGTTAAATTTGTATGTCAACATCAATCTAATAACATTCTAATTATGACGTTTCATGCGACATTGCCTGACCAATATGTGCGCTACAAATCAAGTCGCCCACCAAGTACAAAGATAAATCAATCCCTTTTCAGCAAGGAGAATAAATTGTTATAGCAACCTAGTGACACGGATATTTTGTTTACATAAGAAACGTAATGACAAATGTACATTGTAACAGTACGTCTAAAAAATGGTACTTGTAAGTATCGAGTAAGTATCGAATATAATCGGTTATATAAGATTGATTTATGTCAGCAAATAATCAATTCAGTACCGTCCTACTGTATTGCCTATTCAAGTAAAATCTGGATTCACTGTTAGGCTCTTAACCTCAACTTTACTATCTTTACTATATATATATATATATATATATATATATATATATATATATATATATATATATATATATATATATATATATATATATATATATATATATATATATATATAAACAGATGGCGACGGCGAGAAGTCGCTCATCCTTTCGTAGGTCAATACCAGCTAGTTAACAATATCATCATTTAAGTTGAAACCAAGTGAATGAAACATTAAACAGTTTAAGGATTTAATTATATTTGATATCGTGATGTAAATTATTGCAGCTTCATTTGCCTTTTTGTGTTTAGTGTTGGTCTAGTCTTTATTGTGTGTTAACCTTTGATTCCCGTTGAGGGAGTCGAAATAGCATATGCTAAAATCTAATTACTTACATTTGATCGTTGTTCCTATTTTGTTTTGTTTTTCGTTATCTGTCATAGTTTAACAGCTGTCTGAAAGATAGGTAATAATTTAATGCAAAGACCCTTCAGTTTTCAAAAAGAATCCGGGTTATGACTGAATATATTCATTTCTAATCACCCTCCTCAGTAATAGATGGTTACAATCTTTCAGCAAAGATGTATATTTTCCCACATCGTTTTGGCGATATAGTGTTTATTTTATCGTCTCTTATTTGCCAAAGCGAATGCATGTAACTTACTTACAGGCGTAAAAACAATCTTCAAAGTCTGTTTAATTACTTTCACAGAACCAGTTTCAAACAGAATAACCATTAACCACTGGCTCGCCAATATTTAGTGCATTTGTATTTGTTTGAATGGCAACCGGAACATTTGTTCACTCAAAATGACTCTTTCATAGATGCGTGAAGTCGTCACATTTCTCCGGCGTTATATCTCTTTCGAAAACTATGTATTAATGCAAGAGAGATCGTGTTTTGATGCACGTACATATTCTTCCATTCTCGTTTCTGACATATTGAAAAACTCTTTCGTACACATCACTGATGCAGTATACAGTTACAAAGTGTGTAATTAAAACATTTTGAACATCTCGACTCCTACAGCGAAAGATATCTGTAGGGGCTTGAACGATAAATATTTCAGTTGGATTACCTAGATATATGGATGTAGTAGCTCAGCACGAGAGATGTCTATAGGGGCTTAGCATGAGGGATGTTTGCAGAAGGTCAGCGCAAGAGATGTATACAGGGTCTTAGCATGAGGGATGTCTGCAGAAGGTCAGCGCGAGAGATGTATATAGGGGCTTAGCATGAGTGTTGTTTGGAGAAGGTCAGCGCGAGAGATGTCTACAGGGGCTTATCATGAGGGATGTCTGCAGAAGGTCAGCGCGAGAGATGTATATAGTGGCTTAGCATGAGTGCTGTCTGCAGAAGGTCAGCGCGAGAGATGTCTATAGGGGCTTAGCATGAGGGATGTCTGCAGAAGGTCAGCGCGAGAGATGTCTATAGGGGCTTAGCATGAGGGATGTCTGTAGAAGGTCAGCGCCAGAGACGTCTATAGGGGCTTAGCATGAGTGCTGTCTACATAAGCTGATCACGACAAATGTTAAGCGGCTTAACATTAGGGATGTCTGCAGAAGCTCAGCACGGGAGGTATCTATAGCGGCTTTGCATGAGGGATGTTTGTAGTAGTGTAGCACGAAATGTATCTGTAGAAGTTAGAGAGTTGTCTGCCGCAACTTTACATGAGAGATATATACAGACGTTTGGCATTATATGAATTCTATTGAGGCTTGCTATAAAAGATGTTTGTCGAGGAATATAAGGGATTCTGTTGAGGCTAATAAGGGATTCTGTTGAGGCTTATCCGAAATGTCTGTTAAAGCTTATAAGAAATGTTTGTTAAGGCTTTTAAGAGTTGTTTGTTAAGGCTTATACGAGATGTCTGTTGAGGCTTATACGAAATGGCTGTTAAAGCTTATAAGAGATGTTTGTTAAGGCTTATAAGAGATGTGTGTCAAGGTTTATAAGAGATGTATGTTAATGCGTATACGAGATGTCTGTTAAGGCTTATAAGAGATGTGTTTTAAGGCTTATAAGAGATTTTTGTTAAGGCTTATACGAGATGTATGTTAATGCTTATACGAGATGTCTGTTAAGGCTTATTGCAAGAGATGTCTGTTGAGGCTTGGTATAAGAGGTGGCTGCTGGGGCTTACAATATGAGATGTTTGTAGAGACTATTATAACAGATGTCTGTTGAAGGTACAATCTGTTTAGGCTTTCTACAGATGTCTGTTGAGGCTTACACTAAGATATGTCTGTTGAGGGTTTCTATAGATGTCTGTTGGGGCTTACATTAAGATATGTCTGTTGAGGCTTTCTATAGATGTCTGTTGAGGCTTACACTAAAATATGTCTGTTGAGGGTTTCTATAGATGTCTGTTGGGGCTTTCTATAGATGTCCGTTGAGGCTTACACTAAGATATATCTGTTGATGCTTTCTATAGATGTCTGTTCAGTCTTATACTAAGATATGTCTGTTTAGGTTTTCTACAGATATCTGTTGAGGCTTATACTAAAATATGGCTGTTGAGGCTTTCTACAGATATCTGTTGAGGCTTATACTAAGATATAGCTGTTGAGGCTTTCTATAGATGTCTGTTCAAGCTTACACTAAGATATGGCTGTTGAGGCTTTCTATAGATGTCGTTTGAGGCTTACACTAAGATATGGCTGTTGAGGCTTTCTACAGATATATGTTGAGGCTTATACTAAGATATGGCTGTTGAGGCTTTCTATAGATGTCGTTTGAGCCTTACACTAAGATATGGCTGTTGAGGCTTTCTACAGATATCTGTTGAGGCTTATACTAAGATATGGCTGTTGAGGCTTTCTATAGATGTCTGTTCAGGCTTACACTAAGAAGGGATTTTTGTAGGGGCCGCTATAAGGGATGTCTGTAGAGGCTGCTATAAGATATGTAGGAATGTACGCAAACGTTTATCATAATAATTATACGTAGAGTTGTTTCTATAGGCTTAGAATTGTTTTGATAATAGTACTAATCACCTTTGCTGGATATATATTCTTCATTTTTCACCTGACATTGCTTGTGTTTACTCTGTTATGCCGTCCCTGTTAGGAATCCAAGTTTGGAAATACTTAGGTCGTATATAATCGCCTCTGAAAACCCTAAGTTGGATGAAATATTTTTACAAAATACCATAAAGAGAAATGGCAGTACACTCTTAGTAAGCAATATTTAAATAACTGGACAACCCTTCCTGGGGTTATATTATTGAACGTTTAATCTACAATGTCCATTATATTTTCAGAACTTTTATAAACATAACTTGATTGCATGTCACTGCCTCTTGGCTTAGTTGAATGACCCTGGTTGTAATGGAATGACTGGTACTTCGTTTGATTTATCTTTCACGATATATATATGTTCCTACCTAATAACAATGTTCGTGCATAAATCACTGACCACATTTTCAAGATGGCCACGCCCGTACTATGACATAGTCTAGATTAATATCAGCCCGTCTGGTAAATAGTTTTTGCAAAATGCCAATAACATCGGTAGTCTTTAACGAAATTAATCTTCATTCCTCGTAAGCTAGGATATCTTGAAGAGGCACTGCCTAATAGAGCAATTCTGACGAGTAATTGATGCTCGGTGCTCAATAGTTCTTTAGAGAAAAGAGATAATGGAAACCATATCGGTTCGCTACTTGAATTCCTCGCTTGATACACCGTGTTATTAATAAATTGCAATGAATAATGGTACTATTAATATTGACTGAATCTGGTAGTAATGAAAATGTGCGAGTCCACTTTACTTTAATGACGAAAGTTACAGAGGTCTTATGCAATCATATTACACTGAAAGAGAAATGTAAAATAAAAGACTTAACCAAAGCAACCATAGAACAAGTTTTCCAGACAAATTATCTTTTGTACCTAAGAGTCAGTAACATATTTAACACCTGCAGATTCACATATCTTTTAGGATACTCGAAGACGCATACTTACAATCCGTATCTCGGCGCCACAAAATCCATACTAGTCTTCATCTCTGTTCGTAGACATTATGTTTTGCTTGGTGGGACTACTTTCTTTAATTTGTGTTCTTCAAAACCATTGAACTTTATTTCGTCAGCTGACTGTTTGTAAGCATAATGTACCTGGCTCTTTAATTTCAAAATCAAATGAATTTATTCTTCTTATTCGAGTAGAAAAGGAAGAAGAAAAAAAGAACAAGTACAGCATAAACCGTTCGTTTTGAAAATTGTAATAATCAAATGGAACAATCTACACCATAACGTTTGATAAACAGTCTTTTCGTTGTCCGTGTCCTAAATAAAATAATTAAAACATGGTGAATGGCATTTTCAAAACACTTGTAGAGCATTGAAAAGGTGAGACATTTCATGAGTCAGTGATTGAACGAATTGAATTAGAATGAAATTAAATTCTCCTGTTCAGTATAGGTGGCTCTCAGGTGCTCCGATACAGTAAAGTTTCATTGGGCAGTTACTCCGTCGGCACGCACTTTCATTATTATTACAAGTGTCCTTTGTCTGCAAAGTCAACCAAGTGGCATCAGTATATAGAAAATCTGACCTTTCGTAGCAAACTGAATGCTTTTTTTCCAATATAAAAAATACAAACACAAATAGGTCGACTTTCACATACTAAAATGAATTCGAAACCTTGATGGGATGCTCTTTTCTTCTGAACTAGTTAAGTTACCACCAGTGGTGGTGGAGTCGATATTTCGAGCGCTTGCATTAGCTCAATAAAACTCGATTTATTAAAATTATTCATGAGCTCGACACTTAACGGTTGCTTGGTTCTAAGTGGTACACTTGTAGGGAAAAAGAGTAAGTCATGTGTCTCTGTGGTTGTCCATTTGCGAACACACCTATGACGCTTGTATAAAACCTTTAATAACGTGTGTGCTGTACTTAAATACGCATAAAATGATTGAAATTTAAAAATCCATCGAGAATGATTAATCAACAAATTATTTTACAATCAGGCTGATAATAAGGTCTCCAAATAGCAGAGGGAATCGTAGAAGTCATCCGGAAAACTCACAGTCTGAATTAAACCCATTCTGTCTCAAGATTTAAATTAAAGCTGCAGCTTTAATGGAGAAATCGACAATTGTCATTGATGTAAAGGACACAATTTACAAAACGATCTTAGAAACTGATCTCGATCCACTGTCTTCTGTGTCATTCATTTTGTTACCATTGTTTGGTTCAATACGTGCTCACCATGCCTTACGTGCAGACTCTCTGTAAATCCTCCACAATATTTTACCTGTATGTAATTTCAGCACAGCAGTAGTATTTAGGTACGTTTCATTTGTACTTCATAGGTACTTCAAATTAAACAGGTTCCAGGGTCAGTATATAACAGGAGAAAAATATATATATAAAAAGAAACACAACAAACCCTAGAAGATGGAGGGTCCGTACACATTGGTGACCCCCGTGGTTACTTTGGCAGATCGAACATCAGACCAGCATGCTGGTGTGCTGGTGGAATAGTGTATCACCAGCAACTATATATATAATTATCTATTTTAAGCAGTTACATTTTTTACAAATTTAAAATAGACATTTTTTATCTACGCTACTCGGAAACGTATTGTTATCATACTTTACTGAGATTCCATGACCAGATTCCTTATTTTACATTGATAAATGCATATTCGATTAATTACATTTTCATCAAAATTTATTAAATAGACACCTTTATTTCTGATAATAGAAACAACGAACGTCCATGGGTATTTTAAATGTTTATGGGGACGAGGCATATATCAGTTAGTGTATTGTTATTATTCGTGTAACATTCATTAAACTAATATCTTTCTTTGATAAAGCCTTTAAAAGCATATAGGAGTTATTATACAAAAATTTCAAAAAAGTTCTCAAATTAATAAATACAAATTTCAGAACTGGATTTCGAAGCTATGCCGTAATTTTATGAATTATTCAAAAAGTTTCAATTAAGTTGCCGAATAAATCACAACATTTGAAAACTGGATAACGAAGTTATACTTTTATAACCACCATGGGCAAGAACTGTCACATAACATGAAGTCGTTTAATTCACTATCGAAGATCTAAGCTTTAAAAATCTTTTAGTTCTATCTCTTGATCTATCTATTTATGATGGTTAAAGGAATTCATTATCCTGCTATATTCATGCTCCCTTCCATGGGGAGCGATCTCCTGTCATTGATGGAGATTTTTTCGCAATGATATTTCTCTCGAAATATTAGAAAAAAGAAGAAACAAGAAAAAGAGAAAAAGAAAAAATATATACTGAAAAACAAAAGAAAGAAAAACAAACACGGGGTTAAAGTGAGATAAATAAAAGGATGACTAATGTAACCCTTGAATTCCCTTGATACAAACTGTGGATTGTTGTAGATGAATTAGGTATCAAATGGAGAATAATAGGTACTCACATTAAGAGATTTCAGGGTAGTGATATAAGGAAATGGACTGATAGATCCAGCGCCAGAATTACATCTATAAATAGAAACGGATCATGGAAACCATCAGGAACAAAAACCCATTAACTATCAAACTCTTTACTGATACGATTGAACTCTTTACTGATACGATACAATTCTTTACTGATACGATACAATTCTTTTCTGTTACTTTGAACAAAGTGCATTTTTGATCTGATACTTTGACTACTGACAACGTTTGAGTTCGAATCTTGACTCAACGTTAATTTGTGAAGTTCGAATACGGACACAGCATTGATTTATTAAGTTCGCATCTTGAATTGGCATTGATTTATGAAGTTTGAATCTCCACTCAACACTTATTTTTGAAGTTTTAATCTCGACTCAGCACTTTTATAAGGGTATATATTTAAATACATGTACCACACTAGCTAGACTTGAAACTGTAAAACTTAATTGAATTACTGGTGAGAATAGCTTTTTTCATGTACTTAAATAGCAGTACTGGATAGCTTGTACAATGCAATATACGTCATTTACACAAATTGATACCAAATCGGAAATGTTTATCTTGACATAAAAGCAAAAATCCTTCACAATTACCTGTAAAACAAATTAAGTATTCATGAGGAAAAAGCAGAAGGAAATCCAATGCACAACCGACTTTTTACGTGTAATAGATGTTGCTCATAAATAGTTAGCCTATTAATGTATTATTGAAATAGCCCAGGGTAACTCATACACTAAAACAGGTACACACAATTTAAGTGTCTCTTCGAATCAGAATTTGGATGGAGATCCTACCTTGAAATGGACTAATGTTTGTAGAAATAAGATATACGAAACTTAAAACTGTTTGATGATGCATGGTAAATGATATTTACTGCGTATTTATCTCGGACAATTTTGTATACAACATCTACAACATTTTACGAAGGCTGTCTCATGTTCTACAACTGGTTTGCATTAGGCTGTGGAGTTCTACTTTATCGCTTTTTGTTTTCGCTCTCTGCAGTTGGTTGTAGAGATGATTATTTTTTTAGCCCATAACAATAAGCACCAAAATATGCAATAAAATTCTTTTTTTCAATGTCCATCTCCATTTTTGATATCCTTATTTATTTTTTCTCCAATAGTAAGAATAGAAAATTCATTTTCCTACCCAGTAACCTTAATCAGTCCCTTCAAATAAAACTTCTGTAAGAGACCACCAAACATGCCATGATTTTTTCTTTAACTGAAAATATACTGCCACCCATATGCACATCGTAAAAAAAGACAAATACAAAACATTTCCAGGCAGCATTATCCATTAAATCTTTATTTGCAAAACGTACCAGACAACAGAAGCTTATACTCCATCCATGGAATTTGAGCTCTCAAGGTGCCCAGATACTTTAGCCAAGAATATAATGGGCATATGCCATATAAACTTAACACTAATTCACGCGAACGTAAAGCACCATATTTGACAATGTATTTAACGTTTCAATTACATACACAAAAATAGAGAAAGCATTTACAGTTGTTGGATACTAAAAAACTTTTAAAATGTTATCGGATACCTTGAATCTAGGATTGAACAATGCTGCATACACCAATCTACAGATGATACCCAAGTGTTAACATTTCGTTGAAGACAGACAACTAAATGAAAGGGGAGAACGTCAGTAACAATTATAGAGACCAGAAGAACAAAAGTAGTGAAATTTTTGTGTCACGTGATTTAAAACACGTGGATCGTGAAATATTAGTAAGTCATTACAAGCAATTAGAAAGGGGTGATACAGTCATATTGAATATCAGCATTAACGATAATGACGGAAAAGTAACATATTTAGTAAATATCGCGAAAGAAGAAATATTTTACTAGGCCAAAGTGAATTTGTTCCTATTTTATAGAAAATAAAGAGTCAAAAGAGGGTACTAAGTCAATCGTTAACAAACGACTTAAAATTTAATACCCATCGGATGATATCATTTAGGTGACCTGTAAAAAGGACGCCGCTAAGAGACACTTTTAATAACAATGTGTTCATATTCAACTTCATTTATACTTTTAATGATGATAATCTAAAACAATATTGATTGAACAGAGAGGTATTGAAGTGTTTAAGGCGACTGCTGAAGTAATTTTCTCATGCTACTCTTCTAACACGCCATTATATTGTTTTAGGTTTAGTCTTATTGTCATTATAGCACGTCATTGTATTGTTTTAAGTTTAGTCTTATTGTCATTATAGCACGCCATTGTATTGTTTTTGGTTTAGTCTTATTGTCATTATAGCACGCCATTGTATTGTTTTTGGTTTAGTCTTATTGTCATTAATTAAAACATGTTAGGTTAGAGAAAAGAAGTTGAAATTGATAAAGGATGATGGGAGGAAATAAATTATCAGTGTGTAGAGTCTTGTTAAATTGTGACAAATACGTTTAAAGTCTGATGTCTTGAAGTTTTGCTACAAAGATATTTTTATATGTGTATCGAATTGCAGTTGATAGTCGACAGCAATTTGTAGCAGTTACTTAAAGTGTTCATTACTATTTGACATATTTCAGTAAGAGTCTTGTTTGCTAAGGAGCTTGCCATGAAAGAGCAGTTAAAGCCTAAGATAAACCAATCACAACTGCAGTTACATGAACTACAGTTAAATATTTGTTTCCATCAAGAGCTCTTTCTCAAGTCTTTAATCAAACGTAAATGAGTGGTCGGTCATCTATGACCCTACTAGGCAGGAACAACGGAAATGACATTGTTTTTGGCAGTGGAGGTATTTATTTTGTTTGCTAATCTTATACAAATCAGATACAGTGAATACAATATAGTGTACCTCTTCTTTAGGAACAATATATTTGCATGATTGTGGACCTCGAGTGGCCGAGTGGTCTAAAGCGTTCATCTTTACGGATCATTGCCATCTCACCTCTGTCTGCGTGGTTCGGCCAATGTGGGTATGTGAGAAAACTTGCCAGTAGCTCAGTGGTTCTTTCAGGGGGTTTCCCGGGTTTTCCTCCATCATTTATACTGGCCGTTATGTATAGCCTATCTTGTTTTGAAAAATGACATTAAACCATACAACAACAACAACAGCAATTGTATGATTAAGACACGTATATAACACCAGCAACCACAAGGAACCATCATGTATGAAACTACACGCAATTTATGTAAGATGCATTTATTGATTGCGTCGAGGCTAACAACAAGATAAACGCTGACCCCTCTCTTACAACGGCATAAAAAGCCAACACATTTTTTTTACATCCTAATAGAGCTTCCGTATATCTTTTGACTAATGTATCTGAAAGATCATCATACATTAGTCGAAACGGAATATTCAGGACCTTACTGGCTTTGTTGCTATAATGTCGTCCAACATTTATGTAAAACAATACTTATTTACTACAGGAAATAGCTTTTGGAGACGACAATGCAATTCTAATACATCCTGGTAACAAATTAGACAAATATCTTGAGTTACGTATTATGATGTGAATAGACGCTTTGTTTCTTATATATACATTTGCAAACACAGACGAAGTGGAAGCAGCCATCTAAACATAATTATCATTTATTTGTAAATCTTGGAGCATCTGCATAGGTAAAAGTACAGAAATATAATTATGTCATTAAAAACATGCAAACGAATGTTAGGAATTCAGTGGGAATTTGTATTCTAAGGATAAAATTTCCGTGGAAATATATCTGAAAATATTCACGTGATACCTGTGGTTAGAAGAGAAAAGATAGTTGAGGGGCCAAAAACACAAAATAAATAAACTGTTCCTGAAGTTATATAACCAGTCTAACTGCAAGGTTTTACATGACAAATAACCATAAATGACAGTGTATGACAGTCTATTTGTGTTATTAAATAAATAATAGTGATCACCATGACAACGCGTTGCTACATCACTCACCATAATATTATATAATACGTACTCGGACGGTTTAATTAAACTTATAGTTTGGGTAAATTGACATTATTTATATACAATTTCAGGTGATTTTTGACACATGGACTGTAAAGGCAACAAACGTACTTCAAAGACCACGCAGTTCTTGTATATTCACCATATAATTCATATTTTGACAGTCCTGGTTCCTTTTTATTCATTTGTGGAACATCAATACATTATATGTATTGTAATAACTTTTTGTGCTAAAACATGAACGTCGTTCTTTACGTATTCGTATAGTTATGATTTCCTTCATGAATACACAGTGAATCTGTATCTGTCATTAACAATCACATTTTAATAGCAGATGCGTTTGCAAACTTTTTGTAGAGAAGGTTATGCTCTTACAGACTTATGACTGTGTACTCACTTTAAATGATTTGTAGAGTTTACTTTCAAAGTGCTGATAACTAACACTAAATCTTTTTCTACGGTCGTGACCATTTTAGATGTCACATCCTTTTCATGCTTGACAAATGTTATGAATACCGATATCGTGTGTTTTTCCTGTAGTTTAGGTCACTTGTAAGCAGATTATTGCATAGCTAACTTCTTTGCGAATTTAGTGGGAGAATTACCAATACCCTGGTCCTCTTACTGTGTCTTAGGTTTTATAAATGCGCTTTACAAAACATTTTGATATCATTACGTTTAAAATTGCATAGTTCAGAACCTCGTGTTTAGATTCATTTGGAAGGCAGCGGCTCTATATCAATATACGTTTTTTCAAATAATTAATTTTTGATTTAAAACTTTCATTTAAATCGGAATTGTGCGCGTACATGACGTTAAACCCTTCTAATACTCTTACTACTTCTACTACAAAAGCTACTACAATTTCATGTGTACTCACATATTTGTTTCACTCATCTTGAAACTTACCAACATATTCTATTTTCTATTAAACCAATATTCAAACCTGTGAGAGTTATATTTTATCTATCTACATGCAACATTAGACATAGCATCCTAGTAAAATTCCACTCTGAATTATTGCTTACTTTCTGACCAGCGTTTGTGTTAAGCATTTTAAATAACCCGACAACTACTCCTTGCATTTCGTTTCTGTTAACTGTGTTTTAAGCAATTGTTTTGTGATAAAAAATATGTTCAATAGTTATATCATATATTTTCTTGTGATTTTGATCTTTTCGTCTAGTTGTAACATTGTGTAAACATACTTTCTGAACTCTGTAATTATTGTTGTCTCAATTATGGTTCGCTGTCATCTAAAAATAAATATATTTCCTGATTCTTGTACCTGTAAAATCAGAATTTATTTAAAGACCCTTTAAACGAGTTGTGGAACCTTTGTGACATCTTTTTCTTAATTTTGTTTGATAGTTATATTTGGCTTCCGTCTCGCTTGATCTTTTGATGGTGAATTAAGCGTCGTTGTAAGTATTTAATGCATTTATCATATAATAAATTTTTCAAATTAAAATTTGTATGAAATTTAGTTTTCTTGTGAATGTATACGGACACTTTTATTTACATATTGATTTTGATCTGATTGTTACGAGAGAAGTTCTATGTCACCAAGTTCAAACGCTACTTGCACTTTTTGCATTGTCTTTCGAAGCCCCTTCTCATCGAAATTTTGTCACCACATCGCAAAGTTGAAAGTGTTTATAAATTAAATATGAAGCTGTTATTGTTATCTAAAGTCAATGTCCCATATACACAATCGAAATATTAAAGTCATTAATTGGTTTTATCTCTTGAGACTCATTATAAATAAATCCGCACGATACTGAACATATTCTCTACGACTGTCTTTTCCTAGTAATTTTTCTTTGTGCATGCAAATATTTGAACAGAACTATCCACTATTATTGGTGATGATGAAAATATAGTATCTTCTCTTGTTCTGTCGCAGTACCAGCAAACATTCTAAAACCCTCCAGGTGGTATTTAATATTATTACTCTATCCAACAATATGTCACAATATTATTCAGTATTATTTGGAGAACTTTTCTTAACTCTTTGGTGGATCTTTGAATTTTAGAGCTACCAATTTTATATGCACCGTTTAGTTTAACGATTCAATATTTTTTTTTCTCGTTTGCATTTACATGGTTTATGTACAGTGTAAAATTATACATTTTTTCAATTCGGCGTTTTGGTAAAGTCGTTTCCTTCTGTTTGATATTGTTCGAAAATTGACGTATATTTATGTAAGTGACTGGACGTACAGGGTTAGAGTAAATATGTCTCAAATACGCTTCATTCCCTTGTTCTGAAGTGTCTATTATGAGTCAATGTTTAAAACAAATATTGTCTAATTTTAAATGAACTCATTTTATTAAACTTTAAATTATTTGAAGGATTAGTATGTATATTTTCTGACTTTTGATGAAAGTAAACAACGACGGTAGCTTAAAGAAATATTTAATTGTTTTTAAATTAGGATGATGTAAAAAGTATGATGTAATATAGTAATCTTAAACAAATGAGAGCGAGATAATAACAGCACTATCCCACGTAATGCTAAGAAATGTTTTTCCATGTTTTCGAAAGCAGAAGAATTACATAGAACGTTTAAGAATGCCCTGGAAATTAACAGAAGATCAAGAAATATATCAAGACTTGAAGTGGGATACATTATTAATTTTACATTTTACTCCGCTACAATTTAAAGTTCTTTTTCAACTATCTTTCGCGTACAGCTTCAAACTCCTTTAACTTTTGCCAGACCTCTCTATAAAGATTCTACCCAAATTGAATTTACCAATAAATTTTGCTGAACTTTAAACTCTAACAGGGACATTAATTTATTGACTGTCTAGAATAAATTCAATGTAAAAAACAAGAAACTTCAGTTTATTTATGATACTTTTTATAGGATTTAGAAAATTAAAGAGACAATGTAAACTAATCAATGTTGTAGTTCGAGTTTTTAAATAATTCTCCTCTTACTATGTAATCACTTTAAGATAATATGTCGATATAAACATTTATATATCCTACTGGATTAATTTCGTTTCATATTTCCGATCATTTAAAATTACTTTTGGCCTCTTAGTAACATTTTTTATGTGAATCAACTTTCTGTTCTTTATCAGTCCCCGAGTAGGACCAGCTCTGACGAAATTGGTTCATCTGGCCATCCCCGGGGACAGGATTCGCTGCGCTCTCTCATACGATGAGTCGTTTCAGTTGTTGACGCACTTTTCTTGCGTCAAATTAGCCCAGATGTAGATTCAATAACTGCTTGGGACGTAGTTCAACCTGTGTGTGTGTGCGCGCTCGAGCGTATACATATACACACATTCTGTAAATAACTAATGCGTAGCTAAAATATTCTATATGTGAATGGGTATAATATTAGAATCATTATTAATATAAGTAAACATGTTTATTTCGGCCTGTGTCTATGTATTGGGATTCCCCTGGTGTACCTAACTTATTTCAGGTTTTATATTATAATTTTAGTAACAGACCTTTTTAATCATTACTAATATTTTATCTTGTAAACATTTAGAACCTTCCAGATTGAAATTTTCCATTAGGTAATAGTTTTTATTACAGAATGCTAACTGTGACCCGAGGTCAAGTAGTGTACTATATAATCTTGTTACTGAAAAATTATTCATTTTTGCTTTAAGCTTTAACAGAATCAATTGTATTAATGTTGTGTTCAGTAATTCATTTT
Organism: Sinohyriopsis cumingii; assembly: GCA_028554795.2. Taxonomy (NCBI): domain Eukaryota; kingdom Metazoa; phylum Mollusca; class Bivalvia; order Unionida; family Unionidae; genus Sinohyriopsis; species Sinohyriopsis cumingii. Next base: position 2,259,015 of record JAPYKE020000126.1, on the reverse strand, counting down.
TGCTGGAGTTTATTTTTTCCAATTATTTAATTCAAGTGATTTTTCTCTGGAAATATACAGTGCTCATAAAAAAAAAACATTCTTGGATAAAGACGTTTATTTGGATTGATGGTGAATTCAAACCTGGAATTATATTACTGTGTTTCCAAAAAATACTTGGTACAACACCACGATACAGGCCACCACAGACAACTTAATACTTTCCGCGTTGGATTTCAAATAACGTTTATTCAGAACTTTTAGTATTAGGACTTGTTTCTGTCATTCTTTGATTGTATTGGGATTTAATTCGCAATACCATGTTCTTTTTTTTATTTTCACTTTTTGCTTTCCAGGGAAATAGGAAAATAAACTATTTGATGGATTTTACAAAGCCTGTTGCTTCTCTGGATCCAAACTTGAATTTAACATGCAGACACCAGCTTAAGAGAATTTTACCTTGGACTAGCTTTCTGGATCCAAATGGGTACTTAACATTCAGTCATGGCCATAAGCGAAATTGGACCTGGAACAAGCATTCCAGATCTAAACGAGAATATAATATGCAGTCAAGGGCATAATGGAATTTTACATGCAATAAGCGCTCTCGATCCCAACGGGGAATTTGACATAGAGTCAGGGGCATAAGTGAATTTTTACTTGGAACTAAAACTATGGATCCAAAACGGGAATTTAACATGCAGCCAAGGGCTTAAGTTATTATTACCTGGGAGTAGTATTCTGGATATAAACGGTAATTTAGCATGCAGTCAATACATAAGGGAATTTTACCTGGGACTAGCACTCTGGATCCAAACAGGAATCTAACATGCAGTCAATACATAAGGGAATTTTGCCTGGGACTATCACTCTGGATCCAAACAGGAATTTAACATACAGTCAATGGGTTAAGGGACATTTAATCTCGGACTGGCACTATGGCTCCAAACGGGAATTTAACATGCAGTCAGTAGCTTAAGAGAATTTTATCTGGGACTAACACTCTGGATCCAAACGGAAATTTAACATGACTTCAAGGGCATAAGAGAATTTTAAACTGGGACTAACATTCTGGATCTAAACGGGAATTGAATATGTAGTCAAAGGCATAAGGGAATTTTACCTGTGACTAGCACTTTGGAGCCAAACATGAATTGAACATACAGTCAGGGGTATAAGGGACATTTTACCTGGGACTAGCATTCTGGATCCAAACAGAAATTTAACTTGCAGTTAAAGGCATAAGGGTATTTTACCTGTGACTAGCACTCTGGAAAAAAAACGGGAATTTAACATGCAGTTAGAGACATAAGGGTAATTTCACCTGTGACTAGCACTCTGAATCCAAACGGAAATTTTACATGCAGTCAGGGCCATAAGGGAATCCTACCTAAAACTAGCACTCTGGATACAAACGGGAATTTAACATGCAGTCAAGGCATAATGGAATTTTACCTGGGACGAGCACTCTGTATGCAAACGGGAACTTGAGAAACAGTACGGGGCATAAGATATATTTTACCAGGGACTAGCACTCTGGATCCAAACGGGAGTTTAACTGGTAGTTAAGGGCATAAGGGAATTTTACCTGGGACTAGCATTCTGGATCTAAGCGGGAATTTAACATGCAGATAATGGCATAAGGGAATTTTACTTGGGACCAGCACTCTGAATCAAAACGGAAATTTAACATGCAGTCAAGGGCATAAGGGAAATTTGACCTCATATATTTTACCGAATATACATTTTGTGTTAGCTGTGATATTTTCACCGATTTAGTAACTGTCAAACAGTTCGTCCAACATAATTTCAACCATCAGTATATCAAAAATATGTCTGAACCGTGTTGCGTAAAGGAATGGCTTTGTTTTTTTTCATCCTTTTACTACTTGCTACAGCGTGTTTTCAAATGATAGATTGCAATTTGCAGATTTTTCGTTCAGTGTTTTTTTTATTCTTTATAAAACATGAAGTGGAGCAGAAAGGACTATTTTTATACTACTTCCCTATCAATGAGTGCCTCTTTTTAGTATGTCTGTAAGGATGACTGTTGATCTATATGCATGTTGGTTTTGTTTGGTTTCTATGAAATAATCAATAACAAAAACTGATGTCATAACATAACCCCCACTTCTCTTCTCACTTTGCTGGTAAGTACTGGTGTTTGTAAAGATGAGTGTTGGTCTGTAAGAAAATGTATTGGTCTTGATGTGGGTATTGTTCTCTAAATGTGAGTACTTATACCTATGGATGTATAATGGCTTATAATGACAAGCATTTGTCCATCTCAACCTCCCCCAGCTCTTTTGGGGCCCTTTATCAAATATACAAAAATCCCCCTGGGCCCAAATGTTGCTAATTTTTTGGCCCACTTTGATGTCCTTTATCATTTACACAAAAATCCCATAAGCTCCAAAAGTGGATCAATTTGTCTTGCCATGTTTGGAGCATGTTTGAAAAACACATAAAATACCATTACACCTTAAAGTAGCCAATCCTGGCCCACAAACATGCCTAATTCAGGTGACTAAAAGGGCTTGGTGGACATGTAATCCATTATACAAATGATATGTAGAAGCAACAGATGCTAAAATATGAAAGCAACACTTTCAACCTCAAATAAAGCTAAGATTTATTTGTATAGTTTTGGCTATATTCGATGATGAACTGCAAAATTTTCTCAGAGATTCTGGACAACTCCATCAACACAAACCGATCATCAGGCAGGATTGCCCGACCCTGCATCACAAGAACCCTTGTAAGATTCTGGACAATTCCATCAACACAAATCGATCATCAGGCAGGACTGCCTGACCCTGCATCACAAGAACCCTTGTAAGATTCTGGACAACTCCATCAACACAAATCGATCATCAGGCAGGATTGCCTGACCCTGCATCACAAGCACCCTTGTAAGAGTCAGCTTAATTTCTTTCAGGGCAGTAGGCCAATGGCAAAGAACAAAAGGAAACTGTTAAATTAATCTAGCAAGCTCAATGAACCAACGTCAAATCTGGATGGTAGACCTCTTGTTAAATAGTTGGAAAAAATGACTGGTGTGACAGATTACTTTATGTTATGGGCTATACTCATAGATTTTTATTTTAACGTTTTTGATTTTAGCTTAAAAGTTGTGGATACATTACAAATGATTTGTTTCAAATTATAAATATAAGCTTGGGTGAAAAGCTCATTGTCTTTAATGTTTGATTATAAAATACTTTTGGTCAACCTATAGAGTAATCTTTCACCATAGATGTGTGTGTGTGAGATGATCATTTTTGCCAGAACACAAATGAAACTGTTTTCCAATCTGTGTACTTCTATTTAAAATAAGCAAAAGTAAAACGTTCATAAACATTTCACTGAGTTTAATTTGAATTTATCATGAAAGAATGGAAACCAATGAAGTGTTTACAATACTGCTACCTATCGCACAATAACAGTGATTTACCATATCATTAAATTGAAAATATCATTTTTGTTTGGCACAACACTAGACAAGGACAACAAAATGCAAATGCCTTTTGACCATCAACACAAACTATCTTTAAAATACCAGTAGTAAAGAAAAGTAATTCTGCAAACAAATCTGACAAAATATATAAAAATTCATTTATAAAACTGAAATAAAATTTGATAAGAGCTCAAATAAAATTGTCCAAAAACAACCATTTTCTCCTTCTGCATGAATGAAAATAATTCATTTTTATTGTGTGTATAAACATTATATGTCCATATCGCCATAATTAAAACAAATTTACAGCTTATAGGAATATCAAATATTGTCATAAAATGATTTTCAGTAAATGTGTGATTCACTATTACCGAGAAAAATGACTACTGAATCGTATTTTTATATATAGTGGCTCCTCATGAGAAGCCCCTCTCAAGACAGGGCACCCAATTATACCAGGGCACCCAATTATTACAGGGCACCCAATTATACTGGGGCACCCAATTATTACAGGGCACCCAATTATTACAGGGCATGTTAACATAAGTTTGTTATCAGCACTCCTCCTAAAATAATTCCACCAAAAATTGATATAGGTCTAAACCCTATATACAGACCATGGCAGTAATCAAATGATACTAATTTAGATACAGAAAGAATTCACTAACTTCACATGCATCAAATAATGGATTAAATCTATAATTATTGTCACTGTTGGCATAACTATAAAGATTCTCAGAGGTACATCTATGCAAGTGGGTAAATTCTTTCCTGCATTCTTCATACCCACTAAAGTGTAATGAAGGTTTTGTACATGTTCAAACCTTCTACATGAGTAACATCATGTTCTGTTCCTGTGGCAACATACATTAAATACATATCTATATTATGGTTTCAAATTGTTTCTTTTGTATACAATACATTTTCAATTAAAGACATGAATAATGGCACTATATTGCTGTAACTCACATATGAATTAAAGAGACATAACCTAAGGCACTATATTGCTGTAACTCATGTATGAATTAAAGAGACATAACCTAAGGCACTATATTGCTGTAACTCATAAATGATGGCACTATACTGCGGTGACTCACACATTAATTAAAGAGACATAACCTATGGCACTATATTGCTGTAACTCACACATCAGTTAAAAAGACATAATGGCACTATATTGCTGTAACTCACATGAATTAAAGAGATCTAACCCATGGCACTATATTGCTGTAACTCACACATCAGTTAAAGAGACACGACCCATGACACTATACTGCTGTAACTCACACATGAATTAAAGAGACATAACCCATGGCACTATATTGCTGTAACTCACACATCAGTTAAAGAGACAAAACCCATGACACTATTACTGTAACTCACACATGAATTAAAGAGACATGAATAATGGCACTATATTGCTGTAACTCAACAGAAGATTTAAAGAGACAAAACCTATGGCACTGTACTACTGTAACTCACATCATTACAGAGACATAACCCATTGCACTATATTGCTGGAACTTATAAATCAGTTAAAGAGACATAACCCATGGTACTATATTGCTGTAACTCAAACATCAGTTGAAGAGATATAACCCATGGCACTATAGTGCTGTAACTCACATATCAGTTACCAAGAAAAAACAGTGATACAAAATGTTGTTTCAAAATATCCCAAAAAATGAAAATTATGGTAAAGGAAGTTTATGTTTTATGCAAATTAATAGAGATATTCTAAATATTCTATAGATTAACAACAACACAATTAACTGTGATGCATCTCTGACAAGTGTAGATTATTGGAAATGATGAAAAACAAGCTCCTAATTATGAAGTGTAGCAGTTATAGCACTGGAGCAGAGACATTCAGTTGGTTGAGTATCTGATATGCAGCTGACAGTTCAATGTTGAGACCTTGGAAATGCTTGCTTATTTAAACCAACTCTAAATATGGTAACAAGTCCCAGCTTAACGCATTAGGTTGGTTGTTTAGAGCCAAATAACTAACTGATTACAGCTAATGTTACTTGTTAATAAATGAAATATCACATTAGGAAGATTAATAATTAGTAATATTACTAAAATAAAACCTTTTTAGTGGACACATCCATAAGAAAGACACATATTTCTTCATTTCACTTTCATACTCAACCGCTGCAAAAAGACATGTCCATAACAGACAAATGCTTCGCTTCCTAGAGTGCCATTAATAGACTGGTTCAGTGTGTTTATATTAGACTGTGATTAATTTTAATTTTATTATAGAGAATGAATGACAACAAGTCTTGCAGCAAATGATCAATAAACATTTACATCACATTTAACATATAAACAAGAGTTGTCTCCCTTTTATCACGTCTGTCTGTTATTTAGCCAGATATAAAACTTTTACACTGAACTTTGTCCAACAAAATTTAACATTGGTTTTAATTTATGATATTGACACAGATATACATTCATATGGATGTACAGAAATACAATCAAATGGCAAAATAACTGCCATATTGATCTTCTGCCAAAGCAGTTCTTGACCAAAACAGCAATTCTATTTTTAATTAAAACACTGTACAGTCGTCAGACTACCATTCTACATCTAATATTATACAAACTCAATGGCAGAATCAAAAACTGATTCAGACTATAAACAATGAAGCATAAATATCCATTTTGCAAAACTAAAAGAATTTTTAAGTTTGAATTTTGTTGAAAGTTTAAGGACACAACATAATACATACATACATAGATACATATATAGATACATACATACATATATTACATACATACATGCATACATATATATAAAGAAGAGAAACAAGCTAAAATACACATATTAATTAATTCTAGTACATAAATTTACAAGAAATTCCTAAGTAAATTTCTGATGAAATAAATAATTGAAGAAGGACAACAAAACATTTAACTGCATGGAATAAGTTTCATATAGCTTCAACTAATAATGGGGAACTGACCTCCCTGTTATAGCACACTCCATTATGACATGAATTTGGATATAACATGATCATGGCACAACTCAAAATGTCATATTTATGAATTTCTCTCTACATGAAAAAATATATTTTCCTTCTTAAAAGTATGAAAAATAATGTAAAAAGTTTATCATTTTGGGAAGAGACTGTGAATTCAGTCAATTGTGGTGTGGCTCCTGAAATTTCATATAGATGTATTTTTCTCATCGTGAAAAAATATTTGTTTCTTCTTAAAAGTGCAAAATAAAAGTACAAAAAGTTTATGTAATGAGAGTGCTGGGCTTTTTCAATGTCACAAATTAAGATTTGTTTCCTTCTTGCTGACAGAATATACCATCTGCCAATTTTTTTGGTGGCAACAATATTGAATGTTTAAACTTCTATATATAATATTGGATTTGGAGTGGAGAAATTCAAAGGCAACATGAAAGGAAGTGGCAAACATGGATATAAAATGCACTGGAATCTATCTATTGTTACATAAACAAATACTTTGCTCATACTGACAAACCATCTTAACTGTGCATTGTTATATCATAATCCACTTATGCCGACATCTGGCCTAGGTACTGCATGCTGTGGTACATTCAGACAGTCATGCTACCAGACTAGCTACAACTGACCAAATGATGACCAATTCATATATTTTTAAACATGCACCCTGAAAATATAATCCTGATGAAACTTCAAAGAAAACTGATTACCTTTGAAGCACCGATCATTCTGTTTAAGCACTAAGCAAATGGAAAAAGAGTCAGTTTCAATCAAAGTTCTACAATTATTTGATAATGCTGCCATAATAACAAATGGGCATTTGTTTGGTCCTCCAAAGTTGGCATTTTGTGGTGACTTTAATAACATATGCACTGTTCATCAAAGCAAGCCAACTACGATCTTCAATAAAAACAAAGCATCTTTCATCACTGGAAGTCAGCACCAAACTTAGATAAAAGCAATCAAATCTGATGGATTGTTGCAGTCTCAAAAGAGACTACAATATCTTTATTGTACAATGCAAGTTTCCTTTTTGCTGGAAAAACAATTTATGCTGAAGATTGCTACCAACACCGGTAGGAAACAAATTAAATTTTCAATATTTTAAAACCATAGATATCTACTGGCAATGATGAATATCACAGTAAATTGTGATATGTGTATTTTGACAATATGATACAGATCAAGCAAGGACCACCATTTTTTATACATGTGTTACTTGTGTTTTACAACAGGATGTGACTGATACATGAATTTTATAACACGTGAGCTATATTCAAATTCATGGGATTTTCACATACATGCACAGGACTTGAAACATGATGTATTGTACCACACAAATGTAATTTGTCAATATACAAGTGTACTTCAGACAAGTTTTGTCTATATTTAATCAAAAGTATATATTTTTGTGCCCAATTTTATGCCCCCAAGCAGCCATTCTTTTTGTACATGCATCATTTTCTTCAACTAACTGACTTGGTTGGTTATAACAAGGTTTGGTTTTGAACACGGTCAGGTTCTATGGACCCTAATCATTGTGTTATAGAGGGGTCACATTGTATATATATATATATATATTCAGTACAAGTTTTCTGAGACCTACAAAATAAATAATACTGTGTTAACATTTTATTAAACATGCCAGTTGACAAAAAAAACAACAAGTCAATTACTACAATATAAATATAATATAAGGAAGTTTAAAAACCGGAAACTTATTTATCAATAATTTCTGTAGAAGTTATATTTTGTATATAACTGCTGCTAATTTAACATAACCAACAAAACTAATTGCCTGTACATTCAATGGAAAACTAAAATAAGTAGTTGCCCTACACTTACTGTATATACTCACTTATAAGTCGAGTCCAACTGCAAAATGCACAGACCCATATCTGCCAACATATAATGTGCTGGCAGATCTGGGTCTGTGCAGTTTGTTAGGAGTAATCAGTAGAACAGACAATATATACCCTGGTCTGCAGGCACATAATGCTATGGCACATATGGGACTGTGGAGTTTGTTTGTTGGCAATTAGACTCCACTTATAAGCAAGTACGTACAGCATTACTGGCAAGGCATGCACACTTCTTTTGCATAAATAAACTAGTGTTCCTGAATATTAAATTATTTTCTCCATATTCATTTTGATTTTCATACAGAAGAAGAAAGTCAATCAGGATCACACAAAATGTTTTGAAAACTTCACCATGACCAATGCTACAACATAAATAAGCTTGTATTTCCAGACTGCTTGATTTAAGGAAGGCATGGTAGCTGAGCATTGTACTCATATTACATAGGTTGTGGGTTCAATACCCACCCTGGCCAAATTGAGCGTACTTGGGAATGGCACTTAGCTCCCATTCCTTTGCCATAATCTAGACAATTATGAGTTAAAAATGCCATTAAAACCAACAAAAACATAATTAAAACAAAACCAACAAAAAGCCCAAAGTACATGGTAAGATATATCACCATCTGGACAGTGGATACATAACTGGATCTATTTAAAGTATTCAACAATGTCAACAGTTAATCACCAGTTATGTCTTAAAGAAAACTCTAATGAAACAACAAAAACATTATTGGGTAAAAGTTAACTCAAACTTAACAACAGTGTCAATAAGCAAGTCTTGTGATGCAGTCTGTCAATGTGGCTAATTTCAATGATGATAGAAATAATGTGTTGATTACACATTAAATTAATGTGATTATCACACTTGATTAATGTGTTCATTACAATATAAATTAACGTGTTAATTACACTTAAATTATTGTGGCAATTACACTTAAATTAATGTGTTAATTATACTTTATTTAATGTGTTGATTAAACTAGATTAATGTGTTATTTAAACTAGATTAAGGTGTCGATCACACTATAAATCAATGTGTTGATTACAATATAAATTAATGAATTAATTACACTTAAATTAATGTGTGAATTAAGCTAGATTAATGTGTTAATTAAACTAGATTGATGTGTTGATCACACTATAAATTAATGTGTTAATTACACTGTAAATTAATGTATTGATTACAATATAAATTAATGTGTTAATTACACTTAAATTAACGTGTTAATTACACTTAAATTAATGTGTGAATTAAACTAGATTGATGTGTTGATCACACTATAAATTAATGTGTTAATTACACTGTAAATTAATGTATTGATTACAATATAAATTAATGTGTTAATTACACTTAAATTAATGTGTTAATTACACTTAAATTAATGTGTGAATTAAACTAGATTGATGTGTTGATCACACTATAAAATAATGTGTTAATTACACTGTAAATTAATGTATTGATTACAATATAAATTAATGTGTGAATTACACTTAAATTAATGTGTTAATTACACTTAAATTAATGTGTTTATTATAATGTAAATTAATGTGTTGATTACACTGTAAATTAATGTATTGATTACACCAGATTAATATATTGGTCACACTATAAATCAATGTGTTCATTAGACTGTAAATTAATGTGTTTGATTACAAAATAGATTAATGTGTTAATTACAATTAAATTAATGTGTTGACTATAATGTAAATCTGAGATGCAATAATTTATCAATGTCATCAGTATCAATATTTCTTTCTGTCAACACATTTACTGGCTTCAGTATGTAATGTTTTATTCATCGCAATGAGTTATAACAATGAAAATCATAAAATATCATGCACTATTTTTCTGTCCTTTTTTCATACAAGCAGAAAAATATAATAATGAGAACAAGCATACACTGTGAACATATCCAAATAATGTTAAATGAGGTATGAGACTGTGTTACAATGTGGAGTAAAGAAGTAAAACCTGCTCTCTGAAGATCATGTACCAGTCTAAGGTCTTCAAGTTTTTATTTGTCTTGGTCACTAAAACATTTGCCAAGCTTGCAAGCACAAAAGTCTTCTGCACTGTGACGTGCACCACACTGCAAGTTTACCACCACAGTGTACATCATGTTGAAGTCTCCAAACTAACACATATTGTGATATGTACTGTGTGTCATGATGCACATTGCACCTCAGCCTTTACAGATGTACTGTAAATATTTTAAGAAAATAAAATAAGTAATTTTTTTTAATGCTGGTTTGTACTTCATTTAATGGACTAGATAAAAAAAATATACAGTAAAGTTAGTCTTGAAAGACCACTCTTTCTGCTAACACAGAATGACCTCTCAAGACAAGTGGCTTCTCATTAGAGGTCTTCCTGAACAGTGGCATTTCAAGTTAGTTTTTACTGCAATAACTTCAACAATATTCAGATTTGGTAACGGTCAGTTTCATCATGTCCATCAAATTAGGCAGTAACCTCATTAGAAGACAGTCATTATATATACTAAATATACTCACTTATGAGTCCAACTTTAAAATGCACAGACTTGATTTTGATGTCCAATAATACACTGACAGATCTGGGTCTATGCAGTTTGTTAGGAGTAATTAACAGAACAAATTCAGACCCTGATTTGCCAGAGCATTATGTGACAACAGATCAGGATCTATGTTGTTTGCAGTTAGACTTGACTTTTATCAAGCAGATAAGGTTTCTGCACATTTTCTTTGCAGAGTTTAATGAAAGGTCAACAGCAGGTTAAAACTCTAGTTATTTATTGCTAGGGGTGAATAATTTATACATTTATTGTTAATTGCCTTTTCTTGGAATAAAGCAGTTATCTCCTCAATAGTCTTTCCTTTTGTCTCAGGTACCTTCAGTAGTGTGTACAACCAGAACACAGCCAGCAGCACCACAAATGGGATGAAGGAATACTGGGCATATATGTTCTGAAAGAAACTACATTATTTTAGACAAAGAATCAAAGCTGTAGATAAAGATTTATTAAACTGGGTATTTGACTCACTGGTTTGGAATTAATTGCAAATGTTTTTAATTCTAAGGGGTATTTTGTGAACACCACAAACCCCAAACTTGTAACACCAGACTGATAAATTCAGAACATGTAAATGACATAGTGACCCTTTATGACTCTATTTGAGTGAGTGTCCTCACAGTCATTGAGTACCATTTTTAGACATAACATCCAGAAATTGTCTAGAAAGCATATCAACTGAATGGGCTATTATAAAACATGGACAATCATTTTAACATGAGAAACAACCTGACAGCTTTGGACTAAATGCTTAATATAAAGTGTGTACTGTAATTTGGACTAATTATTTTTAAATGCATTTTTAATCACTATGTTTGTGTAAAATACACAAATATGTTGCTTAATGGAAGATCTGAAGGAAATATGAAAACCTCATTTTTATTCAACAAAGTAATGAAATATCATGAATCCAGTACTTAACTACACAATTTGTTTTCAGTCAATATAATAAACTTAGCTCAAGTTCTGCCATGAATGTAGATTGAATTTACTATAACTGGACATTTTGGGAATTTGAATAAATGGATATACTTCCTGCCATATCATTCATAAAAAAATTCCATTAGTTTCTAATTTAAATTATAAAGGACACCTTTAAGTATGCAATGTAGTCACAATAGCATCCCCAGATGACTTGTGGACCTACTTATAACGTAAAGGTAGGCGTGGATCCCATTTTTTCTTACAGAAAATGCCAACAAATTGCCCAGTTTGTTAAACATGAATAAAAATGTGATCAAAATTGGCAAACAAAACCTTGATCAATTGTTTATAGATAAAAATAGTAGCTAATGCCCAACAAAGATCATGAAATTCACAACTTTTAATAAGCAGTCATACAGTTGTTAAAGTTTCCTTAGAAAAACTCATTATACTGTAAATAACAATATATAATGAAATTCCAATCAATTAAAATGTAAGTAAGGCCTACTAATGGCAATACTTTAAGAAATAAATACAAATGAAATAAGTTTTGTCAATTAAATTTAATGTTTTATCTGTCTATCTTTTAATTCTATCTCAGCGTAATCATCATAAATGTGACATGCCCTCTTGTATTCAAAGGTGAAAATTTCAGTGGACTGCCCTAAGCATTTCTGTGAGGCCCTAATTAAGTACCAATGGTGTTCTGATTTCCAAAATGTTTTGGCTGTACTGTTACAATCAATTAAAAGTTAAGTGTGTTATGACAGTGATTACTTATTGTACAATGTTATGTTTAGGCTCTTACAAAACGCAACAAGAGTGAAGACTAGAAGCTTTGTAAAAGTCAACAAATAATTTATTTCCCTAGAAAAATAAGGTAAAAATGAGAAAAAGAATTTATGTTTCTATGAATGAAATCCAAAAATATTCCAAGAATTAAAAAATAGAAGTCCTAGTAATAAAAACTTCTAATGAAACTGAGTTTGAATCCTGATGAAATCCAAACTGGAAGGTGATGACGTATGCTGTGGTCAGGGTCATACTGATGTGTCAACAGTTCTTTGTTGAATCACAGAAAAAAATATTCCTGTGTTTGAATTCTACGTAAATTTTGATAACTGTCTTTGTCCAAGAATTAATTTAAAGCACAAGTATTTTCAGGGAAAAATAATCTCTTAGAATCCAAATAATTTGAAGAAAAATTACAAATTCGGCTCATACTGGTCACAACAAAACCCCTTTAAGTGTCAATGGTTTAAAGCCTGACTGCCCAAATTCTCTGTAGAAAACAGTTATACACTAATTTAAGACGCTAAACAGATTCATGTATGAGGGTCACATGATCATGTTTCTAGAACAACATAGAAGCTTTTACATGACTAACATACTCCCAGTATGGCCTTGACTAAAACCAATAATTTTTACTCTGGAAACGAATTTTTAAAAAAATTAACAAGTTGTTTACTTTAACTCTAACTGATTCTGAATTAAGGTCAGAAATTAGGTCAGCATTAAATACAAAATTTCTGTTATTATTTGTTTATGAAAAACAGTCAGGTCAAATAGAACTAAACAGAATTTCTGGAAAATGTCAAATCCAGTAAATAAAGTTACATTATAATAGCATGTAACGGAATATAAAATTTTTTTTTTTCCAAACAAACAATTATATTAAATCAAATATACAAAAAAAAATCAAATCAAATCAAGAGGGTAAAATAAAAACGTTGAAGGGCATGCAAAATCCTACCTTAGTAGGGCCAAGCAGTAATGACTGTGTTAAGTCAACTCAATTCAATTGAATATGTGAACACTGAAAACACTAAGCAATGTAAAAAATATCCAACATTAATTGGTATTTTATCATCCTCAATGAGAATGGCATCAGTGACTGCAAAGGAATCAAATGAAAGAACCATGAAAAACACAGATAAGATTCATTATGGAGAAATGAGTTCCAAAGTTTAAAGTGAACTTAAAATTCATGAAATGCTACCCCGAGGTTTGCTAATAGGCAGAAAGAAATTTCTCTGTAATTTGCAGTGAAATCAAAGCTTTAGTATTCTACTCCTAAACTAATTTAAAGAAATAAAGTTCTGATGTTATCATTTCTCTTAAAAATATCCCTCTTTTTAAATAAAGAATCTTATTTTAATCTGAGTCTACAGTATTACTAGAATGTATCCAATTCAGACGTATAAAGCAGTGAAGTAATCCACAACGTTTTTGCTGGTAGATGGTATGATGTGCTGGTACATGGTATGATGTGTGTAAAATTCACTTGGAGTTGTTTCAAGCAATCAATCTTTCAGTGATTTATGCAGAAAAGTGAAGAATGTCAATAGAAGAAGATAATTATTAAGAATTATTTACAATGCAATTATTAAACAAGTATTCAACCTCTTCCTGCCTCCCATTTCTTTATGTTCATGTCCATCACTTCATAGGTCCTGCAGAGGTTCTGCAGTGAGATTGCTAACTAGTGCTTTGCTTACACCATATTCTGTTCTGGACCCTGTTGTATTTGCAAGTTATTTAAACAGAGGTGTGCTCATTTCAAGATGAGGAAAATGGGGCAATGTCACTATATCGCCTGAACATAAGTGGTCAAATTTAACTCTTAAAGAAATTACTGTGCCACTTCTACTAGTGATCTGTTACCAGCAAGAAATCATAATGACAATATATCTCTCTGATTTGTTGAAAAGGTTCTTAACTTTTATATTTTTCAAAACAGATCTTGACAGTTTTCTTTTCTCATATCAACACACATAGCACTTTCTCACCATAATGCTTTTAGCAGACATAATCTACACCACCTTACAGCATAATGCACTAGCAGATCTGGGTCTGTGCAGTTTGTTAGGAGTAATCAGTAGAACAAACAACACAGACCCTGATCTGCGGACACATTATGCTATAGCATATCAGGGTCTATGTTGTGTGCAGTTTAACTCTACACGTGAGTATATACGGTATTAGTGCATGGCATTAAAAAAGATTCAAGTTCTTATAAAACAAATTTTGGTGTCTGTTAATACCTAGGCATAACTGTTTAAGTTTTGAAGCTGATAGGCTGCTATTAAATATTTCGTGCATTTTAAGATAAAGAGTCTGTTTAGAAAAGTTTAATTACTTTCAACTATCAGAATAGATAAGAAATACCATATCATTTTCAAGACTGAAATACCCTTAAAATCCATTGGAAATAAATAGCTTTTTTCTTCTTTGTTCTGAAGTTCTCTTACTTTAATAAAACTCTGTTAAGCAAAAGCACCTAATAAGAAACATTTATACTGAAACTATAGCAACCCTGATCAACTTGGTTACTTTGTGCATTAAAAAGAATGTATTCCATTTCTTCACATTTCTGAGTATTTTTACCTGCAGAATAGGGAAAACCAGTCCTACGATGAAGTTGGAAAACCAATTGACAAGGACTGCTACACTGACAGCTGCTGTTCTTGGACCCTGGGCAAACAACTCTGCCACAAAAAACCAAGGAATTGAACCTAGGAACAAAAAGCAAAGTTTCAATACTTAAACGCCTTCTGAAATAGGAGTACCACTGAAGTAAAATGATTAATTTTAATTCAAAAGTGAATAAGATGCAGGAATATTTCCTTTCATAAGGTTGAAAAAAAATCAAATGGTGTTACGACTCTAGGTCTTAAATTATATAACACAAAGAAGTGAAACCAACAATTCAAGTAAAATCAACAAGTTACATGTATTTATTTCTTTACAATACAAATTGAAAATTCAAGAGACATTTACTGTATTGTGCATCAAATCCCAAATAATTCTTAATGTCCTATCACAAGTCCAAAAAAAGAATGTTCTGAATGATTTCCAATAGTCTTGATTGTTCTGAAGTACCACAATCATACAATCCAAAATGTCTCTGAATAAGTTCGCAATAATTTAAAATAGTGTATTAATCCAATGGTCAATGAGAATTTAGTAATTCTAAGGAACATTTTAAACTGATAATTCCTCTTGAAAGGTTATCTGTAAACTAACAATAAAATAAATTTCAGAGACTGATCATAGATAGGAATTATTTATTTGTTTGTCAAGTCCCTATTCATACACATTTTCACTTGACAATGACACGAGTCATTCCAATGGAAAATTCCAATCAAATTGTTAAAAAGTTGTTTCTAGAATGTTCTGAATTCAAAAAACTATGTCAGCATCTTATTTAAAACATCTGTTCATTCATGGACAAATGCTAGCTATGTAAACAATTTGTTTACAAATGACCATTATCTTAAAGTACTATCTACAATCATGGACAAAAGTCAGGCACACAATATAGACATATATAACACAATCATGTCCATGATATTTAGAGCCATCTACATATCTTGACATGTCCATGATATTTAGAGCCATTTACATACCTTGACATGTCCATGATATTTACAGCCATCTACATATCTTGACATGTCCATGATATTTAGAGCCATCTACATACCTTGACATGTCCATGATAATTAAAGCCATCTACATACCTTGACATGTCCATGATATTTAGAGCCATTTACATACCTTGACATGTCCATGATATTTAGAACCATCTACATACCTTGACATGTCCATGATATTTAGAGCCATCTACATATATTGACATGTCCATGATATTTAGAGCCATTTACATACCTTGACATGTCCATGATATTTAGAGCCATCTACATACCTTGACATGTCCATGATATTTAGAGCCATCTACATACCTTGACGTGTCCATGATATTTAGAGCCATCTACATACCTTGACATGTCCATGATAATTAGAGCCATCTACATACCTTGACATGTCCATGATAATTAGAGCCATCTACATACCTTGACATGTCCATGATAATTAGAGCCATCTACATACCTTAACATGTCCAGGATATTTAGAGCCATTTACATACCTTGACATGCCCATGATATTTATGACTTTGTATGTCCATGATATTTAAAGTCACACTCATATTTTGACATGTCCATGATATTTAGAGCCATGTTCATATTTTGACATGCTCATGATATTTAGAGTCATATTCATTACTTGGCATGACCATGATATTTATAACAATATACCTACCTAGACATGTCCATGACATGTAGAGCCAAACATACCTCAACATGTCCACAATTTTTTACAATCCTATACACATCTTTACATGTCCTTGGCATTTAGAAATATATAGATACCATGGAATGTTGAGTACATTTAGAGCTATATATATATATATATATATATATATATATATATATATATATATATATATATATATATATATATATATATACATACATACATACACACTGACACATAAACATATGTAGAACCATATATAAATACACTGACACACAACCATATGTAGGGTCATATATATACATACATGCACTGACACATAACCATATGTGTGTGTGTGTGTGTGATTTGGATTTTTAACGTAGGTTTTTAAAAAAACGATGTCTTTGTGGCAGTTTATAGTGATGTCTAGCACTGGGGCATCATGCCGAGGACATATAGCATGATGTCCCACCCAGTCACATTATCCTGACACCAGGCCGACCAGTTCTAACACTAGCCTCTTAACGCTGAGCGCCAAGCGAGGCAGCTGTTAGTACCATTTTTGTAAGTCTTTGGTATGACTTGGCCGGGGATCAAACCCACGACCTCCCACATCCGAGGCATAACCATATGTAGAGTCATATATAAATAAACATGCACATCCACTATTATAAGCCATATTCATACCTTGCTAATATCAATAATATTTAGAGCCATATCTATTCCATGACATGTCCATAATATTTATAAACAAGAGTACTGTTAATGGTACATTATATGCCCTCACAAGTTTTAATATTTCTGTATGAAGACATGAACAGGACATGACTTGAACACTAAGCTGTCTAACCCAATATCTGAAGCTTATTTCCTTCCCATATCAGCAATTCATGTGCAAATTATGGTGACATTCAGTTGTGTGTAACTATAGTGGTTATTTTACGCTTCCCTTATCTGTTTCATAGTTATGTTGACAAATTGACCCAAAAATCAAGAGATTGTAGCTCTCAGTACCCGTAGAGCAACTCATCTAAAATTATGAAAGCTCGAGCAGTCTAGAACCAAATTTATTGTGCTGAAAGGGTTTTCATTTTAAGAGACACCGTGACTGTGATCTTGGACCTTTGCAAGTTTACTTTCCCCTTATTCAAAAGAGTTTGGCCATATTGTGTGGTTTAGACCAATGAAGAGCTTGACAACATCATTGTGATATAACATGCTTCTTGATGTGGAAATTCTTTTTGAATAAAATATTTTAAAAAATCCCTCCACTTTTCTAATGTTGTATAAATATATATACAATGTTAAAACATCAATAAACTTTACCAGCAATTTTGTAATTTTGAAAATTAAAAAAAAATATCTTTATTCTTGGTTTTAACTTGTCAGATTATGCAAATTAAATATAAGAATTATTGTATAATCAAGAAAGAAGTTAAAATCCTGTCACAGAAATCATGCATGGCATTAAAATTTACCTGGTCCTGAAGCAAAGATATCATGCATGACATTAAAATTTACCTGGTCCTGAAGCAAAGATTTCAAGCATGGCATTAAAATTTACCTGGTCCTGAAGCAAAGATTTCATGCATGGCATTAAAATTTACCTGGTCCTGTAGCAAAGATATCATGCATGGCATTAAAATTTACCTGGTCCTGTAGCAAAGATATCATGCATGGCATTAAAATTTACCTGGTCCTGTAGCAAAGATATCATGCATGGCATTAAAATTTACCTGGTCCTGAAGCAAAGAATATGATGTAGACTATGACAGCTACAATACAGACGTACTTGAACCATTCTACATCAGGCTGAAAGAAAGAAAGAAGGAAGACTATTTTGGTTTGTACTTTTCATCTGAACAAGCTATAATCACATAAAATAGTTTGATTTATAATGGCAAAAGCACCAACAAAATTCTGGTACTTTCGTCCATATAAAATTTGTACTATTAATTTTAATAGTAGCTCATTTAAATTCCTCTTTTGCTTGCAAATCATGGATGTAAAATGCACTATCTTTGAAACACAATATAACCAGAAAAAATGATTTAGCCTTACATGCAATAGAACTTCTCAATCGCAATCTTAACATGGCATTGTGTCTTATTTAAACTGAAAGAAGTAACTGCAAAATTCTTTCAGCATATAACCTTATAAACTGCAAAACTTTAATGCTGATCTCAGGAAGAGTTAGAACAATATTAGGCTGGGTTAAACTCTAAAGATATAATTACCAACAAAAAAAATCTCTTCTGTAGCTGAAAAAACTCTTGTCCTGCTGTTCATATTTAAAACACAAAAGACAAACAAACTTAGAAGCTATCTGTTAACTATATATTTTTATGTGACTGGGCATATCTGTAATTACATGCCAGCTACTCTAAGGTTCTATATGAGTGCTTAGATTAGGGTCTCATGTGAATGTAAAAAATAACTGTGCAGAAAAATTAACCAAATGAACAAAAATTTCACATTATATCTGAAAATACTACCTTTATGTCTTTATAAAATCTCTAGTTAGATAAATCCCCTCTTTGTAGCTCACCCCTATATTTACAACTTCACTGAACCTCATTGTTTCTCCTAGGTCCTTGGCAACAACTGGAGTGGATTTCTAAGCACCTACCCTCTTGTGGATAGGAGATAATACTTTATTTTCTTTTACATTTAGCTCAGTTTCGCATGGTTTAAAAACTGTTATAATAGAAACATACAACTTGACAAGGGTATGCATCTTAAAGAGTACTAAGCACTCACCACAAAATTAGGTAACTGTGATGCGTATTTCATGTTTTGCTGACCTGAGTTACATTGTGTGTTTTAAATTTAATTTTTGGAGATATATTCATGATAGGCTCATCCAATTAGATAACTGTATGCATCACTTCTAATACCATACTCCTTGCAAAAAGGTCACTATATGTCTATCTATCTATCTATCTATTTATCTATCTATTTATCTATCTATCTATCTATATATATATATATATATATATATATATATATATATATATATATATATATATATATATATATAGATAGATAGATAGATAGATAGATAGATAGATATAGATATATATCGATAGATAGATATAGATATAGATAGATATAGACATAGATATATAGATATATATATATATATATATATATATATATATATATATATATATATATATATATATATATATATATATATATATATATATATACTGTGGTACCATACATTATATACATTGTTACTACCATACATTGTATAGCAGAGATTGACGACGCGTCATATAATTTTGTTATGCGTATCACGTGATACAAAAAAGTGTAGGGCAAACAATGACAGCGGCTGGGAAGATATATTCAATAATGCTAGAGCAAAATGATGTCCCAGGAGCTAAATTTCGTTGTTCTGAAATATCAGAACATTCAGTTTGTGAGTTGAAGTGATGGCTTGAATGTCGTGGATTGGCAGTTGCCGGACAAAAAGAAGCAGGAATTAGTCAAAATGTAAATCGATTCTTCCTTACAATACTGCAATAATTACTGTAATGTTACTAGGAGTTTGTTATTTGAACATTCTTTTAAGGATAATAACAAACTGCAATCTTTAACCAACCATATTCACTGCACAAACAGCAAACTAAAACTATTCCAGTCCATGTTGACTTCTGTATGTATTTTGTCATGGGGGTGGGAGAAGTGTGCAAGGATAAGTGTCGCAGTGTCTTTGATTAACTACTGTACTAATATTACAGGTTCAATCATTTAGATATCTGTAATTTTCATAGAATATTTTATCACAGTATTGTTCATAAATATACAAATATACAGAAATATGTACATGCAAGTAAACAAAAAACAAAGACATCAATAATTACAAGGATATACACAATTATCCATCCTGGTACGAACACAGATGACATTACTCTAATTATTAACAGGTTCTAATATTCCTGGGGTCACAGTGTTTTGAAATGTTCAAAAGAAGTTTTGTTGTTTTAACAGCTTATTTTCTAAAACTTTTGTTACTGCACACAATTATTATTGTGCATTAATACCTGAAAACAATTTTATTTTAAGTATTTGGAGTGTATAGAATCAAACAACACATAGTTATTCATGTTGATGGAGGAAAATGATGTGAACAAAAAGTAAGTTAGGTGTTATCTTCTCTCAGGACCAAAAAGTCTACAAAAACTGTACCTTTTCTTCCTACATGCAGTTGGAATAGTTTCCCATCTGTTAATATTCCAAAATGATTTTGTTACAGGAAACTTATGAACATATTATTTCAACTGCTAAGGTGTACATTATTGTTTAAAATCATATGTAACAGCATCATACCTACAGCAAGTTGTGTATCATGTATATGTGACTCTAGCAACACTCTCAGGAAAAGTAAGGGATGCATCATGGGACTGTAAAGCATCCTCCACGGGCAGATGCACTCATATTGCTTCTTTACTTTTTGCCTTGGAAGATTATACTCTTTAGTTTGGATATAAGCCATGTGCATCTCCCATCAAACTTTGTACATGGAATGTTGGGAAGAAGTATAAATGACAGCCACAACCATGCCATTCAGCATCATATAGCAAGAAATTAAAAACATAGATTCAGAAACTATGATCAATTATGTGACATTAAAATTAATGAAACAAAGTTTGTTAACAACTTGATTGCTACATTACCCAATTCAGGTTCAGACAGCATGTTCCGCCAAATATTAGAGCAGACTACCCCGATTATGAAGTTGACATGGAAGTATTATAGGATAGAACTAAGTCTGCCTTACACTTAATGGAAGTATTATAGGATAGAACTAAGTCTGCCTTACACTTAATGGAAGTATTAAAGGATAGAACTAAGTCTGCCTTACACTTAATGGAAGTATTATAGGATAGAACTAAGTCTGCCTTACACTTAATGGAAGTATTATAGGATAGAACTAAGTCTGCCTTACACTTAATGGAAGTATTATAGGATAGAACTAAGTCTGCCTTACACTTAATGGAAGTATTATAGGATAGAACTAAGTCTGCCTTACACTTAATGGAAGTATTATAGGATAGAACTAAGTCTGCATAACACTTAATGCAATTCGACAAAAACACAGTCCCCTTTGAAATGCCAAAATAAATGATCAGACAGTCAGAAATGTGGCACAGTAGCAGATTCTATAGAATAATTGCTTTGGTAGCAAAGATGTAGCAGTTGTCCACAGTAAAAAGGGGAAATGTAATGTTCTGAACAAAATTCTATTGGGCACAACAACAAAAAATATGGAAGACAAAATGAAGAGAAAGCTTTTTGAAACATGGCTGAAAATACTGGAAAGATATTACATCACAAAAAGTAGATTTTGGATCAATCCTCTATATCCAAGACTTGGATGTAGTCCTGATGGCATTGTCTACAATCAAAACAACAAACTAATAGGCATAGTTGAGATAAAATGTCCATTTGTTTTAGCAGGAAAAGACCCATTATGTGTAGATGAACTTAGTGCAAAAAAAAGAAACAATCCTTGTTATAATGTTATGAATGGTAGGCCATTTTTAAAGAAATCACATAAATATTACTACCAGGTACAGATACAGATTGCACTTTGTGATGTAGACTTTTGTGACTTTGTCATTTGGTCCTCAAAAGGAATGACTGTAGAAAGAGTATTGCCTGATATTGAATTTTGGAAAGATTTATGCTCAAAACGGATAAACTTTCATCGTAATAATATTGATAGGTGACTTGTGCCAGTTGACATTTAGATTAAGGATTCCAAACATTGTCTGTGGTTATAATGGTGCTCCACATTTTCAATTTAACTTGTATTAATTGAGAAAGTAGGACAATAAAAAACATAATTATACAAATACTGAATGAACAATTTTACAATGACCTGTTTTATTTATAGTAGGTCCATGTATTGTAATGACTTGTTTAATTTATAGTAGGTCCATGTATTGTAATGACTTGTTTTATTTATAGTGGGTCCATGTATTGTAATGACTTGTTTTATTTATAGTGGGTCCATGTATTGTAATGACTT
Organism: Sinohyriopsis cumingii; assembly: GCA_028554795.2. NCBI lineage: Eukaryota > Metazoa > Mollusca > Bivalvia > Unionida > Unionidae > Sinohyriopsis > Sinohyriopsis cumingii. Next base: position 2,236,138 of record JAPYKE020000126.1, on the reverse strand, counting down.
GTTTAATTTATAGTGGGTCCATGTATTCTAATGACTTGTTTAATTTATAGTGGGTCCATGTATTCTAATGACTTGTTTAATTTATAGTGGGTCCATGTATTCTAATGACTTGTTTTATTTATAGTGGGTCCATGTATTGTAATGACTTGTTTAATTTATAGTGGGTCCATGTATTGTAATGACTTGTTTAATTTATAGTGGGTCCATGTAGTCTAATGACTTGTTTAATTTATAGTGGGTCCATGTATTCTAATGACTTGTTTTATTTATAGTGGGTCCATGTATTACAATGACTTGTTTTATTTATAGTGGGTCCATGTATTCTAATGACATGTTTAATTTATAGTGGGTCCATGTATTCTAATGACATGTTTAATTTATAGTGGGTCCATGTATTCTAATGACTTGTTTAATTTATAGTGGGTCCATGTATTCTAATGACTTGTTTTATTTATAGTGGGTCCATGTATTCTAATGGCTTGTTTTATTTATAGTGGGTCCATGTATTCTAATGACTTGTTTTATTTATAGTGGGTCCATGTATTCTAATGACTTGTTTTATTTATAGTAGGTCCATGTATTACAATGACTTGTTTTATTTATAGTGGGTCCATGTATTACAATGACTTGTTTTATTTATAGTGGGTCCATGTATTACAATGACTTGTTTTATTTATAGTGGGTCCATGTATTACAATGACTTGTTTTATTTATAGTGGGTCCATGTATTACAATGACTTGTTTTATTTATAGTGGGTCCATGTATTACAATGACTTGTTTTATTTATAGTGGGTCCATGTATTACAATGACTTGTTTTATTTATAGTGGGTCCATGTATTCTAATGACTTTATTTATTTATAGTGGGTCCATATATTACAATGACTTGTTTTATTTATAGTAGGTCCATGTATTGGAATGACTTGTTTAATTTATAGTGGGTCCATGTATTGTAATGACTTGTTTTATTTATAGTGGGTCCATGTATTGTAATGACTTGTTTAATTTATAGTGGGTCCATGTATTCTAATGACTTGTTTAATTTATAGTGGGTCCATGTATTCTAATGACTTGTTTTATTTATAGTGGGTCCATGTATTCTAATGACTTGTTTTATTTATAGTGGGTCCATGTATTCTAATGACTTGTTTAATTTATAGTGGGTCCATGTATTCTAATGACTTGTTTAATTTATAGTGGGTCCATGTATTCTAATGACTTGTTTTATTTATAGTGGGTCCATGTATTCTAATGACTTGTTTTATTTATAGTGGGTCCATGTATTCTAATGACTTGTTTTATTTATAGTGGGTCCATGTATTCTAATGACTTGTTTTATTTATAGTAGGTCCATGTATTCTAATGACTTGTTTTATTTATAGTGGGTCCATGTATTACAATGACTTGTTTTATTTATAGTGGGTCCATGTATTCTAATGACTTGTTTTATTTATAGTGGGTCCATGTATTACAATGATTTGTTTTATTTATAGTGGGTCCATGTATTACAATGACTTGTTTTATTTATAGTGGGTCCATATATTCTAATGACTTGTTTTATTTATAGTGGGTCCATGTATTCTAATGACTTGTTTTATTTATAGTGGGTCCATGTATTCTAATGACTTGTTTAATTTATAGTGGGTCCATGTATTCTAATGACTTGTTTAATTTATAGTGGGTCCATGTATTCTAATGATTTGTTTTATTTATAGTGGGTCCATGTATTACAATGACTTGTTTTATTTATAGTGGGTCCATGTATTCTAATGACTTTTTTTATTTATAGTGGGTCCATGTATTACAATGATTTGTTTTATTTATAGTGGGTCCATGTATTACAATGACCTGTTTTATTTATAGTGGGTCCATGTATTCTAATGACTTGCTTTATTTATAGTGGGTCCATGTATTCTAATGACTTGTTTTATTTATAGTGGGTCCATGTATTATATAGTTTGCTGTCAGTTGTTCATGTTTATGAACAGTCATAAGAAAATAAGGTTCTTGATAATATAGCATGTGTAGGGAAATACAAAACAATGTTATGGAACTGCATATTTTTAATGCTTTTATCTTACAGCCTTCCACAATAGAAAATTGATATCCATAGTGTACAATATATATATATATATATATATATATATATATATATATATATATATATATATATATATATATATATATGACAGAAAAAGATATAAATATAATGAAGTAATTGACATGATTCTGTTTCGATTTAGTCTATACTGAAGACAGTTTTAATTCATGTTTTTCGAACATTTTGAGGAGTTAATCTACATGTATCATTTAAAATAATAAAGTTGTATATTCTTTTAGTGATAGTACACTTGTATACACAAGAAGTTTTAAAATTGATGACAATGTAGAAATTATTATCATTTAATAAATAACATGCCATCCTAAAATATTCATGAAACATTTTACTTTTAGATAAAATATCAAAATAAAATCTATTGGTGAAACAACTTTTGTCTTTTTTAAGGAAGTTTCCACCATTTTGGAATCATTTTTTTCTTTATAGTTTTATTGCCAAACACATCACTGCCATATTAGGTGGTTTGTGTCCCAGCATAACAAACGAGTTGCTCTATACATGATGGCCTCTTCTGGTATCTACAAAACAAATCAGAAGACATAAGTTAATATGTTACATGTCACAGCTGAATTTTAAAAGTGTGAGATTTATAAGTTTGTTTACTCTTGTTTTTATTTTTACCCATAAAAAGATATATCTGAATAAAGGTTCCTACATATTAAATAAGCTGCTATCTGAACATTAACATGGTCTTTCTATGTAATGTACAAACTGCAAATTTTGGTAATACATAATTTATGCCCCATGGGTCCCACTACTAGTTTATTTTTTTGTTGGACATAACAACCTTGTACAGTTTTGTATATCAAGCCTGTAGTAATATACCATTATTTAGACACTTGCAAGGATAACATCTGAAAATTTGTTGTTGTTGTTGTTGTAGGATTTAACGCCATTTTTCAGCACACGATAGGCTATACATGATGGCAAGTATTAATGATGGAGGAAGAACCTGGGAAAACCCTGGAAAGAACCACCGACCCACAAGAAGCTACTGGCAAGCTTTCTCACATACCCACATTGGCCGAATCTGAGATTTGAACCTATGCAGACAGAGGTGAGATGGCAGTGATCCATAATGGAGAGCGCTTTAGACCACTCGAGGCCCCGATCTGAAATTTTTTTGCAAAGATATTTTTTCTTCTTCTGATATATCAGTTGATGCAGGATGCTAAGTACACCCACTTGTATATAATTCTTAAGTATGCAAATGAGTGAGGATGGAAGACTCCACCCATATATATATATATATACTTTAAAGTTTGAGCTCTTGTGTACTTTTTTATTTATTTATTTATCTAGACTCCTTCTGTTTCATTCTCAAATCTTCCCCTATGTCATGGAACTGAAAGACTTTGCATTACTAGCACATCTATTGATTAAAAACATCCCGCACCCCGATGTTAATTGAACATGTTCTAGTTTCTAAATAGATGTAAATGACGAACCTGATTTGGCATAATTGTTGCTGGAATAGGGTTGGGATGATCCGTCGTCGGTCTATTCCCACCTATGAAATGTTTACTGCAGATATATGTCCATCTTGTGATTTCGTCAGTAGTAAAAGTTCCCCTTCCACAGGCACATACCTAACGCCTGCACTTCTTGAGATTTTTTTCAGTTTTGGAAATGGAATCCAAAATACACACGTCATATGATCACGATCTGAATATCTACCATCGCTGGTACAAAGTCAAAAGCAACAATGTCTTGTAGCACTGCAATTTTTTCGCTTTTCAGGGATAGATGCAATGTCCTCAGTATGTTCTGCCATTTATATTGTAGTTTATTTGTCCTACATTCTGCAGCTGAGTCTGCGAGCTATAAACAGGGGTGCTATTTTTAGCAATTAACAGTGTTAGTCAATCTCTGCTATATACTGTGATAGGCTATCATAAGAGGTTAACTGGAATTCTACATGTAAATGAGTACTGGAATTAGATAATTGGATTGCACTGGTCAACAGTGAAATCATTACTGACTTGAAAAGGCCCTAATCTGTAGTATTTTGGTGTGCCGAACACGAATATAACCGTGAAAAATTTGTATTGGCTCTCGTTTTGAAGATATTCATATACCTCATTTTCTATGTTTCACTGTGTAAATTTCTCCAGTAGGACTGCAGCAACATCCGGAATAATGATGTAACATTGCATAATACCATCATGCTCACATCATCCACAGTTGATTGCATCATTTTCTGATGCAATGCAATACTAATGCCATGCGGCTGCTGAAGTAAGTTGACGTCAGCAGTGTACTATACATGTGTAGGCCTATTATACTAATGCCAGGCGGCTGCTGAAGCTGACGTAAGCAGTGTACTATATAAAGCCCAATCAGATAGGTTCAGCATTTAAAATATTTTAGACGTTGTGCGAGACAGTTCAAGCTACTGTTACATAAAACTTATTATTTTATCCATTTACGTACAATAAAGAACAGTAATGCCTCGAAAGTGTGTTAATACCGCGGACAATTTTTGCTATATTTGTGGGGAAGTGACATTTGCCAACCAGAAGAAAAGTATCAATTCTCAAGTGAAGAAGGCATATCATCTTTACTTCGGATGCAAGGTTGGTGACCAAGACAAGCCTTGGGCTCCGCATATATGCTGTGCTACATGTACAACACAGCTTTCACAGTGGTTGAATTGCAAAAGGTCATCAATGCCGTTTGCAGTCCCAATGGTGTGGAGAGAGCCAAGCAACCACCTAAATGACTGTTACTTCTGCTTGGTTCCTCCTCTTTCCGGCGGAATAACGAAGCGAAAGAAGTCGAGAATAGTCTACCCAAACATTCCGTCTGCATTGAGACCAGTTCCACATGGTGAGGGACTTCCTATTCCAGAACCTCCAGCAGAATATTCTCTTGATTCATCTGACGAAGACAAAGGTGAGTCGACCTGTTCTTCTCCTGGTCCATCAGCATGCAGTGATCCAGATTTTCACTGTGGTGCATCATCAACCCCACACAGAATAACACAGGAAGAACTAAATGACCTGATTCGTGATTTGGACTTATCAAAGAACAAGGCAGAATTGCTAGGATCAAGACTCCAACAATGGAATCTTCTAGAAGAAGATGTCACAATTACTGCATATCGAAAGCGCCACCAGCAATTGGAGCCTTTCTTCAGAAAGGAAAGTAATCTGATATTCTGTTCCGATATTGAGGGCCTCATGAATGCTTTAAAAATCACTCATGACCCACAAGAATGGAGACTATTTGTGGACTCTTCGAAACTGAGTCTCAAGGCTGTGCTTTTGCACAATGGAAACATTCTTCCATCTATTCCAGTAGCGTATGCTGTCCACATGAAAGAGACATACGATAACTTAAGGCAGCTACTTAATTCCATTGAGTATAACAAGTACAGCTGGCACCTCTGTGGTGATTTGAAGGTAGTTGCCCCTTTAATGGGACTGCAGCAAGGATATACAAAATACATGTGTTTCTTATGCGAGTGGGATAGCCGAGCAAGGGAAATGCACTACATGAGGAAAGAATGGACTCACAGGCAGAATGTAGCCATTGGAGAGAAGAATATCCAACACCCAGCTCTGGTTGAGGCTCAGAAAATCTTGCTACCACCCCTTCACATCAAACTAGGTTTGATGAAGAACTTCGTGAAAGCCATTGACCGGACTTTGCCAGCATTCCGATACCTGCATGAAAAATTCCCTCGACTCAGCGAAGCAAAGATTAAAGAGGGAGTTTTTGTGGGTCCTCAGATTCGAGAGCTTTTCAAAGATGACCGGTTCAACAACTTGCTGGAAGGTGACGCGAAACAAGCATGGGATGCTTTTCGCCTAGTTTCTACAAACTTCCTCGGAAATGTTAGGGCAGAAAACTATAAGGAACTAGTAGAAGACATGTTGATGAAGTATAAGAAACTTGGCTGCAATATGTCTCTAAAGATTCACTTCCTTCATTCCCATTTGGATTTCTTTCCTAGCAACTGTGGTATTGTTAGTGATGAACACAGCGAACGTTTTCATCAAGATATCGCAACAATGGAACAAAGATACCAGGGAAAATGGTCCACTACAATGCTGGCTGACTACTGCTGGACACTCCTCAGAGATGCTCCCGAACAGCTGTACAAGAGACAGGCGAAGAAATCTAAGATGTAGTCAATGACTTGATTTTTTATAGGTAGGCTATTACAGTTGACCTTTTACTATTGGAATGCATTTCGTTATGTAAACATTAATTTCTTGCAGATTACAAAAAAACTAGAGCCAATTTTGCAATTTGACTGTCATATTCGTGTTCAGCACATAAAAATTGATAAGAATTGACTAATTTTATTTCAGTAACATGACTTTTGTAAAAATTTGTTGTCCAGTGTTGTAAGCTGCATGCTTTTTGTGTGATTAACATCTGTAGGGACTAGTCAATGTAATTATTGATGCATAAATAATTCTAGCATTAATGGCTGTCACTGTAAGGTTATGTGAGACCTAGGACTTTCACCCACTAAAATCTTGCTTCTAGGGGTGGGCAATAATAAGTGCCTCAGAACAAGGATTTTAAATATATTAATACAAAACAAAGAATATCAGCCTGTTATTTTACCTCCACTTTGATATCATAGAAAAGATTTTTTTTTAAAATAGCATGTATGAAGGTAAGTAGGTAGTTATTAATGTAAGCATGCATGTGATTCAAATGTATAATACTGGCTATATACTGCTGACTGAAAGTTAAAATTTTAAATTTTAAAATTATTAAAGGTTAAAATGAAATGAGGAAAAAAATATTTCATTAGAAAAGGAGCCAACATTTCATTTTCAAGACTGCTTTAGTCTAAACTTATTTTGTCACTGGTAACTAATGTTTACAATAGCTAGTGGAGACTGTAGAAGGGATCTACAAAAACATTGATTACACTCTGGTTTCAATGCAAGGGAGAATTTCCCACCCTCCACTTTTAATTCCTCCATTTTAAGTTCTAGAATATATCCTGCAATGGATGCATTGCATAGCAGCAACTGTGGTAAGTTTAAGAATATACCCTGCAAGGGATACATTGCATAACACCAACTGCAGGAAGTTCAAGAATATACCCTGCATGGGATACACTGCATAACACCAACTACAGTAAGTTCAATATACCCTGCAAGGGATACATTGCATAACACCAACTGCAGTAAGTTCAAGAATATACCCTGCAAGGGATACATTGCATAACACCAAATGCAGGAAGTTCAAGAATATACTCTGCAAGGGATACATTGCATAACACCAAATGCAGAAAGTTCAAGAATATACCCTGCAAGGGATACATTGCATAACACCAAATGCAGGAAGTTCAAGAATATACCCTGCAAGGGATACATTGCATAACACCAACTGCAGTAAGTTCAATATACCCTGCAAGGGATACACTGCGTAACACCAACTGCAGTAAGTTCAAGAATATACCCTGCATGGGATACACTGCATAACACCAACTACAGTAAGTTCAATATACCCTGCATGGGATACACTGCATAACACCAACTGCAGGAAGTTTAAGAATATACCCTGCAAGGGATACATTGCATAACACCAACTGCAGTAAGTTTAAGAATATACCCTGCAAGGGATACATTGCATAACACCAACTGCGGTAAGTTCAATATACCCTGCAAGGGATACACTGCGTAACACCAACTGCAGTAAGTTCAAGAATATACCCTGCAAGGGATACATTGCATAACACCAAATGCAGGAAGTTCAAGAATATACCCTGCAAGGGATATATTGCATAACACCAAATGCAGGAAGTTCAAGAATATACCCTGCAAGGGATACATTGCATAACACCAACTGCAGTAAGTTCAAGAATATACCCTGCATGGGATACACTGCATAACACCAACTACAGTAAGTTCAATATACCCTGCAAGGGATACATTGCATAACACCAACTGCAGTAAGTTCAAGAATATACCCTGCATGGGATACACTGCATAACACCAACTACAGTAAGTTCAATATACCCTGCAAGGGATACATTGCATAACACCAACTGCAGTAAGTTCAAGAATATACCCTGCAAGGGATACATTGCAGAACACCAACTGCGGTATTCACATTTGTAGTAGTTGTACTTGTCACTTCAGCTATAATGGTAATGATGGTCGTACTTACTGTACTATTGGTGATATAACTGTAGTAGTAATAGGTATATTAGCAGTAGTAATAGTACTTGCACTTGTTGTTGTTATTATGACAATAGGTATATTAGCAGTAGTAATAGTACTTGCACTTGTTGTTGTTATTATGACAATCATAGCGTTAGTAGTAGGAACACGAAAAAGAAGCATTACTATATATAAGTTATTTGAAACAAGTGAATAATGGATATATTTCATCGAGTGGGTGAAAAACTTAATATTTTCACAAGTGGTTATGCCATGAATGAAAATATTTAAGTTTTTCACCCATGAGAATTATACCCATTATTCACTCATAGCTAACAGATTTTCTTTTTATTTTATGCTTATTGTATTGGCTAGCAAGATGTACTGTATAACACATTTAAATAGAAGATTTCTTACTGGAACCTGCATGATGTCAGTGCTTTAACATCTATGTTCTGCTGTGTTTTGTGATTATTAACAAAGAAAATATAAACAGTTAAATACATCTCCTTCCCAATTTAAAGTAAAATAGCATGTTAAGAAAGAAAAAATGTGTGCCTTGTTGGATGTGAACTCAAAGTCATCCTTAATGGGTAGCGGTCATCTTGACCACTGGGCCCAGTAAGCATCATGGAATAAACTTCAAATTTCATGGTCATCTTGTTATCAACATAATAATAATAATAATAATAATGAGGACTTTGTATAGCGCCTAATCTTTAGAAGCTCTAAGCGCTTTACAACATTAGACAACACCTATAAGATAAAAAAACATATAATAATATTATTACAAAAACAAACACCATGAAATTAGAAACACATTAAAAAATAAAAAACATAATGAGAATATTTCAGGTAGGAAACATTATTAGGTCTTTAAGTTTGTTCTTGCAGTCGAAATAAGTGAGTTTTGGCAGTGAAATTAATTCACTCTAGTGAATTATCACAATTATATTACTTGGAAAATCTAGTAATAAAGTGATAGGAATAGTATCCATCATAGTAGTTATAACTAAGCAGCAGAAGCAGTAATAATAGTAATTGTACTGTAAGTATTAAGCAGTCTAGCAAAAGAACCAGCCAAAGCAGCAATACTTGGAATATTAATCCTAAAGCAAGAAAGCAGCTGCCAACAAACATCCCTCCCAGTCCGATCAGATGGAGTGATCTTCTACCTGCCCGATCCATTATTAACGCAGACACAAAAGTCATACACACATTGACGGCACCTGTTGTGACTGTAGCGATCTGAGCCAGACTTAGAGACAACCCAGCATGCTCAAATATACTTGTAGAATAATATACTACCTGAAACATGGAGAAATAATTTGTACATACCCTAGTTATATACAGCACTATTACAAGATATTTCAAACTGAATTTCCTCCTTGTTTAAGATAATCACAAAAACTGATAAGACAGGACATTTCATGGGATCCCATTTACATGTAAGCTGTCTTATAATATATTGAAAAGCATTAGTAGTTGCCATGATCAATGTAGAAACCACAATATGAAAGGTTAAAATGTAAAATTACATATTTCAATGAATTATCATAAATCAAGAAATAATTTAAGTGAAATTAATTAAGCAGCAATTTCAGAAAAGGGTAAAACGTAAAATTACATATTATAATGAATTGTCATAAATCAAGAAATAATTTCAGTGAAATTAATTAAGCAACAATTTTAGAAATGAAAATTAAATTACCTAGTCTCATGGAATCCATGACTGTGTTATATCATGGATCGAATCATAGTGACACAACTTAAAATAAAGACTTTTGCATTTGATTCACCTGGTATCACGGAATCCATGACAACATCTGTTCTCTCAGAGACTGCATTATTCTTAGGCATCTTACTTCAGATTTACCTGTTATCATGGACTCCATGAAAACATGAGTAATCTCAGGGACTAATTTATTCCAAGACAACTTAAAATGATGACCACTGTACTTCAGATTTACCTGTTATCATGGACTCCATGAAAACATGAGCAATCTCAGGGACTAATTTATTCCAAGACAACTTAAAATGATGACCACTGTACTTCAGATTTACCTGTTATCATGGACTCCATGAAAACATGAGTAATCTCAGGGACTAATTTATTCCAAGACAACTTAAAATGATGACCACTGTACTTCAGATTTACCTGTTATCATGGACTCCATGAAAACATGAGTGATCTCAGGGACTAATTTATTCCAAGACAACTTAAAATGATGACCACTGTACTTCAGATTTACCTGTTATCATGGACTCCATGAAAACATGTGTGATCTCGAGACTTAATTTATTCCAAGACAACTTAAAATGATGACCACTGTATTTCAGATTTACCTGTTATCATGGACTCCATGAAAACATGAGTGATCTCAGGGACTAATTTATTCCAAGACAACTTAAAATGATGACCACTGTACTTCAGATTTACCCGTTATCATGGACTCCATGAAAACATGAGTGATCTCAAGACTAATTTATTCCAAGACAACTTAAAATGATGACCACTGTACTTCAGATTTACCTGTTATCATGGACTCCATGAAAACATGAGTGATCTCAGGACTAATTTATTCCAAGACAACTTAAAATGATGACCACTGTACTTCAGATTTACCCGTTATCATGGACTCCATGAAAACATGAGTGATCTCAGGGACTAATTTATTCCAAGACAACTTAAAATGATGACCACTGTATTTCAGATTTACCTGTTATCATGGACTCCATGAAAACATGAGTGATCTCAGGGACTAATTTATTCCAAGACAACTTAAAATGATGACCACTGTACTTCAGATTTACCTGTTATCATGGACTCCATGAAAACATGAGTGATCTCAGGACTAATTTATTCCAAGACAACTTAAAATGATGACCACTGTACTTCAGATTTACCTGTTATCATGGACTCCATGAAAACATGAGTGATCTCAGGGACTAATTTATTCCAAGACAACTTAAAATGATGACCACTGTACTTCAGATTTACCTGTTATCATGGACTCCATGAAAACATGAGTGATCTCAGGGACTAATTTATTCCAAGACAACTTAAAATGATGACCACTGTATTTCAGATTTACCTGTTATCATGGACTCCATGAAAACATGAGTGATCTCAGGGACTAATTTATTCCAAGACAACTTAAAATGATGACCACTGTACTTCAATGAAAACATGTGTCATCTCAGGGACTAATTTATTCCAAGACAATTAAAATGATGACCACTGTACTTCAGATTCACCTGTTATCATGGACTCCATGAAAACATGTGTGTGATCTCAGGGACTGCATTATTATGAGGCATTTTAAAATGAGAACCTCTTTATTTCAAATGCAGAATAACAATACTCTAATATGTTTTGTATAATTAAGACAAGGAATTGTACATTTTGAGAACTAGATTTACATTTTTGTATAACATATATGCTTCAGTCAAAAACATCTGTGTGATCTGACGATCCTACAAGGTTTCAAATATACCTGAAAAAATCTGAATATTTGCTAATAAAGCCATGAAAATGTTAAACAGGTCATCGATAAATGCATGCCACATTTCATTATCTGCCTCATGTATTATCCTTCTAAATCATGCTAACAAGGTTTCTGTCAAAATTGTACCAGTCCAAAAAGTGACAAAATGTGAACAAAACTGTAAATATGCTTGCAACAGCCTGAAAATCTAAATTGTTCATTTACATATAAATATAAATAAGCCTACCCAAGTATAATTTATCTACCTGAATTGATTTTTGCTTAATAATGCTAAGAGTTTGTTTTTTTGTTTACAAAATAAGTACATCCCAAAAAGTTTTTTAGAAAATGTGTACAATAAATCTTCAAAACTGATGATACAGCCTGAAAATCTGATCAAGCCATCTATGTACGTATAAAAGCATGCTAAATATGATTTTTGTGGTTTTGTGCATTTTTGCTATAAAGTTTCTTTGGCTGGCTGGCTGGACAGACAGGATCAAATCATCAAGAAAACATATAAAAATGTATATATTAAAACACAGCCATCTACTGAAATAGATCTTTTACATACATGTTGCTTATGCTCAGTTCTGAAAAACTAATTAGTGCTAAGCTTGAATGTTTGCAGTAATTAATATTCAGCTGTTTGTCAGAGTAATAACTCAACACAGTAAATGCTACTAGTTTCAAATACCTCATTTTAAAAAAACATTTTTTTGTCTTATCTCATTTATTTTACAAGTCTTTATAAGGCAATGTTATAATCTGCAATGAACAATGCTAAACAAATTGGAGTAAACATTTTTCCATCTATATCTAACATAAAAAATCCCAAAGACTCAATAAACTTTATTTTATTTACAATAATGTCTGTGTTGTTGCATATTTACTTGCATATTTGGGCATAGTAGGGACTGTGTAAAAAGCCAGGCCTATAATGAAAACAAACAAACAAACAAACAAAAACAAACAAACAAACAAACAAACAAATAAATAAATGTACTGTTTGTTTCACACTTACAGCATTAATCCCTGAAAACTGATTGGATAACTGCATTACAAGACTGATAATCAGGGGGGCCTTTAATGATGGGTTTCTCAGTAAATCTCCAAAGGAAAACTGGAAAAGTAATATCACACATATTAATGATAGAAACAAGTACATGCAGATTCTGTGCTAAGCAAAAGCAATAAGAACAAAAGCAAACTTTTCTATCATGACACATTCATGATATTGTTTTATGCACAATTTACTTATGCTGATTAAATAATAGTAACAATAATAATAATATAAATAATTTTGATAAAAATAAAAGTTATTTTACAATGTTAGATCTCACTGAGGTCAACAAGATAAACAAACTATTTCCAGCACAAATTAATATAATGATAAATCACGCTTACATGATCCAGTAATACTATATATGATGTTTATTAACAAAATAAATGGAGTACATATTTACAGTGAAACTCTTATAATGGTCACTTTTGTTTCAATTTACATTTGTTTCTGATTGAAAGATTTGGAGTTCATTCCAAAAGAATAGCACACAGAAAAGACTGATGGTTTTTATAAAATAATTTCTTTCTGAAAGTGGTGTTCTGAAATGAACATTTGACTGATCACAACTTGGGTCTTTGGAACTGTTAATCTTCCTTGAAATGAAATATACCATGCAAATATTGTGGACAAAGTTCATTATTTACTTTCTACATTAATATGGACTTGGGTTAGGCTAATCCATATTTCAACCGCATAAAATCAAAGAATTAGAATTTTGAATACTCTAACTTGTTTATCATAAGGTAAATTGAGTATAGTTATTGCCCCCATTGTTTTAAAACTCATGTGGATCCTACCAGTATTGTTTTCAGTTATCTTTTCCCAAAACGTCCAGCAGCCATCTTAAAGAGGAAGCATGACTGCATTGTGAAATACTATTTGATTGGTAGATAAATTTTCATTCATTACAAAAGAGAAATTCCTGGTCTTAGACCAGATTAAGCCTGCTTCTTTTGCTTACACTAGTCTGGATGTGCAATCATGTCAACATCTTACAAAAGGATATGAGAGATGTTCACTTATCCTTTTTATCTGTTATTATGTAAACTGGCAAAATAGATGTTTAGGAATTTGGTAGCTTGATGAAAAGTTTTCTGACATCCTATAGTCCCCTCATTAACTTTATGTCTATCTTTAAGGCTGTTTTTAAGAGTTTTGTGGGTTTTAATGGTACTTTTAAAATATCACTGGCTATATCATGGTAAGTTGTTGTTGGGTTAACGCCATTTTTCAGCACATGATAGGCTATACATGGCGGCCAGTATTAATGGTGGAGGAAGAACCCGGGAAAACCCCGGAAAGAACCACCGACCCACGAGAAGCTACTGGCAAGATTTCTCACATACCCGCATTGGCTGAATCCGAGACTCGAACCGCGCCGCAGACAGAGGTGAGATGGCAGTGATCCATAACGGAGAGCACTTTAGACCACTCGGCCACTCGGGGCCCCTATCATGGTAAGGAAAAGGGAGCTAAGTGCCCTTCCTAAAGGACACATTGAGGCAGCTGACCTAGGACAATGTGAGTGGGTACTGAACTCACAACCCTTGGATTACACGTCTGATATGCTACCAAATGAGTTAGCTCTCCTGTTTCAAAAGCAGAAACAACAAAGTCCTTATGATCAGATGAAACTTATTTGTAAAATATACTGCTATCTTTATGTTAGTTGCTGACAAGTCAAATAACGAATGTAGTGGATTCTTCCAACCCCAAATATACCATTCTTTTATTTCTGAAATAACTCGTGTGTATAAGGACAACTCACTGTGATAATGACTATTTAATAGGTTAATTGAGTTATCTCCCTTCCACTTTGCAACATGCAAGCAGAGAACACAAATGTGTACCAAAATGAAGTGTATTTTAACACTTTACATACAGAAATGCATAACTTCTGTGACAAACACGGTGACAAATCAAAACAGAGTTGATTTACCTTTTTGGATTTACTCTGTGCTAGTTTTTCTGAAGCCATTTCATCGATTTCATCACTGACATCAACTGACTTTCTCAACCACTGCAAAGCTAAATGAATAATGATGTTATATGGAATCATGCATTTCAGGCAATTAATCAATGTTAAATAGTGGTACAATGTTGGACTTGGTTTTCAGTCAGAAACCTTTCAGTATGTATGTATTAGGGTTTTAAAAAATATCAGCAAAATGATAGCTACATGATGCCAATTAAAAGCAAAGTTTAAATCATGTAATATTAAATTCTATTATGTGTAATATTAAATTCTATTATGTAATATTAAATTCTATTATGTAATATTAAATTCAAAACTTTTACTGATAGTCTGACTTCCTCATATATAAAAACAAACATTAATATAATTTTATTATGAAGTATGAGATGTAATGGCTAATATTATTTATTTAATATTATTTATTAAGGTATAGGAAATGTAAAGACTAAAATTTTATTCCAAGGCATGTCAATTTAGAGGCTGATATTGTATTCCAAAGTATATGAGATGTAATTGCTAATAATGTATTCCAAAGTGTATGAGATGTAATTGCTAATAATGTATTCCAAGGTATATGAGATGTAATTGCTAATATTGTATTCCAAAGTATATGAGATGTAATTGCTAATAATGTATTCCAAGAGATGTAATGGTCAATATTATATTCCATGGTACAGGAGATGTAAAGGCTAATATTACAATAAGATAACAAGATCAGATTAGTAAGAAAGAGCAATTTTGATCATGACAACAAGTAAATAAGAGATAAATTTCACTATGGTAAGAACTGTGAGAAAAATGGGAACACATATGAAATCTTAAGTTTTGAAGTTTGGCCACTCTGAACATAAAAATAGGTTCCTTGTCTTAATCAAAATTTTCACACATAATTATAAATACCTTAACAATGATTTAAAAAAATAAATTCATGTTATAAGGAAAGCATCATCTAAACCATAAATGAAATGAATTTGCAGTGTGGAAAAATTCACATGCAAGTATTCTGTCAATACCATCAAATAAATCTTGAAAGTATTTATATTTTAAAAAATAAATCTCTTGCTTCAATCACAATAAATTTAAATATCATTAAAGTACATACTTCTTAAACCAAATGGGAATAAACTATTCAAAATTTATGCCATGGAACAAAATAAAAATCAGACACATTACTGTAGGTGCATTTTTACTCTTAAAGTATAGAAGCAATTACTGGAGACTAAAGGATGAGCAAAATGAAAAGCAACAAAGCATGTATTCTCTTTAAGCATGTTATGCCAAAAACCGTCAGATCAAAATAAGTCTTTAACTTCTTTTAAGACATTAATATGGTCTCCTCTTCAAGTGTTCATTCAAGAGCAGTGTAAATGCACACTACTTCTTCAAGTGTTCATTCAAGAGCAGTGTAAATGCACACTACTTCTTCAAGTGTTCATTCAAGAGCAGTGTAAATGCACACTACTTCTTCAAGTGTTCATTCAAGAGCAGTGTAAATGCACACTACTTCTTCAAGTGTTCATTCAAGAGCAGTGTAAATGCACACTACTTCTTCAAGTGTTCATTCAAGAGCAGTGTAAATGCACACTACTTCTTCAAGTGTTCATTCAAGAGCAGTGTAAATGCACACTACTTCTTCAAGTGTTCATTCAAGAGCAGTGTAAATGCACACTACTTCTTCAAGTGTTCATTCAAGAGCAGTGTAAATGCACACTACTTCTTCAAGTGTTCATTCAAGAGCAGTGTAAATGCACACTACTTCTTCAAGTGTTCATTCAAGAGCAGTGTAAATGCACACTACTTCTTCAAGTGTTCATTCAAGAGCAGTGTAAATGCACACTACTTCTTCAAGTGTTCATTCAAGAGCAGTGTAAATGCACACTACTTCTTCAAGTGTTCATTCAAGAGCAGTGTAAATGCACACTACTTCTTCAAGTGTTCATTCAAGAGCAGTGTAAATGCACACTACTTCTTCAAGTGTTCATTCAAGAGCAGTGTAAATGCACACTACTTCTTCAAGTGTTCATTCAAGAGCAGTGTAAATGCACACTACTTCTTCAAGTGTTCATTCAAGAGCAGTGTAAATGCACACTACTTCTTCAAGTGTTCATTCAAGAGCAGTGTAAATGCACACTACTTCTTCAAGTGTTCATTCAAGAGCAGTGTAAATGCACACTACTTCTTCAAGTGTTCATTCAAGAGCAGTGTAAATGCACACTACTTCTTCAAGTGTTCATTCAAGAGCAGTGTAAATGCACACTACTTCTTCAAGTGTTCATTCAAGAGCAGTGTAAATGCACACTACTTCTTCAAGTGTTCATTCAAGAGCAGTGTAAATGCACACTACTTCTTCAAGTGTTCATTCAAGAGCAGTGTAAATGCACACTACTTCTTCAAGTGTTCATTCAAGAGCAGTGTAAATGCACACTACTTCTTCAAGTGTTCATTCAAGAGCAGTGTAAATGCACACTACTTCTTCAAGTGTTCATTCAAGAGCAGTGTAAATGCACACTACTTCTTCAAGTGTTCATTCAAGAGCAGTGTAAATGCACACTACTTCTTCAAGTGTTCATTCAAGAGCAGTGTAAATGCACACTACTTCACAACATTTACACTACTCAAAGAAAATTTTTATCAAACACAGGCCATGGGCAAGTGACTTTAAAAAAGTCACAAACCCCAACTCAAATTCCATTAGCCCTAACAACAATTCTATCTGTCTCAAAGAGCCATATTTTTTACTCTAAAACTGACATAATGTTGACATTATTGTACTTTAAATATGAATGAAATAAACAAAACTCACATTTACTTGACTTGTGTTTATTCACCACTCAAAATATTTATAAAAAAGTAATGCTTTCCTCAAGATTCTGATGTCAACCATTGCCCAATTGCTCCAATGCTCAAAGAATTTTTCAGACAAAGGCCCATGACAATTCTTTAAAAAAATGATTACTTGCCTTGACTTCAATTCCACATCTACAAGAAGGGTATACTTGTTACTTTTATTTAACACACCCACCCATTAAAGAATAATTAAATAATTCGACACTTATGCTTCTGATATGATCAGTGAACATTTGTTCACATTCTGCTGAAGAGTGAACCAACCATAACCAACCAGGCTTCCATGTCACAATTTGAGCAGAGAATTCTGAATAAATGTGGTATAAATCTCTGCTCTTGTGATTTCTGACTGTATGCCTTCAGCTTTGCCTTTCTGTCAATGTACAGTTTGCATTTCATCATGACCTTGACAGATCCTTACAATGATTACTGTTTCTTGATCAAAGTTAAAAACATCACAGAAGCATTGATCTTTCTTTAAGATCATTAAAATATGTAACTTCAAGTTTGTAATTACTTCATTCAATAGCACTGTGAACATGTCTAGAATTACAGAAAACACTTAATTACTTCATTCAATAGCACTGTGAACATGTCCAGAATTACAGAAATCACTTAATTACTTCATTCAACAGCACTGTGAACATGTCTAGAATTACAGAAAACACTTAATTACTTCATTCAATAGCACTGTGAACATGTCTAGAATTACAGAAAACACTTAATTACTTCATACAATAGCACTGTGAACATGTCTAGAATTACAGAAAACATTTACTGCATGTCAATAAAATCAGTGACTACCAAGTCTATGAACTAAAAAGACTTTAATATAATGTAATTATCACAGTTTCTTAAGGTTGATAAGCACCATACAAGCAGCTAATCCCAATCTTAGCTTAACTGTCAAACAATCGCATAAATACTGCTTGATATATTTATCTAGCAATGCATTACCAAGCCTGTGTAAACAAGGGACAACTTATTCATACCATACAAATGAACACTAAATATCAACAACCAGCGAAATATGGAAAACAGAAATAGGTACTGCTCACCTTTTAAAGGTCATGTGCTTCACACTGAACACACAGTTGACAGCTTTTGATACATTTAAGCAGGCAATCTTCATTATGTAGGGGGATTTACATATGTAGTACTGCAGGGAGCTGAATATTAAATTATTATTAGCGACCTTCAAAACCTTCAAAATGAAAATGCAATATTTCATCAGCAGGCTGAAGGTCTCTTTCTGACAGGGCAGATTATATAAGTTTTTTGGGGGGACCAGGAGGATGGGCAACTCAAATGTAATACGAGAGGGACCCAAACTAGAATTAGAGGGGCCCTGGGCATTGGGTTATCTGATTTTTATAGCTGTGAGTCAGACATTTTACAAAGGTTAAAGGAATGCAAACAACCAGTCTACTAGAGGTTACTAATACCATCAGAACCATTCTAAACTCTACCTATCTCAGCATTGTCCACTTCATCTTTTGTTAAAAACAGATATCTGGGACTCTCAGGGCAACAGCTTAACATACACAGCTGAAATATCACTGGAATCACTGAGAAACCTGAAAATAAGTAAACATTGATATAACTATTTAAGGCAAACTTGCATTTGAATTGATTATGCTATGATGATTCCGGTGTACATCTACATCATTTTCTTTTTAGTCTTGTCTTATTCATCCTTTTCAACCACTGACAATTACCAATAGCCAAGTTAAATTTCATATGAATCCTCCCTATGTGTGTGTGTGTGTGTGTGTGTGTACATGTATGTATGCATGTGTGTGTGCATGTTAGAGATGAACAGGTAAGCAAATGTTGCCAGTTACTGGGCACCTGGCAGAGACAAATATCAATAGCCATGCTGAAAGTTAAATTAGATGATCAGACTAATGACTATTTAATATAAATCCTCCTTCTAACTCTGTGTGTGTGTTTGTGTGTGTGCATGCATTCATACATGTGTGTGTGTGTTACAGTTGAACAGGTAAGCAAATGCTGCCAGTTACTGGGCACCTGGCAGAGAGCTGCCCAGCCTGGATTCTCCTCTGCCATTTTGTCCAGCTGGAACCCTTCACCCCCATATCCGTTTTTAGGGTTTTTCTGTCAAGACCAAATTTTTAACTTAAAATATATGCAGTTCCAGGTAGTACAAATCCCCGCGGGGTCTAGGTACAAATCCACACACACACACACACACACACACACACACATATATATATATATATATATATATATATATATATATATATCTTTGGACATTCAATATATGGTCCCTTTAATATCCCATTCAATTATTAGATCATTTTGCTTTTATAAATGCAATGCAAAACACAACTGGGGTGTGAATGCTGATTTCACTGATTTATCAAAATCTTATAAGTAAACAATTTGTCCCCAGGGCTGTAGTGCAGACAAGTCTGAAATAAAAAATTCAGAATAACAATGTCATCAATACATGTACAAACTAGACCAGTTAGCTCCCATTGTCTATGTTGGGAACTATACACTCTGGAGGTTGTTTGTTTGTTATTTTTTTATACAAAGTACTTTCAACACCTTATTAACTACACCATCAGAGCTACAAGCCTTTCCTCTGACAGGACAAAAACAGGCAGGCAACCTGGGCTGGCCTGGGTGGGCAATGAACCTATAACCTTTAGATTAGGAGTTAAATCTTTACAAACTCATCTACCACACTCTATAGATTCAAATTCTCTCTCAAAATGTGGTTGCATCAAATAAAATACATAAAACATATATACCTGCCTATAAGTTGAGTCCAGCTGAAACTCCAACAAACAACAATGACCATCATCATCTGACAGCGCAAGAATGAAGACACCTGCAAGTCTAGAATGAAGACACTTGCATGTCTAGAATGAAGACACTTACAAGCCTAGAATGAAGACACTTGCTAGTGTAGAATGAAGACACTTGCTAGTTTAGAATGAAGACACTTGATAGTGTAGAATGAAGGCACTTGCAAGTCTAGAACGAAGACACTTGCTAGTCTAGAATGGACACTTGCTAGTCTAGAATGAAGACACTTGCAAGCCTAGAATGAAGACACTTACAAGCCCAGAATGAAGAAACTTGCTAGCCTAGAATGAAGACTTTGCTAGTCTAGAATGAAGACACTTACAAGTCTAGAATGAAGACACTTACAAGCCTAGAATGAAGACACCAACAGTCTAGGGCAGCAATTCAAGACCTGAAAAACGAATTGGAATTAATTGATCCCTGGCGAAATTCCAACCAAGACTTAAAGATGTATACCTGGAGGCAAAAATCTCCCTTGAAACAAAGTAGACTAGATTACTTTCTTGTATCAGATGACATTCATATGAATACAGCAGATGCATGTATCTTACCAGGGTACAAGACTGATCATTCAGCTATTGTTTTGAGTGTGGCGTTTTCAACTTCAGATTTTCAGACTCAAGGAGTCATCACCTGTCTACCAAAGGAGGAAAAAGACAGAAGATATTTTAAAAACTGGAGACCTATATCACTTTTAAATACTGATTATAAGATTGCTTCGGGAGCAATTGCAGCTAGGATTAAAAAGGTTCTTCCATCAATAATCAGCGATACTCAGAAAGGATATATGAAGGGTAGATTCATTGGAGAAAACACCAGACTATTATATGATATCATGGACCAACTTGAGAATGAAAACAGATATGGTTTATTATTGTTAATAGATTTCGAAAAAGCCTTTGACTCAATTAACTGGATCTTTGTAGAAGAAGCTCTACAATCTTTTAATTTTGGTGATTCCGTTTGTAAGTGGTTTAAACTGTTTTGTAATGACTCTAATAGTTGTGTTATAAATAATGGACATATGTCATCTTTTTTCAGACTTGAAAGAGGATGTCGTCAAGGAGATCCCCTTGCACCTTATTTGTTTATCATTGGAGTTGAGATTTTAGCTATAACTTTAAAGCAAAACGTGGATGTACAGGGAGTAATCTTTGACGCCAGTGAATATAAATTGGGTCAGTATGCCGATGACGCTTTTATTCTTCTTGATGGATCTAGTTTTTCTCTTGAAGCAACTATGAATATCTTGCAAGGTTTTTCTCTATTATCGGGACTTAAATGTAACATAACAAAAACAAAAGCTATTTGGATTGGAAACAGGAAATTTTCTAATGAAAGAATATGTCCCGAAATGGGCCTAATTTGGTCCTCTTCTAACTTTACACTCCTTGGCATAGAATTTTCTCCAGATTTACAACAGATGGTGGAAATCAATTATATGAAGAAACTAACAAAGGCAAAACGAATACTGGCAAGCTGGAGTCAAAGACATCTATCAATAGTTGGTAAAGTAATTGTTGTAAAGACTCTTGTTCTGCCCATATTCATACATCTTTTTTCAGCACTTCCTAACCCATCAGCAAAAGTTGAAGCAGAACTAAATCGCATGTTATTTAAATTTGTATGGGGTGGAAAAGTAGAGAGAATAAAATGTGATATACTAGTTTCCCCAGAAAACGAGGGAGGACTAAATATGATACACATATTTTCATTCATTAGGTATATTAAGATAAGATGGGTTAAAAGATTGCTGGAAAAGGAAAATGGAACGTGGCAGAACTTAGTCAATACAACTATACTCAGAAATAAAAAGGATATTTGGAATTTAGGGAGAAGGAAATTAGAAGAATTTTGTAAGTTCATTAAAAACAGTTTTTGGAGAGATGTAATTTTGGCAGTATCTAAATGGAAAGAAGAACCGCAAAATCCTAACGAGTATCTATCCATGAGTATTTTAAATTTTGTCCCCCCTAAAATGATCTATCATTACAAATCCTGGACAGAAGCTGGTTTTGAAATTCTGAACGATCTAGTAGATGTTCACGGTAATTTAATACCTTTTGAGATAATAAAACAAAAAACTGGAAGCGATGATTTCTTGAAATACTTCTCCTTAATATCCAGAATTCCTAAAGCATGGAAAGATGCCATAAAAAACCACCTAGTACATAATAATTTTGATAAGCAGGAGGATAAAATAACGAACTTGCGAAAACAAGATTCACTCAAGTTTATTTACAAAGATCTTTTACAGGAAGCTAAAAGGCAACACACTGCGAAGCAAGAAACTTGGATGCAAGTATTAAATAAAAATATAAGTAGTGAGGAGTGGTCTGATATATATAGCCGGGCAAAATGCTGTACCAAGGATACCAAGTTGATCTCTTTTAACTTTAAATTAATCCATAGAATAATCGCTACTAATGATTTTCTTAAAAGAATTAACATATTTGATGACAACAAATGTACTTTCTGTAAGAGTGAAACTGAAAGTATTGAGCATCTCTTTTATGACTGCAGTATTACTTCACAGTTTTGGTACCATTTTATTGAAGTTTTTGCACCTTTTTGCCCAAATATTGTACATCTGTCCAAAAAAGAAACATTTTTAGGAAGTGAACAACTGGACAGTTTGGGTAATTTTCTGCTTATTTTGGCAAAATATTATATTTATACTTGCAGATTCAATAGGGGCCCCGAGTGGCCGAGTGGTCTAAAGCGATCTTCGTTACGGATCACTGCCATCTCACCTCTGTCTGCGGCGGTTCGAGTCTAAGATTCAGCCAATGTGGGCATGTGAGAAAGCCTGCCAGTAGCTTCTCGTGGGTCGGTGGTTCTTTCCGGGGTTTTCCGGGTTCTTCCTCCACCATTAATACTGGCCGCCATGTATAGCCTATCGTGCTGAAAAATGGCGTTAAACCCCACAACAACAACAACAACAAAAAGCAGATTCAATATGAAAAATCCTTCTATTTTTGCTTTTAAGCAAATAGTTGCAATGCATACGAACATTGAAAATTACACTGCCAAGGTAAATAAAAAAGAGGACCAATTTCTTCAAAAATGGACCTCAACAATGAACATTTAACTTGTCTCTGACTTGAGGGTAAACAGGAACAAAATACTGTAATATCACAAAAGCCATGTCACCTAGATTTTGTGCCATATGCATGTGTATATGCGTGTGTGTGTGTGTGTGTTTTTCTTTTTTACTTTCTCTGTAGATTATATTTATTATCCCTAGATTATCTGATAACCAGAAATGTTTGATTGTAAGGTGATCCTGGGATGGTTCCCCGACCCAGTGGTCAACCTATTACGGGGTTAATAAAAAAAAAAAAAAAAAAAAAAAAAAAGTCTAGAATGAAGACACTTGCATGTCTAGAATGAAGACACTTACAAGCCTAGAATGAAGACACTTGCTAGTGTAGAATGAAGACACTTGCTAGTTTAGAATGAAGACACTTGATAGTGTAGAATGAAGGCACTTGCAAGTCTAGAACGAAGACACTTGCTAGTCTAGAATGGACACTTGCTAGTCTAGAATGAAGACACTTGCAAGCCTAGAATGAAGACACTTACAAGCCCAGAATGAAGAAACTTGCTAGCCTAGAATGAAGACTTTGCTAGTCTAGAATGAAGACACTTACAAGTCTAGAATGAAGACACTTACAAGCCTAGAATGAAGACACTTGTTAGTGTAGAATGAAGACACTTACTAGTGTAGAATGAAGACATTGCAAGTCTAGATTGAAGACATTACTAGTCTAGAATGAAGACACTTAGAAGCCTAGAATGAAGACATTGCTAGTCTAGAATGAAGACACTTACAAGCCAAAAAATGAAGACAATTGCTAGTGTAGAATGAAGACACTTGCTAGTCTAGAATGAAAACACTTGCTAGTGTAGAATGAAGACACATGCAAGTCTAGAACGAAGACATTGCTAGTCCAGAATGAAGACACCTGCTTGTCTAGAATGAAGACTTTGCTAGTCTAGAATGAAGATGATTACAATTCTAGAATGAAGACACTTACAAGCCTAGAATGAAGACACTTGCTAGTGTAGAATGAAGACCCTTGCAAGTCTAGAATGAAGACACTACTAGTCTAGAATGAAGACACTTACAAGCCTAGAATGAAGACACTTGCTAGTGTAGAATGAAGACACTGCTAGTCTAGAATGAAGACACTTGCTAGTCTAGGATGAAGACACTTGCTAGTGTAGAATGAAGACACTTACAAGTCTAGAATGAAGACACTTACAAGCCTAGAATGAAGACACTTGCTAGTGTGGAATGAAGACACATGCTAGTGTAGAATGAAGGCACTTGCTAGTCTAGAATGAAGACACTTGCTAGTGTAGAATGAAGACACAAGTCTATAATGAAGACACAAGTCTAGAATGAAGACACT
This sequence comes from Sinohyriopsis cumingii, assembly GCA_028554795.2. Lineage (NCBI taxonomy): Eukaryota > Metazoa > Mollusca > Bivalvia > Unionida > Unionidae > Sinohyriopsis > Sinohyriopsis cumingii. Next base: position 2,211,253 of record JAPYKE020000126.1, on the reverse strand, counting down.
TGCTAGTCTAGAATGAAGACACTTGCTAGTGTAGAATGAAGACACTTGCAAGTCTAGAATGAAGACACTTACTAGTCTAGAAGGAAGACATTTGCTAGTCTAGAATGAAGACACTTACAAGTCTAGAATGAAGACACTTTCTAGTCTAGAATGAAGACACTTACTAGTCTAGAAGGAAGACACTTGCTAGTCTAGAATGAAGACACGAACAAGTCTAGAATGAAGACACAAGTCTACAATGAAGACATTTGCTAGTCTAGAATGAAGACACTTACAAGTCTAGAATGAAGACATTACTAGTCCAGAATGAAGACACTTGCTAGTCTAGAATGAAGACACTTGCTAGTGTAGAATGAAGACACTTGCAAGTCTAGAATGAAGACATTGCTAGTCCAGAATGAAGACACTTGCTAGTCTAGAATGAAGACACTTACTAGTCTAGAATGAAGACACTTGCTAGTCTAGAATGAAGACACCTACTAGTCTAGAATGAAGACACTTGCTAGTTTAGAAAGAAGACACTTGCAAGTCTAGAATCCAGACACGTGCTACAGTTAAGACACTTGATAGTCAAGAACAAAGACATCTAGTCTAGAATCAGGACACATGCTACAAAAAAGACACTTACTTGCCTATAATCAAGACAATTGCTACTATCAAGACACTTACTAGCCTAGAACCAAGACACTTACTAGACTAGAATCCAGACAAATGCAACAATCAAGACACATGCTAGTCTAGAATCAAGACGCTTGCAGGAATCATAGACACTTGTTAGTCTCAAATTCAGACACTTGCTACTCTAGAATCAAGACACTTGCAGGAATCATAGACACTTGTTAGTCTCAAATTAAGACACTTGCTAGTCTAGACTCAAGAAACCTGCTAGTCTAGAATCAAGACACATACTATAATCAAGAAACCTGCAAGTCTAGAATCAAGACACATACTATAATCAAGACACATGCTAGTCTAGAATCAAAACATGTGCTAGTCTAGAATCAAGACACATACTATAATCAAGACACATGCTAGTCTATAATCAAGACACATGCTAGTCTAGAATCAAGACACATACTATAATCAAGAAACCTGCAAGTCTAGAATCAAGACACATACTATAATCAAGACACATGCTAGTCTATAATCAAGACACGTGCTAGTCTAGAATCAAGACACATACTATAATCAAGACACATGCTAGTCTATAATCAAGACACGTGCTAGTCTAGAATCAAGACACATGCTAGTCTAGAATCAAGACACATGCTAGTCTAGAATTAAGACACACACTATAATCAAGACACATGCTAGTCTAGAATCAAGACACATGCTATTCTAGAATCAAGACACGTGCTAGTCTAGAATCAAGACACATGCTAGTCTAGAATCAAGACACATACTATAATCAAGAAACCTGCAAGTCTAGAATCAAGACACATACTATAATCAAGACATGCTAGTCTAGAATCAAGACACATGCTAGACTAGAATCAAGACACGTGCTAGTCTAGAATCAAGACACATACTATAATCAAGACACATGCTAGTCTAGAATCAAGACACATGCTAGTCTAGAATCAAGACATGTGCTAGTCTAGAATCAAGACACATACTATAATCAAGACACATGCTAGTCTAGAATCAAGACACATACTATAATCAAGAAACCTGCAAGTCTAGAATCAAGACACATAATATAATCAAGACACATGCTAGTCTAGAATCAAGACACGTGCTAGTCTAGAATCAAGACACATACGATAATCAAGACACATGCTAGTCTAGAATCAAGACACATGCTAGTCTAGAATCAAGACACGTTCTAGTCTAGAATCAAGACACATACTATAATCAAGACACATGCTAGTCTAGAATCAAGACACATACTATAATCAACAAACCTGCAAGTCTAGAATCAAGACACATACTATAATCAAGACACATGCTAGTCTAGAATCAAGACATGTGCTAGTCTAGAATCAAGACACATACTATAATCAAGACACATGCTAGTCTAGAATCAAGACACATGCTAGTCTAGAATCAAGACGTGCTAGTCTAGAATCAAGACACATACTATAATCAAGACACATGCTAGTCTATAATCAAGACACATGCTAGTCTAGAATCAAGACACATGCTAGTCTAGAATCAAGACACATACTATAATCAAGACACATGCTAGTCTAGAATCAAGACACGTGCTAGTCTAGAATCAAGACACATACTATAATCAAGACACATGCTAGTCTAGAATCAAGACACATGCTAGTCTAGAATCAAGACACGTGCTAGTCTAGAATCAAGACACATACTATAATCAAGACACATGCTAGTCTAGAATCAAGACACGTGCTAGTCTAGAATCAAGACACATGCTAGTCTAGAATCAAGACACATACTATAATCAAGACACATGCTAGTCTAGAATCAAGACACATGCTAGTCTAGAATCAAGACACATACTATAATCAAGACACATGCTAGTCTAGAATCAAGACACATGCTAGTCTAGAATCAAGACACGTGCTAGTCTAGAATCAAGACACATACTATAATCAAGACACATGTTAGTCTATAATCAAGACACATGCTAGTCAAGAATCAAGACACATACTATAATCAAGACACATGCTAGTCTAGAATCAAGATGCACACTATAATCAAGACACTTGCTAGTCTAGAATCAAGACACGTGCTATAATAAAGACACCTGCTAGCCTAGAATCTAGACACTTGCAGGAATCATAGACTCTTGCTAGTCTCAAATTAAGGCAATTGCTAGTCTAGAATCAAGACACTTGTTAGTCAAGAAAAAAGATATGGACTGGTCTAGAATCAAGACACATACTATAATCAAGACACCTGCTAGTCTAGAATCAAGACACATGCTATAATCAAGACACCTGCTAGCCTAGAATCAAGACACATGCTATAATCAAGACACCTGCTAGTCTAGAATCAAGACACATACTATAATCAAGACACATGCTAGTCTAGAATCAAGACACATACTATAATCAAGACACCTGCACATCTAGAATCAAGACACATACTATAATCAAGACACCTACTAGTCTAGAATCAAGACACATGCTGTAATCAAGACACCTGCTAGTCTAGAATCAAGACACATGCTAGCCTAGAATCAAGACACTGGCAGGAATTATAGACACGTGTTACTCTCGAATTAGGGCACTGGCTAGTCTAGAATAAAGATGCACGCTAGTATAGAATCATGACACATGCTACAATCAAGACACTTGCTAGTTGGATCAAGACACTTGCTAGGCTAACTTCAAGACATGCTACAATCAATAAAATTGCTAGTCTAGACTCAAGACTATTGCAACAATCAAGGCACTTGCTAATCTAGAATCAAGACACACGCTACAATTAAGACTCTTTTCAGCCTAGAATCAAGACACTTGCCAGTCTAGAATCAAGACACATGCAACAATCAAGACACTTGATAGTCAAGAACAAAGATACCTGCTAGTCTAGAATTAGGACACATGCTAGAATCAGGACACATTCTAGTCTAGACTCCAGACACATGCTAGAATCAGGACACATTCTAGTCTAGACTCAAGACACATGCTAGAATCAGGACACATTCTAGTCTAGACTCCAGACACATGCTAGAATCAGGACACATTCTAGTCTAGACTCAAGACACATGCTAGAATCAAGAAATTTGCTAGTCTGAATCAAGACACATGACAGAATCAAGACATTTGCTAGTCTTGAATCAAGACACTTGCCAGTCTAGAATCAAGACATGTGAAAGTCTTCAATCAAGAGCTAGAATCAAGGCAAATGCTAGAATCAAGACACATGTTGCAATCAAGAAATATGCACTAAAATAAAAAAGAAGCTGGGATCAATGCTAGAATTAGAACAAATGTTAGAATCAAGACACATGCTAGAATTAAGATACATGCTGGAATCAAGAGGCATTCTATAATTAAGAAATATGCTAGAAGCAATGTTAGAATCAAGACACTTGCTAGGATTAAGATACATGCTGGAATAAAGAGGATTTCTAACATTAACAACTATGCTAGAAAGCAGTGTTAGAATAAAGACACATGCTAGAATTAAGATACATGCTGGAATCAAGAGGCATTCTATAATTAAGAACTATGCTAGAAGCAGTGTTAGCATCAAGACACTTGCTAGGATTAAGACACATACTAGAATCAAAACACATGCTTAAATCTATGATATAGGCAAGACACATGACAGAATTAAGACACATACAAGAAACAAAAGCCATGATAGGAGACAGATAAAGGCTGCAATGAAGAGATATGCTATAAGTAAGACACATCCTAGAATCAAGATATATGCTAGATTCTGTATTAGAATCAAAAACACTAAAATAAAGATACATGACTGAACCAAGACCACTGCAAAAATCAAGACACATGTTAAAATCACAATACATACTAGAATCTATGACACACTCTAGAATCAAGACAAATGCTTAGCAATCTATGCTAGAATAAAAAATAGTACAATCAAGACACATTACAATCTATGCTTGAATCAAAACACATACTAGAACCTATGACAGATACTAGAATCAAGACATACTTAAATCAAGACACATGCTAAATTCCATGCTAAAATCAAGGCATGTTAAAACATGACACATGTTATGATCTATACTTGAATCAGGACACATACAAGAATCAAAACACATACTAGAATCTATGAATAAATGACACATACTTAAGTCAAGACACATGCTAGGATCTATACTAGAATCAATGACATATACTTAAGTCAAGACACATGTTAGAATCTATAGTAGAATCAATGACATATACTTAAGTCAAGACACATGCTAGGATCTATAGTAGAATCAATGACACATACTTAAGTCAAGACACATGCTAGAATCTATACTAGAATCAATGACATATACTTAAGTCAAGACACATGTTAGAATCTATAGTAGAATCAATGACATATACTTAAGTCAAGACACATGCTAGAATCTATAGTAGAATCAATGACACATACTTAAGTCAAGACACATGCTAGGATCTATACTAGAATCAATGATACATACTTAAGTCAAGACACATGTTAGAATCTATAGTAGAATCAATGACATATACTTAAGTCAAGACACATGCTAGAATCTATACTAGAATCAATGATATATACTTAAGTCAAGACACATGCTAGGATCTATAGTAGAATCAATGACATATACTTAAGTCAAGACACATGCTAGAATCTATACTAGAATCAATGACATATACTTAAGTCAAGACACATGCTAGAATCTATAGTAGAATCAATGACACATACTTAAGTCAAGACACATGCTAGGATCTATACTAGAATCAATGATACATACTTAAGTCAAGACACATGCTAGAATCTATAGTAGAATCAATGACACATACTTAAGTCAAGACACATGCTAGAATCTATAGTAGAATCAATGACATATACTTAAGTCAAGACACATGCTAGGATCTATACTAGAATCAATGACATATACTTAAGTCAAGACACATGCTAGGATCTATAGTAGAATCAATGACATATACTTAAGTCAAGACACATGCTAGAATCTATACTAGAATCAATGACATATACTTAAGTCAAGACACATGCTAGGATCTATACTAGAATCAATGACATATACTTAAGTCAAGACACATGTTAGAATCTATAGTAGAATCAATGACACATACTTAAGTCAAGACACATGCTAGAATCTATAGTAGAATCAATGACATATACTTAAGTCAAGACACATGCTAGGATCTATACTAGAATCAATGACATATACTTAAGTCAAGACACATGCTAGGATCTATAGTAGAATCAATGACACATACTTAAGTCAAGACACATGCTAGGATCTATACTAGAATCAATGACATATACTTAAGTCAAGACACATGCTAGGATCTATAGTAGAATCAATGACATATACTTAAGTCAAGACACATGCTAGGATCTATACTAGAATCAATGACATATACTTAAGTCAAGACACATGTTAGAATCTATAGTAGAATCAATGACACATACTTAAGTCAAGACACATGCTAGGATCTATACTAGAATCAATGATACATACTTAAGTCAAGACACATGTTAGAATCTATAGTAGAATCAATGACATATACTTAAGTCAAGACACATGCTAGGATCTATAGTAGAATCAATGACATATACTTAAGTCAAGACACATGCTAGAATCTATAGTAGAATCAATGACATATACTTAAGTCAAGACACATGCTAGGATCTATACTAGAATCAATGACACATACTTAAGTCAAGACACATGCTAGGATCTATACTAGAATCAATGATACATACTTAAGTCAAGACACATGTTAGAATCTATAGTAGAATCAATGATATATACTTAAGTCAAGACACATGCTAGAATCTATACTAGAATCAATGATACATACTTAAGTCAAGACACATGCTAGAATCTATACTAGAATCAATGACACATACTTAAGTCAAGACACATGCTAGGATCTATACTAGAATCAATGACACATACTTAAGTCAAGACACATGTTAGAATCTATAGTAGAATCAATGACATATACTTAAGTCAAGACACATGCTAGAATCTATACTAGAATCAATGACACATACTTAAGTCAAGACACATGCTAGGATCTATAGTAGAATCAATGACATATACTTAAGTCAAGACACATGCTAGAATCTATACTAGAATCAATGACATATACTTAAGTCAAGACACATGCTAGGATCTATAGTAGAATCAATGACATATACTTAAGTCAAGACACATGCTAGAATCTATAGTAGAATCAATGACATATACTTAAGTCAAGACACATGCTAGGATCTATACTAGAATCAATGACACATACTTAAGTCAAGACACATGCTAGGATCTATACTAGAATCAATGATACATACTTAAGTCAAGACACATGTTAGAATCTATAGTAGAATCAATGATATATACTTAAGTCAAGACACATGCTAGGATCTATAGTAGAATCAATGACATATACTTAAGTCAAGACACATGCTAGAATCTATAGTAGAATCAATGACATATACTTAAGTCAAGACACATGCTAGGATCTATACTAGAATCAATGACACATACTTAAGTCAAGACACATGTTAGAATCTATACTAGAATCAATGACACATACTTAAGTCAAGACACATGCTAGGATCTATACTAGAATCAATGACACATACTTAAGTCAAGACACATGTTAGAATCTATAGTAGAATCAATGACATATACTTAAGTCAAGACACATGCTAGAATCTATACTAGAATCAATGACACATACTTAAGTCAAGACACATGCTAGGATCTATAGTAGAATCAATGACATATACTTAAGTCAAGACACATGCTAGAATCTATAGTAGAATCAATGACATATACTTAAGTCAAGACACTTGCTAGGATCTATACTAGAATCAATGACATATACTTAAGTCAAGACACATGCTAGAATCTATACTAGAATCAATGATATATACTTAAGTCAAGACACATGCTAGGATCTATAGTAGAATCAATGACATATACTTAAGTCAAGACACATGCTAGAATCTATAGTAGAATCAATGACATATACTTAAGTCAAGACACATGCTAGGATCTATACTAGAATCAATGATATATACTTAAGTCAAGACACATGCTAGAATCTATAGTAGAATCAATGACACATACTTAAGTCAAGACACATGCTAGGATCTATACTAGAATCAATGACACATACTTAAGTCAAGACACATGTTAGAATCTATAGTAGAATCAATGACATATACTTAAGTCAAGACACATGCTAGGATCTATAGTAGAATCAATGACATATACTTAAGTCAAGACACATGTTAGAATCTATAGTAGAATCAATGACATATACTTAAGTCAAGACACATGCTAGGATCTATACTAGAATCAATGACATATACTTAAGTCAAGACACATGCTAGAATCTATAGTAGAATCAATGACATATACTTAAGTCAAGACACATGCTAGGATCTATACTAGAATCAATGACATATACTTAAGTCAAGACACATGTTAGAATCTATACTAGAATCAATGACATATACTTAAGTCAAGACACATGTTAGAATCTATAGTAGAATCAATGACATATACTTAAGTCAAGACACATGCTAGAATCTATACTAGAATCAATGACATATACTTAAGTCAAGACACATGCTAGGATCTATACTAGAATCAATGACATATACTTAAGTCAAGACACATGCTAGGATCTATACTAGAATCAATGACATATACTTAAGTCAAGACACATGCTAGGATCTATACTAGAATCAATGATACATACTTAAGTCAAGACACATGCTAGGATCTATAGTAGAATCAATGACATATACTTAAGTCAAGACACATGTTAGAATCTATAGTAGAATCAATGACATATACTTAAGTCAAGACACATGCTAGAATCTATACTAGAATCAATGACATATACTTAAGTCAAGACACATGCTAGGATCTATACTAGAATCAATGATACATACTTAAGTCAAGACACATGCTAGAATCTATACTAGAATCAATGACATATACTTAAGTCAAGACACATGCTAGAATCTATAGTAGAATCAATGATACATACTTAAGTCAAGACACATGCTAGAATCTATACTAGAATCAATGACATATACTTAAGTCAAGACACATGCTAGAATCTATACTAGAATCAATGATACATACTTAAGTCAAGACACATGCTAGGATCTATACTAGAATCAATGACATATACTTAAGTCAAGACACATGCTAGAATCTATACTAGAATCAATGATACATACTTAAGTCAAGACACATGCTAGAATCTATACTAGAATCAATGACATATACTTAAGTCAAGACACATGCTAGAATCTATACTAGAATCAATGATACATACTTAAGTCAAGACACATGCTAGGATCTATACTAGAATCAATGACATATACTTAAGTCAAGACACATGCTAGAATCTATAGTAGAATCAATGATACATACTTAAGTCAAGACACATGCTAGGATCTATACTAGAATCAATGACACATACTTAAGTCAAGACACATGCTAGAATCTATAGTAGAATCAATGACATATACTTAAGTCAAGACACATGCTAGGATCTATAGTAGAATCAATGACATATACTTAAGTCAAGACACATGCTAGGATCTATACTAGAATCAATGACACATACTTAAGTCAAGACACATGCTAGGATCTATACTAGAATCAATGACACATACTTAAGTCAAGACACATGCTAGAATCTATACTAGAATCAATGACACATACTTAAGTCAAGACACATGCTAGGATCTATAGTAGAATCAATGACATATACTTAAGTCAAGACACATGCTAGAATCTATAGTAGAATCAATGACATATACTTAAGTCAAGACACATGCTAGGATCTATACTAGAATCAATGATATATACTTAAGTCAAGACACATGCTAGAATCTATAGTAGAATCAATGACACATACTTAAGTCAAGACACATGCTAGGATCTATACTAGAATCAATGACACATACTTAAGTCAAGACACATGTTAGAATCTATACTAGAATCAATGACACATACTTAAGTCAAGACACATGCTAGGATCTATACTAGAATCAATGACACATACTTAAGTCAAGACACATGCTAGAATCTATAGTAGAATCAATGACACATACTTAAGTCAAGACACATGCTAGGATCTATAGTAGAATCAATGACATATACTTAAGTCAAGACACATGCTAGAATCTATAGTAGAATCAATGACATATACTTAAGTCAAGACACATGCTAGGATCTATACTAGAATCAATGACATATACTTAAGTCAAGACACATGCTAGGATCTATACTAGAATCAATGACATATACTTAAGTCAAGACACATGCTAGAATCTATACTAGAATCAATGATATATACTTAAGTCAAGACACATGCTAGGATCTATAGTAGAATCAATGACATATACTTAAGTCAAGACACATGCTAGAATCTATAGTAGAATCAATGACATATACTTAAGTCAAGACACATGCTAGGATCTATACTAGAATCAATGATATATACTTAAGTCAAGACACATGCTAGAATCTATAGTAGAATCAATGACACATACTTAAGTCAAGACACATGCTAGGATCTATACTAGAATCAATGACACATACTTAAGTCAAGACACATGTTAGAATCTATAGTAGAATCAATGACATATACTTAAGTCAAGACACATGCTAGGATCTATACTAGAATCAATGATACATACTTAAGTCAAGACACATGCTAGAATCTATACTAGAATCAATGACACATACTTAAGTCAAGACACATGTTAGAATCTATAGTAGAATCAATGACATATACTTAAGTCAAGACACATGCTAGGATCTATACTAGAATCAATGATACATACTTAAGTCAAGACACATGCTAGGATCTATACTAGAATCAATGACATATACTTAAGTCAAGACACATGCTAGAATCTATAGTAGAATCAATGATACATACTTAAGTCAAGACACATGCTAGGATCTATACTAGAATCAATGACACATACTTAAGTCAAGACACATGCTAGAATCTATACTAGAATCAATGACACATACTTAAGTCAAGACACATGTTAGAATCTATAGTAGAATCAATGACACATACTTAAGTCAAGACACATGCTAGGATCTATACTAGAATCAATGATATATACTTAAGTCAAGACACATGCTAGAATCTATGGTACATACTAGAATCAAGACATTACAAAATCTATGCTAGAATCAAGACAAATGAAAATCATGACATATATAACAATCAAGACATGTGAAGGAAATCAAGACATGCAAAACACAAGACACATGTTACAATCTATGCTATAATCAAGACATGTAATGGAATCAAGACATGTGATGGAATCTAGACATGCAAAACTCAAGACACATGCTACAATCTATGCTATAATCAAGACGTGATGGAATCTAGACATGCAAAACTCAAGACACATGTTACAATCTATGCTATAATCAAGACGTTATGGAATCTAGACATGCAAAACTCAAGATATATGTTACAATCTATGCTATAATCAAGACGTGATGGAATCAAGACACATGATGTTATCAATATGCACAGAATCAAGACACATGCTGGAATCTATGCTAGAATGAAGACAAGCCAGAATCAAACTAAAGGACAGAATAAGGACAAACTAGAATCAAGATGTGAACTAGAATCAAGAAACAAACTAGAATCAAGATACAAACTAGAATCAAGATACAAACTAGAATCAAGACAAAACTTGAATCAAGACACAAACTTGAATCAAGACAACTAGAATCAAGACAGACTAGAATCAAGACAAACTAGAATCAAGACACAAACTTGAATCAAGACAACTAGAATCAAGACAAACTAGAATCAAGACAAAAACTTGAATCAAGACAACTAGAATCAAGACAAACTAGAATCAAGATACAAATTATAATCAAGGCAAACCATATTAATGACAAACTAGAATCAACAGAATCAAGACAAACTATAACGAAGATATATGTTAGAATCAAGCCATGTACTAACATGAAGACAAGCCAGAATCAAACTACATGCTAGAATGAAGACAAACTAGAATCAAGACAAAACTAGAATCAAGATAAAACTAGAATCAAGATACAAACTAGAATCAAGATATTAACTAGAATCAAGACTCACTAGAATCAAGACTCACTAGAATTAAGACAAAACTAGAATCAAGATACAAACTAGAATCAAGACATTAATTAGAATCAAGACTCACTAGAATTAAGACAAAACTAGAATCATAACAGACTAGAATCAAGATACAAGCTAGAATCAAGGCAGACTAGAATCAAGATACATGCTAGAATCAAGAAAAAAACTAGAATCATGACAAAACTAGAATCAAGACTAGAATCAAGATACAAACTAGAACCAAGACAAACCAGAATCAAGATACTAGAATCAAGAATACTAGAATAAAGACATGTACTACAATCAAGTCACAATGTTAGAAGTGGTTATTTTTATTCAATTTTTAACCCAAGTGAAAAAAATGTGCTTATTAAAGTGTGTACTGATATTACACTAAATATAGTAACTACTGTAAAGTAAGGTATTTGACTAAAAGTCTGAATCATTTAACTTTCTCAAAACTGTCTTTGGCTTTCCTTTCCGCAACCAAGCTCAGCAACCTTCCTGAGAAAATTTTTCTATTTGATGGATACATACATCCTAATTTCATATGCACCAAATACTTTCCAACTAATAAATTTACACTTAATTAACGCATGCATCAGTGAGATTGCATAATCCCCCATTTCCTAGAAAAAAGCAGAATAGTTATGATTACAATACATGTTTATAACGACATACCAACAGCAAACTGCCACAGATCATCAGTCCCCAGGACATAACTCAGGCCAAGAATTTGTGATATCATAACTCCAGAACAGATTGCTAACTGGTTTAATGTCCCACAAAATCCACGCAGAGAAAGAGGTGCAATTTCTGATAAATACAGTGGTGCAATCCCAGTGTTAATACCTGAAAGGTGATACAAATATTTTATCATAACTGTTAACTTCATTTACAATACATTCATCTATAATACTGCAAATTGCCATACACATCATATGGTAACTTTCAGTGTTTTATACATCTCCCCAGTTATAATTAAATTCACATATAACAAAAAGGTCTTTTCTCCTTGTGTTCCTTTATACAAAGCTTCTAATGTACTCTATATACTCGCATATAAGACAAGTCCAACTGCAAACTGCACTGACCAAGATCTTCTGGTGTATTATGGTTCTGTGCAGTTTGTTAGGAGTTGTCAGTAGAACAAATAATACAGACCCTGATCTACAGGTGTATTATGATATGGCAGGTCAGGATCTTTGTTGTTTGCAATTTGACTTGACTTATAAGTGAGTATATATGGATATGTTACAAGTGCTGTCTGGGGACAGCAAAAAACTCACCTGTACGGGGTGGCCAGACTAAATGGTGGAGGAAGAACCCAGGAAAACCAAGAACCACTGACCAATGGCAAGCTTCATCACATGCTTACATTGGCTGAGCCTGAGACTCAGACACACATGGACAGAGAAGAGATGGCAGTGGTTGGTAAAGGCAAACACTTTAGTTAGTCTCCACTATGAAGAGTATTCAAAGGAGTAATAGAAGGCATAAAACTATTGGAAGACTGATCTTTCATGGGTGTATATTGACCAATCAGTAAATACCTTGAAAAAGCAACAATTCACACTTAAGTTAACAAGGGTGATAAAACAGAGATTGTCCATATTTTCAGTCTAAAAGAATCAAAATCTTCCCTGTTGGGCCATTTCAGAAACACAGTATATAACCTGACCAAAGTCCAAGATTCATTAAAAATGAAAATATGCGAAGTCCTTAGATCTCTCCTTATCCATACTGAGAACACAACAATTATGCATACCCATGTTACTTGATGTCACACTAAAAGTTTAAACTTAAAGTGAAGTTAAGATCTGAAACATATTAACACATCAGACCTAGTCAAACTAAAACAGCTTAAATATCTGGAAGTTAAATAAATATCCAGCTAACTCCCAACAAGCTCAGCTAATTAAATGCTAGTGAGGAATTTTCAATGCTTCTGATGAGGCTTCTATCAACAGTTGATCACAGTACTTCGTACAATGCATTTCTCTAAGCACTACTTCTCAGCTTAGAAGTATTAGTTTGTTTAAGCTGACTAAACAAGTGAACTATTAAGTTGATAACTAGTCTTACTCTTCATTAAACACCTGTAGTTCTTTTGTTCCCATTGTTTGACATTTTCTAGACAGTAATCAGCAAATGAATTCCACTAGATTTCACACTCCTACTTGTATATTTGATCTAGTCATGAGTCTATATATTGACTGTAGCTTAGATGAAGTTTACTCTCTCACAAAGATATACATTGTAATTGGATTAAATTCAATGCATTATCATGAATATAACTGGAAGTGCCAAATACATGCAACAAGTGTGGTACCCACCATGAGAAAATGCCAAATTTACAGTGCTGAAAAAATTGAGAAATAAAAAGTCTAACTGTCCTAAACTAGTGGGTTACAAATGTTCCAACTGTTGAGTGTAACAAATAAATTAAACTTTATCAATTGGGCATATATATGTTAAGTATATCTATACTGTATTCTTAACTTTTGTCCATGAGTAAATAATGTAATTTAAAATAATGGTCTTCTGTAAACGTGTTTAGATGACTAACTTTTGTTCATGTCTGTAAATAATATGATGATAAAGCTTTTTGATTTCATAATATTCTAGAAACAGACTTACTTGCAATTTGATTGGAATTTGTCTTTGGAATGACTCACATCTAAGTCAAGTGAAATAGGGATTTGATAAACTGGGATTTGATAAACAAATAATTCATTACTCTTTTAAGATCAGTCTGTGCAAATCCTTTACAGTTGTGACTTGAGTGGAATTATTTATTTAATTACTCACTGGAACTACTAAGTGCCCACTGAGTTTGGATTAACACAATGTTTTGAAATTATTGTGAACTCATTCCAAAACATTCTTGATTATATCATTGTCATACATCAGGACATTCAAGACTACTGAAATTTATTTGGAACATTCTAAACTTCTGGACAAGTGATATGACATTTAGGATTATTTGGGATTTAATTCACACTACTATAAGTGTCTCTTAAATATTTGCTTTGTATTGCAGAGAAATAAATAACTTGTTGATTTAACTTAAATTGTTTGTTTCTGTCATGTGTATTAAGACCACAAGTCATAATAATATCTTTCCCTAGCCTAAATTTTACCTTCAAATATACTTATTTCATAAAAGATACATGAAAACCACTGAATACCTTCAATATTTTATTTTTCAAGGTATGTAGAATATAAAAATCATTTGGAATGATTAACCGTGACATGGGTCTTTTTTTCCTTCTTATGAAGTCCTGAAACCCAAGTGCAATGTTTTCAATTGTCCATTATAGTGTTACCTGCATTCAGACCAATGATGAATCTCCCTCCAATCAGCATTTCATAGGACTTGGCATACTTGGAAGAAAACAAGACCATGGCTCCAATCACAGCCAGGACATTGTTCCTCAGCAAAGCTCCACGCCTAACACCATCCAAAACAAATTAATAAACAGAAACAAATAAAAACTAGTCAATATTCAAACACAAAATAATCATAACTGAAAAATGGTCTCATTTTAATAATTTAGTTTTATGTAGATGACTTCTCAAGGAATGATATTTCATTTATCTTCACTCACATGTTGCATGTTTCTTTCATTCTTTGCTGTAAACAGTGTAAACACAATTAAATGTCAAAGAGTCATCACATAGAAAAATTCCCATCATCACTCTGTTAGACAGACAAATTCCCATCAACATTCTATTAGACATAGACAAGTTCCCACCAACACTCTGTTAGACATAGATAAGTTCTTATCATCACTATGTTAGATATAGACATATTCCCATCAACACTCTATTAGACAAAGACAAGTTCTCAACATCACTCTATTAGACAAAGACAAGTTCTCAACATCACTCTGTTAGACATAGACAAGTTCTCATCATCACTCTGATAGACATATGCAAGTTCTCAACATCACTCTGATAGACAAAGACAAGTTCTCATCATCACTCTGATAGACAGACAATTTCTCATTATCACTCTGTTAGACCTAGACAAGTTCTCATCATCACTGTTAGACATAGACAAGTTCTCATCATTACTACGTTAGACAGAGAAAAGTTCTCAGTATCACTCTGTTAGACATAGACATATTCCCATCAACACTCTATTAGACAAAGACAAGTTCTCAACATCACTCTGTTAGACAAAGACAAATTCCCATCATCACTGAGTTAGACAAAGACAAGTACTAACCATCACTCTGTTAGACAAAGACAAGTTATAACCATCACTGGTAGACACAGACAAGTTCTCATAATGACTCTGTTAGACATAGACAAGTTCTCATCATCACTCTGTTAGACATAGTCATGTTCTTATCATCACTCTGTTAGACACAGACAAGTTCTCATCATTACAATGTTAGACTGAGAAAAGTTCTCATCATCACTCTGTTAGACATAGACAAGTTCTCATCATCACTCTATTAGACAAAGACAAGTTTTCATCATCACTCTGTTAGACATAGACAAGTTCTTATCATTACTATGTTAGACATAAATATTCTCATCATCACTCTGTTAGACATAGACAAGTTCTCATCATCACTGTTAGACAGACAAATTCCCATCATCACTCTGTTAGACACAGACAAATTCCCATCATTACTCTGTTGGACATAGACAAATTCACATCATCACTCTGTTACACATAGACGAGTTCTCATCATCATTCATTAGAAATTTAAAAAAATCCCATCATCACTCTGTTAGACACAGGCAAATTCCCATCATCACTCTGTTAGACATAGACAAGTTCTCATCATCACTATGTGTGACAAATTCCCATCATCACTGTTAGACATAGACAAGTTCTCATCATCACTCTGTTAGACATGCTCTCATCACTCTGTCACAAATAAAAAAGTTCTCATCATCACTGTTAGACACATAAATATTCTCTTCATGACTCTGTAAGATATGGACAAGTTCTCATCATCACTGGTTAGACATAAAGTATGAACTGATGAATAAAATATGTTTGCCATCAAATCTGCACAGTAAATGTTCTCAAATCATAACCACTTAGGAGATAGGGAATCAACCAAAACCTAGTTAATTTTAAGGCATGTTTTTTGCAGTATGGACACTGGATGTATTTTATTACCCATCATGCTTATTATGTGTACCAATTAGATACTGGATGTATTTTATTACCATTATGCATATTCTGTGAACACTGGATGTATTTTATTATCCATCATGCTAATTCTATATACTGGTAGGATAGTTATTCTGAATACTAATTGAACACAGGATATATTTTATTACCCACCATGTTTATTTGGTGTACCAGTTGGGTTCTCATGTATTTTATTACTCATCACGCTTATTCTGTCGTTGTTGTTGTTGTTGAAAGGTTTAATGCCATTTTTCAGCACATGATAGGCTATACATGGTGGCCAGTATTAATGGTGGAGAAAGAACACGGGAAATCCCCGGAAAGAACCACCGACCCTCGAGAAGCTACTGGCAAGCTTTCTCACATACCCACATTGGCTTAATCCGAGACTCGAACCCACGCAGACAGAGGTGAGATGGCAGTGATCCATAACGGACAGCGCTTTAGATCACTCGGCCACTCAGGGCCCCCTTATTCTGTCTAAATTTTGGATACTTGATGATTTTATTACCAATCATGCTTATTCTGTGTACCAATTGGTCATTGGATGTATTTTATTACCCATCATGCTTATCCTGTGTACAGGTCGGATACTGGATGTATTTTATTATGCATGTCACTGAATAAGACAAGAAATAACTTGGTTTTGCCTTAAAACGATTTGATCATTTTTTTGTCGTACATGCGTAAAACATTAGCTAAAGTGGATAATTGTTTTTCTAGCTAAGCAACTGAACTAGCATGTATCTTGTTGTAGATCACTTGCAGCGAGACACAAAAAGCACGGTATGCACGGGTATTTTACCCTTACTAATACTCATTCTCCTGTAGATTTAAGACAAGTTTCTTCTCTAATGGTCTTTTGGATCTTGTCAAGGAGTGTACATTCTCCTTTTTTGTTCTACTGCCATAGGGGTAAGTATTACATTTTTATTTTATTTGATATGTGAAGCATATTCAGTTTTTAATTGTTGTAGGGTGAAATGTTGCCTTTTTGGAAATGTTACAAGTTGCTATTAAGAGTTTAATTTAGTAGCATGTACCTATAGATTTTAATCCTGTACCTGTTATTACGACCAGTTTGGTTTTATTGTAGCTATATGTGCATCATGTGTGTACTGATATATCAAGCTGTGGGCCTGGCTGTCTGTATGTCTGTATGGGGTAGCAAGCTGGTGTGACCATCAAGGCCATACAAGGACGGAACTGCTGATTTGTAAACTTGTGCACATGGTGGATCCATGAAGGGTGTCTGTGGCCAATACAAGTGTGAGCCAACCCAAGAATTCAGGAGAACTGTATGATTTGACAATGGACACGTTTGCAAGTTTTTACAAGTATTGAGTGATACAGCTCTACAAATCACTGAATCACAAGTCAAATGTTTGTCAAGAGTCATATGTTTGTTTCAACTGATCGTTTCAATTGAGTACAATTGAGTCATTTTCATTACACGAGATTATTTGAATTTTAATTTCATTACATGAGATTATGTGAATCTTACTTTCATTACATGAGATTATGTGAATCTTACTTTCATTACATGAGATTATATGAATCTTACTTTCAATACATGAGATTATGTGAATCTTACTTTCATTACATGAGATTATTTGAATCTTACTTTCATTACATGAGATTATATGAATCTTACTTTCATTACATGAGATTATATGAACCTTACTTTCATTACATGAGATTATTTGAAACTTACTTTCATTACATGAGATTATGTGAATCTTACTTTCATTACATGAGATTATTTGAATCTTACTTTCATTACATGAGATTATATGAATCTTACTTTCATTACATGAGATTATATGAATGTTACTTTCATTACATGAGATTATTTGAATCTTACTTTCATTACATGAGATTATATGAATCTTACTTTCATTACATGAGATTATATGAATCTTACTTTCATTACATGAGATTATGTGAATCTTACTTTCATTACATGAGATTATGTGAATCTTACTTTCATTACATGAGATTATATGAATCTTACTTTCATTACATGAGATTATGTGAATCTTACTTTCACTACATGAGATTATGTGAATCTTACTTTCATTACATGAGATTATTTGAATCTTACTTTCACTACATGAGATTATATTAATCTTACTTTCATTACATGAGATTGTATGAATCTTACTTTCACTACATGAGATTATATTAATCTTACTTTCATTACATGAGATTGTATGAATCTTACTTTCATTACATGAGATTATATTAATCTTACTTTCATTACACGAGATTGTATGAATCTTACTTTCATTACATGAGATTGTATGAATCTTACTTTCATTACATGAGATTATATTAATCTTACTTTCATTACATGAGATTATATGAACCTTACTTTCATTACATGAGATTATTTGAAACTTACTTTCATTACATGAGATTATGTGAATCTTACTTTCACTACATGAGATTATATTAATCTTACGTTCATTACATGAGATTATATGAATCTTACTTTCACTACATGAGATTATATTAATCTTACTTTCATTACATGAGATTGTATGAATCTTACTTTCATTACATGAGATTATATTAATCTTACTTTCATTACACGAGATTGTATGAATCTTACTTTCATTACATGAGATTGTATGAATCTTACTTTCATTACATGAGATTATATGAATCTTACTTTCATTACATGAGATTATATGAACCTTACTTTCATTACATGAGATTATTTGAAACTTACTTTCATTACATGAGATTATGTGAACGTTACTTTCATTACATGAGATTATACGAATCTTACTTTCATTACATGAGATTATATGAATGTTACTTTCATTACATGAGATTATTTGAATCTTACTTTCATTACATGAGATTATATGAATCTTACCTTCATTACATGAGATTATATGAATCTTACTTTCATTACATGAGATTATGTGAATCTTACTTTCATTACATGAGATTATGTGAATCTTACTTTCATTACATGAGATTATGTGAATCTTACTTTCACTACATGAGATTATGTGAATCTTACTTTCATTACATGAGATTATTTGAATCTTACCTTCACTACATGAGATTATATTAATCTTACTTTCATTACATGAGATTATATGAATCTTACTTTCACTACATGAGATTATATTAATCTTACTTTCATTACATGAGATTGTATGAATCTTACTTTCATTACATGAGATTATATTAATCTTACTTTCATTACACGAGATTGTATGAATCTTACTTTCATTACATGAGATTGTATGAATCTTACTTTCATTACATGAGATTATATTAATCTTACTTTCATTACATGAGATTGTATGAATCTTACTTTCATTACATGAGATTATATTAATCTTACTTTCATTACATGAGATTGTATGAATCTTACTTTCATTACATGAGATTATGTGAATCTTACTTTCATTACATGAGATTATATGAATCTTACTTTCATTACATGAGATTATGTGAATCTTACTTTCATTACATGAGATTATGTGAATCTTACTTTCATTACATGAGATTATGTGAATCTTACTTTCATTACATGAGATTATGTGTGAATCTTACTTTCATTACATGAGATTATGTGAATCTTACTTTCACTACATGAGATTATGTGAATCTTACTTTCATTACATGAGATTATGTGAATCTTACTTTCATTACATGAGATTATATTAATCTTACTTTCATTACATGAGATTATGTGAATCTTACTTTCATTACATGAGATTATATTAATCTTACTTTCATTACATGAGATTATATGAATCTTACTTTCATTACATGAGTTTATATGAATCTTACTTTCATTACATGAGATTATATGAATCTTACTTTCATTACATGAGCTTATATGAATCTTACTTTCATTACATGAGATTATATGAATCTTACTTTCATTACATGAGATTGTATGAATCTTACTTTCATTACATGAGATTGTATGAATCTTACTTTCATTACATGAGATTATATTAATCTTACTTTCATTACATGAGATTATATTAATCTTACTTTCATTACATGAGATTATATTAATCTTACTTTCATTACATGAGATTGTATGAATCTTACTTTCATTACATGAGACTGTATGAATCTTACTTTCATTACATGAGATTATATGAATCTTACTTTCATTACACGAGATTATGTGAATCTTACTTTCATTACATGAGATTATATGAATCTTACTTTCATTACATGAGATTATATGAATCTTACTTTCATTACATGAGATTATGTGAATCTTACTTTCATTACACGAGATTATGTGAATCTTACTTTCATTACATGAGATTATATGAATCTTACTTTCATTACACGAGATTATGTGAATCTTACTTTCATTACATGAGATTATATGAATCTTACTTTCATTACATGAGATTATATGAATCTTACTTTCATTACATGAGATTATATGAATCTTACTTTCATTACATGAGATTATATTAATCTTACTTTCATTACATGAGATTGTATGAATCTTACTTTCATTACATGAGATTATGTGAATCTTACTTTCATTACATGAGATTATGTGTGAATCTTACTTTCATTACATGAGATTATGTGAATCTTACTTTCAATACATGAGATTATGTGAATCTTACTTTCATTACATGAGATTATGTGAATCTTACTTTCATTACATGAGATTATATTAATCTTACTTTCATTACATGAGATTATGTGAATCTTACTTTCATTACATGAGATTATATTAATCTTACTTTCATTACATGAGATTATATGAATCTTACTTTCATTACATGAGTTTATATGAATCTTACTTTCATTACATGAGATTATATGAATCTTACTTTCATTACATGAGCTTATATGAATCTTACTTTCATTACATGAGATTATATGAATCTTACTTTCATTACATGAGATTGTATGAATCTTACTTTCATTACATGAGATTGTATGAATCTTACTTTCATTACATGAGATTATATTAATCTTACTTTCATTACATGAGATTATATTAATCTTACTTTCATTACATGAGATTATATTAATCTTACTTTCATTACATGAGATTGTATGAATCTTACTTTCATTACATGAGACTGTATGAATCTTACTTTCATTACATGAGATTATATGAATCTTACTTTCATTACACGAGATTATGTGAATCTTACTTTCATTACATGAGATTATATGAATCTTACTTTCATTACATGAGATTATATGAATCTTACTTTCATTACATGAGATTATGTGAATCTTACTTTCATTACACGAGATTATGTGAATCTTACTTTCATTACATGAGATTATATGAATCTTACTTTCATTACACGAGATTATGTGAATCTTACTTTCATTACATGAGATTATATGAATCTTACTTTCATTACATGAGATTATATGAATCTTACTTTCATTACATGAGATTATATTAATCTTACTTTCATTACATGAGATTGTATGAATCTTACTTTCATTACAAGAGATTATATTAATCTTACTTTCATTACATGAGATTGTATGAATCTTACTTTCATTACATGAGATTATATTAATCTTACTTTCATTACATGAGATTGTATGAATCTTACTTTCATTACATGAGATTATATTAATCTTACTTTCATTACATGAGATTATATTAATCTTACTTTCATTACATGAGATTGTATGAATCTTACTTTCATTACATGAGATTATATTAATCTTACTTTCATTACATGAGATTGTATGAATCTTACTTTCATTACATGAGACTGTATGAATCTTACTTTCATTACATGAGATTATATGAATCTTACTTTCATTACACGAGATTATGTGAATCTTACTTTCATTACATGAGATTATATGAATCTTACTTTCATTACATGAGATTATGTGAATTTTACTTTCATTACATGAGATTATGTGAATCTTACTTTCATTACACGAGATTATGTGAATTTTACTTTCATTACATGAGATTATGTGAATCTTACTTTCATTACACGAGATTATGTGAATCTTACTTTCATTACATGAGATTATATGAATCTTACTTTCATTACATGAGATTATATGAATCTTACTTTCATTACATGAGATTATATGAATCTTACTTTCATTACATGAGATTATATTAATCTTACTTTCATTACATGAGATTGTATGAATCTTACTTTCATTACAAGAGATTATATTAATCTTACTTTCATTACATGAGATTGTATGAATCTTACTTTCATTACATGAGATTATATTAATCTTACTTTCATTACATGAGATTGTATGAATCTTACTTTCATTACATGAGATTATATTAATCTTACTTTCATTACATGAGATTATGTGTGAATCTTACTTTCATTACATGAGATTATGTGAATCTTACTTTCAATACATGAGATTATGTGAATCTTACTTTCATTACATGAGATTATGTGAATCTTACTTTCATTACATGAGATTATATTAATCTTACTTTCATTACATGAGATTATGTGAATCTTACTTTCATTACATGAGATTATATTAATCTTACTTTCATTACATGAGATTATATGAATCTTACTTTCATTACATGAGTTTATATGAATCTTACTTTCATTACATGAGATTATATGAATCTTACTTTCATTACATGAGCTTATATGAATCTTACTTTCATTACATGAGATTATATGAATCTTACTTTCATTACATGAGATTGTATGAATCTTACTTTCATTACATGAGATTGTATGAATCTTACTTTCATTACATGAGATTATATTAATCTTACTTTCATTACATGAGATTATATTAATCTTACTTTCATTACATGAGATTATATTAATCTTACTTTCATTACATGAGATTGTATGAATCTTACTTTCATTACATGAGACTGTATGAATCTTACTTTCATTACATGAGATTATATGAATCTTACTTTCATTACACGAGATTATGTGAATCTTACTTTCATTACATGAGATTATATGAATCTTACTTTCATTACATGAGATTATATGAATCTTACTTTCATTACATGAGATTATGTGAATCTTACTTTCATTACACGAGATTATGTGAATCTTACTTTCATTACATGAGATTATATGAATCTTACTTTCATTACACGAGATTATGTGAATCTTACTTTCATTACATGAGATTATATGAATCTTACTTTCATTACATGAGATTATATGAATCTTACTTTCATTACATGAGATTATATTAATCTTACTTTCATTACATGAGATTGTATGAATCTTACTTTCATTACAAGAGATTATATTAATCTTACTTTCATTACATGAGATTGTATGAATCTTACTTTCATTACATGAGATTATATTAATCTTACTTTCATTACATGAGATTGTATGAATCTTACTTTCATTACATGAGATTATATTAATCTTACTTTCATTACATGAGATTATATTAATCTTACTTTCATTACATGAGATTGTATGAATCTTACTTTCATTACATGAGATTATATTAATCTTACTTTCATTACATGAGATTGTATGAATCTTACTTTCATTACATGAGACTGTATGAATCTTACTTTCATTACATGAGATTATATGAATCTTACTTTCATTACACGAGATTATGTGAATCTTACTTTCATTACATGAGATTATATGAATCTTACTTTCATTACATGAGATTATGTGAATTTTACTTTCATTACATGAGATTATGTGAATCTTACTTTCATTACACGAGATTATGTGAATTTTACTTTCATTACATGAGATTATGTGAATCTTACTTTCATTACACGAGATTATGTGAATCTTACTTTCATTACATGAGATTATGTGAATCTTACTTTCATTACACGAGATTATATGAATCTTACTTTCATTACATGAGATTATATGAATCTTACTTTCATTACATGAGATTATATTAATCTTACTTTCATTACATGAGATTGTATGAATCTTACTTTCATTACAAGAGATTATATTAATCTTACTTTCATTACATGAGATTGTATGAATCTTACTTTCATTACATGAGATTATATTAATCTTACTTTCATTACATGAGATTGTATGAATCTTACTTTCATTACATGAGATTATATTAATCTTACTTTCATTACATGAGATTGTATGAATCTTACTTTCATTACATGAGATTGTATGAATCTTACCTTCATTTTTGAATATATGAATCACATTTTTGTTTTCCAATTTGTAAATTTTTATGTGAAGTAACTGAATGAGTCATATGTTTAGAGCGTGAAAGAATCACACGATTTTTAGAGTATATACATATTTTTGTTAATTCATTTCATAAACTTTCATCTTTCATCACATTGTGTTGCATTGTCATTTAATCCAAGCATCCATTCAGGTCAATTCCTGTTACAATGCACCATGCTTATTCTGTGTACGTGTTAGACATTGAATATTAAAGGAGCTGGCAGAGCCTGATAAAACTTTGCTAATATGTAATTTATAACTTGATTTTTCATTATGTGACCTTATGTTTCATGGGAGACAACCAAATAAAACAGGAAGACTTATACTGGTGTTTGTAACAGTACCTTTGCATCACATATCATTAGTACAAAATTCAACCTTATGAAAACTGGACTTAATCTATTCAGCAAGAGATTGCCAAAACATGTACAGAAACTGATTTTATTATTTTAAGGACTTAAAAGTGTGTATAGATAAGTATTAACACATTCTGTGGCCAAACCTTCCAAATCTGTTTGCCCAATATCCAGCGCTGAAACCTCCAATCATGCCTCCCACTGCAAAAATGGATACTGTGACTGCCCATAGCAATGTCAAGGTGTTGTTACTCATTATGTCACCAGTTCTACTAATATAGGTCTCATTATAGAATGATTTTATTACCTAAATAAAAAGGAAAATAATAATAAATATAATATTCAAATAATAATAATAATGTTGATGACAATGATAATCATAGTATTATAATTATTACTTTTTTAATCAATATCAACCATGTTGAGATTATTATATTAATCATAATCATAGTAATAATAATAATAATAATAATAATAATAATAATAATATTAATAATAATAATAATGAGGACTTTGTATAGTGCCTAATCTTTAGAAGCTCTAAGCGCTTTACAACATTAGACAACACCTATAACATAAAAATATAAAAAAACATATAATGATATTATTACAACAAAAAAAACACCATGAAATTAAAAAAACATAAATAACATGCTGAAAATATTTAAGGTAGGGAACATTATTAGGTCTTAAAGTTTGTTAAAATAAGTCAAAATAAGTGAGTTTTAAGAGCACTCTCACTCTCAATATCATACAACTGGGAGTACATGTTCACATAAAAAATAACTGAAATAACTATAATACCATTTCCAAAACCATTTCTAAACATAAAGCAATAACTAAAATTCTTAATATTTTTCTTCAACACCACAAATCATCCTTTAAGCTAATTTTTATAAAAAATGGTATAGAATCTGCAACGAGATATTCCCTTATCATCAACAAAGCAAAAAGTGCATATCTGACACTTTCCGTATACAGCAAAATCACCACAATATTTTGGCTTAGTGACCAATCTAGCCAATATTTTTATAACCATTTCTATGGCCAGATAACACATTTTCCTTTGCAACAATACAGTACTTGACAACAGTTGACATATGCAGTCTCAAGTTATTTAGGTAGCAGGTATGTACCAAGGTTAATTCAGCTTTACTACTGAGCCCACACTTTATCTTTATTTCTTACAGCCCACACTATATTATATCTCTATTCCTTACAGCCCACACTAAATTATATATTTATTCCTTACAGCCCACACTATATTATATCTTTATTCCTTACAGCCCACATGAAATTATATATTTATTCCCTACAGCCCACACTATATTATATTTTTCCTTACAGCCCACACTATATTATATCTTTATTCCTTACAGCCCACACTATATATCTTTATTCCTTACAGCCTACACTATATCTGTATTCCTTACAGCCTACACTATATCTGTATTCCTTACAGCCCACACTCTATTATATCTTTATTCCTTACAGCCTACACTATATCTTTATTCCTTACAGCCCACACTATATTATAACTTTATTCCTTACAGCCCACACTATATCTTTATTCCTTACAGCCCACACTATATATTTGTTCCTTACAGCCTACACTATATCTTTATTC
The DNA here is from genome assembly GCA_028554795.2 of Sinohyriopsis cumingii. Classification (NCBI taxonomy): domain Eukaryota; kingdom Metazoa; phylum Mollusca; class Bivalvia; order Unionida; family Unionidae; genus Sinohyriopsis; species Sinohyriopsis cumingii. The sequence continues at coordinate 2,184,152 of JAPYKE020000126.1, read as the reverse complement.
CTTACAGACCACACTATATTATATCTTTATTCCTTACAGCCCACACTACATTATATCTTTATTCCTTATAGCTAACACTATATATTTGTTCCTTACAGCCTACACTATATCTTTATTCCTTATAGCCTACACTATATCTTTATTCCTTACAGCCCACACAATATTATATCTTTATTCCTTACAGCCCACACAATATATTTTTTCATTGCAGCCTACACTATATCTTTATTCCTTACAGCCCACACTAGATATGTGTTCCTTACAGCCTACACTATATCTTTATTCCTTACAGCCCACGCTATATTATAACTTTTTTCCTTACAGCCCACACTATATTATATCTTCATTCCTTACAGCCCACACTATATCTTTATTCCTTACAGCCCACACTATATTATATCTTTATTCCTTACAGCCCACACTATATTATATCTTTATTCCTTACAGCCCACACTATATATTTGTTCCTTACAGCCTACACTATATCTGTATTCCTTACAGCCTACACTATATCTTTATTCCTTACAGCCCACACTATATTATATCTTTATTCCTTACAGCCCACACTATATATTTATTCATTACAGCCTACACTGTATCTTTATTCCTTACAGCCCACACTATAACTTTATTCCTTACAGCCCACACTATATCATTATTCCTTACAGCCCACACTATATATTTGTTCCTTACAGCCTACACTATATCTTTATTCCTTACAGACCACACTATATTATATCTTTATTCCTTACAGCCCACACTACATTATATCTTTATTCCTTATAGCTAACACTATATATTTGTTCCTTACAGCCTACACTATATCTTTATTCCTTATAGCCTACACTATATCTTTATTCCTTACAGCCCACACAATATTATATCTTTATTCCTTACAGCCCACACAATATATTTTTTCATTGCAGCCTACACTATATCTTTATTCCTTACAGCCCACACTAGATATGTGTTCCTTACAGCCTACACTATATCTTTATTCCTTACAGCCCACGCTATATTATAACTTTTTTCCTTACAGCCCACACTATATTATATCTTCATTCCTTACAGCCCACACTATATCTTTATTCCTTACAGCCCACACTATATTATATCTTTATTCCTTACAGCCCACACTATATTATATCTTTATTCCTTACAGCCCACACTATATATTTGTTCCTTACAGCCTACACTATATCTGTATTCCTTACAGCCTACACTATATCTTTATTCCTTACAGCCCACACTATATTATATCTTTATTCCTTACAGCCCACACTATATATTTATTCATTACAGCCTACACTGTATCTTTATTCCTTACAGCCCACACTATAACTTTATTCCTTACAGCCCACACTATATCATTATTCCTTACAGCCCACACTATATATTTGTTCCTTACAGCCTACCCTATATCTTTATTCCTTAAAGTCCACACTATATATTTATTCATTACAGCCTACACTATATCTTTATTCTTTACAGCCCACACTATATTATATCTTTATTCCTTACAGCCCACACTATATATTTATTCATTACAGCCTACACTATATCTTTATAGCCTACACTTAGAACATTTAATACTATTTACTAATTAATATATTTATTTGGAATTCATTTTTTGCACGCATGTTGCTTAGCATATTTTTCCATTCCTTCTTGTTTCATTTAATCATGGTAAATTACTTTTCCATATATAGTATAGTCAATGTTATGTGTTTGCTCATGTAAGTTTCTTTGGTATGATTGGACATGTTGTTTTACTTATATTGAGAAAACAACACAGCATTCTAAATGATCATTCTAGGGAACTGAAACTAACTACAGATAGCCACCTGCCAAGTGAGTTAATCTCTTATGCAAGGTTACCATGACCAGAGAGGCGATTTGACACTTAGATTGGCACAGGCTTTAGATCGAGTGACTTCCCACCTATGTGTTACAAAGATCAGAGGAATCCACAAGGACGGGGATGTGTTCCAAATTCACCCCTACATGGACAGACAGTGAGCAGGACATTGTCCACTAAGTTTGATTGGATCGAACCAAAGAGACATCCAATTGGAATCGAGATGGAGTGTGTGATAACAATTTTGATCCAAATTATAGCTTCTAACTAGCAAGTGAAAATTTAGTTCCCCATGGGAAGATTGCTGAGCAAACAGGATTACTCCGAGAAAGCCGCTTGTAATTTGGCAGGAAAACTTAGGAGATTCTAAGGAAAGACATGTTTCGTAAAGGTCTGTATGTTATTTGCTCAATTTTTGCAGAATATTACAGCATTACAATTGTAATTACGTGTAGTATGTATACTTAGTTACTAGGATCGTTTAGTATGGAGAATTACCTTTGTAGTGTTTAATTTACCTGCATATTTAAAAAAGGAAGCTTTTTAGGGGACACAGAACTTCGCATTCAACTGAGTCCCGAGTCGGAAGTAAGACTAGCAGAGCAGTCGAAGTAAACAAGTCTAGTCAGTGGAAAGAGTCAAGGAGGAGAAAGTATAGGAGGAGGGGCATAGAGAAGTCAAGAAGAAGGAATTTGGAGAAAGTCAGGAGGAAGAGAAGAAAGAATTGTAGGAACAGGAGAGAAGAATACACGGATGAGTAGAATACAAGGACAGGTGGAAAGCTATCTCACACTACAAATCAAATGATGCAATAGGCTCTAACAAGGTAGAGTGGAAGGAGAGTACTTGGGAAATTTTAATCATTTGATTATTGAATTGTCATTAAATTGATATTAGTTGAATTTCACTTTTTTGTATATTCAATCATTTAACCATCGGCATTGCTGACTGGGGGCTTGGAGCTTTACATCTATCTTTTACTAATTTAACTTCCAACCGAAATCAAGCATGGGTCAGACTTCTACAATAATGTTAATAAATATTGGAAGCACCCCACCCCACCCCACCCCACCACCTACCACAGTATCTGCATAACAATCCCATCAAGCCACATCATGTAAACCCTGACTTGAATAATAAAAAAAAATTAAAACTAATTCTTAATGCATGGATCAATTTTGCTGCATAATATTATCAATTGAGTTTTATCTCTATTAAGATACCACCCATCTAGAGTCGATAATTTATGTTGTGAATGGGGTGGTTTATCAAAACTGATTATATAACAGAAACAAGAGTAATCTATAAAACAAAATCCCTTCATTTTTAAATTCAACATTGGGATAGCTGATAGATGAATTTTTACCTTTGCTGGTGAATTCACAACTCCAGTATTGTAACCAAACTGGAAGGACGATCCCAATATACATGCCAAAATGGCCAGTGCAAGGTTACCCGTAAAATCCTAAAAGTGAAGAAAAACAGTTGACTGAACGTTAACATGGTGATCACCATTATTCATTATTTTACTGAGAAAGACTGAAAGAGAGAGAGAGAGAGAGAGTGAGAGAGAGATTTGTCAACTTTAGTGCTCATGTATGCAGAAAATTCCAACACACAAGGCCGAGTCTTATTCCCTTTAACAGCTTTTCTTATAAATGAATTTAAGTTATCAACATCTATGTAGCCTGGAACAGTGATAAAAAGAAAATAAAGAGAAGAAATAATTAAAGCAGTGATGACTCAAAAAGAAAGCACAGGATGGCCAAAACCTACAATGAAAATATAGTAGATATAATTAAAATTATTGCAACAAAAATTACTTACGATAAATATTTTGACTACCATATGTAAACACTTTTATAGTAAGCAAAGCCACCAAAGACCTGTTTCCAATGCAAAAGACCGTATTCTGACTAAAAGGACCTGTTTCCATCACAATAAGACATGCTTCTGACTCATGGAAATGTGTTTCTCACCCATGCGACAGAGATATCTAGCTGTTTTGCTAACCTTACTTTTCTTATCCCAGTCTAGTCATCTCATACTAGTCGTTTCAGTGCTGGTGTCCACGCGCTCAGAACTACTTTTAAAAAAAGAAACCCTTGTTGTCTTCTGCTGTGCCTGATGTAGTTGTTCTAAAATCAAACAACAACAACAACAACAAATATATAAGAAAAGATAGTATCTTAATGTTAATCATTGAGAACACACCATACAATAACATTTCGAGAGAGACAAAGACAGACACGCATAAGATGTTGAGCTTTTTGGTATTACGCTAGCTTGTTCCATACAGAATGGTCAATTTTATCCTATATGCAGGCCTAGCTCAGTACATTTTCAGGTCAGCGTCATGAAATGTAGCTAAAGCTACCTAACTAGTTTTAAATACTTCGTGTGAAACAAATTATAGCTACATTTAATGACGCTGACCTGAAAAATGACTGCTACAGATAGGATAAAATTCTCAATGCTGTGTTAAATTAACTATGACAGAAAACACTGATCGATGCACATAGACTATAGGGGCTATACACTTCATAGCTTCCCAACTCTCCTAACAACAAACTTATTAACAGCCAGAAATGTTATGTCAAACATGCTTTATTCTAATTTTGTTAAGCATCTCCATTGTGCCCCAGTTGATAAAAAAAAAATACCTACAATATTTAATGACAAATAATGCACTTCCAGCCAGAAAGAATCATTTATCCGTCAACACATTATTCCATAAGCAAATTTCACTGTAGCACTTGCCATATTTCCAAGACAGAAAACTTAATTTTCAAAGAATCCGTGAACTTGAAAGTTTAGCAATGGTTATCTGCTAGGTTCCGTATTTGGAGGGTCTTTTATACACGGGGGTAATTTTACAATCAATATTAAGGACAACACAAGTATGCCACAAACAGTTTCACCTCCTCCAAAGAAAATGAGAGCTATATAGGATAGCGACACAGATCACCAATTACCCATTAATAATCCAATGCAACATCCTACTCTTCGTTACAGCTTGTACTAAATATAACTATAGTAGAGCTGAGTCCCCAATATTATTTCATTATTTACAATTTAACTTTTCAAAATTGGAACTGATGAAAATGAAAGTTTCTTGTAATAATATTAATTATTTATTCTCAATTTCATATAACATTCATATATTAAATGTGATAATACCTCATTACTATACGATATTTTATGTTGTTATTTTTCTTTGCTCATGCATATAAGCCCTCATTAACATATTTGTATTTATGAGCCGCACGAAAACATTTGCACATGAACTATATTACACTAGTGAAGAGTTCTTTTTACTTTAAAGGAAAATATTGGGTGAGAAAAATAATCTATGTTGGGGTTTGGACCGAGACAAGGAAATCCCAGTCACGGTGTTACATTATTTGTCTCACCATGAGGCCTGGCTGGGTTTTCCTTGTCTCTGTCCAAAGCCCAATATAGATTCTATATATCATTTGTACAGTGATCCAGTTTGAAAAACCTTTGCTTCTGGTTCTTTATTTCAAATTTCTCTGTAATTCACTCTGTAGAGTACTATGACAGAAAGCAATTTCAGGCCAGATCAAAGAAAACAGATTACATTTGTGCTATTACAAATATATACTTTTACTAATTATGGAAGACAAATATGCAATGTACCATTGATTATGTATTTTATTACATTTTGACACAGAAAATTATTGGTAGACAAAATATGATCTGTTTCTCAATACAACATCTAAGTTTTCACCTTTGTGTTAATTACACAGTTGTAAGTGCATATATGAAAACTTTAACTAAATTTTGTCACTGCTTTGAATGTAAATATTGTTGCATGATCGGATGCCCTGGGCATTGTCAATGAGAAATCAACAAACCAGCATATATATTTACAAAAATAAATTATGTTAACATTTATCAATAAACAGATGCATATCAATAATTATTTTAGATTGCATCCACCATAAAGGCAAATACTGAAACCCAATGTGTTCTCTAGGCTTCTGCTTACAGCATATTGAGCCTGTCCATTTCGTTTTCAGTGCCCTCTGAGGCAATTCACATGCAACAACATTTATATTTGCCATCAGTCACCCAACTGTCAAGACAAATTTAAGTCACCCATCAGTCATGATAAATTTAAGTCACTTTCCTTGTCTGAACGACTACGTTTGGTCATGTTCTCTATAATAACTCTCTGTCTTGATGCACTTTAAGTTCAAATTTATCTGGGCGGAGTTATGTGCGCATATATTTAACATAAACTAATTTACAATTGTGTAATTAAAATAAAGTTTATAACTGCATTACACCTATTCAAACTAATATTTTGCATTTAACTTTCATTAAAAAATTTCTTTATAAATACATAAACATTCCCTTTAAACTGATACTGACACTGTTATAATTTAAGTGTCTTGAGGTCCCCAAAAAGGTCACTGTCTGACCAAAAAGTGAAGTTGTCAAATTGAGAATCAAATTATATTTTCATAAAAGCATATATCAGTTTAACTGAAAATTAAATCTGATAAATAAATACAAAATAGCATGCATTCTTTGAAGAATCTGATATACATAAAAACAAAGAATTGCTGGTTTCAACCTTAAAAATCCATCTGACAGAGGAGTATTTTCTTAATTAGATGCAGTCTTTGCTGCTCTCAATAGTTTGGGGTGGGTGGTGAAGGTAATACAAACATCATTTGTGTTCATCTGAAACTGGATGGTACCATTGAAGAAAATTCCTGAATATCTTTTTAGAGTTTTAAAAATTGATGATTCTGCATCTGTATTGCTGTAAGGGAGTGGCAGACATAATGGGTGGTGTTGCTACGTCAACTGATGACTTATGTCAGTATGTTGTTTGCAGTGTACACAAAAAATAAAATCCTCCCCATAACTGCTGCACATCATCAAGTCAAAATCCATCCAGGAGTTCTGTAATTAAGTTTTCCTGGACATTACTCATTTTTCTGTAATTCAGTTTTGCTGGACATTACTCATTTTGCTGATGTTAATCATTTCCATAATCAGAGCAGAAAATTCCCTTAATAAATGAACTACACATCTACAATGTTCTGACTAATGCAATAATCATATCTTGCAATTTGTATATGGAGTAAAATCTAACTTTAAAAAAATATTACCACTGATCAAAGTCATATGAACAGCGTTTTTTTGCACATGGTACAGGGCCCAGTAACGTGGAATGAATTGCCCACTGAACTTAGACACAAAGACACAGTGATCACATTCAAGAAGGAACTAAAAACTCACATATTTCGACTGCAGGAACAAACTTAAGACCTAACAATGTTTCCTACCTTAAATACTGTCAGCATGGCTTTTTCTATGTTTTCTAATTTCATGGTGTTTGTTTTTGTAAACATATCAATATATGTTTTTTATCTCATAGGTGTTGTCTAATGTTGTAAAACGCTTAGAGCTTCTAAAGATTAGGTGCTATACAAAGTCCTCATTATAATTATTATTATTATTACACAAATTTGGCAATAAGCTTTAATAAAGATGGCTTAACAATTCTCATTTAAGGTAATGACATATAATAATTTTTATTCTTCTACACACATGTCTGTGTACTATCACTCAAACAGCGTAGCTAACTCAAATAAATTGGGTTGTTCCACTTAGTGTACTTTGCCAATAATTATTTACACAAAGTTACTTTGTGAAACTGACCATAATTCCTCCAAGAAAAAAAAACAGTGTTAAGGTAAATAAAATCAATCTGAAAATTAACAATGTACCATTAAATAATTTAATTGTTCAAAACAAGTTAATAAGGGTAATCAATGCATAATTCCTAATGTGTTTGTTCCTTTTGCTTTAGTATAACTTACTTGTGAGATAAAATAAAATAAGTACACATTTCATGAAGAAAATCAAGTTTATTGACTGTGCAATCTAAATTAAACTGAATTTATTAACATCATTTATATATATATATATATATATATATATATATATATATATATATATATATATATATATATATATATATAACAAAGCACTGCCTCACCTGAAAATAAAAAAGAAAGAATGTTAATGAACATTAAAAATGCCCAATATGTTTTGTGATGGAACACACCATAGTACTCCCCATTTACATTCCTACACTGTAAGAGCACACACCTGAAATCAGTTAAAAGGATTGTATGTACACTGAAGGAAATGAAGCTATAATCTAAGCACATTCTTCATTATTAGTATATATATATATTTGTTTCGTTAATAAAATATACTTCAACTTAATCCAGCATTTTCTGGCTTCCATCACATTCCAGCAAACTGAATGTAAGTCTGTGGAACTTGAAAACACGTCTATTTGCTTCTGTGAGAATCTGAATTTATTAGAAACAAATACATCAGAATAGGTTAAGTCCCACTAAAGCAATATGACCTGAATTTGTAGAAATGCGTCGATATGTGCTGCCAAGTGTATGAGATGTTCCTGAAAATTCCGCCTCTCGTTCCCATGTCAGTCGCTACACAACACCGTTATTTAAGAATTAATACATCGCACCCGAACATAAATATCAGGGGAAACGTCTCACATTGTAGGACTATGATCTCCATCGATTTTGTCCTCACAACGGATATCTTTAATCAGCACATTAACTGGGTATTTGTCCCGGTAATAGAAAAAGAAAAGAAATTCAATTCGGAAATGAACGCAAATAAGTATATTCAAGCAATGACGTTAAAAAAAAAATACAGTTTTAGGGTTGAAACTACCCTGGGCCTGGGACCAAACTACCCACTCGTTGCCGTTAAAAGTGGGAGTCATAAAATTATGCGTGAAAATATCTCCGAAAATCAGTGATATCGATCCATTTGAAATATCCTTCCAAAATAAAACATACAACTTAATTTACCCGTTTCTTTGAATGTTCTGTCATATCCACACCATCTATCTCCTCATCAACATTGTTTTTCTTACGTAACAACGGACCATCTTCTCTTGCCACCTCCATTTTGACCAAGAAGCGATCACATGACTATCGTCGGGTAATAGGCCAGCTGATAACCAACACTGTCGCTGATAACCAACTTGTGATCGAACAATCGTATTTTCTTAATTTAAGTGCGTCCTTATACATCGGTGCCGACATTCCTAAAGTAAGCCGAAGAAAAATGAGCAAATTTTAAGGATTTTTGTGTGTGCAAAACTACGAAACTTTATTTTTAAAATCTTGAGAAGGAATGAATACGAGTACAATATGCGATTGATTTATAGTTTAAAATTTAAACATAATATATTGTCACAGCTGGATACAATGAAATTGGACACAAGTTCTAACAACTTAAATTAGCCTTCTTCATACATGATACAAGTGTTACAGCAATGACAGAAGTATTACAACATTTTCAACATCGTTCAGTGTAATATATTTGCAAACATGATGTAGAATTCTATATTTTTCATTTACATCGCCATTTCTACCCAGAGAAGTAAATCTAAGCAAGCCAATCCATATGGAATATAGAGTATTTTTCTCATCAGTTTAGTTCGTTATCTACTGTACTTTGGACACGAAGAAATGCATGATGGTTTTGATCCCACCACAAGAACAAAAATGGGTGGCAACAAGATGAAACAGTAAAAATCAGCTTTAAATTAACTTACATCGTTACTTTTATTCACACTCATCATGATTTAGAATAACCATTCAACGTAAGCTCTACAGCGCAGTTTATCGACATGACATAAAACAATAAAGACATTAAATTAACAAGATCTGAAAAAGACACATCAAAAAAGCATAATACATAGCACATAACTTAATATACAAGCTCGCAAAGCTTTTTATCAAGGTAGTAATTAAATATTTTTTAAATAAATGCCAAAAATACGGGTTACGATCTGAAAGATGCTTAAAAGAAGTCTAGGCATTTTAAATTATAAGTTAAATATTAAATTAAATTACATTCCGAGTGACACATCAGTTTAGGACCAAAACACATACTGAGATACAAATTAATAGGACCAAAATTATACTGAGATTCAAATTAATAGGACCAAAAGCATACTGAGATACAAATTAATAGGACCAAAAGGATACTGAGATTAAAATTAAGCTTAATTTAAAAAAAAAAAAAGTAAGGTGCTAACAGTACCACATTTGATGTTATTTAAAACAAAACGGTAACACAAACAAGTATTTGTCATCATTGTGGAGTGGGTGGGTATGAATTATTTACATATATTACGTTTGCAGTCTTTACCTCTCCAGAAGTAACAATGAAGTTTGCGGACCCCTTGCAATCCCACCCCAACATTGTCCGAAAAAGGGGTCAGCTGTCAAAAATATAGCTTGCAAAGTCTAGCCCAGCAATCACCGCGCCGAGATAAAACAACTTGCAAAAACATTACTTCGCGGACAACGATGGTATCAGTAGTGGCAGCAGCATCACGGGTTATATCAAAAAAAGACAAATGCATGATCGTATATGTGAGTAACAATTAAATCGCGAACAACTCAATCAGATTTAAACACGTTCTCAAGTCCAGTTGGGTACAGTGAGGTGGGATCAGGAAGATGACAGGTCCATGTGGATGTTTTTGAGCGTGTGGAAAGAAATTTCTAAACCTGTTGAAATAAGATGAACTGGGATGGGGTCAGATTAAAACGAAGACACTAAGAATGATAAACGAAAATACTATGTTTATTTATTGATGATTATAGGTAGAAAAAAATCATTTATTGTATGCTCATTTTTTTCCCCGTTAACTTTACATTGTCAGAATCGTTCAATATTCCCCGATACTGAACGCGCGCGACAATACACATATAGCATTCACGTGAATAAAGAAAATACTTTCTATTGTAAACAAACAATGACGCAAACGCCAGCACTTTTGATTTGTAAACAAATCATATACACTCGCGTAAGACGCTCTTTACGTTGTGGTTGTTTAAATTTGTTTCTGAAGGAACTAAAACATGTTTCGTGGACTGCAACAAACCCCAGCTGTTTTGGCACATTCCGCGTTGATACAATGTTACGGATTTAGGCTAGCTACATTATATAAAAGACGGAATATTAGGTCCTTACAAATAACATACAAGTGCCAAGGCATATACTGTCTTCTTTATCTGGTGATAAGAATGGCAAAATAAAATATACTTACAGTTTTACATCCTGAATTTCCTCAAAATGTTCTTTCTTAATTCTGCAAATCCGAATTACATGAGCCGTGTCATAGGTTTTCAATCTGGATTACACATTTCGAACTTGTGCTGTAATTTCGATGATAAGTGCAACTGCATCCTCCTTACTGCACTCAAAATGAAATAAACATTACATTCCATAGGGTCTTTTTGATAATTGCAATTGAAAGACTTCATATTTTTCCCACGTTATGATTTCAAACATTCAATTACAGAAACAGAAACACATTTGCAGACGTAAACACGCTTCCCCCGCGCCACTTTAATCCGATGTATTATTTCATGCATAATTTGCACAGATGAATCCAGTCCAAAATCACAAACTTTCGTCGAATCGAAACAAAATACCAAAATATATTCATTCCAGATCAAATGGAAAAGTTGTTGCAATGCGCATTCATTCACAATATGACTGCAAATTTAAATTTTAACTAGACACGCCAATTTCTGTCGAAAGTTATGTCGAGCGCGCGACTAAGTTCAAATTTATCTGGGCGGAGTTATGTGCGCATTAATAATGATGTCGTTGTGTAATGACAAATCTGCGCTTTTGTATTTAGTTTGGAATACGGTATTCATTCATTTACTTTGCTTTTGTAGTGTATTTTGTTTATATAATTAAACCTTAGGTAGAATAAAAAAATGAGCATATAATAAAAAGGTTACTGCATTTGTGTGGGAAAATATGAACTCGTTTTTTCGGAAGGATATACTGCACTCACAAGTTCGTGCAGTATTTCATCCCAAAACTCGTTCATATTTTCCCATACAAATGCAGTAACCTATAAATACCAAACTCGTGCGCATAAATTACAAGACTCTTTTTAACACATTGACGAGCACTTAGTTAAATAACTGAACGATAACTGAAACAATATAACGAAAAAATGATACGGTTCCTAACTGGAACGAATTGTAAGATGTAACATAAAACGAACAGTTAGCAATAATAGATTAAATTATATATATATATATATATATATATATATATATATATATATATATATATATATATATACACACATACACACACAAAGAAACAATTAATCACTCAGCCAATGATAAGTTAATTTAAAAACAATGATATGGTTTCACTCAAAGAGTGATTAGCTGGTTTCATGTACACAGTGGTAATGTTTCACTCAAAGAATGATGACTGGTTTTATATTTTTAGAAAATACAAACTGTTCACTCCAGTAGTGACAACTGATTTAATATAAATTCGGACATACATCTTGCGACGTTGGATTCATAACGACAATGTAATTTTAGCCCCACCGCTCAACCGGATGGTCAGGAAACTCGCGATGCAGCGCGTGTCAAACGGGATGTTTTTGCCGATTGATTAACGCAGCAGGCTATATCCGACCTGGACACGCTGCAATACATCATAATCAGGCAACTGTCGAACGATTTAATCGAACGCTTGCCGAGCGTTTGGACATCAATATGCTTAGGAATTGTTGATGTGCTCAGATATGATGTAGCCTGCTAGCGGACAGCCATTATAGCGATCTTGTGAATAGGTTGCAAGATAACCCAGTGTGTGTGATCCCCGGACGAGTCATACCAAAGACTTACAAAAATGATACCAACAGCTGCCTCGTTCGGCGCTCAGCATTAAGAGGTTAGTGTTATGACTGGTCGGCCTGATGTCAGGATAATGTGACTGGATGGGACATCATACTACATGTCTGTGACATGATGCCCAAGTGCTAGACATCACTATAAACTGTCACATTGCAGAAATCGTAGCGATAAGACTGAAAAATTGTTAAAGATACGTTAAAAATCCGAATCACACACACACCTTCAGGTAAATACGCTGTTCCTGTTTCTGCACATGTAACATTTTTTGCTGTTTCTGCGGAAATAAAATCTCATTCACCGCATCCGATAAACCTAGCTGGATAACGCGCTACAATGTCGATCGATACAACGTCGGCAGGATTAAACTTGGGGTACCATAAACCTCCATGTCCGTATTCGGTGCATAACCGAGCAACATCTTGTTCAAAGCAGTAACATTCCCTGGACGGCAGCACAAACTGATCGGTGTCGCTTAGAATTATCCACACAGAAACTAGATCGTGCAACGTAATATTGTGAATCGCTTGACATATATTTCCCTGATAATATCGAACTCGCCGTTGCACAAGAATAGGCATCTCTGGCAACCACGCATGTGGCTTATGCTCGATTATTGGTATTGCTTTTTTCTTACTCATATAATAGCCACAGGGATGCAGACCCCACTGGTTATCGAATTGACCGGAAGTATACTAATACTTTCCAGCAACGTCAACCCGCGTACTGCACTCAAATGTTCGATAACACGCTTCCCCGAGCATTTCTTTATATATATATATATATATATATATATATATATATATATATATATATATATATATATATATATATATATATATATATAAAATCGAATACATTGATTAAATGTATCTGATTAATATAATGAATCGAAAGAACGTCAATAAGATTCTTTTAAAGATTGCTGAATTAAACGCATGCATGTATATGCTACATTCTTGATCTTGACAAACACATGATCAACGACAAATGTACGCGAGCAAAATAATCCGTGCATCAACGATTACAAATTTTTCTTTATCGCGAGACTCCATACCTCGCCGATGACTTTACTGGGGTGGGCCAGCGAAGATTCAAATACTGTATTTTGTCCTAGTCCTTGTTTAACTCAGTTCGGACCAGGTCGACATTCAGCAGCTTTTGTTCCACTTGAGGCCGTGATCGAGCGTGTCTGCGACTCAGTCACCTTTACCAGTAATTACCGTGCGATTACCGAGATGTATAAAATAAGTCTGGATTTTTACCATGATTTATCGGCTTTTAGAGATTTCCTCAATCGCAGACAGCATTAACTTGACTCTGATATCATTCTTTTTAGCATGAGCTACGTGAACTTGACGTTTAGTCAGCGCTAAAAAAAATGCCTCATCGTAATTGTGGGTGTTTTAGCAAAATTTTTACAGAGCGTTCGTTTACTGAGACTGATTTTAATTGTTATTTATCTCACCCTGTGTTAGGTTAACATTAATGTGCTTGTATGCCATTATTGTATTGTGTGTGATTACATTTACGATTCGTCGTCGACTAGTCTTTCGTGAATCGATTACGTTTTCGACGGAGGAGTCAATGATCTTAATTTGCACATCACCACTATCAATAATCATCATTTTGTCGGACAGCAGTACCGCGATGTGTTCGAAAATTCATATCAACGATGGATTGTCTGAATAAATCCAGATGTTCCAGCGACAAGTAGTAGAATGGACGGTGTTCTTAAATCTCGTGGAGAAATCTGCAATCCAGTGTCCACGTTTTGGTCGGAGCCCGTAAATGATAGCAGCTGGTATTATACTCGTGGGATGTGGCTTTCTGTGAAGTTAAGCGACACCTGTTCAGATGGTTCTTGATGTCCGTTTATTCGCAGTGTTACCTCAGATACATCAAGCGGGTCAAACACCAATGGGGGTTTCTGACCTGTGAGTTTAACCGCATTGTATCCTGAAACGCAACAAACACGTGTCGGGGTGCTGAACTCCTTGTTGGGACGAGATCTGCCACATGAACAAAGCGCAGTTGCACTTGAAACAGTGCATGTCGTCATTCCCAACTACGATAGTGTTGATTTACCACCCTGGTTCATGAAAGAGAGTAACTGTCCTCGTGGGTATCCACAACGCCAGTTTTTACAACATAACCGTTCCGTTATGCGTCACAGTTGCATTTGCGTCAGGACATTTCTTGTGCCAGATAGTTTCGTCGTCTGTATCACGTCGAACAAGTACAACTGTGTGTTTGGCTCTAAATATGACTTTGCGGACATTTCTGCAAAACCCAAATATGCATGACAACGGTATCGCGAACGAGAAATAGCCTGGTGTGTCAACTTGTCCTCGACGGGCTAGGAATCCGGTTATGAGTGTGTTATTAGCTCCATTGATTACAGACCAGATGACAGCGACAGCGGGGTAATAGTTGTTTCTGGTCTCCAAATGTGAAATTCACGGTTATGGGCGTTGTTCGTAGTATTCTTGGATAACATCATTGATGTGCCGGAGGGCCACGGATAATCATCGAAATATCTGGCTAATTCGAGCATCGGGGTGGCTTTGTCGACGTTGTTGTGACATACTTCGATTGGATTCCTGTCAGTGGTGTACAGTGCGTTATCAAATAGCGCCATGACGCCGTTTGTGACAAAACCACCTCGTTTACCATCCACGTATGCATTTTCATCGCTTTTTAAATGTCTAACTTCAACTTCGACGAATGCCTTGGCGGGGAGGAACTATCAGATTGTCTCTTAAACTTGTAGTTGAACGCTTCCACGTTGTTTGCTGCACGTGCATCATAAGAATAATACTGATAATCATGCACCAATTATTATTTGAACGCCTGTTCGTCCATGCCAAAGATCTAATATACGTTTGAACATTATATTGGTCGCTATTTTGTTTTAAACGCCGATGAGTTAGCTCGTTGCGAGGTAGCCCACTGCCTAATATTGTATTTTCAGCAATATTTTGTGCAAACTTCACAAGTTATGGTGTTTTTTTAAGACGATCATTTCTATTTAGGCATTATGGAATGGCGAACTACAAGCAATATTTAACTACCTTCGAAATGGAAGAGCTTTACAAGATGCAAAACTACGCACCTTCAAAAATGAAGATTTTACAATGGAAGTGCTCCAATAAGCATAGAAAAATTTACGCTTTGCAAAGACATATTAAAACGCTTTTTTTTAAATAATTGTGCTCAGTTAAAATTACTTCGAAGAGATGTATTAGAATGACTTCAGAATGTCCGGGGGGGGGGGACACGTGTTTGGAACTAAATTGTTGCTCTTAACATACAGACGTGACCTCAGAATTGTTCAGCGAAGAGATAATATCCAAAACAGGATAACGAATCACCAGATAGCAGAGTCTTGCAGAGAGTATTTTGAGCTCTTAGTTCTTCTTCTCTGTCCGACAATGACTGCTCTGGTGGCTCATTTATTCTTTCAATCGTTGATTTGCAGCTGCATTTATGATTTTGCTGACGCTCGCTGTCATCGCTGATAGCGCTATTGGCTTGCTTGTTTAAGATAATAATCGTGCAAGTCTATGCTGGATATTTTCGAATGCTCGCCCAGCAATATAATCGATTGTTCCAACGGCTTTGACTCAGCCAATGTAGTTGGCTTTCCCTCCTATCTGTTTTGCGATCGGAATTGCCATTGGAGCTAGGTATCGAAACAAACCCTAAACAATACCACCAAATCCATCTCCGTAAACAGCTAGGTAAACCGGATGTCACGAATTTATCACTTTGACCTCAGTGGGAATTTGGTGCTGATTGTGTATGATCATTATGTTGTTGTGTGTGATTTTATTGCTACATTGATTAGTCGCTGTAGTATATGTCATCGATAGTTCATCGACGAGTACTCGATATAAGCGTTGGTCCATTATTTTGTTGCCGTGTGACCGTTGACAAATCACTGTTGCTTCATTGAAATGTTCATTGGAATTATTACAGGCTGTACAAGCACTTCTAGTCGATTAACGTGTGTGAGAATATTTTCGGGACTTGCATGAATACCGCGTACCAGTCCCTGCCGGGTCGTGTTTGGTCATCGTTGAGCAGTGTTTGTGATTGTTGTCTCGTTTATCAAGAAAATCGCTGTAGTTTTGGGGACATGATCGCTCTTCCTGTAATTTGGTTTGTAAGTATGGGGGTGGGGTGGGGTGGGGGATGGGTTGGTACTTTTTTTGTTGTTGTGTGGAATTCCAATAAATTCTTTCGACACCATAGGGATCCACTTATAATTTTTTTTGGAACATTATGAACTTCTGCTATCCTGCATAGTATATTGTGCCTCAGCAATTGCAGCTGGATCACCCTTAACTTGTATGTAGCCGTTCTCGTTAAAATACATGGTTCTTAATACTGGTTTGGACGTCCTCTCAACAATATCTTTAACATCCTGAAGTTTGCGCGTGTCTCGTCATGACACCAGTCTGAATTGGTAGTGTTGCAACAGTTTTTGTGTCGCGCGTGTTGCGGCGGCCTTCTCTTTGGTCTGTTTGATAATCAGAGTAAACAATGCTTTTGATTCCACAGCGAGATCTTCTCTAGCTGCTGGTGCTCTTGCAATTGTTGCTTGACCGAATCTTTGACGGGTATATATCGTTGGATTGCTTCAAGTCGTTCCCGAGCTTATCTTGCTGTGCGTGACTCTAGAGGGATTGTTCGTTTGTTAGTCAGTATTGAGCTGTTCGCGATATAATTGTTATGAACCTGCACGATCAAGCATTGTTGTTTTTTTTTTCGTTTGCTTTTTAAACTTTTAACCTGTTGTGCGGTGGGAACCATTGACACCATCGTGGTTGTCCGCGAAGTCATGTTGTTTCGAGTTTTGTTCGGCGCGGTATGATCAAGTAGTGTCAAATTCCGGTGAGGAAAATTACATCGACATAATTTCATAGAATCATATTTAATGAAATAATAACTATCTCTGATAAAAACATTCAAAGGTAAAGATCGGAGTATTGACCCCCTGATGAACCCATTTATTGAAATTTCAGTCCACTTACCCAAGATCTTGCAGCGTACAGCTTACGATTGGACTGATATCTCACCAGAAGACTTAACGTTTTACTCAAATACAAATCGAGTCCAAATGCAAACTGCATAGACCCAGATTTGTCGTCAAATAATGCAACGGTACACATGGATCTATTCAATTTGTTAGGAGTAATCAGTAGAATAAACAGCATAGACCCTGATCTGCAGATACATTATGCTATGGCAGGTCAAAATCTTTGTTGTTTGCAGTTTAATTCGACTTATAAGCGAGTACTCGCGGAACTGAATCATCCAACATATCATGAGTCCTTAGCTATTAAATGAGAATATGAGAAGGGAGACAACCAAAAATATTACACAAAGCCACTAGAATTGCAGCTACATTATTTTTCATCAAGAACCGTCTTCCAATCTTCGAGTAAACGTAAAAGATTGGTCTGACATCCATGTTCGTTTTGAAAAGCACCAAAATATTTGTTAAACAATGTTCTCACAGAATGATGCTAACTGGGTCTCGGTTTATTTCTCAAACAGATGGGATATGATGGGTAGACTGCTAACTGGTCAATCATTTCTTTAATCAGAAATATTATTCTTTTGTGAACTAGAACTACTTATGCTTAATTTAGCGTTTAACAGTTTTACAGTATGAAAAATAATCTTTGGTATCACTAACGAATTTATACCTTCATTAGTTGTAGATAAACAACATCTAATTGCAAAATGTGTTTTATCAGTTAGGAAATTAAAACCATACCACACTCAGAATTGGTTACTTCCGTTTTTTAACGATTAAATTTTGTTGACTAATATGGAATTATGTTTAGTGTGATTAAAAAACGTGTTTGTACCTTTAATTCTAGTAAACTCGTGACAGCATGTAACCGTCTCTGATAAAAGGTATGCGTTTGAGAGGTGGTCGGATTTAAATGTAAAGAAGAAAGAAAGACACAAAAAGAAGAAAAGAAAAAAAAAAAAACAGTCCCTGCCGTTGAAAGGTGGCAAGAAACTTACTTCATAGTTAACTAAATTACCGTAATATTTCACTAATGCTTTGGTATTTCACTATATTTCATGACAAAACTCACAAGAATTCATCCATATATAGAAAATGGAAAGCATATTAAAAGTGAAAAAAATATAATAGAAAAATATCGGGAATTTTTCATTTGATTTTTCCCCGTTGAAGATTCGTTAATTGAAATCTAAAATTTTATATACCATCTTTTAAAAACTTAATCTACTAATTAGTTTCCCCAAAATGGTTTAGAACAGATAGTCTAGGGTAATACATCGACTCGAGTGCAAAGAAAAGGAAAAAAAAAATGTCCTCTTCATTCTGAACGTGTTTTGTTGCTTTCCCTTTTTTTAAAAACGCATTCTGTTAGTTCTCCTACCATATGACATGTTAATACGTCCACACATCTGTTAGTTTTAATCACATCTGTTAGTTTTAATTCTGTGTTGAGTATTTCCTCAATTATGATTGAAGATCCTTCCGCAAGCAATTTTCTCAGTTATGGTTGAAGACCCTTCCGCAAGAATATCATGATTTGTTTTTCATATATTGGCTTTCATAAAGTTAAATTCATCTTTGATATCAGAATCCTGGAATGCATGTGTACTTTTCGATATCAAAGTCCTTTTTCAAGAGCAGGAATACTAAGTATGCTATTTATTCTCATTTTAAACTTTATTTGCTTATAGTTCCTAATCGACTTATTCATTGCATGCATGTTTTATTTCATTATATCAAAACTGGCGTATTACCTCGAATTCTAAGACGTATTTCAACTAGCAAAACTATATAATTCTATGTTAATTGCTCGTCCTCGGAAGGAAATAAAAAATTTCTTTTACAAAATTAAAAATTAGGATGAACGAGTTTAAAAATTAGGTTTGAAGATTTGGGATGTCACTGTAAATTTCGAACTCGCGACCACTTGTTTGAACATTAAAATACCAAAAAAGATATATAAAAATTGTGACGCCGCCGCGACTTTCGAACTCGCGATCTCTTGTTGGCAGCCAGATTGCCCGTACTAAGACGGGAGTGATAAAAGACAGCTACTTTGTAATTGGTTGTCTCTATTTTTCTTTATACAGCTTTGCGAACCTAGATGTAACCATTTTTGTCTTATCATAGTTTTGTCTTGGAGTTATTTTCGGTTTTCTTTTACGATAAACCCTCTCCTTGGAATTTATTGGCAATACATTGTGTGCGGTATCAATTTTGGGAAATGTTTACTCCACATTCTTTTAGCAATTTAAAAAAGATATAGTATGTGCATCAGGCAAGGCGGAACACCTAATCATTCAAGACTCACGGTACTAATTCAACTCCAATGGTAAACATATGGAAACACTATCATATTCAAAATTCAATAACTTGAAATGTATGGGTGCTGATGATGAGACTTATAATGCACATCTAACCTTTGTGCAAGCTTATGTGTGGAGAACACCATATGAGCCGCGGGATTTGGTTTATCTACATGTGCATGAAACACATGTTATTGATTCTGCACCAAATGAATCAGGTGCTGCTTTCATTATTGAGTACTCATGAGTCAGGCCTGTAAAAATACTAAAACTGCATCATTAGAAATTTGTCAATATTTTTTTACATAAAGATATTTTTACTAATATTTTAATTTTTATCATTAACCAATTATGGAGAACCAAACCCGTAAATACTCTATTATTTCTTCACCCATTTCTACACTGGTTAACATTTCTTCCGTATAATTAGTACCGTGTGTCCTTCAGTACCCATCGCGTATGCGGCACTTGTTCTAAATTGTAGAACAGTTGAAAAAATTTGTTATAATATGACATGATGAGCAAGAAAGGAAACACCTTGGACATCAATCTTTAAAAAGAAAATCACCAGGCTATATCCAATATTCGGTATTACTACTACAATTACTACAATAACAAATAAGTTGGCAGAAGTTTTCAAAGCCAAACTTTTATTTATCAAAAAACTGATTCGTTTGGAGTAAAGTAGGAGGAGATGGAGATTACTGGAATCGAGTAGAATATACGGAGGTAGTGATTGATGAAATGGAGTAGATTAGGTGAAAGTGGAGATTAATGAAAATGGTTAGAATAAAACGAGATGGAGATCACTTATATGGACTGATGAGATGGGGTAGAGTAGGAGGAAATGGATATTGCTGAAATAGATTAGAGTGGGTGGAGGCGGAGATTGATGAATGGAGTAGAGCAGAAGGAGAAGATAGAGATTGTTGGAATGGAGTGGAGAGGGAGAAGATAGTGATTGGTGAAATCGAGTAGCGGATGGAGGTGGGGATTGGTGAAATCGAGTAGAGAGGATGGATATGGATATTGATGATGGAGTAGAGTAGGAGATATTGATGAAATGGAGTAGTGTAGGAGGAGGTAGAGATTGTTTGAATGGAGTAGAGAGGGTGGAGGCGGAGATTGATGAATGGAGTAGAGTAGGAGGAGATATTGATGAAATGGAGTAGAGCAGGAGGAGGTAGAGATTGTTGGAATGGAGTAGAGAGGATGGAGATGGAGATTTTTGAAACGGGGTTGAGTAAAAGGAGGTGGAGTTTGGTGAAATGGAGTGGAATTGGTGACTATTTCACGAGTAAAACTTATCAGCATACTAGCCATTACAAATTTTGCAAACCACACAATTGAACTGAAAGGGTGTTTTGATGCTGTTCGTAACGAATGGATACAGTTATCTAGAGATGTTTTTCATACTCAGCAATTTAACTTTTTTTTGTGATTATAAAAGGTCTGCCAGAAATGGTTAATTCCTAGTTTTCAATTGATGCAACAGTTTAACCAACTGACATTATTTGAGAAGTAAATAGTGATAACAGATTGCAATGCTGGTAGTATAATATCTAACATTTAACAAGGTATTCATTCTCAAATCAACAGAAAATAAAATATAACCACACACACACACACACATATATATATATCTAAACTGGGATGGTTAATTTATTTTTATTTCAGCTGATCAGTACTACATCTAGGGAAGGTATTGTTCTCCTTGCATGTGACATATCCTTGTGTCATTTTAAAAATTATTTTCATATATTTTTACTCATGATCTCTACCCAAGTATTTCCATGTATTTACTGAACACACCATTATTCAATTTTAAACAAAAACAAATATATTAAATTTAACACCGTTTTTGTCTAAAATTTGCATTCTGCATAGTGTAAGAAATAAAAAAGGCTGAAAAAATTTAACATACTATACGTAAAGTGTTTGTTTCTTAAGTTAGTGATATATTTCTCTTTGTTTTACTATTTATATAGCAGTTTAGTTACAATTAATTTTTGTAATCATTTAACTTTTCCATAATTCCAATAAATCATTTTCGTCTGGTACTAAACTCTGTGCAACGTGATTTTGAAATAGTTGTGCAAATATAATGAATCTCCAATTCACTTCTAAAATGCAACCCATATCATAGTTATTTGATACTTTGACCGTATATTTTTCTACACATCTAAGTTTATCATCAGCGTTACATGTCATGTCATGATATGTTTAATGACATTTTTTGTACCTCAGTGCCATGTCAGAGGGATTGTAGTCATATAGGTACATAATAAGCAGCCATATACTTTTAATACCCACAATCATACTTTATCTTACCAGCATTGTACAATCAGTATTCGTAATTTTTATTTGCTTCAGCTTATCTTTGCAGCATCATGCGTATTCCACCTCTTATTTAACTTACCATCAGAATCCTCTCATAATACATTCAGAGTTCTAATTCAATACTCCATATTTAATGAAGTATTATAAACCAGTCCCAGTGCGCTATAATATCATCGTATTATTATCGTTATTTCTCTTTGCTTTTTGACACTTCATCCGGATAATTTTGTACATGTGTCTTGATGAACTGATGATTCTTATCATTGGACACGTTATGAATAAACAAATAAACAATTTTACAGAGCTAATTATTTTAAAATTAAAACGGAATGCATTATTTGCTGGAGCACTGACATTGCCTGCTTCAAGATGGTAATGGTAAAGTACTTTATTACCTGTTTTGTCCCCCTCTCACACATTTAATAACACGTCTGTTGAATTCATGTCTTTGACCTTCTCCTCGATACACCATAGGTTTGGCCATAAATGCTTTTACTCAGTTTACCATATATCAGTTGTGCACTCTTATCCATCGAATTATAAAATACTTTGATACAATATGTATCTGTTGAAATTACTCATTTGTATCACCTGTGGATTGATCTGAGGTGCAAACAAAATTCCAATTTAATGTATCTGGCTTTTCGGACAATCCAGGATTGTGTCAGACATTATGTGTCCACCTTTCATGTTTTACCTCTGAGACACTCCACTAGTATCATACTTTCAAAATCATTGTCTAAGAGAGGCAAAATAAAGTGCATTGACCATAGACACGGTCTGGTAGCGAATCAAGACTCATCTGATGGCTAATACATCATTATGTTTTTCCATACAATATATGATAATGTTTATCCATACATTATATCATAATATTCATACATATATTATCATACATATATTATAATGTGAGCTTTAATTAGATAAGTCTAGCAACAAACAACAATGTGGCAATATGGTAGGCATCAAATTTAATTTTAAAGAAATAAATTACCATTTTCAAAGTGCAACAAGCCCACAATCAATACTTTACCAATGTCTGACCTTGACCCCAACATCAAACGGTAGAAGTACAATGTTGCAAAGTGAATTGTCTTAGCTTCATATGGATCCATCCAATGGAAATAAAATATAAGGAAATAAAAAAAATAACCGAAACTTGGACACATATTTTCCTTGATTTTGTACTTAATTCTAATATCAACAGAGGAATGTGTTTGGTTAAATTGCCTTAGTTTTATAATGATTAATGTGGAGCATTAAGACAATCCATTAAATGGAAATGGAATGAAATGGAAAAACTTTAACTAAAACCTTAATGCAATTTTTGTATGACTGTGACCTTGACCCCAATGTCACAGGTACAACGAAGTGTCTTGTAAAATGAATTGTCTTAGTTTCATAATGATTCATTACAAGTACTATGACTATCCATTCAAGGAGATTTTAGGAAATATTTGCAAATGAATAAATTTGAACCTAATAATCATGCAATTTTTCAATTAATTTGACCTAGACCGCAAGGCAAAGGAGGCACTCACCAGTTTTTATGTACTTTTTTTGAGAGAGTGACATAAGTAAGGTGAAGTTGTTTGCATTTGAAACATGCACAGTGGAGAGAATGATGACATACTGCTATGCTAACTTGATGTAATGTGGATGATATTTCTTTGCATATTGTACTTAAGGAAATTGTACATGATCTAGGCACACTGCTAACTAAAATGACTGCTCCCTTGTGCTAAAAAAAATCAGCCCAAATTAGTCTAAAGTACACTATAGTTAATACCTATTAAAAAAAGGAAAATGAATTTTCCCTGACTAGACAATGCCAGTTTCAGAAAAGTGCAAAGAATCAATTACCAAATATATAAAATGTAAAAAATGTTATTGGCTCTTTTTATTTTAAATTTACCTCTGAAGTCAGGAAGTGAAATGAACCAAGAGGAGCTAGCAGCTTTTTGAAAAGTGTACATCTGAAGTAAGGCCAAGCTGCATACTCTATAACCCATATTAAACCCATCAATCATACACCAAAATAAAGGGGATTAACGTTTCTTTAACAATACCTCAAAGATGTACAATGTCTTTTTACAAACAGTACAACCAGTGAGGACACAAATGGAAATTCTTTTTCTTTAAAATTCTAATCCTATGCAAAATACAAAACTGTAAAGTACCACCAAAAGGAGGAAGTCAGCATGCAAAGAGTGAAGTATCTTCATGATATGTGCCAAGTATAATAAGAATCTATTATCAGGTTTACAAAATATATGCAAATGATAAACTTTAAGCCAAACATGTAACAGATTGTTTATGCCACTGCCACCATAGGAATAGTACTATACTATATCTTGCTTCCTAATAATCTGGGTTTGAATATAAGAAGAAGAAAAAATCCTAACACAGCAATATAATAATAAAAAAATGGACAGCAAATCTATTTTTAAACAAGAAAATTATTCCTCCTTGATAAGAGGAGGAATACCAAAGGGAATTAAATCTTGCTTGAATAAATATATAAGGAATTCCTCATAAAACCAATATGGTGAGGGGGGGGGCTGTAATCATCGTGTTCTATCTGCATGAATAAGATATGTCTAAGGAAAAATTAAAAATGTCAACAGCAATGAATAATTTATAATTTATTTAGCACTGAAATTCAAAGATGACATTCCACTCCAAAGCCGCAAAATTATCTTGAGGTACTGCATCAATTGATTTGAGCATTGTTATGCAGAATTAATTTAATAACTTTTCCTTTTATCGCCATATATATATATATATATATATATATATATATATATATATATATATATATATATATCACTGTAAATATGTTCAAACAAATCAACAAAATTGAGATTTTCATGCTGAAATATCATTTCTTCATACAGAAAAATTGTTCATAAATAAATTTGAAAAATAAAACATGTACGTCAGGCCACACTGTCAATGCCAAAATCGGTTTATCAAAAATTCCACATATTGTTAAATATGGAAAAAACAAAACACTGAGAAGAAATGCTTAAACAAAAAAAATAATAGAAAAAGTATAAAACTGAAATCCAAAAATAAGTTTAAGTCTACAAAAAAGCTTTACACTTTAAAACTATACATAAATTATTACTGTAGCTTTACAACTTTGCAGTAGCCATCATTATGTAATTAATGGAATTTTTTTGCTGGCTTCATTTCTTCTAATGCAATTCGAAACATCTTTCTTCTAAATGGTTAGATACTGCAGTGATCTTCAATGAATGACTCATCTGATGTACATATAAACTATGAAATGCTCAAGCAAATCTCTTGCTTACCAACATTACAGTACCCCTTCACTGTAATGCACCTCATTATAACACCTTTCCCAATATAAGGCAGGTGTGGCCATGTCTGTACAACTTGTTACGATGTCATTTATAATCAAAGTATGGATCATTTTGATAATCGGCACTCTCATGAGTAACTACTTGCTGAATGCAGTAAGGCTAAATTCATATTTTAAAAAAATCTCTACTTGTTTACCATTTATATGTATGACTGGTTAAGTTTTTCCATTTTAAATATAGAATTTGTTAAGAAAAAAAAGATTATTATTAAAAAGTTATGAATACAAGCACAGCTCAATCCATAAAAAGTAACCTTTGTGAGACTCTTATATGCTAAATTATTACCTTTATAACAGAGGTAGCTTGAATACAAATTACATATGTATAAGAATACCAAGCACATAATGTGACAGCAACTCAATGTCCACATTAGCAACTCAACAAATAACATACATTATATACTGTATCAACTAATAACATACATTATATACTGTATCAACTAATAACATACATTATATACTGTATCAACTAATAACATACATTATATACTGTATCAACTAATAACATACATTATATACTATATAAACTAATAACATACATTATATACCGGTACTATAACACTGAGTTCTCTAAACCTTTTAAGGAGTCTTTGGCTCAATATCAAAGTCACAAAATTCTAACAGTCTGTAAATTTAATTGGAACTCAATAAGAATCATGGAACTTTGACGACTTTCTGATATTGATTTCTTCCCCCAGACAGCTCCGTTTCACTGAATGAGATGTTCTCCATGTATCATATTTGACTTCTGTGTTTTGATCATGTTCCTAAACACAGTGATCAAGAGCATGATATTAAACCTGGTCTTGTACCAGCTATGTAATTATGTGGAAAATGTTTTTTTCTGGGGTTTAATGCCATTTTTTGCAACATGATAGGATATATTTGGTGGAGAAAGAACCAGGAAAGGCCCCTGAAAAACCACTGACCCTCAGGAAGCTACTGGCATGTTTTCTTACATACCCATGCTTGTTAGGCCAAAACTGAAGCCCATGCAGATAAAGGATGTGTGCAATCTGTAAAGGCAAGTGCCTTAGACCACTCCGTCACCTGGAGCCCCATGAGGTGAATGTGTCCAAACAAAAGTTTCTATTGTCTAATATTCAAATGAAAAAAAATCTGAAATTAAAAGACTAGAGAGTTTAGACATATATCATATGAACAACCATTCAGCATTTTTGTTATTAGATTTAGAAATGATGAGACATTCCAGGGTATAAATGCAAAAAGAACCTAAATACTCATGGAACTGAAGACAACATTTGTCACATAGGCCTCTGGAGATTTTACAAATTAAAATTTATAATTTTAATTTCTATTAATTTAAATTACTAAGGTAAAATGAAAACAATATCTAAAGTCATTTAATAACTTTTCAGTACCCACAAAATAAGAGCAGTTCTTTGAAATAAACAAACATGAACTGCTCAAAATGGACCACTTAATGTACAAGTATATGGGATGGCATTTTTATTTTAAAAGCAGGACCGAATTCAATTTGTACATAGAGTATAAAGAAAAGTATCATGAGATATATTTTAAGTTCAAAATTTAAAAAAGAAAGAATGCTTATAGAAATTTTTTTCTTATTTTGCCTTCGAGGACAATTATGGAGAAAATATTCAAAAGATGTACATTTAAACAAATTTTGTGGAACATTATGCGTACATTAAAAAGCTCCCTCTATGATAAAACTTACTCCCACCAAATTCTCACAATTTGCCATTAAAATTAATGAAAAGTCAGTGTCCACAATTACTGATAGCATTACCTCTCTTGATTAAGTCATGGTTTGCTGTTATGTGTAAGAGTGTTCTAGAACAACTAGAATAAATTATAGAAGTGTACAGACTGCATGGTCTTTTCAAGAACAAAATTATGGATCTCATGCAGCATACTTTTATTTTTTAAAATTAAAAATAGAAACATCACTATTGTTTTCCTTTTTAAAATTTCTAAATGAAGAAAGAAGTAGAAAATAGGGATCAATTATACTGTGAAGCATGGAAGTATTAGGAAGAGATATCAAATTAAATCCTCATATTAAATATAATTAAGTAATCACTAATCCTTCCAAATGTTGAAGAAAGCAGCTACACATCAATTAGGCAATCTCTATAGGAAAATGAGAGAACAAGCAAGTGAAAGAGAAAGAGAGAAAACCTTGAGAGAAAAAAACAACAGATGCCTTTTGACGAGTACATACATTTGAAGTTGCAAACATATATCTTCACTAAACCTTTCCATTATAGCTTTATGATTGAGAAATAAGAACTGCAAATATCCAACAGAACCTGGTTAGATATGCAAGGATATAGGGGTTACATTTAAAGAGGGATTGGTACCCAATGTACCATTTCAAAGATTTGCAATTGATTTTGAAGTGTTATGTCAATAATTCTGACTAAAATTAGGGATCTGAAATTTTGTCATGTTTAATATAAAAGTCAGACAATATACAGAGATCAAATTTGCGGATTTGAATCAACAGCATTTGCATGTTTCTTTCCAATTATTGTTATCATTTATTTTATTTTCTATTGATGAACATATTGACCACAGGTGCAGAATTATTATTTTCAATTTCTTTAAACTCCACAGGAACAAATTTCATGTCATAATCTATCAGAAATTGCCTACACCATAATCTCTGTCACCAAGTTCTTTGTTTTAGTGAATACTTTATGTCATACATAGCAAGGGCAGATAAAACCTGCACCAACTTTTGCAAGAGATGTACTTTAAAATGCAGTTGTTTGGAACCAAAGCAAGAGACATTAAATAATAACAATGAATACTGGGTTTTACGATATGGAAGGTTAAAAAATAAATTTCAAAGCATAAACATACAGTTTAACATGGTATCTAATTTACCATGAAAAGATAAAAAGTGATACATAATTCACCAGGAAAACAAACGGTACTAATACATAATTCACCATGAAATCATAAGGTACTAATACATAATTCACCATGAAATCATAAGGTACTAATATATAATTCACCATGCAAACAATAAAAACAACAACAATAACTAAATAAGACTAAAACATCATCAACAGCATAGATATAATTCATAGGACAGAAAAGAAAAGAATGAAAAAAGTCTGAATGAGTACATGTATTGATCATGATGTATTAGAAAGTGATGACAGAACAAATTCCTTGAAAGATAAGTGACTATGTGATAGGATTAACAGTTAATATTAAAGGTAATGGACTCAAAATTATCATTTTTATGTAAAAAGGGTAGACAAAAATTTCTTTATAAAGGAAACAAGAGTACCGTAAATGACACATTATATGCCTGCCACATGTTTTATTTACATCTCTATATATATCACTAATGTATCTCCACTGAAACCATATTTTTTTGTTCAGAGTGACTTGACCTTTGCCCTTTTGACCCTGAAACTAATAGGCCTCATCCTTACTCTAAGCACAAGCCACCTGCAATGTTTTGGGCCCATCTGTGATGCAGAACAATTGTCATTGTGCAGAAACCATTTTTATTCTTTCATTCAGTGACCTTTACGCACCTACCATGAACCCCCAAATCAAAGGCCTTCTTCCTTACCTGAAGTGAAAGCCATCCACCAGTTTGGTAACTGGAGATGATAAAAAACACGAGTTACTGTGCAGAAACCATTTTTCTTCTTTCATTCACAATGACATTGCCCGAAACCTTTGAAGCCAAAAATCAATTGGATTCTTCCTAACCCCAAGTGCAAAATGGAGAGCTCAAGTTATTGTAAAAACAGTTTTCTTTCTTTCAGTCACAGTGTCTTTGACCTTGAGCTTTTGAGTCCAAAATCAATAGCGTTCTTCCTTATACCAAGAGCAAGCCATCCACAAAGCTTGGTAACTGTAGATGGTGGACAACTAAAGATACTGGAGCCCTCAGGGTTGCTGAGTAGTCTAAAGTGCTTGCCTTTACCAATCACTGCCATCTTGACTCTGTCCATGTGGGTTCAAGTCTTAGGATCAACCTATATGGGTATGTAAGAATGCTTGCCAGTAGCTTCCCATGAGTTGGTGGATTTTACAAGGGTACTCCCATGTTCTTCCTCCATCAGTTATACTATCAGTCATGTGTAGCCTATCTTGCACTGTTAAACCCAAAACAACAACAACTAAACAGACATCAAACTGGTTGCAGATGGATCTACAACATCAAATTATAATATGCTGATGAAAAATTATCTATGAAAAGGGAATATCCCAATGCATTTATGAACAATGCCAATTACTGCATTCAACTGCAAACTGTACAGATTCAGATGTGCTGTCACATAATGTGCTGACAGATTTGGATCTAAGCAGTCTAAAAAGTAAATCAGGAGAACAAACAACAAAGACCCTAATCTGCCAGCACATTATGTGATGCCACATCTGCATCTACACTGTCGGCAGTTGAATTCAACTTATAAGTGAGATAACACAGTAAGCAAATCCAATAATGTCCAATGCCTGATCATGAATAAAAGCAATTATGTAAACCCAACTGATAAAAAGAAAAGAACCTTATTTAATTGCTCAGTTCTTGGAAGGTTGATGAATTTTTTTCAATAATTTTCATAAAGCTCATCCAAAACTAGCACTAAAAGTAAGTAAATAAACTTCTTTAATGATCCACTACAAACCAGAGTGTAATCAAAGACTGCATACCTCACCTCTACTTTCACTAGTCTCCTGTAGCCATTGCAAACATTTTCATGCAGAAAATACATTCTGTTTAGAGTGATCTTGGCTCCTTTTATAATGATTTTATTGCAATCTATCAAGTTTGCATTTAAGATTTTATTCATCTCAAAATTTGGAAATTGAACTTTTAATTGTCACTACATAGTCAGTATAGTGCTTGCAAGGTGTGAAACCACCTACCTACCCATATACTTACCTATCTACCCATATACTTACCTACCTACATACCTGCTGTGATAGGGCATAACAGACATCAAACAAAAACCCATTTCTAACATATAAAAGTAGATATAATAAGCTGATTAAAACGAAACAGATTAGTATTATTTTGCATCAAAGAAATTTCAATTACTAAAATCATCATTATCCACCCCAATAATCCAGATCTGACTAGGTGAAATATAAATGTTGAGTAACAGAGAGCAGTACACAATTCATGAATCAATAATTACCTGGACTAAGCACTACAAGTGAGGCCTCCAAGGAAAAGCATGCAGCATTAAGTCCAAACACCTAATTCTGATACTCATTCACATGTAAATACACAACTAACATGCTGAGGGTAACCTATCACAATGTATAGTCATTAAATATGGAAAGTACACATTGAAAAATATTTACTCCTACTTCCAACCAAACTGGTCAGAAAATGCCTTCTGAGTAGGTTAGGTTGCATATATGTCTAGCATAGATGAATCAATGTGATCATAAACTCTAATGCTTAAGCATGAATGTAGGTCACAGTGACATGGTTGCAAGAATGTAGTAATATCAGAAATGCATCTACTTAGCAAGTCTCATGACTGGAACACAAACAAAAACTGAAGTTTTAACACAAAGCCTGAAGAAAGTCAGTGGGCCTGAAATATAAATCACAGAAACCACTTTTGCCAACAAATACATAGAGCTATCAACATGCATCCAGTCACCAAGTTTCATGATTATAGGTAGGATAATATAGATAAAACATGCCTAAAACTTGTGTTGTCATGAGCTAAAAGCAAAACCTTTACCAAAGCCATTAAAAATGAAATATAGGTCACAATAAGCCACTTTTGTTGTAAGAGTGACAGAGATGCATATCATCATCAATTTTTTAATTCCAGAATGAACAATGCCTGAGAAATGAACATCAAACACAAACTTTTCAACCTAAGTCAGTAAAGCATACTTAATACTTAAGGATATTTAATTGCTATTGAAATGAGGGTGTGGTGCTCATCAAGATGCAACCTCAAGTTTTATGGTTCTACATACAATAGTATACACACAGCATGTCAAAGACCACTGTGGTCATGAACTAAATGCAAAAACTTAAACTAAACCAGTAAAATGAGAACTATAAGTCACAGTGACCTTTACGGTATGGATCTAGTACTAAGAGAGATGTTAAAAAAAATCACCAAATTTTTTTTATTTAAGCATGAACAGTAAAATCGTCAAACTGCAAATAATTAGTAACATGCGAAATATAGGTCAGTGACCTACCTTTAAGATGAGGGTGCAGCCTCTCTTCATATTTGATGTTTCCAGGTATAACATTTTTATACAGGAGATATAACACCATGTGGTTATGAGATAAATGTAAAAACATAACATAAGCCAGTAAAATGTAAAATGTTTGTCACAAAAAACTGTTGTTGTAAGTGTGAAGTACTAAAGCAATGCATACAATTACCTAGTTTGATAATTTTGGCATGAACAGTGTTGAAGATTCAATACTGGGCAGTGAAGCATGAAATATGGGTCACAGTGAACCTATTTTTGATATGAGAGTTTAGTATCAACATTCATCCCGTTACCAAATTTATGAATCATGGAATAACAATATTATGTTACAACAGAGTCAGTCAAACAAGAAATATAGGTCACTGTGACACTTTTGTGACAAAAGTGTAGTACTCATCTAGATGAACTCCCTCAAAAAGTTTCATGCATCTAGGCATGAATAGATAAAGCATCCGCCTCAGATGCGGGAGGTCGCAGGTTTAAACCCCAGCTGAGTCATGCCAAAGACTTATAAAAATGGTACTAACAGCTGCCTTACTAGGTGCTCAGCATTAAGAGGTTAGTGTTAGGAATGGTCGGCTTCATGTCAGGATAAAGTGACTGGGAAGGACATGATGCTACATGTCTGAGGCACGATGTCCCAGTGTTAGACATCACTATAAACTGCCACAATGCAGACACTGTATCAATATGACTGAAACATTGTTAAAGCTATGTTAAAAATCCAAACCACATATACACCAGACCTGCCAACCTTTACGTGTCTGTTTCAGTAAGGCAGCTGACCAGTTTTCAGTAAGGTGTAACAAAATATCAATAACGGCTAATGTAAAGCTGGAAAATGTAATTAAAAGTTTGACAAATCAACGATAAACATTATGTTCAACTGAAAAGTTTGTAAAGTACACACAGACTTTATTTACCACTAGTACCGTTGCATAATCTCTATGCAGCTCAATGGCTTGTTGCTATCTCTCTACTTGACATAATTCTTGGAATTTTTTTTCCATTTCACATGACGGCGGCAATCATATCTCCTGCCATAAGACATACTCAAAATGGCATGTGATGTCCAATAAACCTAATTGTGTCCTTTCCAGATTTTATGCACAAGAATCTGAATACTCCTTTTTATTCTGATGTGTTGATTATTAACACTTTTCTAGAAGCTTATTTTCCCTTTTGTCTTAAACATGCATTGCTTTCTGAACGCCATTTTTAAAAATTCTATAATCAACAGTTTGATCATGCAGATGCTTATCATGAACAAATAGGTGCAGATTAACGTTTCTTGAGTGCTGCTGTAAAGTCAGTCTGGTTACCTGACTAATTTCACTAATTCTAAAATGAAACCCAGATCCAAAAAAAATACGGATGAACCTATTATCCGGATTTTTCCATAGTTTTTGCTAGTATGCTGTAAGTTCGTATTTTAAGGGTATTTTTCCTAAGACTTACAGCAAAATCATAAGAGTTGGCAGGTCTGACACACACACACTTGACCAAAGCCATAAAATGTGAAATGTAGGTCACAGTACCCTTATTTTGTGAAAAAGGTATGGTATTAATAGAGTGCATTCATTCTTCTATTTTTATGATTCTTGCATGATCAGAACTTGAGGAATATGCTTGAAACACAAAATTTAACAAAAATTAGTACAGCATAATATATAGGTTATAGTGAACTACATTTGTGAGGATGCTGCAGTACTAATCATGATGCATCACTTCACCAAGTTTCAAAAATTTAGGTTTAAAAGTATACATATATAGGGTGCAAAAATCTTAGTGATCATGAGCTAAATGCAAAAGTTAACCTAATCCAGAAAATTTTGAAATGTAGGTCACAGTGACCTTCCTTTAAGGATAGGGTACCAAAAGAGACCTATAATCATTTAGTTAGCTGCTTTTATTATGAACAGAGCTTGTAAAATAACCTGCATGTACAAAATTTAACCAAAATCTGTGAAAGTAAAGCATGAAATTTGGGTCACAATGACCTAAATTTGCAAATACATCACCACACATAACAAGTTACATGAATCAAGGCATAACAGCCCCCTCATCCCTTTCCCATAGGGGCAGGTTCTACAAGGCCCAACCCAAACTGCTGCCTAGGACCTAGGAATAAAGAATTGTTGAAATTTGCTGAAGGTGTACTTAATTATCTTAATTTACCTGTGCATATGCAGACATTGATAATAGGGGTAATGCAAAAGCTTATATCAACTTTAAAGAAGTGACCTAAAAACTTAAATGTTTTTAAATATATTAAACAACTATGAAAGTTTCAACTTTAAAATGTAAGGTGTTATAATATTACAACTGTATGACTGTTCTTTTTATGCTATCATGACAAGATATTTCAAAACTATGAGAGACATCATATAACAGATGTTAATAAAACAACAATAATTATGATCAAATTCAATTTTCTTATCTTTTGATTCAGTCAGACAAGATTAACATTACTGAGTTATCATTTTTAACAGCAATATATATATTTGTACACATGTGGAGACTCAACATTTCCAAGAAACAAAGCCAAGATAAATGTATAGTTAATCAGTCATAGGAAAAACAAAAACAATCTTTTCAAAATCTATTTGGCACCAATATATACTTGCTTATAAGTAAAGTCCAACTAAAAATTGCACTAACTTAGCTCTGCCATTACATAATCCGTGCAGTCTGTTAGGAGTAATTAGTATAGCAAACAACACAGACCCTGATCTGCCTGTGCATCATGTGATGGCAGATCAGGGTCTATGATGTTTGCAGTTAAACTTGACTTATAAGTTAGATAAATGCAATAATAATAATAACAATAATAATATTCCATTATTTAAAAGGGAGTAACACAAAAAAAATTGAAGATGCATATTTTCTTAACTGGCTAATCATGGTCTGAAAGCCATCAACATGTTTAGTTTTACTTTCAATAATTCCTATTTTAGTTCTGCTTTCAATATTTACCATTTTACTGGGGCAGTACAAATCCACTGAAATCTTAATGTCATATGATAGTTTTAACTAGATTCTAGCAAGAATGTGACCAAAGGCAACTATTATAATCTACAAATAGCACACTGTGAATACAAAGGCAAACCATATATATGACAAATAACTGTGGCCCTAAAACTGAGCCTTGAGGTACAATGGTAGTAATAGGTAAGAACTCAGATGTTGTGGTCTGACTATAAACTTGCTGATACCCAATACTAAGATAAGATTCAAACCACTGAATTAAAAATGTGATAAGGAAGCAAGAACTGCTGTAACATGAACATTGAGATGGAAAAAAGAATGCTGCATGAATCAATCCAGTCAAATTGGGTTATTAGGAAGTTAAAGCCCTTGAGACAGAACAGTCAAGAATGTTTTCTAAGGTGGACAGAAGTTAGAGCAATATGATTTTTACAGGATGCTTTTCAACAGTCTCCAAAAAAAGCTAAAGATATTTTTAAAATATATGTCTGAGCTCTTTTATGACCAACACTTGATATGTGTGTGTATGTTCTATTTTGTTCTGAACTTTAAAGTGAGCCTAACAATTTAAATAAAGTTATCTATCACTTTTGTCTGCTAAGATTGGATGATATGCCACAGATGTGTTCTTGAATGATGCAGTGATTTCCTCTATAGTCATGCCTTTCGTCTCTGGAACCCTCAGTAATGTGTACAGCCAGAACATGGCCAGCAGCACCACGAATGGGATGAAGGAATACTGGCCTACTGTGCTCTGCATACATAAAAAACACAACAAAAAAAACAATTTAAATGGAGAACTGTTTGCAGTTTTTACTTAATTGTTATAATGGTAATCACTAATATTAACAAGGATTTGTTATAAAGCTGGCATCTGGCAGTTCAAACATTACAAGGATGTGTAATAAAGCTGGCATCTGGCAGTTCAAACATTACATGGATGTGTAATAAAGCTGGCATCTGGCAGTTCAAACATTACAAGGATTTGTTATAAAGCTGGCATCTGGCAGTTCAAACATTACAAGAATAGCCATCAATAGACTTTTGATGAGGTATAGGATATTACTACTGTTAAGTCATTTAATTTCTTAGGTACTGAATTTCACTGGTTCTGCAATAAAAAAAACCAAAAGGAAGATACAAAAAAATAACTCTTGTGTCAGTTTCCAATTAATGAATATTCCTTTAAAAGGGATTATCAGTTTTCACAGTTAAATTAGTCTTTAAATCTGTGGTTCTTAGCCAGCAAGAAGTCCACAAATCTTGGTAAAACACAAATGAAAATTCACTACAAGTCTCTGCCATGAAGAAGTGCCTTCCTTTTGCTTTGATTGAAAACTATTAGCAAAGGCGCAGTCATACTGCAGAAAAAAAGCATAAATTTTGATTGGTTATATGTAGGTGAATGTAACAAAATATATCCCTAGTCTGAATGTGTATATGCAATGCTGTTAACCGCTATCTGATGTACACGTTTGGCAAAGGGAGGTAACTCCTATTAATGTTTTGCAATCAGTGGTCATACAATTTGTCTGCATTTGCAATAACCAAGACAGTTAACCCTTCCACAAATGACAAGTGTTTGCATTATGGCATCTTTGAAATGACATTAACTTTGAATAAATTATTACCTGCAGAATAGGGAAAACCAATCCTACAATGAAGTTGGCAAACCAGTTTACAAGAACTGCAATGCTGACAGCTGCTGACCTGGGACCCTGTGCAAACAACTCTGCCACAAAGAACCAGGGAATCGAACCTATAAATAATGAATGATGTTCAAAATAATTTTACTGTATACTGGTATCTTTTCATCTCAATTGGAAATTCTCTTTCAGAGATGCTACTCAGATTATACTTGGGGGGGGGGGATCACTCAAGTAAGAAGAAAAATTGGGGGGGGGATCACTATTGTTCATTATTTACCCAGTCTCAAATATTTTTCTCTTTTTCTTCCTGTTCCATTCTCTACTAAAGTCAAAGTCCTCACAAGATTCCCCCTTCGAGTTGTACAAGCATATGAACAGTGTGCTGAGAACCCTGTTTCACAGTCTGCTTTCTGAAGGGGTATATGCATATCTAGTTAAGCCAGCTTAAACATGCTGGGAAACTGTTTATTTATGGTTGCTTTGTAGAATTTTCCACAGTTGTAAGGCATTGTCTCATGGATATCTCGACTCCAAAATGCACATGATCTTGGTACACAGCAGGCCATAAGAGCTGGCACCCAACAATTCAAATTCCATTTTCCAGTGTAAAAGTGTTATTTTCCCCACAATTTCTGTAAATATTAAACAACATACACCGATCTTGGTGCTGTGTTGTGACCAATGTAATGTAAAAGTCAAGATATCTCAAACTTTGCAGCACATTTTGGTTTCTTTGCCGATACATCAAACCCAACATATGTTTATTAATTATTGTCTTTCATTTGGCATGAAATTGTTGATCTTGTACTTTCTTAATTCTGCCAATAAATGTGCACATCTGTATTAGCTTGATGTTGAAGACAATCACTAGTTTTTAAGCCCAGCCACTGACCATAATCTCACCCTCCTGAAATGGACCAAAATTTGTGCATCTACAAATGAGGAAAGGGTTTCAATGGCAGAACCCAGAACACAATTTATCTGTTATAAACATTTAGCTGGACTTACAAGCATCTTTTTGTAAAAACCTATATCAGCATACTTTATAATGGACTCAGGTATTTTGATAAAATAAGTATCCTTACTGTTAAATTTTTGCTATGATTCTTATTTATTCAGTTTATCTATACAGTTAAGTAAATTTTATACAGTGCAGAATGTATTTTTTATGCATGATTTTGAACAAATTTGTGGGAGTTATTGCATCACTGCTCTCCAAATGTGCAAATTTGTACAATTTTCCACCATTTGCATAAAAGAGCACCTGGCAGCATGACTGAAGTTACAGAAAGGAATTTACAGCAGTAACAAATAAGAATATTATTCAAATTTTCCCTTTTCTTCAGGGAAATTTTTGGCATAGTTTGAAGCCATTACAATCACTGTAAAATAGAGGCCGGCATGACAAAATTCTTAATACAAGGAAGCCATTAAAATCAATGTACAATAGAGGCCTGCATGACAAAATTCTGAATACTCGGAAGCCATTAAAATCAATGTACAAGAGGCTTAAATGAACAATTTCTTAAACAGCTGAAAGTTCCTGTTTTACTCAACCAAAATTTACACCATATTTGATACACTACATGCTTATGCCTTAACAAGTGCAAACACACCTGATATTCTGGTCAAAACCTACATACAATAGGATCATGTGTCTTTCTTGCCCCTATCATGCCTAATGGACAGACAGCAGCTGATGATATCGCATAATGTGCTGGCCGGATGTATGTTGTTTGTTCCTAACAAACTGCATAGACCCACAACTGCTGGTGCATTATGCAAGAGCAGATCTGGGGCTGTGCAGTTTACTGTTGGATCCAACTTACACATGGCTGCATGCATACACTGCCAACAGAACACACTGAATTTTTCAGAAACCACCAAATGTGCATGCCTTGTGTTTTGCCCACTTATGGGTTGATTCATAAGTTAATTCTGTCTACAAAATAATCCAACTGCAAACAAGCAAGACCCTGATCAGTTTTGACCTAAGGCACTGGCAGCTCATGGTCTTTATTGTTTACTGTACTAATTACTCATTTACAAACTGCACAGACCCAGATCTGCAAGCACATTGTGCAATGGTATATCAGGGTCAAGGCATTTTTGAAGTTGGATTCAGCTTATCTGTGAGTATACACAGTATTTCAAACCTAAAAATAATTTATAGAGACCATAAGAGTTGTTTTTCAAGGATTTTTCTTTAAGTTTTCAAGGCTTTTTCAATGAGTTTTCATGTAGTATATTCTTCTTAATGATAAATAAATTTCCCCCATGTGTTACTTTACCACTGCATAAATTGGTACTGATGCAGAAGAAAAAGCATGAAACTAATTAGATTGCCATTGCAGCAATTGATGCTATTTCATCTGGTAACAACCAAAGTCACTGAGTCACTTG
This sequence comes from Sinohyriopsis cumingii, assembly GCA_028554795.2. Taxonomy (NCBI): domain Eukaryota; kingdom Metazoa; phylum Mollusca; class Bivalvia; order Unionida; family Unionidae; genus Sinohyriopsis; species Sinohyriopsis cumingii. The sequence goes on along the minus strand of JAPYKE020000126.1, from coordinate 2,145,179 downwards.
ATCCACCCAATTTTACTCAGCTGTAACATTTTATAGTCTCCTAGTCAAATTCAAGGAGTTTCTGCAAAAATCTAAAGAGTTTTTCAAAAAATTCAATTATTTTGCAAAACTATAAAAACTACAAAACAATAAAGCTTTTTAAAGATTCATGGAGCTTTCATGGCAACCCCTAAATTTTAAGGATTTTCAATGTTGCATGAATCAAGCTAAAGAGAGTCATGAATAATAAATAGAAAGGAAAGAATACAATAAATTTACCTGGTCCAGCAGCAAAAAATATGACGTAAACTATGACAGCTATAACACAGATGTACTTGAGCCAGGATATATGATTCTGAAAAGAATATATGACAATTTATGTTATAAATACAAAGAAGAAACAAAACCTTCATTCTGTCAATCTTTTTAATACATGATTGATAAAATAAGAGTCTGTTTTTTTATTAATAGATTAGACTAAATTGTTATTAGCCAAAACTTGATCTGTTCAAAGCAGCTACCATTTCTTGGTCCACATCAGTTATCCTAATTTATTACTGTATGCTTTTGCTTGTATATATCAATTATCTAACTTAAGTGAAAACTGATGTTTCTTTCATTCTCAACAACTAAAATATGACTGAAAATCATTAATGGGGCTATTTATCAGGTCTATTTTCATCACATTCATCAATGTATCTAGTCATGTCTGTCAGTTTACCTTTCTTTGTACTGTTCTCTCTATCTACATATCAATTACCTGTGTATAAAGACTCTGTCTTTAAAGATTACTCTCAGACTGGCCCAAGACTGTCTGGAAAGAATACTTTCAGACTGGTTCTTGACTGTCCATAAAGATTACTTACTGACTGGTCCCATGACTATCTATAATGCATTGAAAGACAACCCCTTCTGCCAAAAAATGATGGTCTCTCATAACAGATCATAACACTATATAATCCATAAATCTGTGCATTTAGACTAAGGTCTCCCAAGACAGGTGGTCTCACATAACAGTGGTCTTTCAAGACAGGTTTTTCTATATATATATATATATATATATATATATATATATATATATATATATATATATATATATATATATATACACACACACACACACACACACACACACACACACACACACACACACACACACACACACATCGTGGGACAAAATAAAAAGTATACATATTTTTACCTAGTTGGCAATATTATTTTCATCGATTACATTCAGATGCATACAGGGTAATAATCACCGTTAGTGATAAATTCAAAATGTTTCGCTGCAGCAAACAGATTGTCCAGTCAGGATATTTCAAGGGTTATGATGGTGTACCATATATACTAGCTCACAAGTCATGTCCAACTGCAAACTGCATCATGTGCGGGTGGACCTGAGCCTCTGCAGTCTGCATGGAGTAATCAGTAAAGCAAATAACACAGACCCTGTTCTGCTGGCACACTATGGAATTGCAGATCAGGCTCTATGTTGTCTGAAGTTGGACTTCATTTACATGCATGTAAATGCTGCAGTAAGTAATAACAGTAATAACAGTGGTGACTGTAGTACAGTGGAACCCTGCTATAACGTGCCCCAATTTAATGCGAATTCGGATATAACGCGGTCATGGTGTGGCTCCCGAAATTTCGTATATTCGCACATGAAAGAAAAAAAATTTCTTCAAAGTACATGAAATAGTGTATAAATAAAATAGTATCATTATGGAGAGGAGATCGCGTATGGATTCCAATTTAATATGATTGTAGCGTGGTTCCTGAAATAGGGTGTAAAACATTTATTAACATTTTGGGGGAAGAGTTTGCATATAAATTTTAATATAATACGATCATGGCATAACTTCTGAAATTTAACAATATCACCAGGTTCTTAAAGTGTTATGCCAAAAATAAACATTATCGGAAATGTTACTTATTACTGATCCAGTAAAGAAATGTTTGCTGGGCTTGGTGGTGTTATTAGACACAATCAGTTGACCAGTAAATAATGTCCACTTTATTAGCTGGAAATTGAAAGGGTATAAAATTGTACATGCGTTCAGCTTTAAAAAAAAATATATAAAAGTAACTTGTGACGTTTGCAGGCCTACTGCACTTAGTTCTCGGGTTTTACATGTGCATGGGGTTGGCTTATGAACTCATTATTAATTTCCTATTTTTTATAAAAATATTTTACCGTGATGGAAAAGCAAGTTCACAAACGCAATTTGTTCTCTGCACTTTGCACAAAAAAAATTGATTATCATTTTGGGGAAGAGATCGTGTATGAAATTGAATACAATACGATATATAATATGATTGTGGCATGGTTCCTGAAATTCTAAATACACGTATGTGTATTTTTCTCGTACCCGGAAAAATACTTTTTTTAAAGTAAGAGAAATAGTGTGTAAAACGTTTACTATCATTTTGTGGAAGAATTCGCTTATGAATTTGAATATAATACAATCGTGGCTTGGCTTCTGAAATGTAACAATTTCACCAGGTTTTTGAAGTCTTATGCCAAAATAAACATTATCGGAAATGTTACTTATTACTGGTCCATGAGTAAAGCCAGTAAGTCGTCTTTGTGATTGTCTTCAATTAATTCTGTATAGAATCATTGCTCAAACAATAGCCAACATGTGTTTCTTCTTTAACTGCTTATACAACCAATCAGCAGATAAAGCGGTGGTTGATAAAAGATTCTCTCAATTTCATAAACATCAATAAACAAATGCAACCAACATGTTTTCTGGGCTTGGCGGTGTTATTAGATGCAATTAGTTGACCAGTAAATAATTTCCACTTTATTAGCTTGAAATTGAAAGGGTATGAAATTGTACATGTGTTCAGCTTTACATTTTTCTTTAAAAAGTGACTCATGACCAATGCAGGCCTACTACACTTAGTTCTTGGGTTTTACATGGGTATGGTGTTTGTTTATGAACTCGTTATTAATTTCCAATTTTTTATAAAAATATTTTATCGTTATGGAACGCAAACCGGTCTCTGCACTTTGCGCTATGATTAGTAGTTTTCATACGTTTCTTTCGATAGTCACAAAATCTGAAGTAAAAGTTACATGTACGCTGAAAGCATGTGTTGATTTGTAATTATTCTGTTGTAGTCGTTCAAACGAATAGGCGTACAAGTGTTAATTATTGGAAATTTGCAACGAATAAATGTACACGGATACGCATATGAGAAAATTTTGGCAGTATGAAATTTGTACAGACACCGTTCATATATCCTGTAACGTAATGAACCGTACACGTGCTTCGTCTTTCTTAACCTAATTTTGCTGTTAATTTTTTCCATTGAATTCAGACACTTAATGATGTGTGACAAAATTATTGAATAGTTTAAATATGTATGCAATTTCTGCAATGGAATTACATACTTTACGGATTAATTTCAAGCCCCGATGGTACGATATCAGACGGCAAGTAAACGGTGTTGATACTATGTTTATGCAATATATTAGACGTTGAATTCAGATACAATGATTAGGGGGGAAAATATTGAATATTATAAATCTGTATGCAATTTTTCAGTAGAATTACATGCATTATAGATGAATGGAATGCCACGACGGCACAAAAGTAAACGGTGTTGATACCCTATTCATCATATACCGTAGACATGAATACATGTATATGTGCCAATGAGTTGTTCTCTCAAAAAAGTAAAATACTGCAAAACCCAGCATTAACGTGACCCTGATATTAACGCGATCCAATTTTGTGGACCCCAATTATCGCATTATAGCGGGGTTCCACTGTAACTGGTAACAAGATCTTTGGCAGGAGTAACTTATTACATTGTCAGCCATATCAGGATCAGTAGAACTGGTAACAGCTATTACTGCTGTTGTTATTATGGTACCGAATATACTGAGTCACAATAAAATAATTACTTTTATTCCAGTCCCAAAAGGTATGGGGAAACATTTTTCACCTAGGTCATATGTCCCAAGACTTAGGAAATGAAAGAAATTTGTGTTGAATTTATGCCCCCACTACTGCACGCTACAATAAAATAGATAAACAAAATGCTTATTTGATAAAAAAATGAAAGAAGATAACGTCGTATTGTTATCATCTACAGCCGTGTTTTTCATCATGAGCATTAAGAAATAAAATATATCCACGAACTCTGCATGTGTAGTGTGAACATAGAGAAACAAATTGTGTTTGGTTGTACTCAAAGGTCTGAATGACATCTGACTGAAAACTGGATCCAACAAAATCGCAAATGAGAGGAAACTATTCAAATGATTGCTTGAAAGCATCTGTCATTCCTGTATGACATGGTATTAGGTGGAAAACTGTCACAGAATTAGGCAAAGAAATAACTTGGTTTTGCCTTAGAACTATTTGACTATTTCTCATTGTACATGCGTACAATGTTATCTAGGGTGAATACATGTTTTTCCAGGTAAGCGACTGTATTAACATGTACCTAACCAGAAATTACTTGTGACGAAGGAACATTAATAACATGATATGCATGGGTATTTTACCCTGACTTTTTCTCACTCTCCTATGGATTTAAGTAAGATCGATTTCTAAACGACACTGGTCATTTTGGATCACGTCAAGGAGTGTATGCTCTCCATTGTTCTCAAGCCATAGGGGTAAGTGTTAAATTTACATTTTCATTTGATATGCGAAGCTTATTCAGTTTGTAATGTCTTATCGCAAAATAATTCATTTATTACAACACAGATTTGAACTTTGAATTACAAGTCACTATTAGAGGTTAGAGTATTATCATATATCTAGAGATTGTACAGAAACTATTATTATGACCAATTTGGTTTTATTGTAGGTGATTGTGTCTGTCGCTGTGATTGTGACTGTCACTGTAATTATGACTGTGAATATGACTAGAGCTGTCTGAAGCTGTCAGAACTATCTAAAGTTGTTTAGAGTTATCTGGAGTTTCCAGAGTATTTAAGACTGCGTGCTGTTGATACGTATGTATGCATGTCTATGCCACAGACGTAGATGTAGCAAACTAAAAAGGGTGCTGTATGCTGTCTGTACATGTGTATACGTATGACTGTACATGTGGTGGATCCATAAAGGGTGCAAGCAGCCGATAAGAGTGTGGGCCAACCCAAGGAATCGTGCGACTGTACAAGGGGTCTAGAAGCATACATTTGGTTCAATTGTTGTTCCAATTGCATTTTTATGTTCATAAGATTATTTTGATTCTTAGTTGTGTTCATAAGATTATTTTGAATCTTAGTTGTGTTCATAAGATTATTTTGCTTCTAGGTTGTGTTCATAAGATTATTTTGAATCTTAATAGAGTTCATATTCGAGATTATGTCAATCTCTCTTGTAGTGTAAAATACTGTTTGAAGCGTATCTGCAGTCCATGGGGTTTCTTGGATCTGTACTTAAGATTGATTTACTATTTATGGTTTATTTTCAATGTGTGAATGTTGTGTAGAGTGATTTGAGTCAGTCGTATGTTGACAGCGTGAGAGAATCATTGTATTTTTACATCATATATTTTTCTTTATTAATTCATTAATTAAATTTCCATCCTTCTCACATTGTGTTTGCCTTATTCATTTAGTCCAAAAACCCACTTGGTTGCTATTCTGCGACTATGGTGTCAGAAGTGGAAAGAGAAAAAGATACGCATGATACTTCCCAATACCCCACACTACGGCCAAACATTCTTGCTCAATAATGGAATAGTTTTTCTCCTCGACTAAGCTACGGATAACTTATTGTTATCTTGCTCTTGCAGTAAAACTGCTCCCAACCCAGTTTCAGAGGCATCTGTTCTTAAAATAAAGGGCTTGCTAACATCTGGCAATTTTAATATAAGTGCACTGATTAGTTTCTCTTTCAGCACGCAAATAGCTCTATCTTGTGGCAGTCCCCACTCAACTTTATTGGGTTGCCCCTTCTTTGTCAGATCAGATAGTGGGCTAGCAATGGCTGCAAAGTTTGGTATAAACTTTCTATAAAACCCTACTAGACCTAGAAATGAACGAACTTGCGTTTTGTTACCCATCTTAGGTGCGTTCCTAATCACTTAGGTGCATTCCTAATCGCTTCCACTTGCTTGGGGTGAGGTTTCAACTGACCCGAACCACTGACCCTATGACCAAAACAATCTAAATCTGTATAGCCAATACTGCATTTAGTAGGTCTCACTGTGAGGTTCACTATGCGAAGTCTATCGAAGAGTTCCCCCAAAAAGGACATGTGCTCACTCCAAGTATTCGTGTACACAAATATGTCATCTACAAAGCTATCAATGCTTGCTAAACCTCTTAGCAACTTGTGCATCAAACGACAACAGGTGGCACTGGAACCTACTAACCCGAATGGCATTACCTTGAATTGATATAATCCTTTGTGGGTCACAAATGCCGTCAATGTACGGGACTCTTGAACAATGGGAACCTGCCAATATCCCTTGGACAGACCTAATCTGGAAATCCATCGGTTGCCTGACAACTTCACAAATAGACCCTCCATATCTGGCATTGGTTCTGCATCGAACACCATGATTTTATTTAACTGTCGAAAGTTCATACAGAATCGGTTCGTCCCATCTTTTTTTCTGACTAGGACTACGGGAGAAGAATATGGCAAGTTGGAGGGTTCCATCACCCCCAGATCTAACATTTTACTCACCTCTTCGTCCACAGCTTCTCGTGCGTTGTATGGTACCGGATAACCTTTGATTCTAATGGGGTCAGATGTATTCAGTTTAATGTTGAGATCTACCAAGGTTGTACAACCTGGTCTGTAGTTGAATACATCCGAGTATTTAACCAAAAGCACATTAATTTGTTGACGCTGGTCTTTGGTCAACTCTGCACTCACATCGACTTGATCTACCCCTTCCCTTGCAACACCCAAGGGACACTCAAGGGAAACCTTGTGTTCTGATTCTCCCATGTCGTTGTCGATGACTGCCGTACAAACGACATTCAAGACCCATTTTTCTACATTGTCGCTCTGTCTCTTGATGTACAACTTAAGCATGTTAGCATGGAATATCTTTAAATTACCGTCTATGTCAATTTTATAGTCCATGTCATTCTTGACCTCTTTAACTTCGTAGGGACCTTTCCACTGGACTAGTAACTTATTTGTGCTAGTAGGAAGAAGCAATAGAACCTGATCTCCTACAAGAAATTTCCTATTTTGTGCTCTGCAGTTATAGTACTTGGCATATCTGCGTCCCGATTTCATTAATTAATTAATTCTAGTGTAACTTGATCTCATTGAACGATGGACTATCAATAAGATGGGGATTAAAAGTGTGAGAATCAGCATGACTGGTGCAGGTTTTTTTTCTTTCTGACTTTAGTCCTTGCAGTTTTTACTTCAGGAGATGTGTTGCCTCCAATGGTCGTTTTTCACAGCATGAGAAATTTAAAAAAATATTCATGCAACAAAAGAATGGATTGTACATGTGAAGGAGAATGGTTGGGTTTATGAGATGAGTGGATTAAAGAGGTTTACTTCAAATACACAGTTTTGTATTTATTTAAATAAAATTTCAGTTGGAGTGTATTTTCCGACATGTCATTTACGAATGATTTAAAAGGTGTCCCACAACTTATGACTCAAACAAAACAATGTGCCCCAGAGTGAAAAAAAAAATCACTTTAAGAATTAATTTATGCTGTCCCAACATATATAGTGTCCCAACATATACAGTAAATATGGTAGTTTTGTTTTTGGTAGTGATATTGTCAAGGGTGGGGCTGAGACTAATGACAGCAGCTTTCTTGGTAACAGCAGAGTGCTGGCTGCCTTTCATGACACTGTATGTGCCCTAAAGCCTCTTCTGAGGGTACCATCTCTTTGAGATACAGCATTGTTATGCACTTCACTCATACAGTCAAGATAATATTGCAGAACAACTGAAATACAGATGTGATGCCCTGCTGATACCCAAAATACACATGTAGAATACTACAATATGCAAAACACACATGTAGAATATTACAATATGCAATCAAAAACCAAAACAACCCCACCTCTGGAGATTTAAAACAGGGCATCTCCAAAGATGGACTGGGTGCATCCCAAATAGAGCAGGGTATCATGATGAAAGGAAATATTGTAGTACCTTCCTAAAAGTAAGAATGGTAGTAACAGAAGTAGAAGCAGTAGTGTTGTTTAGTTGGTGATGTGTTAGTATAAGTCAGTAGACACACTAGCAATAATCGCAGCAGAGGTAGCAGTGATTACATTACCTGGAAGATCAACCCAATAACTAGGATATAGCCAGCAATAAACATTCCACCCAGTCCAATCAGATGTAGAGATCTTCGTCCTGCTCTGTCCATAATTAGGGCAGAGACAAACGTCATGAGCACATTCACACCCCCCGTTATCACCGTAGCATCCTTGGCAAGAATCCCTGATAAACCAGCACTCTCAAATATACTGGTAGAATAATATATCACCTAGATTGAAAAAAAGTGAAGATATTTATACAAACTAATTTAAGAATCTCAACAAATGTAGGTTTCAAAAACACACGTCTTGTATGCAATTGACAATAAGCAAAATCTTAGAAAGGCCATAAGTCTATTAACATTTTTGTCATTAGTTTTTAAGAAATGAAATCAACAAATAATTCCAACTTTATTCAATAATTATTTTTCTCACCACAGCATTAAAATGCTGGGACTGGTATAGAGTATATCTGTAGCAAAAAAACCCATAACTTTCTCGTGATATTCCAATTATTATTATTATATTGTGAAGAAAAATTGAGAAATGGAAGAATTTGTTTATTCTTGGATACAATGGTTAGAACCAGTCAAGATCATTGTGCAATGAATTCAAGAGAACTTTATCTTGGATCTAATCTTTTCAAAATATGGTGCATATATAACAATTTTACATATCTATATTATTTATATTTTTACATGTTTAAATTATTTAAATTTTTACATATCCATATTATTCAAATTTTGACATATCTATATTAAAATTTTGACATATCTGTAATATTCAAATTTTGACATATCTATATTCAATTTTTTACATATATATATTATTAAAATTTTGAAATATCTGTATTATTCAAATTTTTACATATCTATATTATTCTAATTTTTACATGTCTATATTATTCAAACATTGCAGAATAAATAGTGCTAATATTATTGTCTTGTGACCTAAATATTTTAATCACTTTGCATAAGTTGCCTCTAGCAATTATACTGTTTTATAGTTGTCATGTTGTATTTTAATGAAACAGTATAGGTTGACTTCAGTTTTGGCATTGGTTGGAAACAAGTTTGTTCAAGCTGATGCAAAAGTGCAAATACTTAATTTTAGTTATTTTTTTTCTCATTCAATTATTAAATGAAAATAAAAACAACTATGAACCTGTGCAGCTTAACTGTGCATTATACACCTACCAGAATTATAAACAGCATTACTATACCTTTTCAGTTAAAACCCCATTTCATTCAGTAAATCCATAATCTTTTGAATCCAAAATCAATATGTGCCTTTATTGCTCTAAAATGCAAGACATCCACAAAATATGGACAAGGTAAAAAGAATACAACTCAAGTTATTTTGCAAAAACCATTTTTCTTCTTTCAGTCCTTGACCTTTGACCTATTGACACCCTACACAGACACATCAAAGGTACCTTTATTGTCTCAGATGCAGTCTATTCACATCACATGATCATAGTTTGTGGTCTGGAACTTGAATAATTTTGTGGAAAACTTTTTACTTCATGGAGTCCCTCTGATGTTAACCTTTGGCCTGTTAATCCCCAATTTAACTGGCATCTTACTTGTCACAAATGCAGACCATTAATAATGTTTAGTTAAGGTATTACATATAAAATTGTTTTTCCCTGTTTGCCGTTTCTTGCAACCTTCATCGATAACCATTTTGACCCCAACATGAATAGGTGATTCCTTATCTCAAATGCAAGTCATCCACAAACTTTTTGTTCAAAGAAAGTAAATAATAATTATATATCACATGGAAACCATTTTTCTTCTTAGTGACTGTGACCTTGACTTCTTCCAAGAAACCAAAATCAATTGGTGTATTTCTTTTTTTCATATGCAAGCCATTTATAATGCTTGGTTAAAGTATCTGGTATACAAATCAACCTAACAGAAACAGCTTTCCTTCTCCCAGTCCATGTTGCCTGGACTTTTGACCTTTTTGCAAGCTACCTACAAAGTTTTTTAACAGCAGATGATGGAAGGCTCCAATCATTCGGTAATTGCAGATAATGGAAGACTCCAAATATTTGGTAATAGCAGATGGTCAAAGAATCAAATATTTGGTAATAACAGATGATTGAAGACTCACATTATTGTGGAAGAAACAAAAATGGGAACCGATGTACAGACAATATCACAGCATGATTTGTTCTGCCCAAATGGGTGTGAGTGGGTTATATAAAAACAGTGATGCTTAAATAGTCCCCATTATACAATACTTACAGCATTAATTCCAGAAAACTGTTGAGAAAGCTGCATCACGATACTGATGATCAGAGGGGTCCTTAGTAATGGACTCTTTAGTAAATCTCCAAAGGTAAACTGCAAAATGAAATTAGTACATACTACAGATAGGTATATAGTAATGGTTAATTAGTACATACTACAGATAGGTACATAGCAATGGTTAATTAGTACATACTACAAATAGGCATATAGTAATGGTTAATTAGTACATACATACTACAGATAGGTACATAGTAATGGTTAATTAGTACATACTACATATAGGTATATAGTAATGGTTAATTAGTACATACTACAGATAGGTGCATAGTAATGGTTAAATAGTACATACTACAAATAGGCATATAGTAATGGTTAATTAGTACATACATACTACATATAGGTATATAGTAATGGTTAATTAGTACATACTACAGATAGGTATATAGTAATGGTTAATTAGTACATACTACAGATAGGTACATAGCAATGGTTAATTAGTACATACTACAAATAGGCATATAGTAATGGTTAATTAGTACATACATACTACAGATAGGTACATAGTAATGGTTAATTAGTACATACTACAGATAGGTATATAGTAATGGTTAATTAGTACATACTACAGATAGGTATATAGTAATGGTTAATTAGTACATACTACAGATAGGTACATAGCAATGGTTAATTAGTACATACTACAAATAGGTGTGGTCTAAGGTTGACATTGCCCAGGGTGGGAGTGGGAGACAAGCGCCCCAATCCTCCAAAATGCCCCATACGGCCTGCGTCTCTTACTACCTCTGTCAACTAAAATCCAGCTCCTGGCCTTCGCGAGTGGCTTAGATTTGAAGCCCGGCAGACCATGTTTTCTACTAACAGGAGAAGGGGTGAAGGCGGCCCACTGGCGCCTTAAAACCAGTTGCTTCGGGTAGATGGGACTCGTAAACCTTGGATGGTAGCTCATCTAGGAGAAGGAAAACTCCGATTCCAAACCTCTGCTGCCTTGTGGCTATACCCACTCATGGGAAAGGCTAAGGGAGTAAACCCCGACAGTAAATCCGGAGATGGAGTCCCTAAGGCGGTATGACATTGACTTCAACGTCATTCCGGCAACTCCTGTGACGCCGTTGGTGCCAAGATGTATCGGCATTCGTCGTTCCCTTGGGCACACCAGCTGCGTGGAGAGGGGGGATCTGCTGCATGGGCAACAGCTGATTCTCCATACCACCCTGCCCAGGCTTCATAGCTCCACTGGAGAGGACACTCCAGCGTCGTCGTACGGTGTCGGCACAACACGAGAAGTAGCAGTTTACCGGTTCTAAGTCAAAGCTCGATTGGCGTAGAGCTTGGCGCCAGGGGTTACTTCTGACGGTGGGAGAGATCATCAGGTCTCACTGGACAGCTACCGCCCGCCTCAAGCTGGGCAGCCCCCAGTCAGTAAGGTGCTGCCCGCCATGGCCTGCCTGCTTCACTGGGTGCGTGGAGCTTAGAGAACCATCTCGACAAGTGGGCCACAAAACTCTGCACCAGGAAAGACTAAAAGAAGAAATAAAAAGACTCCAACTCTTCGTTTTGCAACCTGGAACATCAGGACCATGTGTCCTGGATTGACCACTGACCTACGGCAGATCGACGATGCACGGAAGACTGCCGTCATTGACAGAGAACTCTCCCGACTGAACATCGACATTGCCTGCCTCCAGGAGACCCGACTGGCTGACAGCGGCACCATCAGGGAAGCCAATTACACATTCTTTTGGCAGGGGAAGCCCTTGGATGAACCTAGGCAGCATGGTGTAGGCTTTGCCGTCAAGAACACGCTAATCGCCTTCATTGAACCTCCATCATCAGGTACTGAGAGAATCCTTGCCCTCCGGCTGTCAACATCCTTAGGCCCGGTCAACATCTTCAGTGTGTACACCCCAACCCTCTACTCCACCTACGAGGAGAAAGACAAGTTTTATGAGGCTCTGGATCAGGCAATATCCAGTATCCCCAACAATGAAAGCCTTTACTTACTAGGAGACTTCAATGCTAGAGTGGGAGCTGACCATGAGGCCTGGTCCACCTGTCTCGGCTTTTACGGAAGGGGCAAGATCAACGAGAATGGTCAGCGACTGCTGGAGATGTGCTGCTCTCACAGCCTATGTGTGACAAACACTTTCTTCAAATGCAAGGAGATCCACCAGGTGTCGTGGAGACACCCACGTTCACGCCACTGGCACCAGCTAGACCTCGTCATCACCAGGCGTGCAGAACTGGCCAGTGTCCTCCTTACCCACATCTACCACAGTGCCGATTGTGACACGGACCATTCCCTCGTGGCCAGCAAGGTGCAAATATTACCCAAGAAGCTGCACCACGCCAAGAAGAAGGGTCACCCATGTATCAACACCTACTGTGCAAGCAACCCCGAGAAAACACAGCAGTTCATCAGCAAACTGAAGGAAGCCCTCACCAAAGTGACACCTGATGACACCATTGATTCCAAGTGGTCCCATATCCGTGACTCTGTGTACAATTCAGCCATCACAGCTTACGGGAAGAGGGAGCGAAAGAATGTCGACTGGTATGAGGCAAACTGGGAGGAGATGGAGCCCGTGACTGAGGCAAAGAGGAAAGCCCTTCTGGCATACAAGGCTGCACCTAGCCCCAGAACACTACAAGCCCTCAGGATTGCAAGGAATAACGCCCAGAAGACCGCCCGCCGCTGTGCCAACACCTACTGGCTGAACCTTTGCAACAGTATACAGACAGCTGCTGACACCGGGGATACAAGAGGAATATATGAGGGTTTCAAAAAAGCGACAGGCCCCCCCAGCTACAAGACCGCCCCCCTCAAGTCCAAGACGGGCGAAGTCATCACAGACCAGGGGAAACAACTGCAGCGATGGGTTGAGCACTATCTTGAGCTATATGCAACCCAAAACAATGTCACTGGAACTGCCCTGGACGCCATTCCAGACCTGCCTGTCATGGAGGAGCTAGACACACAGCCCACCCTGGAAGAGCTAGGAAAAGCCATCGATTGCCTTGCCTGTGGGAAGGCTCCTGGAAGCGACGGCATTCTGCCTGAAGTCCTCAAGAGCGGAAAACCAGCACTGCTCCAGCCCCTACACACTCTCCTCTGCCTTTGCTGGGAACAGGGATACATCCCACAGGACATGCGTGATGCCAACATCGTCACTTTGTACAAAAACAAAGGAGACCGTAGCGACTGCAACAACTATCGGGGCATCTCCCTCCTCAGCATCGTCGGAAAGGCCTTCGCCCGTGTTGCCTTGGCACGCTTGCAGATCCTAGCCTCCTGCGTCTACCCAGAATCCCAGTGTGGATTTCGAGCCGGCAGGTCAACTGTAGACATGATCTTCTCACTACGTCAGCTGCAGGAGAAGTGTCGCGAGCAGCGGATGCCCCTCTACATTGCCTTCATAGACCTGACAAAGGCGTTTGACATGGTTAGTCGGAGTGGACTCTTCAGACTCCTGCAGAAGATCGGCTGCCCCCCACGTCTGCTTGCTGTCTTTATGTCGTTCCACGAGAACATGCACAGCACAGTGTGCTTCAATGGCGCAACATCTGAAGCATTCCCAGTCGTTAGCGGAGTCAAACAAGGCTGTGTCCTTGCACCGACGCTCTTTGCCATCTTCTTCTCCATGCTTCTCCAGTACGCATTCAAGGACTGCAGCGAGGGAGTGTACATCCATACCAGGGCTGACGGCAAGCTGTTCAACATCGCCCGTCTCCGTGCTAAGACTAAAGTCACAGAGGTACTCATCCGTGAATTGCTCTTTGCCGACGATGCAGCCTTGACATCACACACGGAAGATGGACTTCAGCAGCTGGTATGCTGCCTCTCCCATGCATGTAAGGAATTTGGACTGACCATCAGTTTGAAGAAAACAAATGTCATGGCACAGGACACAGACTCCCCTCCCTCTGTCTCCATCGATGGGTACAATTTGGAAGTTGTCGAGAACTTCACATACCTCGGGTCTAACATCTCCAGCTCACTCTCCATTGATTCTGAGGTGGGCGGCAGGATTGCCAAGGCAGCAGCAGTGATGGCCAGACTTAACCAGAGGGTCTGGAACAACCCCAACCTCACAGAGAAGACCAAACTGCGTGTCTACCAAGCGTGCGTGCTCAGCTCACTTCTCTACAGCAGCGAAACATGGACCACCTATGCAAGACACGAGAGGAAACTCAACAGCTTCCACCTGAGATGTCTGCGGCGCATTCTGCACATCCAGTGGCAGGACAAAGTACCCAACACAGAGGTTCTAGAACGCGCCAACATAAACAGCATGTTCTCCATACTCAGCGAGAGGCGCCTTCGCTGGCTCGGCCATGTCAAGAGAATGGACCCAGGTCGCATTCCCAAGGACCTGTTATATGGGGAGTTAGCAGAAGGTGCACGACCAACTGGACGACCACATCTGCGCTACAAAGATGGTTGCAAGAAGGATATGAAGACAGCAAACATCAACGTCAACGACTGGGAGAGCTGTGCAAACAACCGTTCCAGCTGGCGTCTAGCTGTCAGGCAGGGAGTTCAAAACGCAGAGGAAAAGAGAAGAATAAAGCAAGCTGAAAAGAGAGCTAAAAAGAAGGATAAGCAAAAATGTACTTTGGAGCTATGCCATCGTCTCTCGTAGATGGACGGATGCCAAGATAAGATAACTACAAATAGGCATATAGTAATGGTTAATTAGTACATACTACAGATAGGTTTATAGTAATGGTCAATCAAGCAGATTATCTTAAGACAGCTCTTAATAGTGTTATTGCTGATTCTAAACAAAACAAGATTCTTGTTTTCAAAAATTATGGTTGAGAAACAGCAATGTGGAAATAGAGTTGTTCTATTAGCAAAACACTGATGCTGTGAGTTCACTGCAAGTAATAGTGAAATTTCTGCTCATCTTTATAAACCAACCCTTGAGTGCCAATTCGGGAATTTTGAACTTTAGAACTTGTTTCTACATAACTCTGAAACAAGATGGCCGGATTAGCTTAACCGGCTTGAAGCAGCTGTTCCGTTTTTTAGTGCCGTTTTCATGATATTTGTGCTTGTTGCCTGTTTTCATCTTTGTTATTGTGTTCATTATGTATTGGCTGTTAAATTCGTATGTGTTTCTTCATCTCCTTGTTCTGGAAACGAGAATAATTAGACTTTTTCTCAGCTGTCTTGCTCCACTGTTTTTTAACAAACCGCCATCACATGATACTCACCAGTGAACCTGTTTATGCTATGATGGACCCTCATTAATTGCTTTAAGTGTTCACTCCTTGGCTCTCCACACTACATTCTGCTCTAGACTAAACAAACCGGGACTACACTCAACATTACCTAAATGTAAACAGAAGCGAAAAAAGAAATGTTGTTTCAAAGCCGGCTGGCGTAGAACAGGAAGAATTCCAGTTATCTCCCTTATTTCAGCACAACCATTAAAAAAAATTTGACATTTAATTTAGATAACCTAATTCAAATCCCAATTAATTTGTCAACCTTTGTGTCAACTATCCAAGAAATACCTCTGCGCATGACATATTTTTTGTGACAGAAACATGGCTAAAAACATCAGGAGATGAGCCCAAGTGTGCGGATCTAACACCCACTGCTTACTCCATCAAGTCATTCCCCCGTAATTCTCGCGGAGGTGGAATTGCTGTCATCACAAAGAATTCCATGATAAAACATCTTAACTATACCACAACATTCAATTTCGACCACACATCGTTTGAACTAATCCAAACCACACTCACACTAGAGCAAAAGTCAGTCCATTTTTTCTGCCTATACCGCCCTCCTCCTAGTAGAAAAAACAAGCTGGCTGACTCTCTCTTTTTGGAGCAGTTTCCGAATCTCCTGGACGATGAAAATTCAATAGGTGGCAACCTGATTATTGTTGGAGATTTCAACTTTCACTCTGACTGTCCCGGACACTCAAATACATCAAAACTCATAGATTCTATTAATGTTTTCAACCTCAAAGAGTCAGTTAACCAACCCACCCATAAACATGGTCACATTTTAGACTGGATTCTTCATAGACCTGATGATAACATTCTATGGTCCTCCCTGTTATCCCATGACCTTGCATCAGATCACCTCTGCATTATATGCCATCTTGATGTATCAGTCCCTAACCCTCCACCTTTATCTGCTACTAAGAGAAACCTCTGTATGATAAATAGAACCAAACTAATGCACGACATCCAAGCTAACCTAACAACTTGCTTACCTCCTACCGCAGAACAACTCGATAACTGTCTGCGTTCATTACTTGACAAACATGCTCCAGCTACCAAGTGCAGAAGATCAATTCAAAAGTGTTCTCCATGGTATAGCAGTGTTAGGGACCAGCTTCGCACTGCTAAAAGAGACCACCGTAAAGCTGAGAGGCCCTGGCTTTCTACCAAACTCACTATTCATAAGCAAATCTATGAAGTCGCTAAGAAGAATGTCACAGATATAGTCCATGCAGCGAAATCAGCCCACTACACTACTAAGATGATGGAAAGTTCCAACTGCAAAGAGCACTTCGAGATTACTAACAAGCTAATGTCAAGGAACAAATCAACACCACTTCCAACTACCTTCTCTCCAGTCGACCTTCCGGACATGTTTGTAAATTTCTTCCGTGACAAAGTACAAACCATTAAAGATGAGCTTGACACCACAATTTCAATTGACTCGCTGTCACCATACAGTTGGGATACAGAATTTGAGCGGCAACCATTAGCAGTATTTGAACCTGTCTCTATGGATTTCGTACATACAATCGTGATGAAGAGTGCACCAAAGTCATGTTAACTTGATCAAATTCCAACATCACTGCTGCTTGAGTGCTTAGATCCAGTTTTGCCTTCAATAACTGATGTTATTAATACCTCTCTCTCATCTGGAGAATTCCCATCATTTTTCAAAACTGCCATTGTAAAGCCTCTGCTGAAGAAACCAACACTAGACCATAACGAGTTAAAGAACTACCGCCCAGTTTCTTATCTCCCATTCATTTCAAAAATCTTAGAAAAGGTTGTTCTATCCCAGCTTGTATCTCATCTAAATTCAAATAGTCTTTTCAGCAATGTACAATCTGCATATCGCCCTTGCCACAGTACTGAAACTACTCTTCTAAACGTTGTTAATGACGTTCTCTCTGCATTGGATAGCGGAAAGATTACAGTCCTCACCCTCCTTGATTTGTCTGCAGCATTTGACACAATAGACCATGATATATTACTTCACCGTCTCCAGCATGTACCGGTATTTGGCATTCATGATACAGCCTTACTGTGGTTCAAGTCCTACTTGGTCAACAGGACACAAATTGTACCTGCAAATGGAATACACTCCAGTCCAGTTGATCTATGTTGTGGTGTTCCACAGGGGTCTGTTCTTGGACCAGTTCTCTTCATTCTGTACACTCAGTCACTCTCAAGTGTCATGGATCATCATCCAGTGTCTCACCAATTGTACGCTGATGACACCCAAATATACAAATCTAGCCACCCAACTGAAGTTGATGCTACCATCCAAGGTGTAGAGAGGTGCATTTCTGATGTGAAATCATGGATGACATGTAACAAGCTGCAGATTAATGATGATAAAATTGAGGCCATTCTGATCACAACAAAAAGACTTTCTCATTCACATCCTTTACCTCAAACAATAACTATCAGCAACGCCAACATTAAATTCACACAATCAGTACGAAACCTAGGTGTTACTCTGGACAGTAGTCTCACATTGCACCAACATGTCATGAACATATGCAAGGCTGCATATCTTCAGCTGAGACGCATCAGCTCAATTCGCAAATATCTTTCAGTTGATGCCACTAAAACACTTGTGTGTTCATTAGTACTTTCAAGACTGGACTATTGTAACTCAATTCTGTCTGGTTCATCTCAATATCTACTCCAGAAACTTCAAAACACAGCTGCTCGGATCATACTTAGAGTACCACGATCAGAGCACACCTCCCCGCTGCTCTGTACCCTACACTGGCTATCCATTCGATCCAGAATCAAACACAAAATTTGTTCTCTGTGCTACATTTCACTGCCGGACTCTAGTCCAACATACCTATCTGACCTCACCCATGTGTAAACACCAGCAAGATACTTACGATCCTCTTCTGACAATCGTATATTCATTATTCCCTCTATGAAAACAAAGTCATATGGACAGCGTTCTTTTGCATACCAGGGCCCAGCAACGTGGAATGAATTGCCCACTGAACTTAGACACAAAAACACAGTGATCACATTCAAGAGGGCTCTCAAAACTCACTTATTTCGACTGCAAGAACAAACTTAAAGACCTAATAATGTTTCCTACCTGAAATATTCTCAGCATGTTTTTTTATTTTTTTTAATGTTTTTCTAATTTCATGTTGTTTGTTTCTGTAATAATATTATTATGTTTCTTATCTTATATGTGTTGTCTAATGTTGTAAAGCGCTTAGAGCTTCTAAAGATTAGGCGCTATAGAAAGTCCTCATTATTATTATTATTATTATTATTATTACAACTCTCCGTGAACCAAGCATGTCTTTCACTTGGTTAAATTGCTGTCATTGATTATATCTGTGAATAAACCACTGGTTAATGTTAAATATCTTAATTAAGTTACTTACATAATAATAATTATTTAACAGTGCTTCATTGATTACACGAAATGAAGAGACTTGACATATGACCATGGGCATAGGCTGTTACAAGCCTATCAACTTTTATTGTTGTATCTATTTACTTGAATTAATAGAACAAATGTACTTATCGTAAAAATAAAAAGGGGGCCCTGAGTGGCCATGTGGTCTAAAGCGCTGCCCGTTATGGATCACTGCCATCTCACCTCTGTCTGCGTAGGTTCGAGTCTCGGATTCAGCCAATGTGGGTATGTGAGAAAGCTTGCCAGTAGCTTCTCGAGGGTCGGTGGTTCTTTCCGGGGATATCCTGGGTTCTTCCTCCATTATTAATACTGGCCGCCATGTATAGCCTATCTTGTGCTGAAAAATTGCATTTAAACCCTACAACAACAACAACAAACTTATCGTAAAAATAAAAAGCAGGTCTACTTTCAACTGAAAGAAACAATTCAACAAACACGTCTGCAAATCAGATATCAAAACAATGTTGACACATATAATAATTTCTCACAGAAATGCTCACAGGCATTCCTCAGTTGATTTACACTCGTAACATTTGAACACAAGTGAGCACATTGCATTTATCAAGACTTCACCTGCACATTCATGGCTAGCACATTTTCTTTCATCCACTTATCCAGGAGAAGTGGTTTCAGAAAATTCACTTGTCCCATCTACCTTTCACTCATCCCAAAATTTAAATCGCTTTTCAAGATATGATGATATGAATGCATAGAAAGAACAACAAAAAATAATGTACAACAATTGTTTCTTAAAAGAATTTAATGTTTCAGAAACATTTACATTTTGTTACATCAGATATTTTCAGCTTTAAATTGTTCAGGAATCGTATATGAATTATACATCAGTGCTTCCATCAGCAATAATAGGTAGGAATTAACTGCAATTCAGACATTGTCAGGGATTTTCTGCCCAAGCTGACTAGTGTCATGCATATACCATGCTGCATGGGCTTTGTGAGGTTCAGAACTGTCAAGAGATTTGGCTGGTGCAATCCTGAATCTGTCAGTAAGTGCAAAACATATTTCCTTCCGAATCAATGAATTCAAGCCAGAGATAATTTCAACTCAATGCAGCTAAAAATTTCTCTATCATAGTGGGGTCATATTTGATATTTTTTGCTGTCAGAGTCAAGC
Organism: Sinohyriopsis cumingii; assembly: GCA_028554795.2. NCBI lineage: Eukaryota > Metazoa > Mollusca > Bivalvia > Unionida > Unionidae > Sinohyriopsis > Sinohyriopsis cumingii. Next base: position 2,124,894 of record JAPYKE020000126.1, on the reverse strand, counting down.
TTTTATCTCCGTAGACAAAGAATTACTTTCCTTTACTTTTATTTTAAACATGAGGAGGACTCTAATTTCGCCTGAAAACAAAATATTGAGGGCACAGCTTAAGTAAATTCAGATGGAAAGGGGCTATTTGTTTATAAACAGACATTTCATGTCTGCATACTTTATTTACTTGCTAATAAGTTGAGTCAAACTCCAGAATACACAGGCTTAGATCTGCCATTCCATGAGGTGTCAGTAGATCTGGGTCTATTTAGTTTGTGTGAAGTAATTAGAAGAACATACAATGCAGACCCTAATCTGCTGATGCAATATGTGAAAGTAGATCTGGGTCTATTTAGTCTGCAGATGGATGTTACTTATAAGTAAGTATATACTGTCCATAGCCTTGATGCTTGGAGCCTATCAACACATGTCCAATGACAATTTATATAATTTGTAATTTGTAATTATATTTCTCTTAAGCCAGGTATCTGAAATATCTGACACAATATCTTCACTATTTTTATGATATAAAATTTGACTGACAGCAACCTACCTTTTTTATTCGACTCTGAGCTTCTTTCTCTGAAATCATCTCCTCAATTTCATCACTGACATCAACGGTCTTTCTCAACCACTGCAAAGCTAAATTATAGACCTTGTAGTATTAGCCAAGAAACAATTGTAATAACGTATGTCTTCTGATTTTAAAGACATTCCAACAGCTTCTTAAATCTCTTTGGGAATAAGGATGCAATGTAAGCAAGTCTTTACTTTGTGAATTGTTTGTCTAGATGTACATACGCTAGTATTACTGTATGATCATCTCTACGTGGATCAAGTCTCAGATTCAGCCTATGTGGGTATGTGAGAAAGCTTGCCAGTAGCTTCTTGTGGGTCAGTGGTTCTTTCCGAGGGTTTTCCCGGGTTCTTCCTCCACCATTAATACTGGCCACCCTGTATAGCCTATCATGGTGCTGAAAAATGGCGTTAAACCCTACAACAACAACAACAACCTGAGATAAATATTGAAAATATGGAGGAACCGGAATACACGCATGATCACAAGTTTTGCATGCATCACAATATTCCATGATTTGTCATGATGTGTCACAGATTCTTAAGACTGGGCTAAAGAACTATTATACAATATGTGTTTAATATAAATAAACAATGTATGCAATATGTTGGAACAATGTGTTCAATATGTTGGAACAATGTGTGTAATATATTGGATCAATGTGTGTAATATATTGGTGGTTGTTGTTGTTGTTGTTGTGGGGTTTAACGCCATTTTTCAGCACACGATAGGCCATATATGGCGGCCAGTATTAATGGTGGAGGAAGAACCCGGGAAAACCCCGGAAAGAACCACCGACCCACGAGAAGCTACTGGCATGCTTTCTCACATATCTACATTGGCTGAATCTGAGACTCGAACCGGCGCAGACAGAGGTGAGATGGCAGTGATCCGTAACAGCGAACGCTTTAGACCACTCGGCCACTCTGGGCCCCTGTAATATATTGGAACAATGTGTGGAATATGTTAGAACAATGTGTGGAATATGTTGGAACAATGTGTTCAAAACCTTGGAAAAAAGTGTGCAATATGTTGGAAAATATCTTTAACCCACATGTTGTCTAAAATATACAACAATGCGGTTGAGTGACCATGCAATTCTAGCTATCGAGACTGCTATTCATTAAAATTATATTTGCAACAATGTAGAAAAGGTAGGTGGAATTGGATATTTATCATTATAGTTTTACACAGATGAGGATGAAATAAATAACTGTTTTATCTATACCTTTATCTGCCTCATCTTCCAGGTCTTTAGTTATTAGCAGATATCTGGGACTCTCTGGACAAAAGCTCAGAGTACATAGTTGAAATACTACTGGTATCACAGAAAAACCTGCAAGACAACAACTTCAATTACACAGCTGAAATATCACTAGTATAACAGAAAAACCTGAAATATATGTCATAAGTATATAGTAAAATGGGGACAATTAAGTGAAAAAAGAAACTCGCATAGAGGGATCTTTAAGTGTTTTGGTAGCAAAGAACAGCATGCATGCAGGCATGTTTAAATGCCAAAGAAAGACAAAGTCTCAGCTATAAACTTCACTCATCTGGTCCTTTCTTTAAATATTAAGTAATTAGCCTGAAAATTTAGGTCTGATTCAGTCCACTTGCTATATTTGCAATCATTACTCATCCATCTTTATGTAATATACAGTTAAATCTCTGGACAGGAGTAAATGTGAAGACTTTAGAAATAAATGGATCAGAATACCTTTCAGTAATATGCATATATAAAAAGTAATACAATGCAGCCTTCATTAGTTTAAAAAGGTTCATTCGAATGTAGCATCTTGGCCCTTTTTTTTTCAGAGTTATGGCTGTGCACAAAAACGATAACAATGAGTTATCAATGCCAATTCCAGATGGCATCATAAGAACTATGTCTTACTTTTATTTTTCTGTAAAAGGTGAGCCAAACATTAGGAATTAAAAACAATCATCAAACGAAAGTTTTAATCAATGCATGCATCTTCGAAACAAGATTTCAAAGCAAGGCATAGTAATGGTAGGCAATTTTCCTTGCATAATTGTAGCTCAGATTTACCAGCATTCAGTTTCTACCCAATGATGAAAATGAGTCTACTGTCAAACAAAGGACATGACATTTGTACAACAGTACAATGATGGTCAATATGCAAACATTCTGATATGACCATAATATATATACATTAAAAGCTGTAAGAGTTATAGTCACAAAATTCCATCATACACTGATTAAGGTGAAAGTAAAAAACACACAAAAAACCAGGGCTTGCAATTAGTTGTTCTCTGCTACCCCAAGGCTAGTAAATTTTCTTTTCAAGGCTAGTAAATTTTCTTTCCAAGGCTAGTAAATTTCCTTTCCAAGCCTAGTAAATTTCCTTTCCAAGGCTAGTAAATTTCCTTTCCAAGGTTAGTAAATTTCCTTTCCAAGGCTAGTAAATTTTCTTTCCAAGGCTAGTAAATTTCCTTTCCAAGGCTAGTAAATTTTCTTTCCAAGGCTAGTAAATTTTCTTTCCAAGCCTAGTAAATTTCCTTTCCAAGCCTAGTAAATTTCCTTTCCAAGGCTAGTAAATTTCCTTTCCAAGGCTAGTAAATTTTCTTTCCAAGGCTAGTAAATTTTCTTTCCAAGACTAGTAAATTTTCTTTCCAAGGCTAGTAAATTTTCTTTCCAAGACTAGTAAATTTCCTTTCCAAGGCTAGTAAATTTCCTTTAGGCAGTTTTCATAATTTCAATAGTCAGATGAAGGAACAATGAAGATTAAGAAGGACTAATAAATTTCTCAATTTACTAGTCCTTCTGATTACATAGAAATTTATCTTAAGTTCATCATGTGAATAACTAAGAAAATCTAGAGGCACAACATCTAACAAGTTTCACAGTCATCCTAAAATCTCCAAGACAAAATGTGTTTACTTGATCTAATTTTACAATGAATTACAATGAATTTATTTCCAGGATTAAAAGACAATAATGTTCAACAGTTCTAACAAAAACTACAGGAGCAAAGTGATTTGTTAATTCTTGCATTTTCAGGTGATAACCATTACTTTCATGGCCATCCATCAAAAACTGTCATGCTGATCAGCTTGCCATACACTGCATTAAGCTATAGGGCAAAATGGATGCTACAGGAAAAAAGGGATTTGTTGAAATAATTACATATTTATGTGATGACAGATACTTGCTATCTTGCATGGCTATCCATCACAAATGGAAGGAAAAGTTGTGCTAACAAAATTATTGTCATACTAATTTGAATTTTTGTAAATGTAAGAAACATTTTTTTCTACTCAGCTAGAATTGAAATGAAATTTTAAATTCAATTTTGTTTTATGGTTTTTCTCCAAGGTGTTATACATTTTTGAGGTTAAAGTCACAAAGCAGTTACAAGATTATCTTGAGCTCTTTAGTAACCCAACCATAATCTATCAATGTTTTTAATCCTCTCAAAATTACTTCTGTTCACACAGTAAAAGTCTCATCAACAAATATCAAACAATAAAACAAGATGCCCCTGCTGACAAGATCAAAAGGTAAAATTAGCAACTATATTTAACATCATTAATTTGCATAATTTATATGTACGTACACTTTCTCGACCATTAGGCTAACCTAATGAAAAACAATATGCAAAAAGGTATTTTTAATTTGCAATGTCAGGGTAGAGGCTTTCATCATTGATTCAAAGTTTTATTTTTTTAAATTAGGTTTCGGGGGGGGGGGGGGGCGCTTTTTAAGTCTCTAAATGAAAATGTTAGGTTTTTAGGTCCAATTCTAACATTGTTTCCAGTAAAATGTTTTTTCAATAATACTTATACAATCAAAATACCTTAGAACCACTACTACCTCACAAAGCCAGCCATCCCAGAACAAAACTTCTTTGCTAAAAGGCTAAAGGTTATATGCCCACCAAAGTGGCAGAGTGATCTCCCTTTGAAACTAGGATTGGTGCCAAATCCAGGGACTTCTGCTACTACTGGAGTGGAAGGCATGTTCACTATATGGATGTAACTGCAAGGGGGCTAAGAGGGTGTATTTGCATCACGAGCATTATTAAAGAAACAGTTTACTAGAGAAAAGTGGTTTCTTCTTCAAATACATTGTCGGATCAAGAAAGTCCCGTTAAACAAAAATCACAGTAAGCACATTGTTGTTCCTTTAAAATTTCTTGTGTCCAAAGGAGTGCACATATGAACAAATAATGAGTCCCAGCCATTTTTTGTGCATGCTGGATGCGGTATGCAGGGGTAGATTAATCACTGGGTACTAATAGCAGTACTAAAGTATGGGTACTAATAACAGTACTAATGTATGGGTACTAATAACTACAAAAGTATGGGTACTAATATCAGTACATGTACTAAAGTATGGGTACTTATATCAGTACTAAAGTATGGGTACTAATATCAGCTCTAAAGTATGGGTTCTAATATCAGTACATGTACTAAAGTATGGGTACTAATAACAGCACAAAAGTATGGGTACTAATAACAGTACTAATGTATGGGTACTAATAACAGTACAAAAGTAGGGGTAATAATATCAGTACAAAAGTATGGGTACTAATATCAGACCAGCACCATTTGTAATTCCTACAGGAATGGTGATAAATAAACAATACACTTAAATTTGGGTCAGAAAATCTCTCTGTGCATTAAATTTAGATATTTTACTTATTTCAGGAAGTAGAATATAAAATCCGTTGCAATAGCAACATAGACAATTGATAAAAAATTAAGTATACAAGAATACAAGACTGAAGTCATACAGGTTGGAGAAACATTAGGGTCCCTATGCATTTTTCCCCGTTTTAAGAAAACAGATCATGTGAACATGGTGTATCATTTTAATCAATACCTTTTGATTCCGTCTTGCTTAATCCAAAAGGGGTATACAGTATATTAATTCCAGTACTTTTCTATGAACAGAATATATTAATCCTTAGAATGAAGATGTACATTGTTAACTCTAATGATGGAGGGGGGGGGGAGGTACCCATGAAATGAATTTGTCAAAAAGTTGTAGATGGGCTTGTTATCAGAGAAAGGTTATTTCTATAGTAAATATGTTTTAAAAACAACACGTAGAGGTGGGTGTGAAATAGGGGTATATGCTGTATCACAAAGAATGGAATTATTATTGGTTAAATATGGTACAGGTGAATGACCTACCCACATCAAATTGCCACAAACTAGGTGATCCCAGCACTGCATCCAATCCCAAAACTTGTGATGTCAATACTCCAAAGCAGACGGCAAGCTGATTAAATGTTCCACACATTCCCCGGAGAGAGACGGGTGCAATTTCTGAGAGATACAGGGGGGCGATTCCAGTGCCAATCCCTACAACATCAAAAATACAATTGCAGTAAGTATTCAGAGATTATGTGTGGGATGAATTCATGACCTGTTAATATGAAGAAACTTTTTTAAATGAGTTGAAAATTTTAGTTCAAGTTGGAGGTTTATTCAACAAGCAATTAATATGTACTACTTAAGGCCCCTTTATTTATACTACTATTTATATTATTGGATATGCAATCCCAAGTGCTATTTTCTTAACATATTGCATATTATTATTTGTAGCTTCAAACAATTAAAATGTTTAACTTACAATAAATATATCACCGTGTAACAATTTATTTTGTTCCTGGGCAGTAAGTGTTATTTTCTAATTGCTTATGCCTCAAAAGTATAGAAAATGTCTATTATTCCCCAAAGATTTGCTTTTGTGACCAAGACAGTGATATTTTTAAATTTACTTATTTTTCAGAACATTCCAGATAGATTCAGTGCTGAGTAAACTTGGAGTAACTTCAAGAACTTTTCAATAATATAAATAGTAGTATAAATAAAAGGGGCCTTAAGCCCATCAGTTTTCAGTTTAGTACAAGCTGCCTAAGTGGATACATATCTGCATTTTTCTGAGATGGCATCAAGAGGCTGCAAGCATCCGGCAGATGCATTTTGCTATGTCTGTGGCCAATTTATCAAGGCATATTTTGGCATGCCGGTTGGGGATCAAGACAAACCCTGGACACCTCATTACACATACGAGCACTGCAAAAAAACTCTGGTTGGTAAGATGGACAATTGTTGCTCGGATTTTTTTGTTATAAAATTTGTTAAACATTTTAATGTTATTGAAAAACGTATACATGTATCATTGTGAGAATCACTTACACATTTGTCATGGGTGATATACATGTAGTTTTGTAGGATGGCGAAAAGAGAGCCATGAAGTTCACTATCCCAAGAATCTGTCAGGAACCTACTGACCAATCAAGCAGCTGCTACTTCTACATGGTGGACCCTTCCAAACATCGGACTGGCAAGAATGCACCTGCTATCAAATATGTGGACCTTCCTTCATCCATCGCCCAGGTGCCATACTGTCCTGGGCTCCCTGTACCCACTTACCTAGACTGAGTAGCAGTCTTTAGAAGAGAGCAGCAAGTCAGAGAGCAAGGAAGACATTGTAGATCCAGATGACAATTTCAGAGGTGGAGCTGAAGAAAGAAACCCATACTACCCCAACCAAAAAGACCTCAATGACTTGATTAGAGATCTTGGTCTCACCAAGTTCAATGCCAAGCTTCTGAAGTCTAGGCTCAAGCAGTGGAACTTGTTGGATGTGTGCAAGCTGCAGATCAGAGGAAGCATCACGAACCTTTTTCCAGTTTCTTCACCCTCAAGATGGGTTCTGCTTCTGCCATGATGTGACCAGTCTGTTGGAGGCAATCAGAATCCCCTGTAACCAGCATGAGTGGTGCCTCTTCACTGACAGCTCAACCAGGAGCCTCAAAGCTGTGCTGCTCCATAATGGGAAAGAGTACCCGTCTCTTCCCCTGGCTCACTCTGTGCACCTCAAAGATGATTACAACACCATCAAAACCTTGCTGAATGCCTTGAAGTATGATGAGTATGGCTGGGAGGTCATTGGAGACTTCAAAATGGTGGCATTCCTGATGGGTTTCCAAGGTAGTTTTACCAAGTTTCCCTGCTATCTTTGCCTTTGGGACAGCAGGGACACCAAGGTGCACTACCACAGGTGGGACTGGCCACAGGAGACCGAGGAGAGGAACAACAACATCAAATGGGAGCTACTGGTGGACCCCTGGAAGTTGCTGATGCCACCACTGCACATCAAACTGGGCCTTATGAAACAATTTGTCAGAGATCCAGATAAGGAGTCAGCAGCTTTCAAGTACCTTCAAGACTTTTTCCCAAAGCTGTCTCAGGCAATGGTCAAAGCCAGTGTCTTTGTCGAACCACACATAAAGAAGATACTGGAGTACAATGAATTCTCAAAGAAGCTCATTAATAAGGTGAAAGTGGCTTAAAGCAGGTTTGTTGGTCAGTGGTTTGGGGCTTCATGGGCAATCACAAGGCCAAAATCTATGTGGAGCTGGTTGAGACTCTGGTGAAGTACTATGGTATAATCGTAAATCTCGAAAAACTACTCACTTCTAAATCTTTTGTGGTCATTACTTTACTATAAATACATGTTAATTTTGATTCATATGTTGTTTGTTTTCTGACTTGATGTGAATGAACAGACCCAAATTTGCTCCTTTTCTCATTGGAAATAGGTAAATTTCAAAATATCAATGTCCTGGTCACAAAAGCAAAGTTTGGGGGGAATAATAGCCATTTTCTATACTTTTTAAGCATGAGCAATTATAAAATAACACTTACTACCCAGGAACAAAAATTGTGTTACATAGTATATTACTCAACTGTAAGTGCCTGTTTTCTAATCGAACAGACACAGCTCATGAAAATGGCCGACTACAATAAATAAGGAATATCTACTATGGGACGTGGTAAAGGAAATAAGTGATTTGCATCTACTATCCAACTGTTGCTAAAATAATGCTTTAAATTACAAAAGTGCAAGGACAAGATATACTTTAGCGTATACAAGAACCGATTCCACTTCGTGAGTAAAGCTCACAATGGAAGTCCTTGACCTATAAGACTTATATACATCTGCAAACAAATTCCTAATGTGTGTGTGTGTGTGTGTGTGATTTGGATTTTGAACATAGCTTTAACAATTTTACAGTCATATCGCTATGATGACTGCAGTGTGGCACTTAATAGTGATGTCTAGCACTAGGCATGATACCACAGACATTTTTAGAGTACATTTCTTTCTTCAAATTATTTATCTGATCATCATATATTATAAGTATATCCACTACCATGCAAATTAAAAGTTTATCCACTACCATGCAGGTTCGAGTCTCGGATTCGGCCAATGTGTGTATGTGAGAAAGCTTGCCAGTAGCTTCTCGTGGGTCGGTGGTTCTTTCCAGGGTTTTCCCGGGTTCTTCCTCCACTATTAATACTGGCTGCCATGTATAACCTATTGTGTGCTGAAAAATGGTGTTAAACGCCACAACAACAACTACCATGCAAATTAAGAGTATATCCACTACCATGCAAATTAAGAGTATATCCACTACCTTGCAAATAAAGAGTATATCTACTACCATGCAAATAAGGAGTATATCCACTACCTTGCAAATTAAAGAGTATATCCACTACCTTGCAAATTAAGAGTATATCTACTACCATGCAAATTAAAGAGTATATCCACTACATTGCAAATTAAGAGTATATCTACTACCATGCAAATTAAGAGTATATCCACTACCATGCTAATTAAGAGTATATCCACTACCTTGCAAATTAAAGAGTATATCTACTACCATGCAAATTAAGAGTATATCCACTACCATGCAAATTAAGAGTATATCTACTACCATGCAAATTAAGAGTATATCTACTACCATGCAAATTAAGAGTATATCATCCACTACCATGCAAATTAAGAGTATATCTACTACCATGCAAATTAAGAGTATATCCACTACCATGCAAATTAAGAGTATATCCACTACCATGCAAATTAAGAGTATATCCACTACCATGCAAATTAAGAGTATATCTACTACCATGCAAATTAAGAGTATATCTACTACCATGCAAATTAAGAGTATATCATCCACTACCATGCAAATTAAGAGTATATCCACTACCATGCAAATTATGAGTATATCCACTACCATGCAAATTATGAGTATATCCACTACCATGCAAATTAAGAATATATCCACTACCTTGCAAATTAAGAGTATATCCACTACCTTGCAAATTACTATGCATATCCAACACAGCCCAGCTGAGTAAGTCAATGACCTGCTGCTTCGGGTTTGAATTAGCAAAACAAGTGCTAAATGGTCATTTGTTTGGCTATGTGAAAGACTGACCAGAAGGGTCAACAACCCCTGAATAGAGGGATCTATGACAAATCCTATGGATCATCACTTCTTCTGGAGCAGATGTGTATTCTCTTCTTTGGCTGTAACTGCAGGGAGGATTTGGTAGGGTGCAGGTGACATGCACTACATGCCAATTCTATTTATGTGTTATCATTTTAATGCTATTTAACTTTAAATCTGCACTACTGTGATCATTTTTACGCCATCACTAGTGGCCTGTGCTGTGACTCATTGTGATCATTTTTACGCCATCACTAGTGGCCTGTGCTGTGACTCACTGTGATCATTTTTACGCCATCACTAGTGGCCTGTGCTGTGACTCATTGTGATCATTTTTACGCCATCACTAGTGGCTTCTGCTGTGACTCACTGTGATCATTTTTACGCCATCACTAGTGGCTTCTGCTGTGACTCACTGTGATCATTTTTAAGCCATCACTGGTGGCTTGTGCTGTGACTCATTGTGATCATTTTTAAGCCATCATTGGTGGCTTGTGCTGTGACTCACTGTGATCATTATTGAGCCATCACTGGTGGCTTGTGCTGTGACCCACTGTGATCATTTTTACGACATCACTGGTGACTTGTGCTATGACTCACTGTGATCATTTTTAAGCCATCACTAGTCGCTTGTGCTGTGACTCACAAGTATGGGCATCTCATCACACTCTGATAGAGCACTGTTACGTTTAATTTATGCAAATTTTGATTTATGCCAAAACCTCAGGAACACATCAGTGGTGTATATTGAGCATCACCTGTATTATGATGACTTAAGATCTACTGAAGACACATATTTTACTAAAAAAATTGTACTCTTCTTCATAAATTTTACCTGATCATAACATGTTAGCAGAATAGGTTAAAGGAGTTACATCCCCTTACCATGGAGTTGGCTAAGTCACTGGTATCCTAACATATATGAAGCTGGGATGGTCCTGGCTTTTAAAAGTTGTCGCCAAAACAATTGCCAACCTCAATATTTTGTCGCCAATTTAAAAAAAAATGCAGTGAATATTTTTCCAAGTCTATTAATGTAATAGGCAATGAAAACTGAAAAAAGTTGGGATAGTTCTTACTTTATTGACAACAGGCAATACAGCTATAATATTACAAAATAAATCATTTCATGACTGTTTTGCACTATTAAAATGGTACAGAATGTCACATGATGATCCGTTGTGATTGTAGTAAGCTCAAAAGAAAGTGTTCCTCATGGCCCTGATAATGGCATTTTTACTTTACTAATAGCAGCAATCTTCACTACTTCCATGGTCTTTGCATCCCGAATCACTGTTAGTGCATAGGTATGACTGTTGTCATCTGAAAAAAAAATGCATTATCAAATGTAAAATATCTACTTTCCTGACATCTACAGTGTCTTGCTCATTTTTTAAATAAAAACATCAGGTATTAAGCAAATCTATATTATATATATTATTTTCCATATAATCGTTTTGTAAGGAACTTTCGTTAATGACATTTTAATACTAAAACACTATGATCGTACTTTGCAATGTATGATAAATGACGTATAATGCGACCATCAATTTCATGCATTCAATAATTAAATACCCCCCCTTTTTATGGCTAGCTTTACAAAGTAAATCTCTGTCAACCAGGAGTTCAGAAATTTATTTTTGTCACATTTAACATGCTTTGCTTATAGTGAATTGCTTCCTAAATCCCAATAATGACCACTGAATGCTGTGTAATTTTTCTGGACAAGCAAACTAGGATCTCCATTCTCATCGATGAAACTTACAAGAGTCAACATCTGGCATCAACATACCATAAACATAAGCATTAATTACCACCATTAAATTAAAAGGAGTGAAGAAACATATCACAGAGTATATGTGCCCCCCCACCACCAATTCGGAAAAAATTTGTTACTTAGTCAACATGCATATACTAGTTAACAATAAAGAAATAAGGTGGGATATAAAATGGGGAAATAATTATCACATGTATGGTAGCTTGAGACAACATTTTTGAACTGTGAACATAAATTCACACCCATTTTAGGCATTATTAGTTATAACAAAAAAGGGCAATTAATTGCTGGTGCTTTCACTCACTGTAGAACAGACGGTTTTTTGAAGTATGTCAAAGAGGCTCAAGTCTGACCTTAAGCTATTGTATAGAATATGAAATGGGGGCACGGGGTGGGGGGGGGAAATAATGCACGTCACATGGAGAAACAGCTTGTCCTTTTTGAGAATTTCATGTGTATTGGTCCCGTAAAAACAAAGATTATTTAGTGAAACGATGCTTAAATATGCCACAAAAAATTTCAGATGGTAGGTCCCAATCTGCGTGTTTTCAGATTCAATCTCCCGACTTGGCTTTTGAAAAGATTTATTTTTTGTATGACATGCTAGAATAACTGTACGGTATTAACTGAATTTATTCAAAGACTATTTGAATTCATTGGAAAAATTAATTAATTCTTTCTGTACATTGGTACATTTGAAACTTCAACACAGAAGGGGCATTTTTCATTGGAACATATTCAGATTTCTTGGAACTATTGGAACTGATAGGACGTTTAGGAAATATGCTGTAAGTTAATTTAATTCTTTCACTCCTGTAGTTTGAGAAATAAATTATTTTCAATCATGCAAAACTTTTAGTTTAAGTCCCTGCAGTCGTAACATGTGATTGATGGCAAAAGTAAAAGATCAATGAGCAAAATTAACATATATAACTTACCCTGCCTGGATACCTGTTTGGTGACACACTCCTTCTTCAAAATATATCACAGCCAGTTGTAACTGAATCGATGACTTGTGCCTTGATACATATCTCACAAAACATTTGCTTTAACTTTGTATCGTATTTCAGCCACGGACGCTCAAGTTTACAGCTGTTGAGAAATTTTCTGGAACTTTTGACTCGTTCATCATGATGTGGTGTTGCACTTGAAGCATTACTACCATCACTACATGTAGATGATGTTGGACTGTCAGGTATAACATCAGGTTCAGTGGCTGTGTTGTCTGATCAATTTGCACTAAATCCAAATACTGTTGATTTTATTGACTTACTCATCGGATGAGATGATGAACATGCAATGTCTAACTTACGTTTACCCAAGATTATGTTACACTGTTGACAGTATATAATTCTGATCGAGATTTTTTCCATTTGCTTTGTATTTATACACAGCAATTGGTACTTCGAAGGTAATCAGTTTTCTCTGAAGTTTCAGCAAAACTATTTTATTGGTATATTTATTTAAAAAAACAGAAGGATTAGCCATTGTTCAATTAATTGTAGCTGTTTCTGTTCGCGTCTTCAGAGGATGGTTGATTGTAGGTATAGTCCAGTAGCATGAGTGAGTGTATCACAGCATACAGTACTCAGGCCAGATGTCAACATAAGTGGATTATGATGTAACAATGCACTGTAAAGATGGGTTTCTCACTACAAACAAAGGATTTGTTTATGTAACAGATAGATTCCAGTGCATTGTGTATCCAAGTTTGTGGCTTCCTTTTGTGGTCCCTCTAAATTTCTCCACACCAAATCCATGATTGTATGTACAAATTAAACAGCCAAAAAGGCTGTTGCCCAAAAAATCACCAGATGGTATATTTTGTCACCAACAAGGGAAAAAAAATTGCAATATGTGACATCAGCGAAGCCCAGGATGATCCCTGATGAAGTAACTTAAAGTTTTCTTTGAGTTGTGAGATATGTTCTGTTTTTAAAATGGAACTACACTGAATCTTAATTACCATATATATGCTCACTTATAAGTCAAGTCCAACTTCAAACTGCACAGATCCAGATCTGTAGCATAATGTACTGGGTCTGTACAATATGTTAAGAGAAATCATTAGAATAAGCAACATAGACCCTGGTTTGAAGGCACATTATGGTATGGCAGACAAGGATCTCTGTTCTTTGCAGTTTGACTCAACTTATAAGCGAGTTTATATGGCAATATATGGTGCATTACCTGCACTGAGTCCAATGATGAACCTCCCTAAAATCAGCATTTCATAGGACTTGGCATACTTGGAAGAAAACATGATTAAGGCTCCAACTGTAGTTAGGAGGTTATTTCTCAGCAGTGCCCCTCGTCTGAAAGAAATCAAAGGAGGTAAAATAATTTTTATACAAAGACAAAACTCAAGTGGTATTTATTTTTGTAAAAAGCAAATTGCCTTCTCACATGTATAGATGGTTTACTGACAACAGAATAATATCAATAGATAACAATATTTTAAAAAGCACATAATCTTAAAGAAACATTAATGTAAATTAAAATGATTAATATTAAGCATCTCAAAAGAAAGAATTTTATATACAGTTGTAATGAAAGTAAATCCTTTAGTAAAATATGTTTCTCCCAGAATTCCCGATCACATCAACATTAGGAATATAAGCCCTACTACCTCCAGAAGCCAACCCTCCCAAAGACAAAAATACATCTTTCAGTCTCTAATATATAAAGGGCAATAACTCTTACTCACTACCTCCCCTTGCCAGCTATACCGGTTAAGCTCAGTGTAAATGGATGCTTGCATTGCGGAGAGACTAGGAGGGTATTAAAGTAATGTGATCAGGTAAGTATTGTAGGAGAAACATAATTTACTAAAAAATTTGCTTTCTCATTCAAATACATTCTCCGACAACATTAGGGGAATAAATAGGTAATAGGTAGATGGAATGTTGAGCATTAAATGTATACCCCAGGTAACCTCTGAGGTGAGAATATTGGAATCCCATACCCCAGGTAACCTCTGAGGGAAGAATATTGGATTCCCATACCCCAGGTAACGTCTGAAGGGGGAGAATACTGGATTCCCGGTTAACCCACTCTCCTAATTTTCAGCAGCATAACTGGTGGCAATGTGGATTATGTCTGGAAAGAAGAAATAATGAGATCTTCTTACCACATAACATTTTCAAGCAAATCCACCAAAAACTGCACGTGGAATTCATCCAGAGGTTGTGCTGATGTCAAATGAATCTGTGTGACTGAGACTGGGTCTACCAAATTCTGGATGTATCATTGTGGAGTCAAATCTTGAAGATTAAAAACTCAAGAAGGTTGATTGTGCATGCAGACCACCTCAACAAATTCTTTGATATAATTTTTACAGTCAAAGGCAATACTTGTACATATTGCTTTTATTTCAAGAGCAGAGGTCTTCATCAAGTGACTCTGTTCTAGTGATAAGTCAGAGTGCACTGTATGTATTGTCCACTTCAGCCATGATGAGAGGCTGGAGGGTTTAACTGGGAGATAGAGGCATCTTCGAGACCCACAAATTGGCTCAGTTCGCTTAAGGTAAAGTCTGAGTGCATATACTGGGTCCTGTCTGAATGCCTCCTGGGATGTGTCAATACAGCAGAGAGGACAAGTGATGATTTGTTTGATTGCCCACTGATGGCAACCTATTACTGGCAATGAAACCTGGATGGGCCATCAGCCATCTGATTGAAACTGTACTTAGGATGGGTCAACATGTAATTAAAGGACTCAGAATGCTGAAGCTAACACTATCAGGAAACAGGTTTTGTGTGGAAGGAACTTCAAAGAAGTCCCGGCTAAAGGCTTAAACTTTGTTGTTTAAATTCAGTCAAGTCAGAACCCTGTAAAGATTCCACTTAGGGAACAAGGTGAGTAATTTAGACCTATGTAAGTCAAATTTGGAAAACTAATCAGAGAGATCTTTCTTATTATTACCAATATCCTCCCTGACATGATGATGGAATGTGTCCAATATCATAGAATGGTATGACATTATTTGTTCGATATCATAGAATGGTATGACGGAATGTGTCAGATATCAAAGAATGGTATGACAGAATTTGTCCGATATCATAGAATGGTATAATGAAATGTGTCTGATATCATAGAATGGCATGACGGAATGTGTCCAATATCATAGAATGGTATGAGAGAATGTGTCCGATATAGAATGGCATGACAGAATTTGTCTGATATCATAGAATGACCTGACGGAATGTGTCTGATATCACAGAATGGCATGACGGAATGTGTCTGATAACATACTATGGCATGACTAAATATGCCCAATATCACAGAATGGTATGACGGAATGTGTCTGATATCATAGAATGGCATGATGAAATGTGTCCAATATCACATAATGGTATGACAGAATGTGTCCAATATCATAGAATGGCATGACAGAATGTGTCTGATATCATAGAATGGTATGACAGAACGTGTCTAATATCACAGAATGGTATGACAGAATGTGTCTGATATCATATAATGGTATGACGGAATGTGTCTAATATCATAGAATGGTATGACAGAATGTGTCTGATAACAGAATGGTATGACAGAATGCGTTTGATATCATAAAATGGTATGGCGGAATGTGTCATATATCATAGAATGATAGCTTTAATAGTAAACAGAGCCAACTTTTCTCCTTAAACAGCCCAAGGAAAAAGTTAGCTACTTGTGTGAAAGGTGCTGAAAGGGACAATATTTCTGACTTTGTGCCAATCCCTGAAAATGCATCACTTCCATTCATAGGCCTTTAAAATGGAGGGCTGTCTAGCCTGTGCAATTCATTTCATGACTGAAGGGTTGAATTGTTTTACCCAAAGGCTGTTCTGACACGAGTCAAACGTGAAGGAGAAAGAATTCTGGGCAAGGATGGAACATGTGGGTCTAAGGCTGTTTGAGATGATTTGGCTTGGCCAGAATCTTCCTGGATAGATCTATCACTAGATCGGGAAGATTGCTGATCCAGGGTTTGTCCTAGCAGAGAGGAGCAATGTGAATCACTGTGCATTTATTTCTGTATAACTTTTGGAACTAAGATCGTTGAGGGATAGGCAAAGGCCCACATACCCTCCCAAATGAGAGAACGAGCACTGATGGACCAAGCCTTGGGATTTGGTACTGGGGAAACAAAGGGGCAGTTTGTGATTCTACCTGTTTGCAAAAAGATCAATCATTGGATGCCCCATAGCTGGAAAATCTAATGCAAGACTGACGGGTGGAGGACCAATTTTGTATGAAGAATATGTCCTCTCCTTGACAAAGAAATGGCCAAGAAATCAAGTCTGCTGGGAACTTGTCTGATCTGGATGTCAATATTGTATTCTGCACACCAACAGCGAAATTCTCAGACCATAATGCAGAGTTTAGGTGATTTGGTAACACCCTATTTGAAGAGATACATCACTACCACTGAGTAGTCTGCCATAATGAGTACAAAATTGTTATGAAGATGGTTGCTCTAAAACTGAAAGGCTTTGAAGATGGCATTCATCTCCATGAGATTGACATGGAGACCTACATCCACCGGACTCCATTGGTCCATGGCAGTGTTGAAGTCCAGGAACAGATGGGCTCCCCACCCCAGGAACTTATGCATGTATATGCTGTCACATCAGGTGGTGGCTGTTTGAGTGGTATTCCTGACTCTGCAAGATCACTGATTCAGACCACCTGAGGGTGGGGAGGACATACCCAGTTCCAGTGGGTGAAAACTTCCACACCCAGAGATTGATGAACTGTTTGATGCATAAAGATCGAACTTACAATATGTCTTTGGAGAATGTCATCCAAATATGCTGCAGTGGAAGTAGATTATGTTGTACAGAATAGAAAGAAGATGGATTTGATTAGTTTTGTAAAGGTTCAATGATATGTTTAAGCTGAAAGGGAGAGCATGAAACGAATAACAAGTTCTTCAGTAAATGACCAGTAGGAATTTCTGTCACAGCGAATGGATGGGAATGTGAAAATATGTACATGTCAGATTAAGAATGATCACAAATTCGTATGAATGGATGAAAAGGCAGACTGATCTTGCTGTCTCCATCTTAATTTTTGGTGTACGGATAAAATGATTTAAATGACTGTGATCAATGATTGGTCTGAGTTTGCTTTGGCCTTTCTAACCAGAAAAAGCCCTGAAGATTGTGGATTCTGAACAAACTCCACCATTTGCTTCTTGATAAATGTCCTGATCTCTTGTTGTAAGGTGAACTCTTTACCAAGTCAGATGGCACTTCTAACAGGAATGGAGAGGACAAAAGAGGAGGGGGTAGCAAAATGAGATATGAAGTCCCTCTGATACAAATTGGATCACCCACTCATCTTGTAGGAAGAGATCAATCCAATGTTGTTTGAAAAACAAGAGTCTGGTACTTCCCAGATAGTTGTCTGTGAGAGTGGAGGCTTGGGGGTAGAGAAATTTGGTTTCCTATCTCCACAATGACTGCCTCTGTGACTTACCAACAGATTGTCTCCATGTGTAGGTTGCGATTGTGGTTGTTTTTCTGGGTTGAGAAGTGAAAGATCCTGTATCCACTCATCCCCTGTCATCACATTTCTAAGGGAGAGTGGGTGATGATCTATAACGTGATTGTTGTGTAGAAAGATGGAGGGGCAGTTCCTGGGTTGCCTGTCTCTGTACTTCCTCTATCTTGAGACCAAAGACTGAAGGGAGTGGTTCACAGTGACAGTGCATGATGAGGCCTGAGAGAGGTAAAGCATTAGCATGCACCCCATTGCACATTATCCAAATTGGTGGAAGCCTTCACCATTCACCATAAATCAGCAAGAAATTGGCAGTGATAAAATGAAATAAATTTCTTCTATAGCTGCTTTAAAGCTATACTCAGTCCTCTCCATGGTGGGATCTGAGTGTGAGCTTGCATTAGGTTTATCCCTACTCTCAGTGTGTGGGTAATCCTGGTTGTAATCAAGATCTACATCCGTATAATGCATACCCTGTGGGTAAGCCATAAGTAAATAGCCATATCTGAAGGATGTAGTTGTCGGACCAGTATGGACAGCCTGTCTAAATAAAAATCTGTTGGATACTGGAGTTGGTCGTATGGCTGGTAGTGTAGATGGTGGCATTACCAGAGAAGAGGTAAAACTATATGAATGGATGGATATAGGATCCTTGATCAATTCAACATTCCATGGTTTTACTTGATGAGGAAGGTATGCTACAGCATGGAAACGATATGGTCACTGAACGATATGGATCGTGGGCAGATGGCTGGACGGTGCAGTTGGTAACTGGTATGGCATCAAACTGAGGTATGGCTAGGCAGTATGCTCATTGATAAACAATATGCACCTGGTCTTACATGCCCGAAGGCCATGATCAGAGTTGTGCCATGCTCAGAGTTATGCCATGCTCAGAGTTATGCCCACTAGGCTGCATAGAATTGGGTGGAAATTCTTCCCCCATTGCATTGAAATCCTTGGCTAGGAGAGATGATGCCAGGATGGGAAAGAGTTGGCCCAAACTAATCAGCTCTGTTGTTGCCTGTTGTACCAAATGATGCACTTGTAACTACAGTGACGGTGAAGAAGTTGCAGCTCCTTCCAATCCTCCTGAAGTAACAGTAGCAGCAGGTAACGTTCAACATTTCTTCCTTAATTTTGGGGATGTCATCAAACTGGTCACAGACTCTGTATTAGGACACTCAATACAACAATACTTTCAGACTTTGATTTTCTCCATCGCTCCTTGTTCCTTGAACGTTTCCTTAGTACTGTCAACCATGTACTATCAGACCAATCAACACACATGATATATGTAGCTGTACACTTGGCACAGGGGATGCATGGATCATGTGAATCCTCAATGTCCTTGAATTTTTGCCATTTTGTACACTTCATCATCATTGTTATGTTCTGAAAAGGCAAGGAATTAAGGAAAAGAAAAAAAATAATAATAGTAATAGTTAACAACATTAACAATGTCAGAGACACCTGCTATGCTAGGGTTGTTAAATAAATAGCATGCTCAAACATACATCTTTCTATTACAATATAGCCATGAGAACCATGCGTTCAGAGAATGTAGAGACTAAGTCCACACATGTGAAGAAATTTCACATAAATATGGTTGAAATTTAAGAAATGAAGTAATCAGTCTGAAAAAAAATGTAATCTTAATATATGGCTGAATATAGCATGAATCCAACTGGTTTTGGGGAAGTGAAGTAAACAATGTCTGTTCAGTTCACAGTGAAAGCATTAAACTGGTACCTGCTGTGTGACAAGGGGAGGTAATGAGCAAGAGTTATTACCCTTTGTCTGTTTATCTTGGAAAGAAAGATGAATTTTCATCATTGGGAGGGCTGGATTCAGGAGGTAGTAGGGTTTATATTCCTAAAATTAATGTGATAGGGGAATGTATTTGAAAAAGAAACTATACTGCTCGCAGAAAGACCACTACAAATAATTTTTATTTCAAGATCACTTCATTATAAAACTGCCAAAACAGATGTCAAAATATCATGTGGATTTGTATAAGCAGAGAAAACAAGCTGACTTGCATGTGGGTCATTACAGTGTCATGATAATTTCATTTAACCAATTAACCCATGGAGCGGAAATTATTCAGCAATATTATATGAGGTTTATTCATCAACAGACCTGCGCCTATTTATATACAGCTATAGCAATGTGAATGGACATCATCACAACCCATGTTGGTATGTAGCAAGGGTGAATAAGTGTTGTGAGGGTGTCAAAGTGATGACACTGAAATGCCAGACTCTACTGAAGAAAGAAAGAACAGAAAAATTAAAGTTGGAGTAAACTTCCATTTTAAGAGAACACTCCCCAACTTGGTTAAAGGTAGAAAGCTTCCAAAATGTTTGTATGTGGATTCTGAGGCCTCTCTGTCTGATTTGGTGCCAACTACTGTATCAAGGGGAGATTACTCTAACTGCCACCGAAGTGGGCAGATAACCTTTAGCTCTTTACCTAAAAAGTTCTAACCTGGGAGGGCTGCATCTGCGAGGTAGTAGTAGTTCTCCTGAGGTATTGTGTGAAGGTATTATGATCTGATAACATATTTGAAAAAGACATTCAAATTTGCAGCTGTGGTAGCTATATTGGTCGTAAGATCTGCATCAAGTAAACAAAATATGAGAACCCCATGTCAACATGACCATCCATTCAAAAGGAGTACTGATAATAAAATTTCATAATTTTCAAAAGAATAGCAGCCATATTGAAAGCTGATTGGTACCATTTTAAGTTAAAACAAACAAAATATCAAAAAATTTCTACTGGACTGCAACATTAATGTATCTTTCCACTAAAGAAGAGTTGCAATAACAAGATTCTATTGACAGTAGCTAAATTGGATGTCGGAACGTCAGAATTTCCATTTAATGTAAAACTCAATATTGAAAGAAGTCATTTGGTGAAAACCTCCGATATGACCATACATATAGGAAAAGTAGCAATTCAATTTTCAAAATAGGCATTGTGGTAACTGTATTGATCAGCACCATGTTCACTTCGGACCAACCAAACATAATATGAAATCTTTTGATAAAAACACCACATCAGTATGACTTTCCATTCTGAAGAAAAAGTGATGAAAAGATTTTCAAGATGGCTGCTGTGGTGGTCATATTGGCACCATTTTATTCAGGACCAAACATACCTCATAAGGACTCTTCTGATGCGGCTTACTAGTTGATGTGACTTTCCAGTCAAAAGGAGACATGATGATAAGGTTTTCAAGAATGGCTTCTGTGGTGGCCCTAATGGAAATCAGATCAACCTCATTTTCATTTGGAGTACCAACTAGACACTATAACGAGTCTTTTATTAAAAACACATGCTGATATCATTTTCCGTTCAGGAGAAGTAGAGACAAACAAGATTTTCAAGATGGCCAATATGGTGACCATATTAGATGTCTGAGCATTTTCATTCAGGACCAACTAGACACTGGGATGAATGTGTGTGTAAAGTTTCATAGCAAGTTTCTAACTAGTTCTGAAGAAGTAGCTTAACAAATATTTGTGAATGGACGGAAGGATATCAGACAACAGGCTAACACATTCTGATTTAGGACTGGAATAGCACAATATTTAAAAAGACAAAAAAAGGTGTGAAAAAAGCATGAGCAAAGTTTGGAACTCTCAAAACTGTGGTGGGAGTCATAAAAAAATGCCCTGACACATAAAGTTATGGGACTCCCAATTCAATGATTATGTTCATCAAACTAACCTTCCAAATCTGTTTGCCCAATAGCCAGCACTGACACCTCCAAACATGCCTCCAACTGCAAAAATTGACACTGTGATTGCCCACAAAACTGTCAAAGTGCTGTCTGGCATACTGGCACCAGTTCTATTCTGACAGGTCTCATTATAAAAAGATTTGATTACCTATGAAAAGGAAAGGTAAAACAAAAGCTTGAGGGTAATCACAATTACAAAAATTACCTCTATGAAGCATGTAAATCGCTCCAGTAAGACATCAATCACCATGCAGAAAAATAAATTCATAGTAAAGTTATCTTGTTAGAAGTTTTGGCTAATTTACTAAAGTTTCCTTTTGCAGTTTGTTATTTTTCAAGCAAACTTTCAATCAATCAGCATTACATAGCCACTACTGAGCTTACCTGCCATTAAACCACATATATAAATACACACTTTGTCAGGCAATAAAATACACCAACCAATATTTAAAAAAAAACATTTGTTATATCATGCCAAAGCAGAGGTACGATAAAGAATTAAGAATTAAAGAATACCCATGATGATGTTTTTCCTTCCTTTTTTAAAACCCCCAAAATAATTTAATTAAAATCTGCTTCATTGTCCTCCCACAGAAGCCACATTATACGGTGTGAAAGTTAAAAGCTTTGAGTAATCTTGAGAGACAGCTATTATTAGAAGCATATTTCATGCATGATTAATTACCTTGATTAGCCACAACAGCTGAGGCCTCATATGAAAAGTATGCAGTCCAGTCTAATTCCTATATTCAACCATATACACAATACAAAATTATTTCTCTTTCTCCAGTCACTATGGCCAAGTGGTCTAAAGCGCTCTTCATTACGGATCACTGCCATCTCACCTCTGTCTGCGGCGGTTCGAGTCTAAGATTCAGCCAATGTGGGCATGTGAGAAAGCTTGCCAGTAGCTTCTCGTGGGTCAGTGGTTCTTTCCAGGGTTTTCCGGGTTCTTCTTCCACCATTAATACTGGCTGCCATGTATAGCCTATCGTGTGCTGAAAAATGGCATTAAACCCCACAACAACAACAACCAGTCACTATGACTTTGACTTTTGACCTTTGGCCTATGAAATTCATAAGATTCTTCCTTATACCATAAAGAAATCTTCTACAAAGCTAGGCAACTGTAGATGATGAGAAACTTAAGCTATATTGAAAAAACCACCACGTGGCAAAAAAAAGTAAAATTCTGATACAAAAATAAAGTTCTGGCAAGAAAGATTTACAAACTTTTGATTGGAATATTTCAAAATAAAAATTCTGAATCTGTCAACAGAATTTTGAGCCACCAGGCTGCCCTTTTTAATACAGCATGTTTACAACATTTAGTGTCTTCAGGCTGGCAAATATTGATCAAAATCAAAATAAATAAGTCTCCATTTATACAAGTCAGTTAGTGATCTTTTCACAGTGATGTGATTTCTGGACACATTAGCTTTATCTTTTAGAAATTAAAGCTCCCTACGAATGACAATGAAGGAACAATGAGAATTTAATAAACTAGTCTGTATGTTCCATCTGAATGATTATTTGCCTTTTTTTAAAAATACAAATGATACTGAAAACTTATGTGAATTTATCTTGACATATGCTCACATCTTTAATTTTAAGATCCTATTCTAGCTTTAAAAACCATGTGGGTCCTAATATTAAATCATCTTTTCTATAAACAGCACACATTATATTTTGCAGGTCTAACTCTTAAGGCAATTAACATGAAGTACCAATCAACAGATTTATTTTTGATTAATTTTTTGCACGTGTTACTTACTATATGACTTCAACATAATTAACAATATTTATATAAATATTATAAATATTTAAATGAAAATTAAATATCTTCGAAATAGAAGCAGCATGGTGTAATTTTTATAATTTCTATTTATAATTTTATTTGTATTCTTCTTTTGCTTGAACACTAAACAAAATGGCATGAGGATGGTATGAAATCAAATCCTGTCTTGCTTGTATCAAGGCATTTTTATGCATAGTATGGGACATATTATAAATGGGGCATATAGCAAATTTAATAAATCCATGGGTATCATTTTGCAGCACTATTCTGATGAGATTGCGCTGACTTTATTACCACAGTGTCATTGACTGTGTCTGTGCTCAATGTCAGTCTCCACATAAATAATACCACAAGTTTCCAATTTGATAGTGTTTGGCAAGTTACCAGTCACTTGGATATCATACATAATGAATTGCTAAACTGTTGTTGTTGTTGTTGTTATAGGGTTTAACGCCATTTTTCAGCACATGATAGGCTATACATGGCGGCCAGTATTAATGGTGGAGGAAGAACCCGGGAAAATCCTGGGGAAAAACCACCGACCCACGAGAAGCTACTGGCAAGCTTTCTCACATATGCTAAACTTTTGTAGTTTCACCAATATGGTGAAAAGAAACAATGCTCACATAGGAGCATTCAAGTTAAAAGTTATGATCAATCATGTGAATTTAAAATTTCTGATCATTTAGAAATTCTCGAGTCCTCACTGTCTGGGTCTTTGTTTTTATTTGTACATGGCTACTTCCTTAAATTTATAATTAGTTTTATTATTCTCCCTTTTTCCTAACTAAAAAAATATATTTATTTTGCATCTATGAAAAATTACATGAAATATAGTAGGTAACCAATGTCAAGACCATTAGATTTCAAATTATTTTTTTTATTTACTATTTATCATAACTTAAAAAAATAATTTTTTGAATGTGTGAACAATTACATGAAATGCAGTAAGTAGCCAATATCATCACCATTTGAAAATATTTATAAAATTATAATCAAAAGATGATACTTTCAGATCCTGGCTCAGAAAAGATGCCATTAAAGTTACACACATCCATCTCACTTGCACCATCATCTGAACCATATCGATTAAAGCCATGTAATTAGTATTAGAAATTTGATATTTTCCATGAAAAGCATAAAATAAATATTATTGAAAAGAGTAACAAAGTTGAAAATCATTATTATTCAAAGACTTATATCTCTCTCTCTTTCTCTCTGTGTCATGAGTGTGTTGCCATCTCTGATATAAGATTTTTTAAATATTTATTGTTTGACGAAGAAAAAGGAAACTCTTCTCACCATTGATTATAGTTGGCTCCCTGAATTTTCATCATGATCTGTGATGTTGGATTATGAGATACATTTAACTCAAATATCAGTGATGTTGGAACATGAGATACACATGTTTATCTCAAATATCTGTGATGTTGGATTATGAGATACATTTATCTCAAATATATGTCATGTTGGATTAAAAGATACATTTATCTCAAATATCCGTCTTCACTGCTTACTGTAGTGTGAATTTCATTTTGTACAATTCACAATAAACACTTCCTCATTTGATATCCAGATTGTTTTATGTAGGTTTTTGCAAAATTTTAATGAAAATAATCAGCTATACATTGTCTGTCCTGCACACAAAGTATTGTCATCACTCTCTCCCACATGTTGTGAATTAAATATATGGAGTTCCTGTTCGAATCCATTTAAATATATTATCTTACAATAATAGTTAAGAACATCTTCATTAACAATGGCACTTTAATATGCCCATGAAGAGAACCATATTGAACTCTAAAAAATCATACATCACATTTTTCCATAGCTGCTGCATATGGGACTTCCTTATCCAATACCTGCCATTGTTTATATAGGTTTTATTAGAAAAAAATGCATCTATTATGACTTTATAACAATAGATTTGCATGTTTTCATGAGCAGTGCTATAATTCATTGTACTATATTATTATTTGATGGATAGCCGATAGTGAAATTATTAGTTCTGGATATTCTGTTTCCATGATGTTTAGACTACACAAACCTAATCATTTAGTCCCCAATCTTTCATTCCTAATTTTTGCTGTTTATTCTCTCCTTGATTCTCATTTCATTTCATGTTCTTCCAACTGTCATTAAATGAAAATATTAACAAATTGTACTTTCATTTTAAGTGTAGCTGATAGCGAAATCATTAGTACTGTATTCTTTGTTGGTAAGACTGTATCTACTCAATCATTTATCCCCTGATTTTCCATTCTTTTTTCTTCCCTCCTTCTTTCTTATGGTTAAATTTGTCCCCTTTCAATCATGGTTAAATAAAAATAGTGAAAATCAGTTTAAGTAACTGCTCTTCCTCTTCCTCCCCCATCTCTCTCTCTCTCTCTCTCTCTCTCTCTCTCTCTCTCTCTCTCTCTCTCATATGATTAATACATACATTTCCAAAGATACTTTTATTACAATTAGCAGCACTTTCAATAGACTCCAATCAATAGACTTCAATCAGGTTTGCTTTCAAGTTTTCCTGTGATGAGCAAATATCAATTTTGTCAACTTTACATGCAAAGATTTTATCAAGTTTTTTTGAAATATATTAAAATTTTAATAATCAAAAATGTATTAAAAAATTGTTACTTTTGATATCATAATTAAATTGCTTATGGAGCTCGAACAATGAGACAATTTAATTACCATTTAATATAATTTATCAAGTAAAGTGCAATCACGGAATGACTTGTCTTACAAAACAAAAACTTCCTAGTTGTGGCAGCATATAATATAAACCAAAGGATTCAGCTATACTTGCTACTTGCATCTATTTTGCAATGTATTTTTTAGCACATGGAGATTTGTAACAGGTGACCATGTCCATTCTCAGCAACATAGCTTTATGAGAATGCATGCTGTATGAGATAATTCATCCTGACCCACGATTTTCCTTTCCACCCCAATGCTAATTCATTGTAAAATAAACAACTGTACATGCAATACTGTATGTCCAATCATCATTTTGTGATTTTTTTTATTCCTTTTTTTAAAAGTGCTCATGTCTCATTTTTAGAGTTTTAAACAGCTCTGATGAACCAATTTACCTTTGCTGGTGCATTCACAACCCCAGTGTTGTAACCAAACTGAAACGATGATCCAAGGATACAGGCAAGAATGGCCAGGGCAAGGTTTGCAGTAAAGTCCTGAAATATAAGGATTAATTTTATCATTAGATTTGATAAACAGAATCGGATTCAGGTAAAACCTTAATTAGAGGGTATTTCAATGTAAAACAGACCTACTCATAAAGGACAGCCTTCAGGTGATCACTTGTAAAATACTGGAATAATTAACTTTTAAACAATTTTTATTTTTATATAGTTTTTCATTTCACTAATTAAAAATCACTTAAATATTTATGCATTTTCTTGTCACATTCTTTAATGAATATCTATCCCAAAGTAATTACAAAGAAAAAGTATGGGAAAAAAGTATCCCCTCAATGATAATCAGTAAAATAACAGTTGAGTCATTAACAAATTTTTTCATATTTGCAAAGGTTGAAGATCAGAGACTCCTCTTATCAAATACAAATGGAAAAATGATATGCAGGTGTGTGATTATTGTATGTACAAGACAATTATCAAAATGCATATAGATCAGGCTTTATAAGTTGGTGATTACTTTATATACAAAACAATTATTGAGATCACATTCATTTTCTGCAACCAAAAGCCCCTGTAGCCAATTAATGGTACTTGTAGGTAGTAAACTGAAAAAGATTTTCCAAAAGTTTTTAATGCTTTTAATTGATTTTATAATTGTTATTGCTATTAGTAAAATTAAATAACCACTTTTCTATGAAATACTTAATAAGGGACAAAATTAAATAACCACTTTTCTATGCAATACTTAATAAGGGATAAAATTAAATAACCACTTTTCTATGCAATACTTAATAAGGGACAAAATTAAATAACCACTTTTCTATGCAATACTTAATAAGGGACAAAATTAAATAACCACTTTTCTATGCAATACTTAATAAGGGACAAAATTAAATAACCACTTTTCTATGCAATACTTAATAAGGGATAAAATTAAATAACCACTTTTCTATGCAATACTTAATAAGGGACAAAATTAAATAACCACTTTTCTATGCAATACTTAATAAGGGACAAAATTAAATAACCACTTTTCTATGCAATACTTAATAAGGGACAAAATTAAATAACCACTTTTCTATGCAATACTTAATAAGGGACAAAATTAAATAACCACTTTTATATGCAATACTTAATAGGGGATGAAATTAAATAACCACTTTTCTATGCAATACTTAATAAGGGATAAAATTAAATAACCACTTTTCTATGCAATACTTAATAAGGGACAAAATTAAATAACCACTTTTCTATGCAATACTTAATAAGGGACAAAATTAAATAACCACTTTTCTATGCAATACTTAATAGGGGATGAAATTAAATAACCACTTTTCTATGCAATACTTAATAAGGGATAAAATTAAATAACCACTTTTCTATGCAATACTTAATAAGGGATAAAATTAAATAACCACTTTTCTATGCAATACTTAATAAGGGACAAAATTAAATAACCACTTTTCTATGCAATACTTAATAAGGGATAAAATTAAATAACCACTTTTATATGCAATACTTAATAGGGGATAAAATTAAATAACCACTTTTCTATGCAATACTTAATAAGGGATAAAATTAAATAACCACTTTTCTATGCAATACTTAATAGGGGATAAAATTAAATAACCACTTTTCTATGCAATACTTAATAAGGGATAAAATTAAATAACCACTTTTCTATGCAATACTTAATAAGGGATAAAATTAAATAACCACTTTTCTATGCAATACTTAATAAGGGACAAAATTAAATAACCACTTTTCTATGCAATACTTAATAAGGGACAAAATTAAATAACCACTTTTATATGCAATACTTAATAGGGGATAAAATTAAATAACCACTTTTCTATGCAATACTTAATAAGGGATAAAATTAAATAACCACTTTTCTATGCAATACTTAATAAGGGATAAAATTAAATAACCACTTTTCTATGCAATACTTAATAAGGGATAAAATTAAATAACCACTTTTCTATGCAATACTTAATAAGGGATAAAATTAAATAACCACTTTTCTATGCAATACTTAATAAGGGACAAAATTAAATAACCACTTTTCTATGCAATACTTAATAAGGGACAAAATTAAATAACCACTTTTCTATGCAATACTTAATAGGGGATAAAATTAAATAACCACTTTTCTATGCCATACTTAATAAGGGATAAAATTAAATAACCACTTTTCTATGCAATACTTAATAAGGGATAAAATTAAATAACCACTTTTCTATGCAATACTTAATAAGGGATAAAATTAAATAACCACTTTTCTATGCAATACTTAATAAGGGATAAAATTAAAAAACCAGTTTATGTTTACATCCCATCTTTCAAAAAAGTCACAGTCCTAAGATACATCAAGGTAAGAAGTGATGCCATCATGATGACATCACAATCCTAAGATACACCAAGGTAAGAAATGATGCCATCATGATGACATCACAATCCTAAGATACACCAAGGTAAGAAATGATGCCATCATGATGACATCACAATCCTAAGATACACCAAGGTAAGAAGTGATGCCATCATGATGACATCACAATCCTAAGATACACCAAGGTAAGAAGTGATGCCATCATGATGACATCACAATCCTAAGATACACCAAGGTAAGAAGTGATGCCATCATAATGACATCATAATATAAATAATGATCATGACATTTCAAGTTGACACTGATTTTACTAAAAGCAGACTACATTAAGCATTAACATACTTCTGAGATGTACATTGTTGTTGTTGGTTTGAAACCATCTTTTTCAGTATATGACTGGCTATCATGGTGGCCATTATACCTAGTTGACGACAAACCTGGGAAAACCATAGGAAAAGCCAATGACCTACTTATTGTACAACTTTCTCATACACCCACACTGGCTAAGCATGCGACACAAACCCACATAGGAGAGACATAAGTGATCTATAAAGGCAAGAGTCTTAGACCATGCAGCCCCCTGTGAGCTATATGCATATAAACATATGTACATTATGTTATTTGTGTCAAAGTCCTTTTAAATGCAAAATGTGCAGTTATGAACTTGACCTACTTAATTCCCAAAGACTAAAAATGGTCATAATACAGTGATCCCTCACTATAATGACACTCTTATACGGAGGTTATCATTATGAAACCCATTCTACTAAATCAGATTCAATTTTATCACTTCATACATTTTTTATCACTTAAATTTAGTGCTAGACTATACACTCACAAGTCGAGTCAAACAGCCAACTATAAAGATCCTGACCTGCAATAGCATAAAGTGGCTACATGTTGTTTGTTTTATTGATTATTCCTAACAAACTGCATAGACCCATATCTACCTGAGCATTATGCAATGGCAGATCTGGGTCTGTACAGTTTGCAGTTAACATGACAAAAAAGTGGCTGAAGGTGGATTTGACCAGTGAGCAAAAGGTTGTACATGCCTGTCCTAAGAGCCTTCCATCCACAAAGTGTGGTCCAGATCTGTCAGGTAGAACTAGAATTATTGTGCACAAGCCATTATTATTCTTTACTTCAGTGACCTTGACCTTTGAACATTCTGCTCAAATTCAATTACTAATCCATGTGCAAGCCATTCAAAAGGTCTGGAACCATATTGTTTGACAACTTAAGTTATTGTAAAGAAATTAAATTGGAAACAGATGGATGTACAGATGTACAAACATCAAAAAATAAAAGCTTATGATATTCATATAGAAACATGGAAAATAGACAAGAAGAATGAATGGAATGAACTGAACTGAATAGATTAAATTGTATAGCTAAAATGAAATATGGATGCCCTCATGGGATTCAGATATTTTGTTGTTTAAAATGGAGAGAGAGAGAGAGAGAGAGAGAGAGAGAGAGAGATTATTTCACTTACGAACATCTTATAACAAGAGTTATACAATAAGCTTTTGCCCTTGACTTGAAACCACTGTGTGTTTAAAATAAATTGGGTACCATTGTGGGACTTAAGTGTTTAGTCATTTACCACTTGTCATGCCATTGTAACAATGAAGGGATATCAGGCAGGATGTGCATATTTAAAATCTAAGCCACAAAAATCATGGAGGAAAACTCAGATTAAAATAATTTTATTTTTCTCAGAAATTAAGCTTTTGGTAATAGGCAGATGCATTACATTCCTTCAATTGAGTGTTACTGGAAAAAATCTTTTTTTCTCACTGCATATAAAATTGCTTCATAATATTGATTTGAATCAGTTAATAGATAAATCAGGCCATTCATGGACTTCAAAAATCAATTATCACATAACTTTCTAGATTAGTGTCATTTTGATTGCTGTACCATCCAATGGGTGCAGATCTCAATATCCTCTACCTTAATTAATAGTGTTTAAAAAATTTCAGTTAGTTTTCAGTTACATTTTGTTACCTTTTTTTCACAACTCTGGTCATGAAAAATACTCATTTTCAGTAAACAGGAATAGCTGTTAAAACTGATATTTGATATAAACGATATTTTGTAGTTTATCATATTCAAGTTCATCAGTACATGAATAAATAAATCAAGATATTGGAGGTTGAGCAACAAACAGATATACTGGTATCAAACTGTCTTCTAGTTCTTGGTATCTGTACACTTTAAAACAATGATCTTAACAAATTTACTCACATGTATCAGGAAATTTCAAAATGTTTATCATACAATGGATACTTGCATATGAAATGCAAAGATAACATAGATCTGGAATTTAATATATATCACTCTGTAGCTGGAATAAATAGTAGATCGAGACAAATTTAGTGGTTCTGTTAAATCTTCACTTTTCCTTTAAACACTGACCGGAAACAACTGAATATATACTAGCCATTGGACTACTGAAATTATTACAGTAAAACCTGTCTTGAAAGACCACTTATGTGAAAAACCTGTCTTGAGAGACCTTGTTCTCAATGCACAGATTTATTTATTATATAGTGTTATATCCTGTTATTAGAGATGGCATATCTTGAGAGACCATAATATTTTGGCAGAAGGGGTCATCTTTCAACTGTAAAATTATTGGTCTGACAGGACATACTAGCTCTCAGAGATAATATCAATTGAAGGTGCAAGTGTTTGTGGCTGGATTAATACATATAAACTTAAAATTGGACACATGGCTCGAAATTAATGATAGTCTGCTAGCCTGAAGCTAATAAAGTCAATATTCACTTTTTGAAAATAGATTTAAGAGAAGTTCCAAATGTACAGCACCTATGCAGTCCCTAAAACAGTTGGCCTCCTGACTGGAAAGGAAAGTGACTTGGAATTTTAGCTTGTACTGCATCAATTTTATCCATCCTGCTTTTTGTTGTTGTTGTAGGGTTTAACGCCATTTTTCAGCACATGATAGGCTATACATGGCAGCCAGTATTAATGGTGGAGGAAGAACTTGGGAAAACCCTGGAAAGAACCACCGACCCACAAGAAGCTACTGGCAAGCTTTCTCACATACCCATATTGGCTGAATCCGAGACTTGAACCCAAGCAGACAGAGGTGAGATGGCAGTGATCCGTAACGGAGAGCGCTTTAGACCACTCGGCCACTCGGGGCCCCTATCCATCCTGCACACTGCCCATGGTAGTGTATCAGCCTAAAATGGCACCAATTCAACTGAAACTGCAGCTTGAAAAAGTGACCCCTCATAAATGCAAGTGAATCAGTGGAATTTCCAAATCATGATAGGCATTTGAAAATGTTAGATGTTTAGGTAATAAGTTAACTCTGTCACACAAGAGTACATTTAAAAACAAAACTTGTAGACATAGCATCTAAAGAAATCCTTCAAGTCTTTCTTGTAGGCCCAGCATACAAGAAGACCCAGTACACAACAAATAAATATAGGTAGCACCCTGCAAAAGCTGATTTGTCTTTTTAATTATTGTGTCAATCAGGTGTGAAACTTAACTGTCATGGCAGCGGTGTGACATGTTGCTGTTAATTTTACTTCACACAGTACATGCCCCTTCAGCAAAGCTTTTGAACTTTAAAGAAGCAGCTTCCAAAAACCGATTGTCTGTGACTAGGTGGAAGCTACACATTATACCAAATTGACATTAAAATTAAATAAATATGGAATCTGCTCTCATTCAGTCAGTTGTAGGTCACTGTTGTGTTAAATGATGGACCATGTCTCTAAGTCATCACCAAAGTCAATAATTGCTACCAACAGTACATGAACCAAATATGACGAAGAATAGACATTAGAAATAAACTGTCTTAAGAGAAAAAATGATCACAAGAAGGTACTGCAAGTCAGAACTGGATATGAGACATAAACATATTATCCAAAACTGGATTTTTGGATGGAATGTAGCTACTTTAGGTAGAATAATAAATTCAGCATTGCAGGCCATAAACTCCACAAAGTGATCATTGCCATAAAAAATCATTGATGCGGTGGGCACCTACATGCTCACTAATTCTTTTCCATTGACCCATGGCCACTTTATAGCCTGAGCAAAGCCAAGAACCATGATTTGCTGTGTGTTGTATAAACCTTAACCTTGATGACAATGACACCATTGCTTATGAATCACTGCTTGTATACATGGCAAGGCAAAAAGCCAAGGTCCAGCATGGTAAAGTCACCTTGAGTCAGCTGGGTTTCAATTTCATTATCCTGCACAATATGCCCTGATGGGGTCACTCTCTAAATAGATGTCAATGAGAGCTTGTTATTCTTATATGTTTTAGTTACTTAACATACATGTCATAAGAAATTGAAAATGTACTTACTTTCATCTTCACCCTTACTCTGACAAAGATGTCCATGGAGTCAGCTGATCTTATCGACAAACATAACGTGGACCATTTTATTGTTGAAATTAAAATAACATGCAAACTTCATCGTTGAAAAGTACATCTTTTTGCCCTTTGCATGTTAATACAAATTATGAGACCAATAGTTTTTACATGACAGGGATACTGCCATGATGTCAGATCTGAAGGCAGAATTGCAGAGGTTATGAACTAATAATAAATAACCAGTTAAATTTTATTTTATTGTTTAAATGCTGTAACTCACTAATTGCTTCCTAAGATTCTGCATTTTAAAAATTCATTCAACCCATCAATATTGTGCACACAATACATTTATTATCATTTTGTCTTTCAATGTCATGCAAATCAACTAGACAGCATGAATAAAGCAATCAGACTAATCTGTGCAACAGTGTCAATATGGGCTACCAGCTTTGTCAGATATCCATAAAAATGTGACCCCTAGTTCTGAGGCAGAACACTTGTCATGTTGTCACTTTTGTAAGTAGCAAGAGGTGCATTGTGCCGATTACCAATATCAGGACAAATGTCTCATACTGTATTGCTGCCTGGACTGCAGTTGTCCGATGGTGGCACAGAGGAGCTCTACCCAACATCATAGCTATAATAAGTATCAGACTTCACGCCTTGTACTGTAGGACAATCTGGACCTTAAGAACAAAGGCAGGGTACATTCCCAAGTGACAGAATGTAACTTAAGTAGACAAAGTTTAAATGTAAATATTCATTTCTCTTTTATAAAGTTGCTTTAAATAGTATATTCACGTCATCATTCTTAAAAGAGAAAATGCAAGACTGACTTTGACACGAACTATTAGATGGAAATGACAGACTTTGATAGTACATATAAACTTAAGGATTGATAGATGAAATGAAACAGAGCAGTTATATATTTGACTTAAAGAATGTAGTACATATAAATACAAAATAAAGGTGCTTATATTTACACTATAGTGTGATCGCAGCGCAGAACTTGCAAAAAATAAAGCACTGAGCCGAACATAACCTCTATTTCTCAATTTTTCAGTCTTGCCCACAGCTACCTTCCAACCTGAAACAATATAACCAAAGTAAGACACGCGTCCGCAACCCTCTGTATTTCCAACGCTGCTAGTGTGTCCTTTTTTCATTTCCTAATGTCCATCTTGCATCAGCCATAATCAAAATTGGATAATTTTTTAAACATCTCAGCAGATCTCATTCAATTCATGACATATTGGACAAAATTCAACACATGTCCGTTTTCAATTATTTAACAAACTATGTACTGCTCTGGTGGCCTAAGTGGTTAGACTGTCAACCTCAGTTGTGGGAGATCATGGGTTTGAACCTCAGCCAAGTCATATCAAAGACTTATAAAAATGGCACCAGCATCTGCCTTGTTTGGCACTCATCATGGTTAGTATTAGGACTGGTCAACCTAGTGTCAGGATAATGTGACTGGGTGGGACATGATGCTACGTGTCTGCAGCATGATGCCCTAGTGTTAGATATCACTATAAACTGCAAAACTGCAGACATCATTGCAACAGGACTCATATTGTTAAAGCTTCATTAAATATCCGAAACACACATTCACCTTAACCATTTCTTCGCTTTATATTGTCTGCATCTGTTCATTGTTGAATTTTATGAACTTGTTCTGAACTTACTTTTTGGTAAATGGCAAAATACAAGACAATCCATACGCTAATGGCAACTTCCAGTACAGTACTATCTGAAATCGGCCAAAAAGTGTCAAAATAGCTCAAATATGTAATGAAATAAATTAAGTCTCATGACGGTTTGAAAACTTTCATATTCTTAATTACAACTGGCATAGGTTGTCCATTAGGAAATGAAAATAGGACACACTATCAGTGTTAGAAATACTGTGGGATGGAGATTTGTGTCTTCCATTGTGTTATATTGTTACAGGTTGGAACACCCACCCACCCACTCTCTATCTGTTGACCAAGCCCTTCAGATATGTAAAGCCCTATTTGGCCTATATCTCAAGGGTCAAACATGTTAACACACACATCATGACACCACTTAAGTAGTAGGTCATTGACCTGTCCCTATCATAAATATCATAGTCAAAGTTTTACATTGTAATGTAACTGACTAATGTCTAGAATTTGCAAGTGTTTACCAGGGTTCCTGGGGCCCCGAGTGGCAGAGTGGTCTAAAGCGCTTTCCGTTACAGATCACTGCCATCTCACCTCTGTCTGCATAGGTTCGAGTCTTGGATTTGACCAATGTGGGTATGTGAGAAAGCTTGCCAGCAGCTTCTCGAGGGTTGGTGGTTCTTTCCGGGTTCTTCCTCCACCATTAATACTGGCCACCATATATAGCCTATCGTGTGCTGAAAAATGTGTTAAACCATACAACAACAACAACAACAACAACAACCAGGGTTCCTGCAATCTTTAAAAAATGTAATTCCATTACTTTTCTAAAACTTCTCCAAGACCTTTTTACCAATTTCAAGAGTAAAACTACATTAATGTACGACGTCTAATACTTACCAAACACATAAATTTAACACAAAACATATTTTACAGCTGACTCTGGGCATACTTCATCCTATCCGATAAGCCATTCTCTTTTGAGTGCCGTGAGTACAAGTCAGGTAGGTTCGTAAAACTTTTGCATCGAAAATGCGACTAGATAATGCATAATAACCAAATTCCATGACTTTTCCAAAACTCTGAATGACTTGTGAAAATTCCAAAACTTTTTATGGCCCTTGCAATGCTTTTCTGTAATTTACAAACGTTTCTAGGATTTTCATGACTGCTGGAACCCTGGTTTACTGATGTTTCTTTACAAATTGACGAATAAATACGGTACAAAAATCTATTTAAAAAATGGTCATACTATCCTATCACTATGGCACCGCATTTAAGTCAAAATCGAATCTGAATTTATATACAGCAGTCGTAAACTTTTAACCAATGCAAAAGCCTCAAAACCAGGACCGTGTCATTCGTACCTAAGAATGTCCTGCTTAAAATGCCCACTGTACGAAGAAATCATTCCTACTTATATATAAAACTTAGACAATGTACCCTTTTCTTCTCTGTCTTCATTATAACATCCACGTGATCTACTTCGCAATTAACTGAAAATTTTTTGTCTAATAAAGCTTCAGATTCACTGGTCTCCTCCATTTTGAACAAAAAGAGTCACATGATGTTTCAATTGGACCGGCACAGCTACCAGACAAAAATATACAGTCAAGAGTATGGGCAGCCGTCGCCGCCAAAATTACATTAATTAAATGATCTAGTATGAAATCAAATGATTTAACCTAGCAAATGAAATGATCAATCCAGATTCCAAATGATGTGTTGTCACATGAAATGATTTAACGAACAAAACCGAATGATGCATTTAGATTTCAAATGACGTGGTATTAAATGAAATGATGTAGAGTGAAATGAAATTATTTAACCCATCAAACGGAATGATGAATTCAGATTCCAAATGATGTTGTGTGATATGAAATGATGTAGCATGAAATGAAATGATTGAACCCCAAAAACGAAATAATGAATTCAGATTTCAAATGATATGGCGTTAAATGAAATGATCTGGCATTAAATAAAATGATTTAAAGAACAAAACGGAATGATGATATATGCTTCCAAATGACGTGCTATTAAATAAAATGATGTAGTCTAAAATGAAATGATTTAACTCAACAAATGAAATCATGAATTTAAATTCCAAATGATCTGGTATTAAATAAAATGATTTAAAGAACAAAACGGATTGATGAAATCTGCTTCCAAATGACATATTATTAAATGAAATTACGTAGTATGAAATGAAATGATTTAACTCAACAAATGAAATGATGAATTCAGATTCCAATTGATGTGGTATTAAATTAAATGATTTAAAGAACAAAACGTATTGATGAAATCTGCTTCCAAATGACGTAGTATTAAATGAAATTATGTAGTCTAGAATTAAATGATTTAACCCCAAAAATGAAATGATGTATTCAGATTCCAAATGATCTGGCATTAGTTGAAATGGTCTGAAGAACAGATTGGAATGATCAGCTCATATTCCAAATGATGTGGTATTAAATGAAATGTATGGAATGTAAACGGTCTGATCAAAGTGTAAATCAGCTAGCGTAAATCCAAACAAACACAGGGGGGCGCTGTTAGGCAGACTTACAATCGACAGGCGTATTTACAAAATTCGGCTGAGAATTTTGCAGACGACATTTAACAGCTAAGGTTAGTGTTTCTTCTCATTTGATATAAACAAGAACAATGTTTTCCAACCAGGATAAAGTGACTATCCACATTAATGAATGTCTGTGTATTTTATTTTAAAATCTGCCTTGTACTGCACGAATTTTCAATGCTTTATCTCAGCTAGATCTATCAGCTAAGGAGATTAAATCTTCATCGTATTTGATCAATGGTAATTACCAGGTTTAATGACTTAACGTAGCATACGCACTAAACCAACAATTTGTTGTCCGCAACTTTTTGTATGTCTTATGTTACCGGCCATACGTACATAGACATTATTCGTCCATGTTCTGTAGGTAAGAAATCTTCTTTTTCCTCCATTTAATCTAGTTTGCATTAACATATTACTGTTGTGTTTTTTTTTTCCATTTAGTTTTCCTTTTATTAGAAATCATGATTCGCGACTCTTAGTGCATTTGAAACACCACACTCCTTTCCAAATGTATTGAAAATGGGGGGGGGGGGCTTAGTCATACATTTTGAAAGACTAATACGTGAACAATAAACAGTTGCCTTCTTGGAGTGTTTATGGCGAAGAAGAAGCACAGATCATGCTTGAATAAACCCGAAATTTAGCTAATGATGTATGAAAATAACAACGAAAGGCGATGGATTCTATCAAATTTTTAAAAATAACATAAAACAGCATCACCGATTTGTAAGTGATACCCTTAGGGTAATACATCAACGTTAATAAATCGTCATATGTGTGTTCTAGTATAGATCAAAACTTTCGTTGCTTTCTCCCCGAAAAGGGATTGAAATTTTCCATCAGGCGGACGTGATGGAAAAAATGTTTGTTAAAGTGGATATTGTCATCAGTCTGTCGTCATGTCCATATTGAGATCGTCTAGGGGAAGAGATGTCATTTTTGTTTATTTATTGTCATTAGTTCTCAAATGGACGGTTGCAGAATTCTTTCATTAAATCTCATTGGCGTGCCACTTCTGAGTGGCTTGTTCACTGTAGAGTCCTGCTTCCGTTTACTATTATGTCACAAATTGTTTTATTTCTTTATTTCTATATTTTACCATTTAAATACTAAGGTATTTACATATGTAGCTAAACTATGGGCTGCTGTTCCACAAACACAGCTTGATATGTGTATTAGATGTGGGAATGTTTATACAGACTTGATACTTCATTGTTGTATTAGTTGTCCTTATATGTCGAACTTTCGAAATTCTTTCTGGGATTTCCTTACTGATAAATTTCCCCTGAGCCTGCACATTACGTTATTTAATGCAGAAGATGAGCTGCAACTACAATATCTTTTAGGTAAAAGGTTACCATCAGGAGTAATCGACAAAGAAAACTCCAAGCTATTCGTCCTGTATGCAGCATACTTTGTCATGCAGTGTGCAGCTATCTTCTGTAAATAAGGTACTGAAACTTGCAACTTATGAGTTGATGAACACTTTGTTGATTGATATTGTGTAAGAATTTGTATTCCAATATAGAATTTTTTTTTTTTTTCTTTTTTTTTTTTTTTTTTTTTTTAATATTTATTGATTGTATTCAGATGATTTATTCTTATATCATGTAATCTTCCATGGAAGGAAATAAAGATGATGATGATGATGATCTCTAGAAATCGGCCCCACATATTTTAAAAAATATATCCAGTGATGGAATGGATCCATAGATAGAAATTCTCCAAGAGGCGATTAAATCAAACTTCTCGAAGTACAGTATATGTAGGTAAAAACTATTGATGCAATCGATAGCCATTAAACGTGTTTTTTATATATATATTCGATACCCATAAATTGCCCCCCCCCCCCTGATTCCTCTCACTTCGTCAAGATTTATTTTGTAATTTCGACTAATTCCCAGACATGAAAACTCTAGAAGGGTCAATGTAAAACTCTTTATAAGGGTGTTCAAGGGTCCATGTGTATATACCAATTCAATCAGACATCTGCTTCGCAAAGCTTTACTAAAATCGGCTAAAGGACTGTAACGCTTCAACATTGCGGGTATCCATAACGACCTTCCTATTAATCCCTTTGTTCTCGATTAATACTGTCAATATATCTTGTATATCTTGTAGGAGTCAAACATATCCATATGTACAATCATTCAAAAGACAAATCGATCACGAGGTCATTTAGGCGAGAACCGCAGGATCCAGATAAGGAAAGAAGAGGCAATCTCCATATATGTCATCGTTATAACGACCGTGTATTGAGCTCCGGATTTATCGAAATCGGCTCGAAAATTCTCTTAAAAGGTTTCTAGTGTTACAATGGACCCCTACCTATATAGTAAATGAGAGCACGTTCCTGACGTCACAGCGAACAAACGTATTTTTTTTAGCTCTGATATTATTGCAAATTTTATTGAAGTTCCTTCGCAAATGGATACAGTCTTGTTATCGAATATTACACCATGTTGCCGAGAGAGAATTGTGTAAGCTTTTTGTGACGATTGTTTCAATATCCTTTAAATATATTCAGAATTACACAGAATGACAAACTGTCATATGTAAACTAACGTTGTTTATTTTAGTGACGTCATTCCCATAACGTCAAGCTTGAAAACTATCTCTCAATTTGCTTGATTTGTTTACTGTGTAAAACCGGCTTCGTGTATAATTTTAAAAGTTCTACTGAGTGCGGCCACCACCATCACCGATTAAAATAGAATAAAGGAACAGGAAAACAAGAGCAAAGAAATAATACCAAGAAGAGGATTGATTTTGCTTGACTTGTTTACTGTTTAAAACAGACGTTATTCCTGCTTTCAAAACATTGCGCTGAGAAAACACACAGACTAATTGAAGATGGCGGACTGTTCAGATGGACGTTGCAGTGCTTATGTGCAAATCATGGATAATTCTGTTTATGAGACTCGCTCCAGGAAGAAATATACTGAACTGGAAACAGAAAATGAAGGTGATTGTACTGTACATGGGAATTGTGGTTTAAATGCTTTTTATGACGCAGATTTGGTGAGTGATGAGCCTGACAATGCAAACAAGGCAGATCTATGCTCGCAACCTCAGTACACGAGTACACAGAATGTTGATAATACATGTTTTGACAGAGATGCCCAAGATTCGAGTCACCGTTGTAACAGCCCAACATATCAAGATGTCATATCTCAGGTTCCCAATCAGGACTATATTAGAAGACTTGATCAGGAACTAGATAATCTACCCAGAGACATGTATATTGAGAAATTGCTAGAGGTTTCACATGACAGTGAAGATATTGTAACCTGGTACAGGTCAGTTTTATTTAGTAGAGCACGAGGTTTTCATGGCTGTCCATCTGGATATTTGGTTGTTAGAAAAAACAGAAATGGTGTAAGTAGTTTAATAAAATATGCAAGGGATTGTTATTCTTTAGCTATATTTATAAAAGGGGATCCTTGCGAGATCGATTCTATTTTTAGCAAGAAGAAATCAAACCCTAATGTACAAGCTGAACATTGTGAACATGACGATGAACATAGCTCAGGGCAAGCAGAACAAGTGATTAATTCAGCAAGACTCTCGCTAGCGGAAATCAAGAGTGATTGCGGTCATCTACAACAAACTGTCGTTTCGCTCAGAGAAGAGATTATATCTCTGAAGGCAACCCAAATCACATTGGTGAATATGAATGACCTTAATGCATTCCGTGCTGATGTAAACAATAAGGTACAGGCACAATCTCAAACAATAGAACTGCTCCGTAATGAGATTACGTCACTGAAAACTACTCAAAGCGTGTTGATGAAAGAAAATGAAACTCTCCACACCATCACCGAGCAACTTAGAGTTAAGCTGATGAAATCTTTGAGTAAACCCATGTCTTATGCGGATGTCGTTCGCACGAATAGTCCAGCTGTAAGTAACCTATCATGTAGTCCCAATGGATGTGGTGATAGCTCTCCATCAGTTGCTGCTCAGAACAAGATTCATGTGTCTAACTGTTCATCTTCCGTCTTGATCGACTCTAACAAAACTGGTTGCGATACACACTGCCGCCTATCAAGTGAATCTCAGAACAGAACTGCAGTGTCCAACTGTTTGTCTCCCGTGTTGGTTGAGGCTGACGACTCTACACCAGGTACAACGGCAGTAGTGAAAGGGGTCACCCTACGGACAATGGGAATTAGCATTACAGGGACCCCTGGGTCACTCTACGGACAATGGAAATTTAACATGGCGAAAAATCGTGGGTCACTCTACGGACAAGGGGAATTTAACATGGCAATAAATCGTGGGTCACTCTACGGACAAGGGGAATTTAACATGGGGAATAGAGTTTGGGCTTGTTTAGGGACAAGGGGAATGGAACATGGGATTTTTTTTTTTTTAAAATTTTAAAAAAAGGGTAGGCAATGGAAAGGCTATTTCTTTTCGAGAAATATGGCTGGCCCTGAAAAGGGCCTTTGGGTTTTCTTCTTCTTCTAATTTCTTCTTTTTCTCCACCAAGTTCTTATTTTATCTCCTACACTCTTCTTCCCTTTCTTTTTTTCTTCTCCTCCTCTTCTTTCTTCCTCTTCTCATTTTCTTCTTCTTTTTCAATTTTTTCGTTCCATTTTGTGACGATCGTGGATAAATACCTATGTATCTATAATCAGCTGAAATTCCTATGAAATCCCACTATCTATTTATAGCTCCAACTTGTGGGTTTTTCCTTTGGAAAATCCCACTATCTTTTTATAGCCTCAGCTTGAGTGACGTTCCTGTTTATGAATTCTAGTATATATGTATAGCTACAAAATGTGGAAATCCCCAAGTCGATATTTATAGTCTCGAAATTTCCAGCGTCAGTGACGTCACTGTACTGAACACTAGGGATAAATATCAACAGTGTTGCAAGTGGCTGACCTGAATACGCGCTACTGTAGGTAGGTAGGTAGAGTGTATCTGATAGGGATAAAGTGAGTTTTATACGGACAAACAGAGACCAATAGACACACACAACGTACGCGCGCAGACACACACACACACACACACACACACACACACACACACACAAACACACACACACACAACGTACGCGCGCCGACATACTCACACACACACACACACACACATACTCACACACACACACACACACAGAAACACACAACGTACGCGTGCAGACATACTCACACACACACATAAACACACACACTATAAAATAGATAAAATTAGTAACTACTTACAATATCAACTTCTGTGACGATCGTGGATAAATACCTATGTATCTATAATCAGCTGAAATTCCTATGAAATCCCACTATCTATTTATAGCTCCAACTTGTGGGTTTTTCCTTTGGAAAATCCCACTGTCTTTTTATAGCCTCAGCTTGAGTGACGTTCCTGTTTATGAATTCTAGTATATATGTATAGCTACAAAATGTGGAAATCCCCAAGTCGATATTTATAGTCTCGAAATTTCCAGCGTCAGTGACGTCACTGTACTGAACACTAGGGATAAATATCAACAGTGTTGCAAGTGGCTGACCTGAATACGCGCTACTGTAGGTAGGTAGGTAGAGTGTATCTGATAGGGATAAAGTGAGTTTTATACGGACAAACAGAGACCAATAGACACACACAACGTACGCGCGCACACACACACACACAAACACACAAACACACACACAACGTACGCGCGCCGACA
Organism: Sinohyriopsis cumingii; assembly: GCA_028554795.2. NCBI lineage: Eukaryota > Metazoa > Mollusca > Bivalvia > Unionida > Unionidae > Sinohyriopsis > Sinohyriopsis cumingii. The sequence continues at coordinate 2,081,416 of JAPYKE020000126.1, read as the reverse complement.
TACTCACACACACACACACACACACACATGCTCACACACACACACACACACAGAAACACACAACGCACGCGCGCAGACATACTCACACACACACACATAAACACACACACTATAAAATAGATAAAATTAGTAACTACTTACAATATCAACTTCTGTGACGATCGTGGATAAATACCTATGTATCTATAATCAGCTGAAATTCCTATGAAATCCCACTATCTATTTATAGCTCCAACTTGTGGGTTTTTCCTTTGGAAAATCCCACTGTCTTTTTATAGCCTCAGCTTGAGTGACGTTCCTGTTTATGAATTCTAGTATATATGTATAGCTACAAAATGTGGAAATCCCCAAGTCGATATTTATAGTCTCGAAATTTCCAGCGTCAGTGACGTCACTGTACTGAACACTAGGGATAAATATCAACAGTGTTGCAAGTGGCTGACCTGAATACGCGCTACTGTAGGTAGGTAGGTAGAGTGTATCTGATAGGGATAAAGTGAGTTTTATACGGACAAACAGAGACCAATAGACACACACAACGTACGCGCGCACACACACAGACACACACACAAACACACAAACACACACACAACGTACGCGCGCCGACATACTCACACACACACACACACACATACTCACACACACACACACACACACACAGAAACACACAACGTACGCGTGCAGACATACTCACACACACACACATAAACACACACACTATAAAATAGATAAAATTAGTAACTACTTACAATATCAACTTCTGTGACGATCGTGGATAAATACCTATGTATCTATAATCAGCTGAAATTCCTATGAAATCCCACTATCTATTTATAGCTCCAACTTGTGGGTTTTTCCTTTGGAAAATCCCACTGTCTTTTTATAGCCTCAGCTTGAGTGACGTTCCTGTTTATGAATTCTAGTATATATGTATAGCTACAAAATGTGGAAATCCCCAAGTCGATATTTATAGTCTCGAAATTTCCAGCGTCAGTGACGTCACTGTACTGAACACTAGGGATAAATATCAACAGTGTTGCAAGTGGCTGACCTGAATGCACGCTACTGCAGGTAGGTAGGTAGAGTGTATCTGATAGGGATAAAGTGAGTTTTATACGGACAAACAGAGACCAATACACACAACCACACAACGTACGCGCGCAGACATACGCACACACACACACACGCACACACACACATACACACATACACATACAGAGGGAAGAGGAAAAAACAAACCCCAAATATACTATCAACACAGAAGGGAGATGATACAAACCCCAAATAAACTATCCACACAAACGTACGCGAACGCATACAAACCCCAAATATACTATCAACACAGAAGGGAGATGATACAAACCCCAAATAAACTATCCACACAAACGTACGCGAACGCATACAAACTCCAAATATACTATCAACACAGAGTGAAGAAGTAAAAGTTTTTTGAAAGCACCTAAGCCCTCACCTGCAATGACCAACTCTGCCAAACACCTACACCCCACCCACCCCCACTCCCAACACTACAAAACCCATTTAACCCGTTATTTTATGGCATCAGTGTGTGATTTAGGAAACATCAAGACACAAAATAATGGAGGAATAGACTGACTATTGTTTACCGACTTGCATGCCTAAAGAGCGTGCGTGAAGGAAAACATCCTTCCATTTCAATTCTAACTAAAACATGATCCAGAGGGATAGAGATAGGTGAAAGGGCACAATTTCATAAAGTGTGAGTAGAAAACAAAACACGCCATCCTTATTATACAATGTCAAGACCAAGAGACACTTACGTGTTCTTTCTGGTCTATTCTCTTTTAGAAGGTAGTATGAAATTTCACATCAGGGCCAACGCATCGGCTCACATTGTCAATTTTTCCATTTCCATGTCTTTACTGGCACAAGTTCTTCATCATCTTCAATTTCTTCTTCTTCTGAATCCCTCTTCTCTGTTTCGTCTTGTTTTTGTTTATTCTCTTTTCTCGTAGGGCACTCTGAATTCCAGTGTCCTTTCTCCTGACAACGATATTAGGTATCTTGACTTTTGTCTCTCTTTCTTAGACGAAGCAGGTATTCTGGAGACAAATACCCATTTACCTTTGCAGATATAGCAAACTTCATTAGCACTTACACACTTTCGTATGACTCTTATCAAATCAACGACCAAAAGAGTAAGTTTTGTTGCCACTTTCGCATGTGAATTATGTTTTCGTATGACTTTTAGCAAATATTTGACCAGCAGGTCGATCTGTGCTGACTCTTCCATCTTTGATCGTTTGAGAGCGAAATGAATACTCTGACGCTAAGACACTCTCCTTATATACAGAGACCTGCTGCGTATGAAACCTAGTCAAATGTAATTTTGCAATAAGATGAAACGATTTCATTGAGGAAGTAAAAGGCAATGATGTACCGTATCGCCTCACACAAAACCTGAAGTGTTAGTTCAAATCCGTGTCAGCGATTTCGAAGACGACATAACTGGGCTTTAATCAATGCTCTCCATTTCTGCCACAAAACCACGAGTCCTGATTCACGCCAAAAGAAATTTCGTTCGGTCCATAAAAAATAGTATCACATCCGAGAAACGCAAAAACGAACTTCCAGAAAACTGAGAACGACGGCTTACACCTACAACGTGAAATGTATGAGTTCAAGTAGTGCGTAAAACTTAGTCAAATTAAATTTTTATAGTCAAGACGAAACGATCTCTTTTCGAAGAAGAAAGCAGACACCAAGCGACAATGGCGATCCGTGTCACACAACACTTTTCAAAATGTATATGATCAGAGGTTTGTTCTAGCGATCTGCACGGTTAAATTAAATGTTGATGTATTTTGCAATAAGACGGACAATGGTCGCCCATGGAACCATTGTTCGTGCATTAGTTTAAATTTTTAAAATATTTTTTTTATATAAATCGCCTATAGGATAGACCCAATAAAGCATGGCCATTCTCGTCACTGTGTGAATAGCTGCTCAAGTCAATTCGAAGTGAACGCGGTAAGAAAATAAGTATAGCCAATGAAATGGCTTACAACGGGTGATGCATTGTTTTGTTCTAGGACTGTGTGGCATAATAATCCCTATGTTCTTGCGTTGTTACCATTACAGTGCAGACAGACTGAAATGTGAACTTACAAGCCCTCTTTGTGTGTGTGTGTGTTGTACCATTTCTTCTTACCACATCAAAAGACTGAGCGTCACAGTATTGGTTCGCGTTTTCAAGCTGACCATTTTTTTAAAATCTCACTTAAACATTTTAACATAAACACTCACACTCACATCGGTAGAGTCAGAACAGACGTGTTACAGTACTGAGGGGCATGTTATCTTTTTTTTTCAAACTAATAAATTTGGGGTTTGTATGAAGTAAAGAACCGAAAGTACAGTGAAACTCAAGGATGATGACCCAATCTGTCTGTCTATTGATGCGTGTATTTACTTAAGAAGAAATATGACCTCTAAAACACAAAGAGATACGGCAAGCATGATTAGAATGAACATAACGATGTTTTCCTTCACGTCCGTGTAATTTAGAGTTTCAATCCTCTTTGAAAACAAACTTGGTCTCCTTTTGTAGGGCTTGAAATAATAAAAAACCTGAAAAAATCTTAAGCACTTTGCTATAGATAATTTCATCAACAGACTAAACAACATAAATGCCGTTACAACACTAGAAAGCCTTAAATCTTCTATCAAAAAGAAATGTATCAAAAAATTAAAGATTAACGATAACTAACCAATGAAACCGAATTTAACAAAGGCAGTGACATGTGAAGAAATGTCTCTCACTTTGGAAAGGTAGGCGAATGTACTCTGTCATGCACCATCAACTTGAAAAAAAATTATAAACAGAGAGAAACCTGAATTCAAAATTCAGTTGTTTTTTTTCTTCAAAATTGTTTCGTTTCTTTTTTCTTTTTTTGGAACAAATCTAAGCACTAATATAGAGTGGAAAAGGGAAAATGCACATACAAGCTTTGATATTTCTGAAAAAATGAGGGGATATTCCTAACGTTCATAACCACCTATGGACTTGGACTTGTCTGTGACTTATCCACAAAACAAGATGTACATATTTCTGGTCAAGCTGCAAGTGTGTGCGTGTTTTTGAAAATGGTAAAAATGGGATATACAATTTTCTCGTGATACTTATAAAGTGAAGAGTCTGTGCAAGTGTCAAAAGCCAAAGTCATATAAGTTTTGTATTCTGTACGGCTTGTAAAGATTTCCACTTTAGAAAATGTGAAGTATCACAAGTTATTATCACAAACAGAAGTGGAACATAGGGGCTTGCAAGAAAGAAAATAACCCAGACAGTTGGTGTCATCAAGAGTGCTAGAGACGGTACCCGAACTTGCTTGCTTGCTTACTTGAATTAAAGTGATTTTCGCCCTAATGGAGCATATATCACTGGTTTAATAACGCACCGCGTGATTTTTAATTACTCCTAGGGAAGGAAAGAGAGCCTCATCTCCCAGGCTTTTATGTACTCACAGACTACTTTTAAATTTAGCCACTCAGGTGTAGGACTAACTAGTCCTTAACAACCTGACTGAAAGGCTTTAAACATGAGTGGGAATAGTCTCACCACACACTCATATTTCTGTCCGAGCGTGGTAAAGGAGGAAAAAGGTGCTCAAAAAGACAGCCATGGGTGTTAAGTACTCAACAAAACGCTAGCCCGTACTTATTTCAAATCAAGTCCCGTTTTTGCTAATGGACAGTAAAAAGTACCAATAATGTGTTAACCACTTGTGCAATTAGTTCAAATCTAACGAGTCTGTTAAATTTCCTACTTCCTAACATATCTATCTAATATTAGTACTTAGTGTACATAAAAATAGCCATACTGATCTTATTTAAATTATTATGTCTAAGAGACATATACCAGTTTGGTCACTGTTAGGTTTAAAAAGTTAAATTTGTTGCGGTGTTCCAATGGGTCAAGTTTGTTTCGAGAATAGTTTAGTCAAGGAGGGATACCAAGCCAAATATGGTTCCCTATTTAATAAAAAGCAATCTTTTGGAGCCCTAAAAAAGTTTGTTTTTTTCTATTAGAAGGTAACACGTCTCTCTTTTGCTTTCACGTTCTTTCCTGCACTCCTAGTCTCATGATTCTTGATATCAGGAAATGCGTAGCCATGATGGGCGGCAATGTAAGCAGCGGCTTCTACCAGTTGACTGAGGGGGTATCCAGTGTAGGTTTGTCTGTAGAATTGGGGAAGAACTCTGACCCTAATCCCCATTGAGAAGGTCTTGGTTTAAAGGTGTCTAGAGATTTGTAGGCAACGTATTGTATGGCTCTAATAAACTGCCCTGATTTGTTGACGTCATACAATGCTTGATCTAGTCCCATTTCGGTGTACTTCTCAACGAGGGTCAGCGTCCCCCTCTTCCTCCTCAACCGCCTCAATTTCCTCTTCTGGTTCTGATACTAATTCTTTAGTTGAGGTAGATAGTTTTAAATCCGCTGCTATGGCGTCTGTCGCTGTTATTGTTGTTGTGGTTGTTCTTTCAGCTGAGATTGCCTGTAGTATCGGAGTGAGAAAAGAACGTTGTTGTTGTTGTAGGGTTTAACGCCATTTTTCAGCACGCGATAGGCTATACATGGCGGCCAGCATTAATGGTGGAGGAAGAACCCGGGAAAAACCCGGAAAGAACCACCGACCCACGAGAAGCTACTGGCAAGTTTTCTCACATACCCACATTAGCCGAATCCGAGACTCGAACCCACGCAGACAAAGGTGAGATGACAGTGATCCGTAACGGAGAGCGCTTTAGACCACTCGGCCACTCTGGGCCCCAGAAAAGAACGTAGTGCCTCCGATAATTACATTTTCGTTTGCCATACCGTTTGTCTAACATAATTGGCCCTTTGTTTTGCCACCACTCTTTCCGGGTCAGGTTGTTTGTTAGGTATAGTCGGCTGTTGACTAGATGTTATTTGTGTTCTCGAGGTGGGTGGAGTGCTAACTGGCTAGGTCTGCATTTCTTGCTCCCGCTACTGTTGCGTATATTTCTTCCCTCCACACCGAGTTCTGGGCCTAATTCTTTTAATTTCGTTGTACCCGAACTTACATTATCCATATTATCACCAACAAAAAAAACAAAAACGCACAAACCTAAAAGAAACACTCACTCACTTTTTTACAGAACATTACTATTTTTAAAATTTTGATAAGCGACGGAAACGAAGGACTTAGAGTCGCACTTTCTAACCAAGATAAAGAAATCATGTGCTGATAGACTCACTTCTGTATTTTTTCTTCTAACTGACTAACATATCATAGGCAATGGAATGTTATTTCTTTTCGAGAGTATGGGGTAGCCCTGAAATTTTTTTTTTGGAACTTGAAGCTATGGCGATCGCTTAGGTTATAAGATGGCGGCCTCCTCTGATGAGAGGCTTTCTCATAGGATAAGGTCTGCTTCTTCGGAAAAGAGAAGAAGAACTCTTTGGTGTCGATACAACTGTTGACAAAGCCTCTGTTAGGTTCATGCTGCTGCTGTTGCTGCTCTCTCTGCTGTTTATGAAGTCTGTACTTCTCCATCCATTCTTCTTTCTCCTTCTTGAATTCCTCCTTGAAGAGTTCTTCTTTCAGGTCTTCAGTGACTTTTAGCATTCTCACATTTTCTATCTCTTCTGGCTTCGGTATCAGTCTGTGTCTGACCCTATGTAAATTCACGTAGGCTTCGTTTAGCTTAGCTAGTTTGGAGCACATCTTCGTAGGAGGATGAGTTAACAATGGATGGGCAGACTGGAAACTTCCCCGGTTCTTAAAGTCAAAGCGCGGACGTGAAGGAAAACATTACTACACGGTTTTCTAGCCGGAACGTTCAAATAGTGTTATGGGAGGGATAGAGAGAAGTCAAAGAGCATGAATCAAGATTCCTATAGCCAGAAAAACCACAAAGGCATTTTTTTCTTCAAAACACAACATTTTTTATTCATACTAACAAACAACTCTAACATTTTTTAACAATAATCCAACACTATAACATCAAACATTTTTTTCAAATACCAAACATTTTTTTTCAATTCACACTCTACTTTAAACAGGGCTGACAACGTTGTGAATGAAATTGTGATTTCCACTGTCGGAAGTCATTAGGCCATTGATGGACACTACGTTTTCTAGTTAGAGACAAAAGATAAGCATACTGGTCACAAAACCATCGATGTACTTTCACATCGTTTCTAGAATAATGACGAGCATCAAAATGAGTCACTAAATGTTCTAAAGAATAGCCCAGGCTGCAATCATGCAGAAAAAACACACACAGTACTGTTCACACACCAAGGAATATGTGCCTTGTTATTTCACATTATTGAATCGTGTGGTCTATGCATTTCTTCTCATAAAGTCAATGATATCGTCTTCCAAAGGGGGCAGTCCATAGGAATCAAAGTATTCCACACATCCTTCTTGAGGAAAGTAGACGGCTACCCAGTGGGTTCCTGGGAGATGACTGTCGTCCGTGTTGATCACATAAGCTTGATGGTTTTGAGGTGTGCAATGAGGGAGTTCATCTTTAGCACAGACGACAGGATTCCAAGAAGCAGTGTACAAACTGTGGTTCAAAAGGTAATAAAGTTCTCAGGTATCCATTTTTTGTTTTTTTTCTCTTCTTCTCAGGTAATGATAAGTGGTCAATTCGATCCTGACTTTTTGTTTGAAAATGTCTGACGAATAAACGGTTATTCGTTCTGTTTCCTCACTCTGATTCAGGAGAGCTTCGATGCGATGGATCTCTTGTGTGGTTAATGGTGGACAAGAATGTTCACGCAAGTCTTTATACCACTGGTGCAACACGTCTTTGTTCGAGATGAGACTCCAAGCTTCGTCCAGATACTCGTCCAATTTTTCTTCTTGACTTAACATCAGGCATTTATCGTGTTGAATTTGACTGGGATGATCGTTTTGACATCCATAACAATTTTTCTTGATCAATTCCTTAATTTTTTTCTGTCAAGACTATAGCATAACAGGAAACTAAATGTGGTTCTTGTTCTGGCCATCTAGACTTCATCATGATGACTTCTTCGTCTTTGTCTTGGGATTCTCCTTCCTCAGGGATCTTCACATTCCATGTCCAAAGAATCCCTACTATACAAACATTGATAAAAATCCTCCATGACTTCTAATAGTCTAGAATGACTTCTCTCAAACTGTTGGTTTATATCGTATTGTCCAATTCAGCATACAGGATGACGTTCACCGTATTATCTGCGCGTAGATTTTCTGCAAACTGAAATTCCACACGCATCTGGCCGGATTTTATAGGGTGGAAATGTCCCTCCTCGCTGTCTTGACTTACAATTCGTTAGAGAACCGTTTTCGAAAATGGAGTTTCACTGTAACTTTCCCTTTGGAGAATGGAATATTTTGTCCCAGATCTCCTTTTATAGCAATGTTGACAGTGTCTAAATACGACTTACTGACGGGCAAATAGTGAGGATGTACAAATTCACGGTGTACGTGATAGGTGTTTGCACCTTCCTGGTCATTGTTTGTGGTACTATCCACTTTGAAAGGAATGACACGCAGTAACGGAACAGAGGTGTGTCCCACCACGTTGTACTCCACCACATCGGAATACACAAAGATCAAATTAAGTCCTTGGTTCAGTTCTACCGGGTTTCCAAAAGCTCTGTAAAAATCCATATTACTTTTGATCTTGGGGCTCATATTGTTTGCGACCATTTCTGCATGTCCGCCCAAAATTTCAAACAAACTACCATTGAACCTGAGGGACAATGTGTCCGTATCTTGAAATTTGATCACGAGACGATGAGCCACTTTATTGTACTCAATCTTCACACTTTTTTTGGCTCTGTTCAGTGCTTTGCCAAAGGCTAAGTTGAACCTGTCCGCAATAGTGTCCACCAAATGTTCACCACTAAAATAATAACCTGAAGGAATTTTCAAGGTGTAGATAATGAAGGCTGGATTGCTGGCTGGTCTTGTGTCCCCTAAAAACCCTATTTTGTTGATTTCTTCCTCCAATTGGGCATTCAGGATTTCCACCTCGAAAGTGTCTTGCTTTTCGGTGATGTTTTTGATTTGTGTTGGGTGAATGATTTCCACTAAAGCCACTTCCCAATGGGCTTCGTGATCTAACTGGATGGTCTGAGGTAATTTGACCGTGTAACAGCATAACGTGTTCTTGGGAAACACCTCCATGGAACTGTCACTGGGTAAGGTTAAGTAAAATTGGTTCTTATTGCTCATAATTCCAGAGTTTTGTGGCTCTCCGAGGCGATACTGGAAGTTAGAGGAGTGTCTCCGCCCAAAATGGGGTTGTTGTTGGAGTGGTGACTGGCACTGACACTGGACACAAGGTTCCCGTGGTTCCCGTTCGAGGAGAATTTCAGGGAGGGATTAGGAAGCAGGTAACCGATGTAACTGCTCAATACAATGGTCCACAAGTGTTTGTCTCCTTGTTGCAAACTCAAATTGGCAATGGCTGCACCGATGACACAATACACCACGAAGGTTTGGCAGAAAAAGACGATTTGCGTTTCAAGCACACGTTTTCCATACCACACCCACAAGGGTTGTGTTTGTAAATCTTGCAGAGAAGAATTGGGTGAAGGAGTGATCGCAGTAGCTGAATCTGTGTGAAAGGGCATGATGGTCACTTCTTTTTATAGTGCGAAGCGTCGATGCAAGAATGAAAACTGGGTGGATATCCTTTCCAACGTACTTTGACTTCTTTGACACGTCGTTTGCCCACTTTACGGTTTCTGCGTTTGACAATGCCTTTGATGTCGTACACGTCGTCTTTTTTGGTGACACGACTTGATTTGAAATAAGTACGGGCTAGCGTTTTGTTGAGTACTTAACACCCATGGCTGTCTTTTTGAGCACCTTTTTCCTCCTTTACCACGCTCGGACAGAAATATGAGTGTGTGGTGAGACTATTCCCACTCATGTTTAAAGCCTTTCAGTCAGGTTGTTAAGGACTAGTTAGTCCTACACCTGAGTGGCTAAATTTAAAAGTAGTCTGTGAGTACATAAAAGCCTGGGAGATGAGGCTCTCTTTCCTTCCCTAGGAGTAATTAAAAATCACGCGGTGCGTTATTAAACCAGTGATATATGCTCCATTAGGGCGAAAATCACTTTAATTCAAGTAAGCAAGCAAGCAAGTTCGGGTACCGTCTCTAGCACTCTTGATGACACCAACTGTCTGGGTTATTTTCTTTCTTGCAAGCCCCTATGTTCCACTTCTGTTTGTGATAATAACTTGTGATACTTCACATTTTCTAAAGTGGAAATCTTTACAAGCCGTACAAAATACAAAACTTATATGACTTTGGCTTTTGACACTTGCACAGACTCTTCACTTTATAAGTATCACGAGAAAATTGTATATCCCATTTTTACCATTTTCAAAAACACGCACACACTTGCAGCTTGACCAGAAATATGTACATCTTGTTTTGTGGATAAGTCACAGACAAGTCCAAGTCCATAGGTGGTTATGAACGTTAGGAATATCCCCTCATTTTTTCAGAAATATCAAAGCTTGTATGTGCATTTTCCCTTTTCCACTCTATATTAGTGCTTAGATTTGTTCCAAAAAAAGAAAAAAGAAACGAAACAATTTTGAAGAAAAAAAACAACTGAATTTTGAATTCAGGTTTCTCTCTGTTTATAATTTTTTTTCAAGTTGATGGTGCATGACAGAGTACATTCGCCTACCTTTCCAAAGTGAGAGACATTTCTTCACATGTCACTGCCTTTGTTAAATTCGGTTTCATTGGTTAGTTATCGTTAATCTTTAATTTTTTGATACATTTCTTTTTGATAGAAGATTTAAGGCTTTCTAGTGTTGTAACGGCATTTATGTTGTTTAGTCTGTTGATGAAATTATCTATAGCAAAGTGCTTAAGATTTTTTCAGGTTTTTTATTATTTCAAGCCCTACAAAAGGAGACCAAGTTTGTTTTCAAAGAGGATTGAAACTCTAAATTACACGGACGTGAAGGAAAACATCGTTATGTTCATTCTAATCATGCTTGCCGTATCTCTTTGTGTTTTAGAGGTCATATTTCTTCTTAAGTAAATACACGCATCAATAGACAGACAGATTGGGTCATCATCCTTGAGTTTCACTGTACTTTCGGTTCTTTACTTCATACAAACCCCAAATTTATTAGTTTGAAAAAAAAAGATAACATGCCCCTCAGTACTGTAACACGTCTGTTCTGACTCTACCGATGTGAGTGTGAGTGTTTATGTTAAAATGTTTAAGTGAGATTTTAAAAAAATGGTCAGCTTGAAAACGCGAACCAATACTGTGACGCTCAGTCTTTTGATGTGGTAAGAAGAAATGGTACAACACACACACACACAAAGAGGGCTTGTAAGTTCACATTTCAGTCTGTCTGCACTGTAATGGTAACAACGCAAGAACATAGGGATTATTATGCCACACAGTCCTAGAACAAAACAATGCATCACCCGTTGTAAGCCATTTCATTGGCTATACTTATTTTCTTACCGCGTTCACTTCGAATTGACTTGAGCAGCTATTCACACAGTGACGAGAATGGCCATGCTTTATTGGGTCTATCCTATAGGCGATTTATATAAAAAAAATATTTTAAAAATTTAAACTAATGCACGAACAATGGTTCCATGGGCGACCATTGTCCGTCTTATTGCAAAATACATCAACATTTAATTTAACCGTGCAGATCGCTAGAACAAACCTCTGATCATATACATTTTGAAAAGTGTTGTGTGACACGGATCGCCATTGTCGCTTGGTGTCTGCTTTCTTCTTCGAAAAGAGATCGTTTCGTCTTGACTATAAAAATTTAATTTGACTAAGTTTTACGCACTACTTGAACTCATACATTTCACGTTGTAGGTGTAAGCCGTCGTTCTCAGTTTTCTGGAAGTTCGTTTTTGCGTTTCTCGGATGTGATACTATTTTTTATGGACCGAACGAAATTTCTTTTGGCGTGAATCAGGACTCGTGGTTTTGTGGCAGAAATGGAGAGCATTGATTAAAGCCCAGTTATGTCGTCTTCGAAATCGCTGACACGGATTTGAACTAACACTTCAGGTTTTGTGTGAGGCGATACGGTACATCATTGCCTTTTACTTCCTCAATGAAATCGTTTCATCTTATTGCAAAATTACATTTGACTAGGTTTCATACGCAGCAGGTCTCTGTATATAAGGAGAGTGTCTTAGCGTCAGAGTATTCATTTCGCTCTCAAACGATCAAAGATGGAAGAGTCAGCACAGATCGACCTGCTGGTCAAATATTTGCTAAAAGTCATACGAAAACATAATTCACATGCGAAAGTGGCAACAAAACTTACTCTTTTGGTCGTTGATTTGATAAGAGTCATACGAAAGTGTGTAAGTGCTAATGAAGTTTGCTATATCTGCAAAGGTAAATGGGTATTTGTCTCCAGAATACCTGCTTCGTCTAAGAAAGAGAGACAAAAGTCAAGATACCTAATATCGTTGTCAGGAGAAAGGACACTGGAATTCAGAGTGCCCTACGAGAAAAGAGAATAAACAAAAACAAGACGAAACAGAGAAGAGGGATTCAGAAGAAGAAGAAATTGAAGATGATGAAGAACTTGTGCCAGTAAAGACATGGAAATGGAAAAATTGACAATGTGAGCCGATGCGTTGGCCCTGATGTGAAATTTCATACTACCTTCTAAAAGAGAATAGACCAGAAAGAACACGTAAGTGTCTCTTGGTCTTGACATTGTATAATAAGGATGGCGTGTTTTGTTTTCTACTCACACTTTATGAAATTGTGCCCTTTCACCTATCTCTATCCCTCTGGATCATGTTTTAGTTAGAATTGAAATGGAAGGATGTTTTCCTTCACGCACGCTCTTTAGGCATGCAAGTCGGTAAACAATAGTCAGTCTATTCCTCCATTATTTTGTGTCTTGATGTTTCCTAAATCACACACTGATGCCATAAAATAACGGGTTAAATGGGTTTTGTAGTGTTGGGAGTGGGGGTGGGTGGGGTGTAGGTGTTTGGCAGAGTTGGTCATTGCAGGTGAGGGCTTAGGTGCTTTCAAAAAACTTTTACTTCTTCACTCTGTGTTGATAGTATATTTGGAGTTTGTATGCGTTCGCGTACGTTTGTGTGGATAGTTTATTTGGGGTTTGTATCATCTCCCTTCTGTGTTGATAGTATATTTGGGGTTTGTATGCGTTCGCGTACGTTTGTGTGGATAGTTTATTTGGGGTTTGTATCATCTCCCTTCTGTGTTGATAGTATATTTGGGGTTTGTTTTTTCCTCTTCCCTCTGTATGTGTATGTGTGTATGTGTGTGTGTGCGTGTGTGTGTGTGTGCGTATGTCTGCGCGCGTACGTTGTGTGGTTGTGTGTATTGGTCTCTGTTTGTCCGTATAAAACTCACTTTATCCCTATCAGATACACTCTACCTACCTACCTGCAGTAGCGTGCATTCAGGTCAGCCACTTGCAACACTGTTGATATTTATCCCTAGTGTTCAGTACAGTGACGTCACTGACGCTGGAAATTTCGAGACTATAAATATCGACTTGGGGATTTCCACATTTTGTAGCTATACATATATACTAGAATTCATAAACAGGAACGTCACTCAAGCTGAGGCTATAAAAAGACAGTGGGATTTTCCAAAGGAAAAACCCACAAGTTGGAGCTATAAATAGATAGTGGGATTTCATAGGAATTTCAGCTGATTATAGATACATAGGTATTTATCCACGATCGTCACAGAAGTTGATATTGTAAGTAGTTACTAATTTTATCTATTTTATAGTGTGTGTGTTTATGTGTGTGTGTGTGAGTATGTCTGCACGCGTACGTTGTGTGTTTCTGTGTGTGTGTGTGTGAGTATGTGTGTGTGTGTGTGTGTGTGAGTATGTCGGCGCGCGTACGTTGTGTGTGTGTTTGTGTGTTTGTGTGTGTGTCTGTGTGTGTGCGCGCGTACGTTGTGTGTGTCTATTGGTCTCTGTTTGTCCGTATAAAACTCACTTTATCCCTATCAGATACACTCTACCTACCTACCTACAGTAGCGCGTATTCAGGTCAGCCACTTGCAACACTGTTGATATTTATCCCTAGTGTTCAGTACAGTGACGTCACTGACGCTGGAAATTTCGAGACTATAAATATCGACTTGGGGATTTCCACATTTTGTAGCTATACATATATACTAGAATTCATAAACAGGAACGTCACTCAAGCTGAGGCTATAAAAAGACAGTGGGATTTTCCAAAGGAAAAACCCACAAGTTGGAGCTATAAATAGATAGTGGGATTTCATAGGAATTTCAGCTGATTATAGATACATAGGTATTTATCCACGATCGTCACAGAAGTTGATATTGTAAGTAGTTACTAATTTTATCTATTTTATAGTGTGTGTGTTTATGTGTGTGTGTGTGAGTATGTCTGCGCGCGTGCGTTGTGTGTTTCTGTGTGTGTGTGTGTGTGTGAGCATGTGTGTGTGTGTGTGTGTGAGTATGTCGGCGCGCGTACGTTGTGTGTGTGTTTGTGTGTTTGTGTGTGTGTGTGTGCGCGCGTACGTTGTGTGTGTCTATTGGTCTCTGTTTGTCCGTATAAAACTCACTTTATCCCTATCAGATACACTCTACCTACCTACCTACAGTAGCGCGTATTCAGGTCAGCCACTTGCAACACTGTTGATATTTATCCCTAGTGTTCAGTACAGTGACGTCACTGACGCTGGAAATTTCGAGACTATAAATATCGACTTGGGGATTTCCACATTTTGTAGCTATACATATATACTAGAATTCATAAACAGGAACGTCACTCAAGCTGAGGCTATAAAAAGACAGTGGGATTTTCCAAAGGAAAAACCCACAAGTTGGAGCTATAAATAGATAGTGGGATTTCATAGGAATTTCAGCTGATTATAGATACATAGGTATTTATCCACGATCGTCACAGAAGTTGATATTGTAAGTAGTTACTAATTTTATCTATTTTATAGTGTGTGTGTTTATGTGTGTGTGTGAGTATGTCTGCACGCGTACGTTGTGTGTTTCTGTGTGTGTGTGTGTGTGTGTGAGTATGTGTGTGTGTGTGTGTGTGTGAGTATGTCGGCGCGCGTACGTTGTGTGTGTGTGTGTTTGTGTGTGTGTGTGTGTGTGTGTGTGTGTGTGTGTGTGTGTGTGTGTCTGCGCGCGTACGTTGTGTGTGTCTATTGGTCTCTGTTTGTCCGTATAAAACTCACTTTATCCCTATCAGATACACTCTACCTACCTACCTACAGTAGCGCGTATTCAGGTCAGCCACTTGCAACACTGTTGATATTTATCCCTAGTGTTCAGTACAGTGACGTCACTGACGCTGGAAATTTCGAGACTATAAATATCGACTTGGGGATTTCCACATTTTGTAGCTATACATATATACTAGAATTCATAAACAGGAACGTCACTCAAGCTGAGGCTATAAAAAGATAGTGGGATTTTCCAAAGGAAAAACCCACAAGTTGGAGCTATAAATAGATAGTGGGATTTCATAGGAATTTCAGCTGATTATAGATACATAGGTATTTATCCACGATCGTCACAAAATGGAACGAAAAAATTGAAAAAGAAGAAGAAAATGAGAAGAGGAAGAAAGAAGAGGAGGAGAAGAAAAAAAGAAAGGGAAGAAGAGTGTAGGAGATAAAATAAGAACTTGGTGGAGAAAAAGAAGAAATTAGAAGAAGAAGAAAACCCAAAGGCCCTTTTCAGGGCCAGCCATATTTCTCGAAAAGAAATAGCCTTTCCATTGCCTACCCTTTTTTTAAAATTTTAAAAAAAAAAAATCCCATGTTCCATTCCCCTTGTCCCTAAACAAGCCCAAACTCTATTCCCCATGTTAAATTCCCCTTGTCCGTAGAGTGACCCACGATTTATTGCCATGTTAAATTCCCCTTGTCCGTAGAGTGACCCACGATTTTTCGCCATGTTAAATTTCCATTGTCCGTAGAGTGACCCAGGGGTCCCTGTAATGCTAATTCCCATTGTCCGTAGGGTGACCCCTTTCACTACTAACGGCAGTGGAGTCACGAACCGGTGTAACGGCCCAAACAACTATGGAAAAGAGTGGGGTCAGTGCTCTGCAAACTCTGGTTTCAAAAAGTTCGGATATAATTTCACAGACTTTCGTTAGAAGACATATCGCCCCCTTCGATGGAAATATCCCACAGATTTATAAAGCCAGTGTTCATCCTGATGTGACAAATGTTGTACGCACACCCATTCAGAATCAAAATAAACTGTTAACTTCGACTTCTACCAGGATAGAGAACGCTAGGCATCCGATTACTAGCAACAGTAATGTGAAAGGTATAGACTTGAAAACCCCTCCTAGCAAGATACCTACCGTTATTGGGGGTCAGGTAGAAAGACCTAGATCATTTGGTAAATCAGGTTTAGAAATAGGTTCAGAGAGTATTGTTGGACATGAGGATGTTGATGACAAAAATGAGAATGTTGTATTTGAAGGTATAGTTAGACGTAGAACAAGGCGCTTTTATGTGGGTGGCATTGGCGTCAAATCTACTGCTGAAGGCCTCGGTAAATTCTTGAAAGAATACGATATAGATCCGTTATCCATAAAGTTTATCCACAGTAGACGTAATTGTCTATCGGCCAAGCTGACTGTATATAATTCAGACTGCGACACTGTTGAAAATGATGTAACATGGCCAAAAGGTGTTTATGTAAGAAGGTGGTATGGGAATCAATCTTGGCGAGACAGGTTTAGCAATCGCGATCAGGAGGCAAATGAAGGTGCAGGATGCGATATTCTGTGACTAGGGTGACAGTTAATTGTTCATAAATTTGCCATTATGTTCTGTCGTAAGTTAATGTGTTTTGTCATCTTTGTCATTTTAGTCCTGCTTTCACGATGCATAAGTATTAATATGCCTATATTGCAAGTTAATATGAATCTTAATATACTGACCTGGAATGTTAGAGGAATTATGTCCTCTGCTCTTAGCTTTAGTGCAATGCTGGATAAATATAATGTCGACGTAGCTTGCGTAACTGAACATAAACTATTACAGCACATACTTCCATTTTGCGATACTATTCGTTCTGATTATAAATGCACTGCTAAGGCAGAGGATATTTCCTCTAATTGTATGTTAATAAAATGTGGTAAAGGAGGAGTTGCAATCTTCTGCAAAACTTCTCTCATGAGATATGCTAACTTTATAGATGAAGTTAATAGTGACAGAGTTGTTGGCATAGAATTCAAATTTCCTGATATGCAAAATGTATATATTTTTTGTGTATATATGCCGACCCTATTATATGGCATAGATTGTTACAAAGCGCAAATTGAGTTGATTCAAAATCTCTATGATCAGTACTCACAGCTGGGGGACGTGTATTTTACTGGTGATTTCAATGCAGTAGCTGAACCAGCCACTTTCAGAGATTACAAAGATAGAGTATTTCATGAGTTCTTGCGATATAATAATCTAGTGAGTGCTGGACATTTAATAATATGCACTGGTTCCCGCTATACGTTCACCCCAGCAAGAACGATGATTGATCATTTTGTACTGTCGGATCAATGCATAGGTAGATTACGAAGTGTGCACATTGTTTCAGATCACGAAGAGCACGCGATATCTGACCACCTCCCTATCCTTACTTCCCTTCGTACAGTGACCTGTGGGAGAGACTTCAGACAGTCTATGAAGAGAAACAACATAGCCTGGAATAAATTAAACGCTGATATCTTGAAAAACTATCAATCTGAGCTGGACCTTCGCCTGAAAACTTTAGATATAGATACTATTTCGGACAATGTTGATAGCTTTTACCAGCACATTGTTAATGCAATACAGCAGTCAAGCGACATCGCGCTTCCAAAGTCTAAATTCAATTATCATGCCAAACCATATTGGTCAAATGAACTCAAAGAAGCACATAAAATTCAAAGACATGCTAGGTATACTTGGATAAATGAGGGAAGACCGAGGGGTAGTCAATTTAATTCTTACAGAGAATATAAAGATAAGAAGAGAGACTTTAGAAACGTTCAAAAACTGGCTGTGGAAAAATATATGGGGGAGGTGTATGAAGAAATTGAAAAAGCACATGAATGCGATGTAAGACACTTTTGGAAAATGATCAACATTAAGAGAGGGAACAATACAAATTTTTGTCAGGAACTATCAACTGATGGAGTTTGTGTCCGTGATGATGATTCCATCGCAAATGGCTTTGCTAGATACTATGAGGACATTCACACGCCGAATTTAAACCATAGTTTTGACGGAAACTTTTATGAATTTATAGAGAGAGAATTAAATCGGGGTCTACAGGACGAAGTAAGCCATATCGAGGCCTTACAGACCAGTATCAGTTTAAATGAAGTAAGAGAAATCATTAAAGGTCTAAAGAAATCAAAAGCATCGGGCCATGATCAAATTTGCAATGAACATTTGATCTATGGCAGCGACTACCTCATCGAGTGTATGACAATTTTATTTACTCGGATGACTGATCAATCTTACATACCTGTAGATTGCAAAAAAGGGTTAGTAATACCACTGTACAAAGGTAACAGAAAATCAAAGAACTCCCTCGAAAGTTACAGGCCTGTTACTTTACTGCCTGTTATCTACAAAACCTTTGAGAAAATTATTCATGAACGTTTGGTAACTTGGCTCAAAGATACTAATTCTAGTATACCCAGTTCACAACAACATGGTTACCAAAAAGGTTTAGGCTGCACAACAGCGAGTTTTGTGCTGTTGCAATCAGTACAATATAATGTAAACATGGGTTCACGGGTTTTTGCTGCTTTTCTTGATACAAAAAAGGCATTTGATACCGTGTGGCACGAAGGACTGCTTTTTAAATTATTCACGTTGGGAATTACGGGTAAATCCCTTTTGATATTTTTTAACATGTATACAAATTTACAGAGTAAAGTTCTTGTAAATGGGCAATCTTCAGATTGGTTCTCAATTGGCCAAGGAGTGAGACAAGGGGGTGTTTTGTCAACCTTGATGTACACAATATTTATAAATGACTTGCTGCTACAGTTAGAAAATAGTGGATTTGGAGCAAAGATTGGATCCTTAGCTGTGGGAAATCCAACCCTAGCTGATGATATTTCACTTTTGGCTATATATCCTAGCAATCTACAAAAGCTGTTAGATATAGCATACGACTACAGTAATAAGTGGCGATTCGAGCTTAGTGTTACAAAGTCATACATTATCATTTTCGGACCCCAATACAAGAATTTTATCAATATGAAATGGTATCTTGGCCCGTCATGTTTGCCGGTCACCGATTCGGCAACACACCTGGGTCACCGGATTAACTCAAAGCTGACGTCGCATGACGCAATACTCGATGCATGCAAGAAAGGGAAAAAATCTTTTCACGGTCTGTTTGGTATTGGCATTAAACCGAATGGTTTAAATCCTTTGGTTGCTGCAAATGTAATTAAAAAGGTAATTTTCCCTTCAATGTTTTATGGAAGTGAATTATGGTGTAACATTTCAAAAAGTGACCTCGCTTTATTGGATAAAACTCTGAGGTATTTTGCCAAACATTTACAAGGTTTTCCAATACATACAAGATCAGACATTGCCCTGGGAATGCTAGGATGGACATCAGCGCAGTCCGAAATTGATAGAAGAAAATTGATGTTTTTACACAGATTGTGTTTGATGCCTAACAATGTACATACTAAACGTGTGTTTAACGTTGCGTTATTTCACTTCATTCTGAGCGGATGCATGTCAAGCTGCGGGTTAATTTCAAATTTATATTATACCTCAAAGAAGTTTGACTTGCTCGGGTATCTAACTGATTATTTACATTATTCTGAAATTCCAGATAAACATAATTGGAAAGAAATTGTAAGGTCAAAAATTGTTGGTCTTGAAAATAGCCTCTGGAGAGTTCGTATGTCTAATCAAGCAGATTTTGATAGATTCTCTTCGATACACGAATACTTACGACCTGCCTCAGTGTGGCAGTGGGCTAAAACTAGACAACACACTAAGGTATTTACATATGTAGCTAAACTATGGGCTGCTGTTCCACAAACACAGCTTGACATGTGTATTAGATGTGGGAATGTTTATACAGACTTGATACTTCATTGTTGTGTTAGTTGTCCTTATATGTCGAACTTTCGAAATTCTTTCTGGGATTTCCTTACTGATAAATTTCCCCTGAGCCTGCACATTACGTTATTTAATGCAGAAGATGAGCTGCAACTACAATATCTTTTAGGTAAAAGGTTACCATCAGGAGTAATCGACAAAGAAAACTCCAAGCTATTCGTCCTGTATGCAGCATACTTTGTCATGCAGTGTGCAGCTATCTTCTGTAAATAAGGTACTGAAACTTGCAACTTATGAGTTGACGAACACTTTGTTGATCGATATTGTGTAAGAATTTGTATTCCAATATAGAATAATTTTTTTTTTTTTTTTTTTTTATATTTATTGATTGTATTCAGATGATTTATTCTTATATCATGTAATCTTCCATGGAAGGAAATAAAGATGATGATGATGATGATGACTCTTAGTGCATTTGAAACACCACACTCCTTTCCAAATGTATTGAAAATGGGGGGGGGGGGGGGGCTTAGTCATACATTTTGAAAGACTAATACGTGAACAATAAACAGTTGCCTTCTTGGAGTGTTTATGGCGAAGAAGAAGCACAGATCATGCTTGAATAAACCCGAAATTTAGCTAATGATGTATGAAAATAACAACGAAAGGCGATGGATTCTATCAAATTTTTAAAAATAACATAAAACAGCATCACCGATTTGTAAGTGATACCCTTAGGGTAATACATCAACGTTAATAAATCGTCATATGTGTGTTCTAGTATAGATCAAAACTTTCGTTGCTTTCTCCCCGAAAAGGGATTGAAATTTTCCATCAGGCGGACGTGATGGAAAAAATGTTTGTTAAAGTGGATATTGTCATCAGTCTGTCGTCATGTCCATATTGAGATCGTCTAGGGGAAGAGATGTCATTTTTGTTTATTTATTGTCATTAGTTCTCAAATGGACGGTTGCAGAATTCTTTCATTAAATCTCATTGGCGTGCCACTTCTGAGTGGCTTGTTCACTGTAGAGTCCTGCTTCCGTTTACTATTATGTCACAAATTGTTTTATTTCTTTATTTCTATATTTTACCATTTTTTTTTCTATTGTATTACAGTTGCAAGACTCTCACTTTCGGGGAGTCCTGCTCCTGATTTTCCATTTTTCAAAATATTTTGTTCGGTATGTAGTTATATATGAGCCAAAGTGACCACGATGACATTGTTATTAATTACATCAACTCATGTGGGTTCTATTTAGATAGCAAGCTTCGGTTGCTTTTGCCCTGGGATGGGATTGAAATTTTTCCGTCACGCGGACGTGATGGAAAATATGCAGATCAAAAGAGTCTCTGGTGTAATTTTACTAGGCACCTAAGATGGCTTTTCGGAGACAATATGATTTTTTGGTTTGTTTCTTTGTAGGCATGATAAGGAAAAAAAATTGGCTAAGTTTCATTAGCTCTTGTTTTGCCCTGTGTTTAATAATTATTTTGTATTTTTTTGGCTCTATTTCCTGGTCATTTACTGCTAATTCTCCCCTATGGTATTTACTATGAATCACTCGTATGTGTCCTTATGTTAGTTCCTTCTGTGTTAACCGTTTCTCATTACGTTGCAGGTTTATGTGGGCACGCTTCTCGGTCTTGTTTGGTAACGTAATCACCGCCTACTGTCTTCTGTCATCAGCTGGCGGGATTTCGGTCCAGTTTCTCCCGCACTTTGTTTTAGAGGAACGGTAAATCTCTCTGTCCGAAATTAATTTCTAATAGTCTGGTTTAACGAGTCTATTTCGGCTACATTTGTTTCAAATGCCGAAGTCGGGTCTTTGTCTGTTGGTTGGGGGTGGGGGTGCGAGGTATGTCGGTGTCATTATAGCAAGCTCATCATAAGTGGCTTTTCCGGAGGTTAGTTTCTCAAAGTTAGTTTGTTTTTCTGATGGAGTTTTTGCTAGCCGCTTATAGGCTTTCCAGAGTATATAATTCAGTAATCCAAAGCTGTTATCTTCTATTTTATATAGCATTATAAATGAAGTCTATCACTTCTCTGTACAAAATTTTGTTTGTTATTTTATGGGTATAAGGAAGATTTTTTGGGCTCAAAATTGCCCAATTTGCTTATACTTTTAGTTTTTATATTTGTCTTTGTTTATTTAAGGATCTGTAGTATAAAATTATGTTTTTTGCTATGTGGTCCCTTGCACATGGGACAAGGAGGGATGTTTGAGATAAGGTGTCTCTTGTGGGCATTTTCACCTGTCCACCCTACATCATGTAGATATTGGTAAATGTTCGTTTGTTTGCTTATCTCTTTTATTTTTTTCTAATGATTTTCATACTATGTTCAAGTCAATCTCTAAATTTAGTGTTTCCACCTTGTTTGGCTTTACTTTTGTATTGTGTTTTATCATATTTTCCAATTCATTCTTATTAAACATGGTCCAATATTCTTTGCTTGTTTTGTAATTTTGCATTGTTTGTGTTATTCTTTACGCTATTTTGGGGTGCAATTGCAATTTTGTCATGCTATTATTCCTATAAATTTCAGGCTTACTGGATAGAAGAAAGCCGAACCAGTAAAGGTTGTGCCCTGCCAGTGATATTCTGGATTTTCCTGACATTTATTCAATCTGGAAATATAATTTACTACTTATTTAACTCAAGTCCATGAGATTGAGTCCTTCCTTTTTCCTATCTTTTTATAATGTATATTTTGGTAATTTTGGATCCCATTCCGTATAAATTTTATTATTAACGATTCAAATGTATTTAGATATATAAATTCAAAGTCCGATACGTCAAATTCGTACCAAATCGAGTTGTATAAATACAATTTCGCAATTTGTATTTTTCCAAATAAATTTATTTGCCTATAATTCCATATTATAGCATGTTTCTCTAATTTTTTCCTAATTTGTAGAAAATTTAGCATTTTACTGACTTTCTCTAGATTTATTCCTAGTCCTTTAACTTTATTTCTTATGAGTTCTGTAGGGAGCGCTTGATAATTCTCCTTTCATTTGCCTATAAGTAGTATTTCGGTTTTAATTCGGTTTATCTTTGAACCCGAGGCTAATCCAAAAAGGTTGTACTGCTGCATTAAATACTTATACCATTGCTTTGAAGTTATAAAGTTGGAGCAATCGTCCTCATGTTGGAAGGTTTTACACTCCTCCCTCATGTTAGTTACTCTTACTCCTCGGATTCTTTTATGATTTTGGATTGCATTATGTAGTACCTCTATCCCTGTTTCGTACATTCACATAGATAGTGGAAAACCCCTGTCTTACAGAACCGTTTACTGAGAACGGATTGGTTTTTGCACCATTGGTCTGTACCAGTGATTTTATATTCTTATAAAGCGTTTTGATCCAGTTTTGGAATACATTTCCAAAGCCAAATTTATGCAATATCTGCAAAATATAACTCATTTCTACCCTATCAATCACCTCCTCCTGATCAATGATGATTAAAGCGCCATCAATATTAGATGTTTCCATATAATTTGGTATTGTCTTTATTGAAAGTATATTATTCTGTATATTTCTGCCTTCTTCACCATACGTTTGGTTTGGATCTTTTATGTACCCTTATTATTGGTTTAACTCTATTTGCTAAATATTTACTGAGTATTTTGCAATCAATATTAAGTAACGAGACTGGTCTCCAATATTTTAGGTCTGAAGTCTAGCCTTTGTTTGTGAAGATGAGTGTAATAACTCCTGTTTTCATACTTTCTATCATTTCTTGATTTTTTTAATAAATGGTATTGTTGAGAATTTTCGTTATTGGAATTAAACATTTTTTGAACTTTTGATAAAACTCGGGCGTTATCCAATCTAACCCCGGACCTTTATTCCTAGTTAATTGGTAAATCGCTTTATCTATTTCTAATTCTGTTATGCTTCTTCTTCTTCTTCTTCGAATAATAATAATAATAATAATAATAATAATAATGCTATTATATTATTATTATTATTATTAGTCGTGGTAGCTCCTAACTTTACTATATGTATTTTTGCTGTACTATATGTACACATTATTTTGCTCTACTGTATGTACATCTTATTGTGCTGTACTATATGTACAACTTGTTGTGCTGTACTATATGTACACTTTGTTGTGCTGTACTATATGTACATCTTGTTGTGCTGTACTCTATGTACACCTTTTTGTGCTGTACTATATGTACACCTTGTTGTACTGTACTATATGTACATCTTGTTGTGCTGTACTATATATACACCTTATTGTGCTGTACTGTGTGTACACTTTATTGTGCTGTACTGTGTGTACACCTTATTGTGCTGTACTGTATGTACAACTTATTGTGCTGTACTGTATGTACACCTTATTGTGCTGTACTATATGTACACCTTATTGTGCTGTACTGTATCTACACCTTATTGTGCATTACTGTATGTACACCTTATTGTGCTGTACTATATCTACACCTTATTGTGCTGTATTGTATCTACGCCTCATTGTGCTGTACTATATATACACCTTATTGTGCTGCGCTGTATCTACACCTTATTGTGAATTACTGTATGTACAACTTATTGTGCTGTACTGTATGTACACCTTATTGTGCTGTACTGTATATACACCTTATTGTGCTGTAACGTATCTACACCTTATTGTGCTGTACTGTGTGTACACCTTATTGTGCTGTACTATATCTACACCTTATTGTGCTGTACTATATCTACACCTTATTGTGCTGTACTATATGTACATCTTATTATGCTGCACTGTATCTACTCGTTATTGTGTTGCACTGTATCTACACCTTATTGTGCTGTACTGTATCTACACGTTATTGTGCTGTACTGTGTGTACACCTTATTGTGCTGTACTATATCTACACCTTATCGCGCTGTACTATACATCTTATTATGCTGCACTGTATCTACACGTTATTGTGTTATACTGTATGTACACCTTATTGTGCTGTACTGTATCTACACCTTATTGTGCTGTACTGTATCTACACCTTATTGTGCTGTACTGTGTGTACACCTTATTGTGCTGTACTATATCTACACCTTATCGTGCTGTACTATACATCTTATTATGCTGCACTGTATCTACACGTTATTGTGTTGTACTGTATGTACACCTTATTGTGCTGTACTGTATCTACACGTTATTGTGCTGCACCATATATAGGAATACTAATCATATTCGAGTTTGTATTAACATACTTACGAAAGCAAAACATATTTAATTTTACTTTGAATAGTCCAGCAGGTAAGTGTGGACATCTGCGCTTCGCCAGCACAAAATGTTATTTGAAATTTTTTACTGAAACTTCATCTGATGTTGTGAGTGAGGGCAACGTTCCCTCTGAGATAATGCTGTTTGGGTAGATTAAGTGTGTTGAGGCAATTTGGATAGTAATTCTTTTCCAATTTAGCTTTGTATTATATTATGTTTCTTTCTTCTTTTTTCTAGCTGGTCAAATTGAGAGTGTAAGGTAAATTGTGATAGTAGTTCCTTTCCAAGTCATAGCTAGGTGGTTTTTGATGGCTGTTGGATTGCTGTTAATTACTTGGGGGGGGGGGGAGGGGGACGAGACAGATGCCCCCCCCCCCCAGTTTCAAAAAACTGAAAAGGTATTTTATGTTTTTGTGTTTCCCCCTCAGATATGTAGTATGTTTTATTTTAAAATAGAATTTTATATAAAAAATTTAGTCTTAGAATTTTTGATGGAGTATTTATGTTTCCTTAATGTTATCTAAATGGTTGTTCGTCCAAGCCTGGTTTCTTTTCACCTTGTTCGAAGTTCCTTCTCTTGTATTTTTTTGTGACCTTTGCTCGAGGTCGCCTAGGTCTCAGTATCTGCTATATGTAATGATGCTATATTGTGTGTATGCTATTTTATATATATGTTTGAGACCGCAATTTTAGATTCAGTGTTATTTTTCCCAGTTGTATTTCTTTTCTACTAATTTGGCTTTAGGATCCGATGTATTCTATTATGTTATATTCGATTAAATAGTTTTGGTTTTTGAATTTTGACGATGGAACGGTGTACTATATTTTTTTTCCATTTTTTCCCCCTTGTTTTTTGTTGGGAATTTTTTTCTAATTTAATGTGTCGTTCCTCGCGGTAGCTCCAGTAGTATCAATCAATAGGTAGGTTACGCTCGATGCAAGGTCCACACTTCTTTATTTTCATTGTGTTTCTCCTGAGTCGAGTTAGGCCTCCTTTTATTAATATATCTAAATATTTTATTAGAAAGAATCCAAAATTGTTTATTTTCCACATGTGGGTTGGTCAAACCATACAGTACGGGAGCTGTATGGTTTTAAGATAGATAAAGAGTAAGTAAAATTTTAAACTTTGAATTAGCCCCTGTTTGTATTTTATGTCTGAGTTTGGTCTGTTTATGTTCTACATGGAGAATTTTTTTCAAAACTCTTTCATGGGCCTGTCCACTTCGCGTAGCGCCATGTGACTTAGCCCCATGAAATCATAGTCTTTACTTTCCCCATGTAGG
Organism: Sinohyriopsis cumingii; assembly: GCA_028554795.2. Lineage (NCBI taxonomy): Eukaryota > Metazoa > Mollusca > Bivalvia > Unionida > Unionidae > Sinohyriopsis > Sinohyriopsis cumingii. Next base: position 2,054,790 of record JAPYKE020000126.1, on the reverse strand, counting down.
TTCCCTGTATCTTTGTATATTGTGTCATTAAGTTTTCTAAGTTAGGTAAGAATTATATATATATATATATATATATATATATATATATATATATATATATATATATATATAGATAGATAGATAGATAGAAATAAAAAAAGAATAAAGAAAAAAGAAAGGAAAAAAAATCCAAAAAAGATAGAAAGAAAATCACTTTTTTCCCTTATACTTCTCTTTATCTCTTTATCACAATTATTTGCCCACAGGCCATCATGGTGTCTACTATGCTGTCTGTAATTTTGTATAAAGTTTTTTATTGAAGTCTCCATCCATATATAATATATTTGCCTTTTGATATCTCCCCCCCCCCCCCCCACTTTGTTTATTTCTTCTATCAATTTCAATTTACATGTTTTCCTGCTCTTGCACTGTATCATTGTGTATAGTTTACTAAAAGGGGCTTTTTTAGACAGTGGACATTTTTGCGATACTCTGACCATGTCGCGTCTCACTGCTACCTCTCCTATCAACCATGCATTGTGCATGCATTTGAAGCAGAGGCTTTGTATTTTTAGGGAGCATAATTTGGTCCAGTGCCCCCATGCTCTTTTCCAGTTAATCTCTATGTTCTCCTGTTCTACTTTACTTTTAGTTTTTCTTTTGTTATTTCCTCTCAAATGTATCTATATGTTAGTTTTCCTCCTGGTCCCATAAACTTTTTATATCCCTATATTTGGTTAGTATTTCTTTGATATGTCTAAATTTTATTGGTATTTCTAGTTTTTTTTACAAGTTTATTATTTTTATAAATGTCCCCCCCTGTTTCTCATTGTGAACCCAAACCAGTAGACGTATATTCCCTCCCATGGTGATGTTGGTATTGCTTTAATCTTTTTAAATATATTTATAATATTTGCAGTCTTTATCCAAATGGGGTTGGAGAGTGCTAGTTCCCCCTCTCTTGTGCTCTTTAGAAAGTTTCCCTCTTGACGTAGTGGGTCTTAAAATCCCATATGTAATTAATAATCTCCTTATCTAGTTTTTCTAAATATTTATTTTCTATGTCAATAGACTTGGTAATAAAATTTATATTCGCGTACATGTACGTTTTGGCCACTTGGGCCCGTTCCATTAGACATAATGGCGTAAGTGCCCATGTGTTCACATTCGTTTCTAATTTCTGTTTCATATTTTTATAGTTTTCTTGTTCTTCTCTTATCCCAAAATAAATGCACAGTGCATTCACTCTTTCTTTAATTAGGCGTGGTGGTAATACTGAGTGATTTCCTCTCTAGCTCCCTATTTTCAGTATTTCAGTCTTTTCATGATTTATTTATGACCCAGAGGCCTTACCAAATTGTTCTAATTCCTTCTATAGGTGTTTAAAGGAATTTTGTCTATAATAACGTTCGTACAATCGTCTGCATGCTGTAGCATTTTTATTTCGTATTTTACATTTTTAACTGTAATACTTTCAATCTTCCTATTAAGTCTTATTCTTATACTTAGAATTTCAATTGCTGTTACCTATAATAGCATAGATAGCATTTCACATAGGCTGGAGTTATGTTTTCAACAATCTCGTGATTTAAAAGTGATATTTTGAAAATAACATACGAAAGTGATTAAATATGTTGAATTGGAAATAACACCGTAATATTTAGCATTTCTCACAATTATTCACTCGTTGGTCCAGGAAAAACGGTTTATCCACATGTAATAGCTTCACTACTTGCGATGAATGTGTGATTTTATAGCTATTGAAACATTTATCACTTCCAGTACATTGCCTCTTCAAATCAACACAATTCCATTGCCTGAAATGACAAATGAACGCAATCGACTCTAAAGAAAGTTTTGCCATTCTTGATAATGGGGTACTTTTGAATTCCATTTCACTATGATGATATGTTACCAAAAAAATGTATTCTGGCTCAACATGATTGGTGTCGATAGTAAACTTTATCATGGAAGAATTGAGAAAGTGTAAAGAGCGCATGTCAAATAGGATGGAAGCAGAGAACATTATAAGGACTCAGGTACGTGGAATTGAGATTTTAAAGGAGGACTCCCTGCAGGATGTATCAGTGCCTGTCGAAGTGTTTGAGCTACTTGGACAAGCTCGTTGTATCCTTGACAAAACCGATATCAATTCTATGCCAGTCAGCAAAGACCACCGGTACAGGGCCTCGCAAGTCTATACTGGGTACAGGGGCAGACCTCTTTATGACATAAAAAGGAACAACTACAATTTTTCATCGGTAATTTCTTAACTCAAGTGACACACTAACATGCTGTATATTATATTTACATGTTCCATTCTTATCCCTTAACACACAAGCAGTGTTTACTGCTTCCAACTTCTTTATTTTTCTGATGTTCATGCACAATATTTGATAATGCTTCCGTATGCAAGCAAATCATAGAGGTGTCATTTTTAAGCGTTGATAGTTTCCAATATTGTAAGACATGACATTCTTTCTTGAGTATCATTATCTGTCCGTCTGGCTAAATGATTTCGTTATCCTGAATATTATAAAGTATTGGGATTTAAGCTGTTTATGCAACAACACTTAGGAAATGATAAATGGTAAACATCAGTTAGATAATGCCACTGATTATATTATTCGCACACCACCCGGTTTGTTTGTACCCCGTTACAAATTTTACAATAAAAAAGTATCAAGGACATAAAGATGCACGAAATTAAGTAATTTCATTCACTGATTTATAATTTCTAACTTACAGTTGATAATAGTTCCCTAACACTGCGGACCTATTGGCATTTCAAATCAAACGGACGCTCTCGATCTAAACAAGTGACAGATTGCTCACTGACCTTTTCTGGTTTATAGAACAGTCCATTTCATTAAAAATGTCTATGTTTAATATTTCGTGACCAAACTGAGCAAATGAAAAGGACAACTCTTGTATACACATGCTAGAGACATGTAACACCAAAAATTTCCGGAATTAATGAAATTATCAAAGACGGTGAACTACATTACCCCTGTTGCTTTAAAACATAGACTTGCCTATGCAAATATGGCGACTATGTTACTTACAAAACTCCCGTTTGATTCGAAACGCCAACAAAATGACAGTGCATGGCACTCTTTGGTGACAATCAGGTTAGAAATTATGAATTAAATGACTAAGTTTTGCGATTTTGTTTATATCCTTGATGCATTTTCGTTTTAACATCGGTGTGTGTATGTATGTGTGTGTTGGCAGGTTTGCAAATAAATGGGAGCATGTACGAATATTTTAGTCCTTAAAGAACCATGTATTGAAATTTAATATATAGTACTGTCAGACTTCACATGCTATTCTACAATCGATACTTTTACCACCGTACATTATAAGAGAAACTGTGTTTTCTTTGGTTTGTTTGCATGATTCTTTATTCCACATTATATATATATATATATATATATATATATATATATATATATATATATATATATATATATATATATATATATATATATAGTCATGTAGTGCATTTTTTCATAATAATTGAATTATTTCATAAAGCAAAACTTTCCTCAAGTAGAAAGTATAAAAAGATAGGATATTATTAGAAACATATATCCTATGCGTCTCAAAATAACCATTGCTTTTATTTTCGTTTTAATTAAATAACATTTTTATTACCAAATGCTGTAAAACATTATTTTTAAAAAAAAATCTGTCTGACAGTTTATATTCATATGGTGTTTGCATCACTTTATAAAACGTCACACGTGATTGGCCAATCTCAGCGTGCTTTGAGCTCATGTCTTTTTATTGACGTCATCTGTTTTCATGCATCAGAATTACACGCGCTGTTTGAACATTATTAATTTCTTTTCCTGTTTGAAACTTCATTAGTTGGGTATTTGGAATAGAAGTTAAGTGGCTAAGACTTCATCGTGTAAGAATAACTATACTATATACCTTATGATGTTTGCACACGTTTGCCCAAGAACTCAGATGATTTTGAACCATCGTGATCGCGCTTCGGCTCAAAACGTCTTCCTGGTGCAAATTTTGTATTATCATACACATATAATTAAAATGTGTCTATAGTGACTGTTAATGATTGTTATACGCTGAAATTTTGTGTTTTAGACATTACTAACCGATCTATATTCTCTCTATTACATCCACATAACATAAACCTTTATATGGAAAATCTTTCTCGTGCTTTGGAAAATTATTTGTAATCACGTCTGTATTAATTTTTCTCCAGAAAATTAGTTTACATCAGGAGATATGGCAAGTTTGCTTGGGGTAAGCAGGGGAACTGTAGAGCGGAGACTAGCAAACTTCCGCTTGACTCATGGGATACGATTCAGTGATATAAGTGACAATGAGCTCATATCGATGGTGCATTCAATAATCAACAACTTTCCTCGTTCAGGTAAGAGTTCTTTTTCTTCAACTAAATGACTTCTTTGTGTACAGTAAAATAGTTGTTATTTATGTTCATTGATGTGTATATTGTTATATCAGTTTTGAAATTTTAATTGGGGATGGGGCTTTGCTTTTCCGCAACTGTTTTTAAAGATCAATTAACGACTCTAACTTTGTAGTGACTCCTGGTCATTTTTCCATACAGCGACTTTGCCCAACATAGCCCAAGCGCCGACTAAAAGATATTTCGGCATGGGGCTCAAACTGTAGATAATAACTGACGTGTGTTAAAAACTCGCATTTTTATTTGCAACAAGAAAGGTATTTAAACAGATGAAAACATGATCAGTGCTTTCATAAACTGTGCCGATATCGTTAAACTGCCGGTGATTGTCGTAGACTAACAAGTGCAGTTCGATTTGCATGTAAAACGAAATCTTTGTGGGAAAGCTTAAAGGCATTTGAAAGGATTGGTCCGAAGTTAATCAGATTCAACAAACAAGCGATCTTGCATACATTTATCCTATCAAATTTCAAATTCAGTCCAGTGGCCTGCTACTTCTGCAGCGACCTGAACACTACTAAGCTTGAAAAATACAACAACAAAAGCGTGCTTATAGGTGTGAGTATGATTATTTACACAAGCATTTATCATTAACTCTTAAGGCAAAACTGACAACCCTGAAAGTGTGCAACTTAGGTCATGAATTTAGAGACTTCAAATTCTGAATAAGTGTGCGCTTCCCAATGTTTGGATAATTTTATATGTTATAAGAATATAATAAATATTTGTTTATAAATACAATTTTAGATAGTGAATTATGTTAATTGCCCCAACAATGAAAACCCCATTGTATGGCAAACAAATAGCTTATGTATGCAACTGTCATTCTGTGGAATGAGCAACCGAATCACCCAAGAGACCAATCACATTTTAATTCATTTAGATCCTTAATCTTATCCTGGAATGGTACAGACTGTAAATGTTATATCTGCAAATAAATAAATAATGTTTTTTTTATGAATTCAATGCTTGTAGTCATGTTTTAAATACTTGTTTCTTTAGGTTTAAAGACAATCGAATGCCATCTCATTTCACAAGGTATCCATGTACAAAGAGAGAGAATAAGGAGAGCAGTTAGAACTGTAGATCCGGTTGGACAACAATTGAGGCAGCGAAGAGTTTATTCAGTTCCGTCCCCTCTTGCCCTGTGGCATATGGATGGCAATCACAAACTGATACGGTAGTGTTCTACTCAGTTATATTACATGTGCTAACAATAAAGTTGTGTGTAATCTCTAATTCTCAGTATCCAAAGTTTTGTTAATTTAATTTCCTAGGCTCCGAAATCCTAAAATTAAAAGACACATAATTTTACTCCAAATTTTCTATATCTTAGCATCTCCAAGATAAAACCTTTCAATTCTGAACACATTTTATTGGAAGGAAAAAAGTTACAGCATAAAAAATTCAATCAGTTCTCTTAAATAGTTCGGACGTATAACATGAAAATTCGGCAAAGACATCATAACATCAGATCCATCAATGGCAGTTAGTTACTTGTTAATGTAAGTATTATTAACGATATTCATTCAGTACATGTTAATCTTGGATGTTAATGATGATTAGAAAAGGGTAAATTTGGTGCTTATTTTCCCGATTTTTACAAGTCTATCATGTTGGAAATGACATATAGTAGTGGGTCAAGTTGATGAAATAACGCATATACAAATAATCTCTCAGACATGTTTTGCTCCTCATGTGATCTTGTCGTGTTATATGATATTCATATTAATTGCTTAATGTGCCCAGATGATTTGATAATATATGCATCTAAATGTAATGGCTTGCAAAATGCCGACGTAGACGGTGTCTAACTCTTTAACACTAACACAATTTGAGGTAATATTTCATGCAGTTGGTAAACTTATCAATAATTAGCAATTAAAATAAAATTAATTGTACTGAGGTTAGCAGAACATAATAATTGTTTAATGCTCTGGTAAGCTTGAATATTTTTGTCGAAGTAAAAAGTAGCCATCGCAGACAAATGCGAAGGTAGGGGGCTAAATTTATAAACTCTATTCTTCAACCTATTACAACTTATGAAATTTGACATAATCCACTCTGGTTGATGTAAAGAGGTTAAATGACATGAATGTTTATGACTAACTATTTATTAGGATTTTGACATTTTGTTTTGGACATTAAAACTTTTAGTAGCATCGAGTTAGGGGAGTATTTCCATCTCATATGCAATGTTGAACACATAATACCGGGTACATCTATCGGAACACCCAAAGGACTCCCTTGTCCTTCAAATGTGCACATGAAAACACAAAACAGTGACACGACTATATAGCGCAAGATTCTAACAAGCTTAATCAGATATTTAGGATCTGAACATGTTTGTGAGATAAATATTAATAATCTTGGAACAGAAACAGCTTCAAACATTGGTACAGTTGAAACTCGCGGTTTTCTTACAGCTATTATTCCAAGAGATGCTAAATATTACTCCATTTGTGTAAACAAAGCAGAGGCCGAAAACCATTTTGCCTGCATTGGTTATAAATATAAAGACAAGGGAGAAATATTATTTCATATTTTTGAGGAAACTGGGTTTGATATTCATATGGACATCAATAAGTTATTTGGTCATTTAGTATTCATGTTTAATTAAGATATGACACCAATAACTATGAATCTTACAAATATCTGAGCAATACAATGTTTAATAAGAATGAATCAAGAATGTGTTGACATTCAATTGCTTAGCAAACTTTATAGGAACACTTGGAGATTTTCTTCAGTTATAATGCATTTCTTAGCTACTTTCAAATATCTTAATAACGGGAGTTTACATTTAACACTTATGTATGTGGAGTGCAAGGTATGATGGACGACATTCGAGAGTGAGAGATCAAGCAATGTGTCAGTGATCTACTTTATATTAGATAATAATACGCGCGGTGTTATCATTGTTATCATTGTTATATCCATCTCTTGCAGGAAAGCAATACATTTTCTTGTCTCATATAACGTGGAAAGTGATATACATATATTCTGCAGATGGCGTTTTGTAATACACGGATGCATGGATGGTTTCACAAGACTTATTGTCTACCTAGCTTGCAACTGTGATAATAGAGCTTCAACAGTTTTAAACCATTTCACTGAAGCCGTTTCCAAATGGGGCCTTCCTTCCTTCCCGAGTGAGAGGGGACATGGGTGTGGAAAACCGTGAAGTTGCTCAGTACATGCTCTCACACCCTCGTCGGGGCCTTAATAGGGGAAGTTTTCTAACTGGAAAAAGTGTCCATAATTCGAGGATAGAGAGGCTATGGCGTGATGTGTATAATGCTGTGCTTTCTTTATTTTATGAGCTTTTCGTATCATTGGAAGTCAAAGGCTTTTTTTTATCCAGATTCGGAGAAACATGTCTTCTGCTTGCATTATGTGTACAGAAATGTGATAAACGACAGACTATTCCAGTTTATGAATTCATGGAACAATCATAAATTGAGAACTGAGAACAACAAGACTACCTGCCAGCTATTTATACTTGGACTGCAGGGTATATTTAACGAATACTTCGAAGAATTAGATCAGGTGAGAAGCTTGTCTCGTTTTAAGCAATGTGGCCTATTGGTAAAGAAAGAAACCAGAAAGACTGAAGAGATTTGAAACTGAGCACTATCCAATCTGCACGTTCCTTAAAATACCTACCATTATTTTATCAATGTCTCTCTGTGTGTGTGTGTGTGTGTGTGTGTGTGTGTGCTTCTAATTAGCAGTGTATGTGATTACCAAAGTCATAACAAATGACTATAACTTCATAGTGTGCTACTTCGTTAAGTGGAAAGTACCTGTATTTTCGAAATATATTCTATCAAGCTCATAAAACATATCAAATTTACAATCAGCGAAACATTACAATAACAATATAAAGCAAAATTCCCTGCATGTCAATATAAATAGCATTTAAAGGACATCTGATTGTAACATTTCTGCTTTATATAACTTAACAGACAGTATTCGACACAAGTTTTAGAATTTCAGAAAACTGTTTGTCCAATATCGAGGAACAATTTCTTTTAGCACGAAAAACTTTCATGAGTTTACCATGCAGAGACCAAATTACAAATTTGTTTATTGCCGGTTCTGCAAGACAGTATATGCTATTCTCTTAGCCTAACATTCGTTGGTGATATTTGGAAGTTAGAACTGAGCCACCGTAGCTCATTCTCTTAAACGAATTCATTTCTTAAGAGCCAAACTTAATTGTGTCTTTGAATCATTTTTTTTTAACTATAAAAAATGAATGAATACATTGCAGACAAAATTATTATTAGTATTATTTTCTTCATTTAGAACGCTCTACCAGAGTATGGAATGGATCCAGATGCACCGTTACCTGAGCCAAGTGATGAAGACAATATCGACGTGCCATCAATATAGCTACTTAATGAAGAACAGTTGCATTCTTTCAATGCCAAAATGAGTGGAATTCACGTAGCTGACCTTTCTGACATTGAACCATATTTGCATGCTTTAGATTCTGTTGATGAGGTTTTGGAAGTTTGAAGTCGATAATTCATGTACTCTACTACATTTCCGATGATTATATGGGGCGATTTTACTTTCTGCAATTGCTCAAAGCAGTATCTTGTTATCAGTGACAACTTTCTTTCATTCCTCCATTTGTAATTAAATTCATCTTAACTCCCTATTTGTAAGATTACAAATGTATTAATAACATAATCTTTGTTCCTTATTAAATAGACTGTGATCCAATACAGCTCTATGTTTAAAATAATAAATGAATAACTTGCGCAAGACTTCGTCAACTGAAATCTGAGTATCAAATCTACTCCTAATAGGTATGTCCGACTGTACTAAAATCTAATTAATAGTGTTGATAGTTTTTGTATTATAAAAATCCAATAAGCGGTAATAGAACGTGCGTTTGATTGAATTCAACTGAAATCTCCGCAGAGTACGCATCTTACCTGTATTTATTCGTATTTATACAAATTCTGTCAGTATTATCAAGCATTTTTCTGTGTAATTCAGGGATAGCACTTTCCGTTCTGTTTGGTGTATATTTGTAATCCTCCATGATTGATTATATGTACCCTGATATTTGTCTAAGTTAATTTCAATCAATGAAAATGTCACTTACGCCGAGTGGAGACAGCACTTAAAAAAAATAAATACAAATTAAATAATTTATTTATCAACTGAAAGTTGTGTTCTAGTTCTATCTTTTAGTTTCTTTTAAGTGTAATCATCATAAATGCAATGTGTCCTCTTGTAACTAAACGCAAAATGCGTCAATCTTTCTTAACAGCTATGTCCGCGCGCGTTTCTCCGAGAACCTAATTAAGTGCCGACCGTGTGTTGATAACTGACTTGTGGAAGTATTTGTTGTATTGTTGCACTGAACGAAAAGCTGGACTCCTTTGTATTATCACGTTAATTATGTCTTTTGAATCAAATAAAGGAGGTGGAATAAAAGAAAAGTTAAAAGGCACAAAAATCTTATAAACTTAAAATCTAGTGATCCTGGTCGTATGTCGTGTGAACTCGCTTCATTTGAATAATCGAACATTGTTATAAATGGTATCGTGTACTCTTTCATAACTGTTATCAAAGATAGCAATGCAGCCAAGCGAAATGAATACTTCTTAAAATAAAGAGCTTGTTTTCACAGATACGGACCATTGTGGGCAAGCGAGTTTCAGAGAATTTTTGAACTGGCACTTAGAGATATCCTCAAGGATGATAAGAAGTTTCATTAATACTTCCAATGAAATCACGACATCAATATTGTATTAACTGAACAATACAAAAAATGAGTTTCGACATAGAAGATCGTTTCATGAAATAAATGTCGCGTTTTTTGTTTTTGTTTTTTAAAAAAGGATTCTTGTTTGGGGGTATATCAACATTAAATCCAGTTCCCTGCTCTGTGGACTCCCGATTTGGCAGGATACTATTAAACACCACTATGGGAATTAGACTCATCAATAAAATAAAAAACATTGACGTGTTACACAGATTTTTCGCGCACATGTGATGGTTGTTGAAACCAGTTGGAACGATCTTTTACAACTTCATTAGAAAAAGCAATTTATTAAAAATTGTTATCGACGTGATTGAAAATGAGGATTCGGTCAGTAAACAGCCCAATTCTCTAACGCCTCCCCTCCCTCGGTTTTCTCGATGTCAAAGCGAATTTTCAATTTTTGGAGGTACCTCGGTAACTAGCGCCCTCGCTTATAATGCGGTCTATGCTTGTGGACACTGTGTGTACGAGTTATCGAGGGAGAGGTATATATATATATATATATATATATATATATATATATATATATATATATATATATATATATATATATTGCTATGCCCGTCTCACATTAAATAATACCTATATTGTTACGTATATATTGTTTTTTCCTTTTTGGTGCATTACTTAAGATTGCAATGAAGGTACCTTAATATGTGTTGACTCATTTCAAAATCAATATCATAAAGAACCTCTTTACAAGTTTGGGGGTAATTTCACATTTGATGATTAAGCCTGATGAGTTCTGTCGCAGTGAGAGGTATCGTGAAACATGTGAAATGGGAGATATAGATCTATATCGAATAGGAAATTAATGCAACGTAGAGCCTTAAAGTGTATACAAGGTATATGAGTTGAACAATGAATTCATTCCGATTTTTCTTTTTTCTATGTTCTTATTTAATGTTATTCTGCAGATATATTTAATGTTTTGTTTAGATATAATTTGAGAGTTGGATTACTCATCAAAATTACAAAGAGCTCATTGACTTTTCAATAAAATATTCTGTGATTATTGTTATTATTGTGAATTCATTCAAAAGAGTTCTAGACAATGCCATTGTTATACATTAATAATGTTAGTACATCAGCACATTCAGGATATGGAATTCATATGAAACACCCTATTCTTTTGGACTTCGAGTATAATGCTTAGTATTTGTAACGTTTCCCTCTTAGTAAGAGGGGTGGTTAATTGGATTTGGCTGGAGTTATCTAAAGGATGACCTCCCTCGATATTATAACCCGGCGGGAGTGAAAGAAGAATATAATTTTGACAGAGAACTGAGCGAGAATACCTGGAAGAAATAAAACAATACTAGCCCCCTTTGACAAGAAAATAACACATTTAATTAGAACAAATTAATAACGCCAATTCCAATTCAAGTTAGATTATATCAATATAATTCAACAGGCGCGTCCAATTTGTATTTATTTCATCATCATAATAAAAGGTGAAAAGAGCGCAATGTCCACGACTGATTTGCATCATCACCTTCCTATCTTGACCGTATATCCACGTCTCCTAGTTCATCCTCGCTAATCTGTGTGCTTTGGCCATTCATGGACTTACTGGTCCTTTTATTCTGACTTCGTCATTCTTTTTCTCAGACTTCTGTCTTCAGACTGTCCAGTCTCTATCCCATAAAGATGTTCCTTAAAGGACAAAATTACCCCTAAATTTCTGTATACCCCACTCTCTAGACGTACATAAAATTCCCTCACGTTACTCAGAGCATGTTGGCTATCCACACACTGTGTAAATTTAGTATGGTTGGACAGTGACCTTGCTTCCAGTGGCAGGTCTTAAATTACCACGCGAGCGTCTATTGAATATTGCCTAATTCTTTTACATATGCAACTACATGTTCGATTGATATTGCATGAAATTCACAAATTGTAACTCGCAGCAATCCTTAACCTACAAGATTATTCAAACATTACAAAATCAGATATAATTAGGTAAGTATTGTCCTAACAAAGGAAGTTATTGCAAATAATCCTTTGAAATCCTACATATATGAACATTTGGATCGTATGCAATCAATTCTACCAATGAACTAATAACTGTAAAATTGAAAGGTAAATTGCATAACAATTCTAGCATAAACACTTTCCATGAAAATGAGTAAAAATTAAATCGCATAACATCTCTAGCATCAACACTTTCCATGAAATTGAATAACATAAATTGCACAAAAACTCTAGCATCAACACATTTCCATAAAATTGAATAAACGATACATATATGGAAACCTAATCATAGAAAACACATTTGTATAAAACAAGCAATCAAATAATAGAATATTACGTGAAATTAAACTTGCTTACCTTGTTGATGTTCTCTTTCAGAACATACGCTTCCGAGCATTAAAACCTGTCTTTCTTTTACAAGACGGTCCCCTGGTCCTTTTCTTGTTTAACAAGGAGAGCAATATTGTCTTTAGGCCTCCTCCGAAGTCTAGACTCCTCTTTCAGGAAATTTCAGACTTATGAATTTTGACTAAGGTCGTCACTTTAAAGTCTGATTGCTTCTAAAGTGTACGCCTTAATTTATTCTGCCCAATCGTAGGCAGCGGTCCCTAATTTTTCCCAAAGAAATAATTCCTTTCATCAGGTTTAGACAGGTCGGAATCTGTGAACGACGGTGCGTAACTATTTCCCTTTGAAAATGATAAGTGGACATAGGTTCCTACCAAGCGGTTAGGGTTGGTAGCTCAAATGTTTACTTTGTAAGGGCCGTGTTAAGATAGCCAGGTGAATTTCACTTAGTTGGAATGCTGCCCCTTTGAAGTTTACACGGACATGGGCGAAGATGAACGAAGAAAGGTCGAAGTGATCCCTCATAAACACTTTTCTGGCTTAAACGCGATAAAATGTTAATGACCAACACATTCAACTTTAAAGTTCACTGCAATTCAAACTTCGACACTTCACAGTGTTATTTTCGATTTCATTCATAATACGATAAATTCCTCTTAAAGTTTCATTTCATAACTTATAGAACTAAATTATTTGTAAATTATACAAAACTTGACGGTGTTGCTACATTAGGCTCATTACTTTCAGACCACAGTATCGTAACAATGTTTTATTTTGAAATTTTACAATAGTCTTATATGTATCTCATTTCCGCTGTTTACACTTTCTTGAGACGGTACCTTATCGAAACCTGCTTTGGACGGCATTCAGTATGTATAATTGTGTGAACATTGGTCAAAACAAAACTCTACGAAATACTATTGATAAATATATGTAAGCAACGAAATATCTGTTATATTTCTTTAATAACATTAATAAATTTGATTTGACATGATGTTCTTATTTCTTAGTCAGCCAAATTTTAGATTTTCATATTTTCATTTGCCAGGATTTCATATAAGTAGGCAATATAGTATTCGATTGTACCATGATAATCAGTGGCGTAACTACCTTAGTAGCAGGTACAGCCGTGCTGTGGGGCCCGGAAGTGTTTTGGGTACGGACCAACCAGAAAAAAATCATTTAAAGTGACAGTAAGGGGGGAGGGGAGATGGCGGTGCAAAAAGTTGTATGTGTGGTCCGTGGTGAGATAGCTACGCCACTGATGATAATGCAACAATATTATTCATTTACCAAATAATATTGATAAGAAAATCTTATTTCTAGGTGTGCATGAAATTGTGATGCATTGTGAAAGTCTTATTTTATGAAGTTTGTGCTATCCTAATGAATTAAAATCTTTATCGCTTTATATAGATGACATTGATAATATGCAAATAATAGACTAAACTGCACACATCCACATACACACACACCACAAATATATATATATATATATATATATATATATATATATATATATATATATATATATATATATATATATATATATATATATATATATATATATATATATATATATATATTGGCTAACGCCCAGTGATATATTATCAAGTCATAGTTATCATCTCTGTGAAGTTTATGATAAAACAATATTCAATGCTAGTAAAATCAAACAAATAAATTGCTTTTTTCCATTCCCTATCTCCAAGCAGATTTTGACTGAGGTGAAAAATGTCAGATTACATTTTTCCGAAGTATTCGTTCAGGAATGCATAGTCAAAAAAGGAAAATAATGCGGCATCATCTGGTAAATGTCCCAAAGGTAAATAAAGGGCATTCATGCAAGTAGAACTTCTAGGAAGCACACTTCCATCGTCAAACAATTAAATCTTTAGCATGCTTAAACTGGTATCTCTGCAGATGCCGTCACAAACTGTAATATTTTCTCCAGTGTAACTTTGGCTTTCTCCGTTCCTCTTCTACCACCTATAAAAAGCAATAGAATTATATATATATATATATATATATATATATATATATATATATATATATATATATATATATATATATATATATATATATATATATATATATATATATATATTCAAATATATGATCTTAAACCAAGTGACAGAAAAACGCCAAAACAGCAAGTTTTGTAAACAACTAATTTACTTCCCTAGAATACGAAATGAAAATTTAAAAAAGAAAACTTGCAGTATAGTGAAATGGATGCCAAATAGTCATACATGTTTTATCACAAGGCCAAAGATGTAGACTAATCGGAGTGAATTCCAGTTTTGAATGTGCTGATGTACCAATAGCCGCTCGCTGATACTGAATGCCGTTCACAGTGCGGTGAATACAAAAATAAGGGATGGTGGTTGCGTGCTGAAGAGTGATTCTTCTAGCATTCTGTTCAGGAGTAGGTTTCATACAATAAACATAACAGCAAGTTTGTTATTTAATAAAATTAAAATGTTGTTTTCATGTGTTAATGCCGAATATATTTCATGTGAAACAAAAAGCAATATATTTTATATTTGAACATGTGAAGCTCGCTGAAATGGAAATGTCACGTTTTTTATACTACACAATGAGATATAACCGGTATTAACATAGACCAGGATATATATATATATATATATATATATATATATATATATATATATATATATATATATATATATATATATATATATATATATATATATATATATCTGTGTTTGTGTGTATGTTTATCGTTTATGTCGGATGCGGGAGGTCGTGGGTTCGATCCCCGGTCGAGTCATACCAAAGGCTTACAAAAACGGTACTAACAGCTGCCTCGCTTGGCGCTCAGCATTAAGAGGTTAGTGTTAGGACTGGTCGGCCCGGTGTCAGGATAATGTGACTGGGTGGGACATCATACTACATGTCTGCGGCATGATGCCCCAGTGCTAGACATCACTATAAACTGCCACATTGCAGACATCGTAGCGATATGACTGAAAAATTGTTAAAGCTACGTTAAAAATCCAAATCACATAACATCACATCGTTTATGCAAACCTAGCTAGCTGCCACAAAGAAGGACTGAACATATTGTTTTACAATAAGTCGTAGAAATGTGAATGTAAAAGAAGAAAATGTCCACCTCTCTTTAGAGGCTATATAAACCTTTCGCATCGAACGTCTCTCAAAATGTGTATATATTGGAGTCCTAGTAATCATGCTAATTTAACACAACATAGGTACAATGGACTGAACACAGATACAATTTAGATAGTATGGAGTAATTCAGGAGTAAACATGTAATATCATTATATTAATAATAATCTTTTAAGAAACTAGTTCAATTATAACCATGGCACAAACGAAAAACATTTACGACATATTTCATTTTGATAAATGTATATCTATAATCTATGAAATCAGAACTACCTCTTTCTTGTTATCTTTACAGATGTTATATATTTACCTGAAACTTCTTTAAGGTATGCTATGAATTTTTTATATGTACCATCCTCCTTCAATCTTCTATTAGATCCGATATCTGAGAAACTGGTTTTAGGACATGGATGAATTTTCTCTGTGTCAGAGTTGACCTTGCAGAAGGCCTGAAGAGATATTTAATACACGGCTTTCGGCGCATTAACTGAAAAGTAACATTTCAATACATAAAAGAGTTGTAATTGACCCAAACTGTTTCATTAGCAAGGTTGCAATAACAAAATGGACTTTGTACCATAACTTCTATTTGCACATAAGACTTTATTATCAGTTTGATTCTTATCTAGTTATGCGCATCTTCAGTTTGCTTCTCAAGAATTGCAAAATATGATGGGTACTAAATTTAGAAAGCTTGATGAGATTAGCTGATATTCACATAATCTAATACATGATCAACTTATGCTTTTAAAATAACCTTAACAATGTTTACAATCCTTGTTTAATAAACAAGCTATATTGTATATTGTGGTCCCAAAATAACTGCCAAGATTTTTAGTGTATAATAATAACAGGTTACAAGAGATTTATAGGTCCGGGTTACAGCTGCAGGTTTGGGAAAGTTTAGATACTCATTTGTGCTTACATCAACAAAACCAAGCCGATTTAAGCCATCTCTAAATTGTGCCTGGACTGGTGTTAAGTTTTGGGACAGGAGCGTTTCCAATTCTTCTTTTGTTAGGAAACATGGTTGAGGCCCGTTCTGCATCAATGACAAACCTAAAAATATTGTTAACAAGAATAGAATGGGTACTTTAGAAAGTACCAAATATGACGCGCGTGTGATATTAAATGAAAGAGCAGCAGGGGGGGGGGGGGCGAATCCGACATTTTGTCCAATCGTTATTTTGCTTAATTAATACTTTCTGCACTCAGCGGATCCGGTGTCGTCAGCGCCCGGTAAAAAAAAAACGACGACGGTCCATCCTACACGACGGTGACGTCATTTGGTTCTGCGAGCCGATCCCAGCGTCGTCAGCGTCCGGTAAACACAGCGACGACCGCGTCGATGTCATTTCCCCCCCTGCTGCTAAGTGGTTATTTACAATGATCTCACAAATAGAGTAACCACTAACTCTTCATCTTGTAAATCAATTAGATTATTTGACTGATCAGTAAGTCTGAAATTAATTCTTGTTAACAATTTATTATGGCATCTCATATAGACTGGATTAATTGGACTTTCAACTATTAAAAACCCTGGAGGGGCCGTTGGTGCAAATGAATAAAGGATGTATCTCTGTTGAGCTTGATTTGATTGTTTGGTATCTATTTGATAACTTCCTTCAATTGCATCACATACTAAATTGAGCGCTATCACAGACGTGATATTTACGTTATGCGGAGCAATATGTCTGCCGCCTCCATCTGGGTCATTGTTGTATTTAAGGAGCGTTAAATCCTGTTTAGACCCGGCGAGAAAATCACCGATAGACTTTTCTAGTTCGCGCGTGTTGTATTCGGAAAACTTAAAATTCGGTAAATTGGCTTCTGTGATATTGTAACCGGTTAGAAACTTTTGTTTGTTATCATCGTTGTTATTAATTATCGTCTGAATGATTCGTTCGTGGATATATTCCATGTCCGATACAAGTTGATTTAACACTTCAACGTGCTTTTGTGAGTTTGTCCGCCGTAGTTGTTCCAGCTGTATCCGAAAATTACGATTGATCTCAGCGAAGTAACCAATGATGTCAGATAACGTGAACGCTATGGTAACAGTTGATTCATCTGTTTTCTTAACGATAAAATCCCATTGTATAGTTTTTTTTATCTGTGAATATAAATCTTTCGGCCAATCTTTCTTTTCTTATTTCAGATAAATCATTTCGGTATGATAGATAAATTTCATTGTATGATGGCACACTTGTGTCAGGTTCAACGCGTCGTTGAGGTTTCTTTTCAGGCCATCCTAGTACGGTTCTTATTGAACTGTTATAAATGTCTACGACGTACCCCTCCGTGGATATCTCAATGGACGATGACAACGTCGGCTCATGAACTTTTATAGCTATTTTTGATTCCTTACCGGTGATTGATGTTATTCTACGCTGGATTTCAGCATCAATTTGTTCAATTTGGTAGGACCCAGTTGGTATCGAAACCTCTTTCCAGTCTGGTGTTCCATCGGGTTTATTACTGTTTGCGAACATCAGCGAGTTATTTGGTTTCTGATCATTAAACGCTACTGATCTGATATTAGGCCAGCTATGATACACCCGTAATTTCACTAGCGCTATTTCCTTTACAGGAATCGGCGAAGGAAAGTTTACACTGAATTCAGGGTTTGTTGACGTTATCGATATCATGCTTGTTTGTATCGGAGTTGTGTTCTCCGCGATCCGTTGAAGCAGTTCGAGTGACATTATTGTTATTACTAAAGTTATTTTCAATTTCTAATTTCAACATCGCGGAGTTATACAACTGGGTCATCGCGAAAAATTCAACATCGGATATAAACGAATTATCTATCGACAGCGAGATCAATTCGGATAATTTCGAGTACGCGTCAAATACTATTTGGAGGCGAACTGTATACTCGCTGAGTTTTTTCTGAGCACACGATGATAGTTTTTTTGTAATTGCGATTGCAACCCCCGCGATTGTTGTTGTCGCGGAAATAGCAATCGGAGCTATCATTGTAACCGACGACAAAATAACACCCGCGCCGGCCATGATCCCGGATATCGAGTACACAGCGACGTCAATCGCGGTTATTTTTCGATGGTATTTTTTTATTTTTACATGATATTGTTCCGAGCGCGCCTTTAAATCGGCGGCGTATTCTCGCACAGTGTCGTATCTGTAACGTGACGGCGAATCCATTTATTAAATACATCACTGTTAAATTAATCGACGTTAGGTATAACACCGGTTGCAAATTGTGATTTTCGCGTTCGTGGTGTCGCTGTATCGTAGCCGTATACCACCGCCGTGAAATTAATAATCGACGGAGAAACCGTCAAAATTTGGTGGAATAGCAGATACATATTCTAGTATCCAAGGTACTTTTGTTCTAACTATTTCGTCGGATGTAGATATGTGAACCGCAGAATATTTTCTGGCATCGTTTATATATGTTATTGTGTTAATACCAGTTCGGTCGGGTATCGTGACAAGCAACTTAAATGGAATACGATGTAATGTTGTAAATCGATAACAACCCTGTACACCTTTATGGTCAAACGTCACCATATTGCGGTCACCACCCTTGACCCAATCGAGGACCCCACTAGCTATCGTGTACACGATGTTATTAACATGTATCATTTTTTATTTTGTCGAGTTTTTCATTCACGGACGCGTTATCCACGTTAATGTCGATTAATTTCGTTTTGATTTCTTCAAAAAACTTATCAGCGACGCCGCGGGCGGATTTTTGTTCGTCAGTGAATGTTTTAATTTCAGCGAGAGTCTTGTCGGCCGCAGGCGGGCTTCCAAAAAACTTTTTCGCGATATTGCTGGTGGGTTTATATTCGTTGACAAACGCTTGGACGCTAACGAGCGTACTAAAGTATGTTTGAAGAGGGCTATTGGGGGATTTTTGCTCGTCAATGAACGCTTTAATCTCATCGAGGGTCGTGACAACCTTGGGTGGTTTTCCAAAAAACTTATCCGCGGCGTCGTTAGTGGGTTTTTGATCGTCAAGGGATTTTTGTACCACCTCGAGCTGACTTGCTTGTGTGTTAAATTTATTATAGAAGTTATTTAATGAGCTCGACATGGATATAAGATTGTTATCCAATATATCTATTTTTCCCATGACCGTCTTGTATTGTTCTCCTGGCTTAAGTCGTCCGTCGCTGGAATACAACGCTATGGCGTTTTCAGCGGCATCATTATTTCGTGTTAAAACGTCACTGAGTGACACGTTACTTCTTTTCAATTTACCCTGGCGATCTTGAAATACAACTATTTCGTCCGGGTCGACCTCCGTTAGATTTAACGTATCAGCGATTTCATCCTCGATTAGTGTTTTTATGTCATCGGTGGCGAGCGTTTCCGTGGTGGGTTTTTTCAGCGCTGAAATAAATCGTCCCCAGATATCAATCATTGTTATTGTAAATGTTATTCTCTAAAATCCGTTGGGCCTCTACGACCCCACTAGTGTATTCGTTTACAACCACATGAGGTGGTTTCCGCGATGATGAAATCGCCGCGAGTACGTTCAATACCTCACGGCCGCATATCGGTGGGTCACTTAATTGTTGTGTTGGCAGCGTGGAATAAAAAACCGGGGCTGAACACGCCCGGATATACCGCATGAACTCGTTTGGCGGGGCTAACCCGTATGAATCAAAATAGACGATCGCACGCGGATCAATTGCGTATGCAACCCAATGAGTCCCCGCTCCGGAGGATTTATCGAGGTTAATTATACCGGTTTCAATATTCCTTGGTTTTGTCGGTAATTGATCCCTCATAAAAACACCTCTGAAGTTTTTTATCGCTAACGCGTTTGCGGCATCTATTAAATCAAAATTAGACATAGGAGTCATTAAACGGTTCCCGGTAGTCTTAGACCCTTCCCCGAGTACCATGAATACGGGGTTCCCGGTAGTCTTAGACCCTTTCCGGCTACGGGTCGTTTTTTTTTATAGCCTTTCCCGGTTGCCTTCTTCAATGCCATTCCCGCCGCGGAATCCAAATATGTGATGGAGTGGAATCGCGCATGAAAACTGTCGGCGTTGTCCTTGCAACATCCCTAATCGTGTTGCAAACCCTTGATTAAAATTATCGTTAGTACTTTTTATAATAGTAAAATCAGCGCCTGGTCCTGCCCTGCGGTCTGGATTGGCTGCTTCAGCCTGTGGGTTAACTGCGGTATCTTGTGGTGTCAGCACGTTAATGTACTGAATATGATCAGCGTTATTAGTGGTATCCTTTGCGAACATCATAGATGGGCCCGCCGATCTTGTATAATCATCTGAGTATCTCGCTAGTCCGATTATCGTCGTTGCAACATCAACATCGTTTTCTATTGATTCAATTTCTCGTCCGTCAATAAGATATCTGGCACTCTCAAATAACGCCATGATGCCGTTGTTGACAAAGCCAACTCGAACACGACCGTCATTTGCGTATGGTGCATTATCGGCAGCATTTGTTACAAGTTCTCCCTCAATTTCGATAAACGCTTCACACGGCAAAAAGTATTTACTGGTATCTTGGACTTGAAGTTCAATTCGCGATCGTAGGTTGGCTTGTGGTGGTTGATAGGAATAAAATTGATAATCACGGTTAGAATCATCCCTGCGCACTGGGGCGTCCATATCAAACGCGGGATCAGCGGTTTGCGCAAACATTTTATTATTTATCATGTTGATGTTTAATTCATCAACGTCGTTTTCGTCGTAGGCCACTTCCCGCTATCGCGTTCATGAGCGCGTTGGTTGTTGCATCGGTGGATGACTGAGCCACCAACGACTCTAGTTTTTCTTCCACGGCGTTATTTATTACTTTACTGACATTTGCAGGCATCACTGTCGTTGATGGCATTACCGGTGGTTTCTGTTTTCTTTTTCTCACCAACGACATTAGTTTATCTCGTGCTGCAGAAAACGCCCTTCCGGCAACATCTCCAATAGCACTAATACCCCTATCACGAATAACATCAATGGCCTTCATTCCTAATTGTTTAGCTAACGGCGCTACTTTTGGAGCCATTCTTGTAAATAACCCCGCAATGGTGCTACCGAGACCGTCTCCGTACCACGCGCGGTATACGGGCAATCGTGAGTTTACCACGTAGACGCTGACTGGTTTATCATGGTTGTAGTGTATAATCATCTTTATTATAAAAAACACCAGTGTTTTCCAATTAGTGATTGATCACCAGTGATTGATCACCAGTGATTGGTCAATCGCTGTAATGACCGTGGTCCACGAGTTCGTCTATAAGCGTTCGATATACATTAATGTCCATGATACCACCGGCAAATAACCGCCTGCAAATATCAGCGGCTTCATTGATTATTTCCGGAGAGTTATTTCCGGCTCGTTTTCCTCCGATTAGTACTTCTAACCGTGATATATCACTGAGAACACTACCAGGACAAGTAACGTCTTTACCAACAGAGTATCCTTTTCCGTGCTTTGGTCTTTCACTTTTTACTTTATTGTGGAATATTATATAATTATTATCACGCGGTGGTAATTCATTTTTATATTTATTTGCCAAATACACTATTCTTGTCCAGTCCTTTAACGACCTTATATTTTTCTCGTAGCCGCTATTGATATGCTCATCTCGTGTGTCCTTAGCAAAATTTGTAACAGTAAAATTAACTAATTCTTCGTAGCCGAGATTTCTAATTGTGTCTATTGTGCTCTTTTTAAGCACATTACGGGGTATATTCCCCTCTTTCTCTATTTCTTCCGGTATTTCTTCCGGTATTTATTCTTCTGGTTCTCTTGCGGTGGCGCCTAGTTCTTCTTCGTCGGCGATTGTAACATAAGGTTCTTGTGGGTCCGTTATAGCGAGTGGTGGCGGCCTCCGTGTTGTAGCAACCGCTATTTTCGCAGGGAGTGTTTCCAGAGACTCTTTTGTTTGCTCGGTCTGAGCCGCTATCTTTTCAAGCGCACCGAGGACGGGCACAGTTGCCGCCGTAACATCTTTGGTCGCTTTAGTTACCGGAGCAAAGAGCTGTTCGCTTCCAACAGCAAAATCAGTTTGTAGTTGTTGCCGCGTTTGAAGTTGTTTTCGGACCCTGTCTCGTAACGGTATGAACTTTTTAAGCGCTGCTAGCCGCTCTCTGGCTAGCCGAGTAGTAAGTGATTCGCCTACCATTATTGCAATTGCTCCGTAATTTCTAATTTTACCGCCGAGTGTGGCGGGGGGATATGTCCCATCGGGGGCTCCAGGGAGTTTTCGTCTATAATCCTTCTAATGTTTTTAATTTTATTAGAGATTTCTCGACGCCGTTCAAAAGCCTGTCCGAGTTTTTTTCGTACTGTCTCAACGGCAGTAAATAGTCCAATAAATGCATTTACGTCATTGCCATACAGGTTTTCATTGATCGTATATTGTAATCGCTTTATAAAAAAATACTCGCGTGGCAAGGTATATCGACCTTTCTTTGATTGCTCATTAATAATTTCATAATCGGACAATATTTTTTGGTTATCAAGCTTATCAGATAATACAATTCCTTGATTTTTTAATTTTAAAATCTCGGTTAATATATTATTGATGTCTTCGATATTCATATTCTTATAAAACATCTTATTTCTAAATAAAAAAAAAATTATTTGACAAAATGAACCCTGCGTATCAATCCCGAGGTGTGTTATCTAGTATGAAGTATTTCGTCATGGCGACTTCGTCACGGTGACAAGGATTTATTTATATACGAAAATCGAATTCTGTGACCCGTCTTTTTTGAGATCGCTGTTTTAGTTATATTCTCTGCAACAAATCGAACTGATTTACTACAAATATCGAAATATCTACCAGCCGCATTCATAGAGTGAAATATTTTTTCTTCGTGCGTTATTGTATCAAACGATTTGACACCCCTTGCTTTTTTTCCGTGTTTACCAGTTCCGCCTTTTTTACTATTTTCACTCTGAGAGATAGCTTGTAGGTTTATAAGAGAATTATTTAGACAATCAGAATCAATGTGATCAATAACAAGACCGTCCTCGATTGGTCCGTTAAACGCTTCATATACCACCCTGTGAACAAGATACTTCTTCTTTCCGGCACTAAACATCAAATACCCCTGATTATTTACGGTACCAACCGGCTTCTTCAGTCTACAATTTCTAACAACGCCGTCGCGAGATGCCTCGTAATTAACGAGCACAGGATGCGGCTGAAATTCTTGGTTCATTTGTATAATAATACTACTTGTCTAATTCATTATTTGGTTTAATTATAAACCTTTCAATGTAGTCCTGAGGAGTTTTAATGATTTTGTCCTTGACTGAGTCAGCGGTGGGGTCAATGACGGCGTTTTTTATTCGCTTGTCGTAATAACGTTTTAACTCTCTGTATCGCTTTCCGCCACAATTGATACATAATTGTGATTTTCCTCTTACACCAACGAGGCATACCAAGCACCGTAGGGGGCCAAATGAACCATTACGAACGCTTTGTAAATGATACCCGCAGAATTCACCTCTACATGATTTATTGCACGGGGTTATCGACCCAATCATCAACCATTTGCAGTGATTCATTATACTATATTCTTTCATTTAAATACTTGTTTTAATTATATGGAGGAGTTCGAGAGATTAGCAGCAATTAAGCCCTGGAAAAATATTAAGTTCAATCTCGATAGAGTCCTCAAGGACGCACCAAAAGCGTTAATAAACGATAGAACCCTGTTGAATAAAATACGCGACTGTATCAATGAATTCAAGCGTGATGGTGCATCTCATAGTTGGTCAACATTTCGAATTGATGGTGTTGTTGATGCTACCATGAACGACAACCGCGCAGCAACGATAATATCACAACTTGACGGTAAAAGGTATTTCTTCAGAGTAAAATTCATTGTCCGGGTGGAATCAGGTAATTGGATCATACGTGATAAATTTGAACCGGTTCTCAGCGACAAGAAAACAGTTATTGTTAGCCGCGACTCCAAGCCAGGGCTGTTAACCGGAATTGACAGACCATACTATGAACGAGCGTATCCTGAAACAGCAGTTGTCTATGGAATATACCCGTTAAATAAGAAACCTGATATCGGAAAACTAGCGCCGATGAAACAGTCAACGGGGATAAATTGTGTAGCAGAACGAGTAATAGAGCATTTTACAAATGCGTGTCGAGGAAATAAACTGACCGATTTACGACGTAGTAAAATAAACCAATGGGAGGAGACAGTGCGCGAGCGAGGAGCAACCATCAGCGACACAGCGAGATTAGAAACGTCGCTGAGATTTCCAATAACCGTTACAACAATAACCGGTGAAGTATTATATGAATCAAAGTATAAATCAAATGGAGCCCCAATCAAAATTATTGATCATAACGAACACGCGTGGACGCCCGCGGTCACAATATTTCCACGGGATAGAACAGTAAAGTATATCCCCGGGGGATTCCTGGGAGAGGATAGTTTTCTCGCGGAGAGGAAACTATTTGATGCTATTGCCTGCTTGTGTAAAAATGACCCTGTATCAGTGTGGTTACTTCGCAGCGCTGAAAACGATGTGAATACCTTTGATCAGTTTGTAAGAACAAACGGTGAATTATATCGCACTGAAGCGTTTCACAACAAGATGAAAAAAACCGCCATGGAATTTGAAGAGCATGATGAACAACTGCTAACAAATTGTTTTACGATTCCATCGGTTGCGGCTCATGTTGCAGCAAGGAAAAATGCGTGGAGACCAACGCGCAAGGAGTTTCTACCGGATGTACAATCCAGTTGTTTGGAATACTATCACGGTGGACTATGGAACACTGAATACAACCGTGACGCTATGATCTCGGTTGATATGGTTGCCTGTTATCCAGCGAGTTTTCTCGGGTATGGATCCGCCGCTGAGTACTTCAAACGATTTGGACACCCCAGACATGAAATGACTCGTGTTGCTATTAATGGACCACTGCCTGATTTTGATTTAACCGGATTCGCTCGCATAGTATCATTTGAATTCGCGGCAGGACTTCATCGCTGTTGTTATATTTGGATCGGTAGACACATGGCTGAAAAGAAGTGGCTGCCAATAGCGCTGCTACGGTATATGATTGATTGTAGCATGCTTGTATCGTTGATTGTCAGTGACGCGATTATATCATATCGGGCGCAGACTGAAGTCTGGTTACCAGAACCAGAGCGTCTAGATAGCATAATTGACGAATCCAGAAAACACATTGATGCCGACGAGGAATATATCATCGAATGGTCCAAAAAGATATTCAACCAACGAAACTGCGAGGCAAAAGATCTCGGTAGAAGAATAATTGGTAAGTTCACACAAGGTGGAAAAAACTGCGACTACAAACGATATTGCTCACGGCTGATTATAGATGACGCAGAATATGATTTCGTAATCAAGGACGCAGTGGCAAAAAATAGATACGTGAACTGCAAAACAGCTTTCTTGTCCAATGGAACAAGGTTGGATACAGTTGTTACCTACAGCGATGGAGACAGCCCGGCATATCCACATTTGAGGGCGTCTATGCTGGGTTACGCCGCTATCAATTTATTCTCGATGATAAATAGATTCCCCGACACCGCGGTTAGAGTAGCCGTTGATTCATTTTATATAGACGTAAAGTACAAGGGAAACATAGCCGAGTTTACTAGTCCGGACGAGAGTTGGGGTATATGGAGAATTTAAAATGAAATACGACGCGATTATTCCCCGTCAGCAGATGTCACCGTTGAAAATAATTACTTACGCGGTGATAATCTATCAGAATGGTCTAATGCACCACCGTGTTCTGATCCAATTTGTAGATATAAAACAGTTTATTTAAGCGGCTGTGGCGGGTCAGGAAAGACGACTCGGGCAATTGAATTATTTCGAACGCGGGCAAGTATAATCGTGCTTACACCGACCCATAGACTAGCGCGAGAGATAAAACAACGAAATGTTGACGCCGTTACTTATCACAGCTTTTTTCGATACAGCGGCGGTGAGTGGACTCCTGATCGAATGGGGGAAAAATTTATTCCTGAGGTTATCATCTGGGATGAGATATGTACTGTTTCGTTAGATACTTTACAAATGTTTCTTGAGTGGTTGCTGCGCGCGAATACAACGGTAATCATGTGTGGCGACCATGGCCAACCACCACCATTTGTCGGCGAGGTTCCACATGATTGGTTAAAGGGTTTTGTGGACTATTATGAAGAAACCGATACTGATTACCGAGCACTTGATGAACAACTGCGCGAGGTTAAAAAATTAATCAGATTACAGCCGGATAGAGTTCAATGTGAAATAATCCGCGAGGTGATTCCGGAAACGCCGTTAAATGAATTCTGGGAAATATGGAGACCAAACGATTTGATTGTAGCGAGTAGAAAGATAGTCAGAGACACACTTCAGCGGAAGTTGTTTGCGTTGCATAAGGAAAAGTTTCCAACGCGTCCAGTGCCGTTATGTTATAGACCCGCGAACACACGGCGGCAGAACATTGAAGTTGAAATCCCGGGCCCGACAGCGTCAGGGACAAAAAAACAAATTCTCGTGCTGAATGATATTGTGCTCGTTGATATCAGCGTCGTCGAGGACGCGCTACGTGCTGATAAATCCCCGTGGACGCTAGGATACGCAACGACAATACATTCCTCGCAGGGATTGACTATCACGGATACAATTGTTTGGATGGTTGATAATCGCATCGAATGGTCAAATCTAGTCTATCTTGCAGTGTCCAGAGTACGGAGAATGAATCAGCTTCGAAGAATTGTTATTGACGAAGCCAGTGACAACGATGACATCATCGATGCAAGCGTCATTGATAGAAAACTCTCGGGTTACCGCCAACAGGATAAAAAAAACAGCGGCGTTTTGATATTGATGCCGAATTAATAATTAATTGCGTTACGACAACAACAGAATAATCACTGCGCGAGTTGCAATTGTGTAATGCGCTGGCGTTATTCGGATAAAGACGCTCGCCAATTTACCGTGGACAGGATCGATAACAGTCTCGGTCATGTCAAAAACAATGTGAGGTTGACCTGTCTTGAGTGCAATAGACGCAACGGCGCTAGTTAAGACCACGCGGGGGCAATTGAGTATCGTCAGGTATCACTTGTAGTTGCTCGCGTGTAAACCCCCGCTGTGGGGCAGTTGAATCCAGATCGGTGGTCTACCAGTTGATCGTGTTATCGTTGATATGTTATGTGTGGTAACACTCCAAATAGGATCAGTAGCTCTTTTTTTACCGCCTTCAAGCTCTCCTGGTTCATACAGATATCTAACAGTGACATCGCCGAGAATCGGCTTGGAAACGCTATCTATTTTTGATCTTCCGGGTATATACTTTTTTTTAATCGCGTCGCTGGGCTTCATGTTGATTGCTCGGGTAATCTCGTTATTTAACGCTGCAATTACGCCTGGCAACCTTTTAACCCATTCACGAGATCGTTTTTCTTGGATGAATTCCTTCGCGTATTGATACCCAAATAACCGTTCAGCAAGAGTCCGATTGAATCGTTCAACAATTGCCTGATCACGATGTAGCGCAGTATGACCTCGTCGTATCGCGACGCTATGATGTTTCAGCGTTGATAAAACAGCGCCGCGAAATTCATTGCCAGGATCAACTTGTAATAGATTTGGCCAGCGCAGAGGACCCCTTCGGTAAATCCGCTCAAACGCATCGGCTACTTCAGTTGCTGACTTTGTTTTTAACGGCTCCGCTTGTTTGTATCGACTCGCAACATCAACTACGGTTAGCGCGTATTTGTAACCGTTGTCATGCGGCAGAAATAGTATATCAGCTTGATGAACTTCATTGGGTACGGTAACATCAAAGTGCGAGAAGTTGATTTGTTTAGGCGGTGGTAGATAAATTTGCCATATAGCCTGTTTGGATAACCAATTAGCCGCAACGGCCTTTGTTACCTTTGCAGCGCTTGCGAGTTTACCAATTGCGGCCTTTCCTTTCCAGTATCCTCTCGGAGAATAATAGATGGATTCCATGTTGTTATTATAAACGCTAGCGTTTTCAATTACCAGCGCGAGAAGCTCCGCTTCCAATCATTAATTTACCTTTCATAGCCGATTTTACCAACCATGAAGCCAATTTTTCTTTGAGGGATTTATCAGGAATGGTATTTAACGCGTGAATTAATTTTACATCCGCGATATGACGCTGTTGCAGATCGCTACTTTTGTAGTAAGCAACATCATGAGCATGACACGCCTTATCGATAGCGTTTATTGGATACTCACCGGGTTTGGGCTGATTTTGATCATCGAGTCTGATATCTAATCGTGTTCCGGGGCCACAGTAGCTATATCCTGGGAGGTGCTTTTCTCCTGGATACTTTGCCCACGGTGTTCCGGGGAGTTTTGATAACTTGGCTGCAATATCACCTCCTCGCTTTTTTTTAAAGCATCCCCGGGTCTAGCAGAAATAAATCTAAATTTCTTTGTACCGCATTGTACACACTTACCAGTAAGCGCCGATCTGTTATTTCTTGTTGTAACGGTTGTCATATCATTTGTGCCAGTACGCACTCTACACTTCACACAATATAGATCCATAATTTATGTATAGAGATATGAATATAATTGATTTTTCGGCGACTAAAACGAGAGAACCAGTTAAGCATGTTGCAGCGTTACCAAACTCGATCCGGATGATTATCATCGGACCATCTGGATCCGGCAAGACGCAATTGTTACTCAATTTAATAATGAGATGGATGAAGTGGGATGAGTTGTATTTAATCGCCCCTAGCGTGGATGATCAACGATGCTACGAGGTGTTGAAAGATTTTAACGAGAATGCATCAGCGATCGCTGAAAAAAATGTTATTGAGTTTATTACAGATATCAATGATGCACCAGGTATTGATGATATTGATGGCGACGTTAACAATCTAGTCGTGTACGATGATGTTATGTTAGACAATCAAAAAAACCCAGCTAGGATATTTTCCAGAGGCAGGCATAAAAACACCGACGTGATATATGTCACTCAACGATACACTCAGATTCCAAAAGTAATCAGAGACAACTGTAATATTCTTGCTGTATTCAACGGCGTTGATACACACACGCTACGAAATATCTGGCAAACTTGGTGTGGCGGTGACATGGACTTTAATGGTTTTCGAAACTTTTTTAGTCATGCTCAGTCGACCCCACATGGATTTGTAACGATAAATTTACATGATCCTCGGACACGATATCGTATCGGACTTGACCAAATATTCGGTTAGTTGTAAATAATTTTCATTGTAAATAACTTCTTAGCAGCAGGGCGGGAAATGACATCGACGCGGTCGTCGCTGTGTTTACCGGACGCTGACGACGCTGGGATCGGCTCGCAGAACCAAATGACGTCACCGTCGTGTAGGATGGACCGACGTCGTTTTTTTTTTACCAGGCGCTGACTACACCGGATCCGCTGAGTGCAAAAAGTATTAATTAAGCCAAATGACGATTGGACAAAATGTCGGATTCGCCCCCCCTGCTGCTGAAAGATATATTTAAAACAAATGAATCATTTTTCTGTTTCACGCTTATTAACTCCAAAAACGAGGCAAAGCCTGTTAAGCAAGAAATGTGGGTCATCGCAATCACATCTTACTAGGTGTTGAAATACGCGTGACACATGAGTGCACGCCAAAAATAGCAATGTATTGACCATGCCTGCAACAATGTCGTGTAAACTGAAACTGAGGTATAGGACTTAAAGAATGTCAGAAATATTTTTGCTAAAACAGTTAGGATCGCTTTTTATGTCAAGAGAGAGAGAGAGAGAGAGAGAGAGAGAGAGAGAGAGAGAGTATACTTTCGTTCAATAACAGAATGAAAGACCTATACCATTAATTTACGCGACAAACGATTTGCTTTATCGATTGCTTACCAAATTGCAGACCAAAGCTATTTACCACAAAAATTAACATGAAAGCATATTGTGCTCTGCCTAATTTTCACATCGCAAATATGTTGTCCATTGATAGCCGAATTATGACCAGCATAGTAAAAATTAAATCTACAGCAAGTAACGAAAATATAACACTTACCACAAACTAGTCCTGCACCAAAATAGTATTTCCTTTCAAGTCCACCGGAGTCATCTTTCAGTGTGTATGCACCCTCCTCAGTCATTTCAAAAAGTCTACATTCTTCTTTTATTATCTCCTGCATCATATGAGTGAGGAACTCCTTCCTTGGTCCCCCTTGGTCGGAAGCCTCTTCTCCATAAAATGTCACCTCAAGGGGTACCAGAAGGTTGGGCGCTTCCAGGATCTCCTCCATTCCTGTTGCAAACATATTCATCCGCGACACATATATGGATTGGGTTTCACCCTCCAGCGGTTCTGTTAATGATGTTTGGTCTAATTGTCTTCCAGTTATTATATATTTTTTAAAATAGCGCAAGACAGGTACTGGGTCATGAATGTCCTTGCTGTGGCAACAAAAAAGAGGAAGTCAAGGTACTTAAATTACTGAATTCAGGTGGAATTTTGTAAACTAAGAAGGCGTCAATATATACTGAAACAAGAGAAAAGAAAAGCAACGGAGTCTAAGAATCTTAAAATTTGTCAGTTGTATCTAACTTTCCTAATTCAAAGGGCAAACACTCATTCATGTACATGTGGCAGTGAGAAATAAAGATATCCACTGTAAACATGTAATTGAAGCCAAGCTATATACATGAATTAATATATTTTACTTGGATAACAAAGCACAAGATATCCAATAAGATTAACTAGTTAATAGATATATTAGCAATCGGTGCTTATCGGCGTGCGTGTGTTTGTGTTAAACCAGTCTTTAATATTAAGAAAATAGTTACCTTTTTACAGATGGAAACATAAACAGGTCACTTGGCACAAAAATACATAGTCCAGCATGTAAAATGAACTAATTAGAGTTAGCTGCCTCTTATTATGCGTTATTATGACTCATCTAGACAAAAGAATTTCCACTATCTCATATAAAGTAGTGTATCGATGA
Source organism: Sinohyriopsis cumingii (assembly GCA_028554795.2). Lineage (NCBI taxonomy): Eukaryota > Metazoa > Mollusca > Bivalvia > Unionida > Unionidae > Sinohyriopsis > Sinohyriopsis cumingii. The sequence continues at coordinate 2,023,126 of JAPYKE020000126.1, read as the reverse complement.
AAAGGCACAGATTGGCCTCAAGAAGGAAATTTTGTTTTTCATATACTTTGATCAAAGACTATTGATCGATTTTTTTTCTAAGCATGAATGCATACAGCAACCATACAACATGGCATCTCATAATTGGATCTTTCCGAAAAATATTTTTTAAAAACATCTTACACTTCTTCCAAAATCACAGCCATGTTGTCAACTAAACAAGAAGACCTATAATTTGTCATTACAGTATGATGCAGATCACCAATGTTGGGATGTCCGGTTACATCATTATGAGGTTCAGTGTTTCTTGATCCAGCACCATGCTCTTCACTGGTACTTTGTACTATTGCTACTATACCAGCATGCTCGCTAGTCCCTGAGTTGGGAAACATGGCCACGACATTATCCTGTTGTCTGATAGTTGGAACTGTGGGTACATTACTGTACATTGCACCAGTGTTGAGAGGTGGGTCTACAGTACTGGTGTTGTTGTGTGTTGTTACAACACTAGGCTGCTCACTAAAGTTAGCTGGATCATCGCTGAAAACACATAAATATATTTACAACATTTGACAAATCAGATGCTTATAGATCGATTCAGATTTATGTCGTCCTGTAAGTTTCATAACAAGCATATGCATTCTACAAGACATACATTTTAGATAAGAACTGTACTGTAATAGTTGAAATATATGTAGGACACAACTGGAATGACTATAAAGTGGCATATTTATTAATCAAGGATGATTAAATTCCATCATCAGACTCTGTAACATGCAAGAGGATTGACAATGAAGCAAAACATCGCGTGAAAATCCACCAACAGGACATTTAGTTAGTTTACATGGGTAGACCAGTGGACTGAGTAAAGGGGACAATGTATAACGCATGATCAATCTACACTGGAGCCTCGCTTTCTTTTTCACTAAAGTGATGCTCTGTTGTGATGTTTAGTGGATTCCATACATTTATATGCAGTCTACTTCCAGTAAATCACATATCAAGTTTGCAGGAACTGTACGAATGTAAATCATGTATCAGTTGTACATGCAACTATACTATATTCTACACAAATATGAATCATTTATCAAATGTACAGGAAGTTAGTTACACACTCTACACAAATATGTATCATTTATCAAATGTACAGGGAGTTAGTTACACACTCCACACAAATATGAATCATTTATCAAATGTACAGGGAGTTAGTTACACACTCTACATAAATATGAATCATTTAAGGCAAATAATCAAGTATTGAAGGATGGACAGAAGACCGTCACACAAATTGTCTAGTCCTGAGTCAAGTAGATCTAAAACCTAGGTTCAAAAACATACAACTTACTTGAACATTTCAATGCAATCTGCATCTTCTCCTGATTTCTGAAAATCATAAAAAGTATGTGGGTACGTTTTTAGCAATAACACTCTCAATCCCCAACATTACGTAAATACTCTGCACACATGATACCATCGCATAAATTTAGTGATCTAAACAACAGGCACTTTCTAACCAAACGAAATGCATACCTTTTGATTCTGTCTAGGTATCAGTAAAGTTTGTAAAAAAATACTCTCAACAGAAAAGCAAAGCAAAACTTCATTTATACAGCACTTCATCTTCGCTAGCCAAGCTTCCGATATGAAAATCCTATCTACACCTTGGCGGATCGAACATATATACTGGTGCTTTGTCCTAGCGACATCCAATGGATTTCCTGAACTGCCTTCCATCGTACATAATGCCAAGTAACCAATAGCGTGGTGCATTCTACATTGGCCGAAAATAATGGAGGCAATTGACCTAAAAGGATACGTTGGATGTTTAACCTCGAAAGTATGACTATGTACCAGAGAGAAGCAATTACAGGTGTATTTGAGAGAAAGGAAATTGTGCAAACACGGACTGGGACTAGAAAATTGCTTACTTATCAGTCCATTCTAGCTGTGTGCTCCCCTTGTCCCAATCATGTAGGAACAGTGTTCACATTTGAACAACTTAATTTTGATTGGATGCGGTGGCTTTCCGTTGCATCCAGTGAAATTCATAGACATGAAACACAGAAATATCTGCCCGATACGCTGAGGCGGTGATAGGTTATCATATCGGAACCTTGCCGTGCGAAGATGACAGCCCTTAGAAATTGCAATTTTGTCTAATATACATGAATTGTATATAAACGGAGGTAACATACTGTTGGATTAATGTTAAAGCTTTAACATGAGCAAAATACCTGACATAATTAATTGATAGTCAGACTACCTTACCTGACAAGTTTGCATGTGTTCTCTCGTTATAGGTACCATGCTTGAACAAGACAAACACATATGCGACCTGTACCGAACTCCCTAATGTCTTCTGCACTGCATCTTCCGTGACTTACTGTGGTTAAAACTTTTTTGGAGTTGCTTTTAAGCGTTAACAGCTCAAAACCACCACACTGATCTAAAACCGGAAAAGAGCTGGAAAACAGATAATAAATATTACATTTTTTATTTTCGAGTACGGATAACAGTTTTATATCAATGTTCACTTTTAAACTCAATTTTAAGACAATTATGTAATGTGTTTGTTTGGCGTTAGTATTCCAGTAATAAAGATATGGTTAAATTTATTTAGAAGGTTGGTTCAAGCTGGAAATGTTGAATGGATGATGTTGAGTACTGAGAGGAATCGTCATCGAGTCTTGTATTTCATTAATTTCTTAAATATCATTCAATTATTTTTACTCAGATAATATTGTTTTGTGAACGTATCTAAAATTTGGTTTATACTTTTACTTGATTTTGACAAGTAAACCGTAGGACATAGCTTGTTCAACCAAATCTTACTTTCCGCATAAACGTTAAGAAAATCACCTGGTCTTACAAGTACAGTATTAAAACTAATCGCAAAAAGGGATACAGTTAAGTCTATGAATAAAATAGACAATATCTGTTGAATCTGTACATTTCAAATTTTACATAGCGTTTCTGAACTTTTATTTTGTGGAATATTCTAATTAAAAATGCAATAGGAGCTTAACGCATAATTTATGGACCAACAAATATTAGCTTCCACCACTCCCACTCACACATAAGCTTGATGGTTTAGCAATAAGTACGTAATTGTTTGATTTACCAAGAAACAATATTCTAAGTAAACATCAGAGAAAAACATTTCCAGCCGGAATATTCTTTTCATGTTAAGGCTTGGAACAACTTGAAGATGGGACTTTGTACATGTTCGCATTGTTGAGAGGAAGTTAAGTTCTATGACTCAACAAATCTGTATATTGTGAAATAGAGGCGCACACAGAGATACAATTTGAAAGAGACATTTGCATCAAGAAAAACAGTGGATATAACTCACATCAACAAGCGATGGTGTATCTTCTCTATTATGACTTCAACTGTAACTAGATGAGCAACCTAGAGGCGGAAACCGAGTTGCACAGTGCCTACCTGCTGTTGCTTTTTTTTTTTTACAGTTCATTCTCTATAGATTTAGAACGTAACATACAAGCATTTATTCGCATGCACTTCACTCGTTTCCTTCATTCCAAAAATTTGCCGATCACCTTTCATTACTTTTTCTAAAACATAATTACCTTAGTATGGCCTGTCTCACTTGGTCATGCAAAGCATCAGCAGGAACAATAACTTTCTTTTCCCCAAGGCCATTTTTACGTAGGATTCTCCTTTCTTCCAGAGATGGAATAGTAGTAGAAGTATTGGAACTCAGACAAACAAAAGATCGAGTCATAGTGCAACCTAAAATAGAAATATGTATCACCGCAGTTTACTTGTTTTGGTGACTAGAATCAGGACATAAAAATGAGCAATATTTTCTAAAACTTTATATAAGTTTATGTTGCATGCGTGAAGCAGCTAGGTTTGTGTTTGTGAGACATGGATGCCCACACGTTCCTGTTGAACAAAAATTCAAGTAAGAAATAAATATGCATGTATTTATAAATCATACTTAGGTTTCGTATTCTCTGTTGCAACTGTGTGTGAAAAAATGTGATAAATTCCATTTTGTAAATTTTAAATGTAGGCATTTCATCAAAATCGAACAATGTAAATTTGTGAATCGTCAAACACACTAAAGAAAAGACATAGCAGAACAAAAACAACAACATAAGAGGGGAGAAACAAACACATATTAACATTTGTGCATCGTAAGACATACACACATCACGCAGACAGTCAATACAATAGTTGGGGTACTTATTTTATATTCAAAATAATACTAGCACAGAATATTTAAAAAGAAACAAACACTGCCTTGTTCTAGTGGTTAACTTGAATGTTGAAGTGATGTGGTGCTGGTTTCACATCAAGACAATAAAGGCTATATATTGACTATATATATGGGATAACCTATTTGTGCGAGAGCATTTGTGTATCTGTGTGTACACGTTCAATCTGATGCATTGTAAGAAATGTATTTTTCCATTCATAAGTGTTGTCTTGGGTGCTTAATATGGCAAAAAACAAAACAAAACAGAAATAAAACAACTATATAAAATAGTGATATATAGTGATAATGAAGGGTTCCTTTTCTTCTTCCATCAATCCTGACCAAATTGTTATCAGTCCTACCAGTTCTTGACCTACATGGATTTAATCTCTGTGCAAAACAAAAAGAACATGTGACAAGTCTAAATGTACAGAAAAAAGATGAAGTGGGTTTTTCTCATATAACAAAAGATGATGCCTAGGTCATTATATTTTGGGGGAAATCAATAACATTTCATGATGATATTCGTTTACTCTTCTATTGAAAGAAGACCTATTTGATACACTAGGCTTCTATGAATGTTATAGGGCTTATGTGTATGGAAACACACTTTATGAATCATAACGTTTAATTAAAGTTTAGCGGATATTATATTTTTACACATTAGCTATAGGACATTAGCAAGTTACGGAAAGGCAAAACTATAAATTAGTCGGTGTTAATAGTTTCATTGTTTTTCGCATAGCATTTAATTCAGTTTAGTGGCTGTTGAATCCACTAAACTTAATTAAATTGATTAAATGGGACAGTTGCATAAAATTAAGTTAAAATTCAATTTTAAAATCTTCGTGGCATCAACAACTCGGGATGACAGACAGAAAGACGAAACACCGTGATGACAATGATGTAGCTCATGGAATTAAACAGTGCAAAAAGGAGACGTTTGTTGAAATTATATACCATTGTTCTACTAAACAAGCGTCTGTGTTCCTCCGATACTGATGAAGATGATGTCTGACTCGCAGATGAACCAGTTGCAGAGGATGTAAGTGATGATGAGGTTGAGGAAATCTGGTTCGCGACCCTCCTCAAGATTGATATGGCATCATCAAGGTTTGTACTCATGTGTGAATTAAGAACAAAATTGGTAATAGTTATGGAACGCCATAAACAGTACTTGCGTGCAAGCTGCTTGTATGAATCGTTTTCTGTTCTGTAATTTCAATGAACTGGTTGTCACAATGAGGAATACGTGTGTGTGTGTGTGTGTGTGTGTGTGTGTGTGTGTGTGTGTGTGTGTATGCATGTGTGTATGAATGTATGTATGTTTAAATTTGCATTGTTTGCTTGCTAGTTTTGTTGTAAAATTTTTATTTCACTTTATACTATTGTCATGTAATATTGTATGTTGGACTTAACCCTGTAAAAATTCAAGTTCATTTTATATTCGACTTTAATTGCTGATTTTATTTTAAAGACTGTGAACAAGTAATATATGGCTAAAATATTCTCTTTGTGTATGGGGTTGATATTAAAATCACCATCAATAGAAGTAGACATGTTTATTTGGGTCTGGGTCTAGTTTATTGGAAATTCCCCATAAATTGCCAGGTTTTCCTGTTGTTTACTACATTTTGTATTATAATTTTAGAAGTAGTTATACATAATTACAACTAAGATTTTATTTTGTAAACATTAGAAGCCTTCTGTAAGGGTTTGTATGACAAAAAGCTAATTGTGACCGGAGGTCAAGTAGTGGACTATATAATATTGTCACTGGAAAAATTATTCATTTGTGATTTAAAATCTTAGTAGAATTATTCTGTATTATTGTTGTGACCAGTAGTTCATATGGGCTGGAATTTTAGTTATTCCAATTATTTCTTCCCTGGAAATACAAACGTGCTCTGATAACATTCTTGGAAATAGAGACTTGGATTTATAGTGAAATACAAAAAAGGATATAATCTCGGATTGTATTATTGTAATCCAACAAAAGACTTGACAAAACAACACTTTACATGCCATCGCAGGCGCATCAACCCTTTCAGCGTTGGATTTAATTTGGATTTCCACTAAGTTTATTCATACCTCTTATCATCGGAACTTTTGTCTGCAATTCCATGATTATTTTGGGATTTAATTCGCAATACCATAATTTCTTTCCCTTTATTTTCACTTTGTAATCAAGGGAAATAAAATCTTTGTTGACTTTTTCACAGACTGTTGCTTCTCACATTTTTCTATTACATATTTAAAACGACAGAGTCGTAATAATGAATGTATGTTTGTATGTATGTATGTATGTATGTATGTATGTGTGTGTGTGTGTGTGCACGCGCGTGCGTGCGTGCGTGCGCGTGCGTGCGTATGTGTGTGTGTGTGTGTGTGTGTAGCGTCATGTCTATCAAATCGGATAGTAAATACGTAGAATAGTGTAGAAAAAGTGTCAAAAACGGAGTGCTCATGGCTAGAAACGTGAGGTCTTGGAAGTGGGGAATCTGTAGGTAACTGAGTTACTGTAGTGAACAAAATGGCATCGACTGTGTGTGTGTGTGTGTGTGTGTGTGTGTGTGTGTGTGTGTAGCGTCGTGTCTATCAAATCGGATAGTAAATACGTAGAGTAGTGTAGAAAAAGTGTCAAAAACGAAGTACTCATGGCTAGAAACGTGAGGTCTTGGAAGTGGGGAATCTGTAGGTAACTCTGAGTTACTGTAGTGAACAAAATGGCATCGACTTTTCGACGATTGAGGAGACCAGTATACAAAGGCTTTACATTATGAATAAAGCTCCTGAAGACAGTTACACAAAGGTACATATGAACTATCTTGTGTAAATGCTGTCTAACCCTAAGGCATAATGTAATGATGCGGACAAGTTGTAGCGTTGTCTGATACAATGCACAGAGTAAAGTCATCGGCGACTTTTGATTTGTTTTACTAAGATTCTTCCTATAAAACATGTTAGTCGAGTCTTGATGCTGAAATTATGCATAATTAGACGTGGACACGAAGGATTTAAACTTTATAAGAAAGATTGTTGTCAACTGCATACAGTAAATCGCATACATAAGAAAGTCGGGAATATTATCCTTCACTTAGTAATGAAAGTTTAATTCCTAGCCCTGTTAATTATATTTTTCTTATTTATTAAATTATGGCAAATTGTTCCTTGTAAACAAGTTGGTATTGAAAGAAATCAACACACTCTACATGTATGTATGTATGTATGTATGTATGATGTATGTATGTATGTACAACACATACAAATAATGACAAGAATGCTGAATAAAGACAGATGATCCTTACAAAACTAGTTTGACTTTATCGTGCAACATCATTACTTAATGGATACTGCCCTGCTGAATTACTACTGATCGGAAGAAAATTACTTTTTTTGGGGGGGGGCGGGGGGGGGGGCACCAGACAGATGCCCCCCCCCCACTTAACCAAAGAGGAAATTGTTTATGTGTTTGTGTTTCCCCCCATAGATGTGTTGTATCTGTTATTGTTTTTGAAGGAATTTAAACTTTAAAGTCAAAGTTTGAATTTAGAAATTTTGATCAGGGTATTTCTAAAATGGCCCTAGTGTATCTATAAGGTTGTACGTCCGAATAAGGTTTCTGTCCCCTTTTCCTGATTTCCTCCCTTAGTTCTTTTTAAGTGACATTTGCTACAGGTCCCCTATGTCCCATGAGTGCTATATGTTGGTGCTATTTGTTTTGTTTGCTATATTTGTTTACGTGTTGGGACTTAGCTCTAAATCATCTTTATAACCCAGTTGTTCTATTTCTCCCTTGATGGGATTTTTGTTTTGTTTTTGAATTTTGTCGAGAATGCGGTGTGTTACTCTATAAGTTTAAAACCTTAGTGGTTTGGGTGTGTGTTATATATACCGCTCTCGTATGTCAGAGATAAGTAACTGTGCTCGAGATCGGGTCCATACTTTATTTATTTGGTGTATTTCTCTCATCTCGAGCAGGTTATCTTGTATATATTTATTAGCCAAAATTTCCGAGACATTTTTGATGAATGTGTGGAAGGAAGCAAAGCAAGGTAGAAGAATAGTAAGTATTTAAAATTAGCATATGAATTTTTTTTAATTATTTTTTTATAGAAAGGAAAGAGTGTTCTGGCAGGAGAGCGTCCGTTAGTCTTTCCCAATTTTTATTATTTGTCCACATGATCTCATTGTGTCCACTATGTAATCCGTCACTGTATATAAAGTCTTTTTGTCAAAATTCCCGTCCAAGTATAGCAGATTTTGTGTCTTATATGTAGTTGTCTTTCTAATCTCGTCGATTACTTTTTGTCTTTTAGTTTGTCTTTGTTCACACTGTAGTATTGTATGTGTCTTACTGTAGTTATATTTTTTACACAGTGGGCATTTAGGCGATACTCTGATCATATGCCTGTATTTTTAAAGATCCTAACTTAATCCAATTCCCCCATACTAGTTTCCAATTTACGTATCTATTTTCCAACTCTACTTGGCTCATTACTTTTTCTGTTGCATTTTCCCTAATCCACCCGTATGTTTTTTCCTTTCATGTCTCTATATTTAATTAAAACTTCCCAAATTTCTCTCAATTTTCGCGGTGTTTCTAAAAGTCTACTTAATTTATTATTTGTATATATATCCTTTCTGTGTCTCATGAGCAAGCCAAACCAATATATGTATATGGCTTCCCACGCCATATCGGGAACTGCTTTTAAAATTTTAAATCTATTTATAAAATTACTAGCTACTTTGCCACCGGCACCAGAAAACTTGCAGCAGAAAATGGCAAGATTTAAAGAAACTGAAGAAATCGGAAAACTATAGACATTTAATGCTCATGTCTGCCACAGTATCAGAGCTTGTCCGAGTGATTTTTTAAAAACCCTGATACTTGACTCTTGATGAAAGCAAATCAGCATCTATCAAGCAAACTTGGTATTTCACACGTTTGGGAAGACTGTGAAACCCACATGAGAGACAGAACCAGGTCAAGTTTCATTTTAAATGTTAACATACGCAGGATTTGAGATGTAGCGTTAGCCTAATTCTAATTAGCTTTAAATATCACTCAACAGTTCTTGACAAAGAAATTAATCAGACATTCTACACTGGACTAGAACTGATTTACATCAACAGCTGGTTGATGTTATGCCCTCATAGGGTTTAAGAACAATGAGAAAAATAGTTTGAGAGCAATCGTGTTTCCGCAGCTTTACTGGTGTCTTGTAATTAATAAATAATTAGTATGCGTTTAATACAATTACGCCATATATATTAAACTTATTAGTTCATATTATCATAAGAAAGCAAATATCCAGTAATGCACTGTTATCCTTTTCACCATCCAGGTTAGTATGCAGAATAAAAGCCGTCTTTTACCAACTAAGTCTAGTTCACCCTTCATTGATAAATGGTGCTCACCTGGAATATTCTGTTTCATGTATAACTTCGAACTAGTAATTGATAGCAGCCTATAACAAATCATAATTCCCCACCACATACTTTACCTCTTTCACACTGTACCTTACCTTCCCAGTTAATAATCGCCCTCATATTCTATATCCCATGGTTCATTCAATGATTCTACATTGCATTTATCTGGTAAATCACTAGACTCCGTTAAAAATAAACTTCAAATCGACCTCAACAATATATCAGTTTGGTGTCATCAAAATAAAATGCATATTAACATCTCTAAAACGAAATGTATGACAATTGGAAAAAGGCAGCGTCTATCTACTAACATGGATTTACTTCTAACTCAAAATGGCTTAGACGTATATATTGTCAAAAATCAGAAACTTCTTGGTATCTACATTGATCAACACCTCAGCTGGAATGCGCATATCGATAACCAATGTGCAATGGTAGTCAAAAGAATAACTGTTAAAATTGCTTTCGAAATTTCTACCTCCCCAATCACTTGAAATTTATTTTTCGAGTTATATACTACCACTGATAGATTACGGCTGTACCATATGGGGAAACACATCAAATTATAATCTGTCCAGAATTGATAGACTCCAGAAAAGGGCAGCCCAAATAATACTGAAACTTTCTGTTATGACTCCCTCAAATGTTTTGTTTTCACGTATGAAATGGATACCTATACAAAAACGTATTCTTTATTTTAAAGGAATCACGACATACAAGTCTTTCAACGGTCTTTCTCCAGATGATGTCTCTAACATAATTGAACTAAGATCATCGAATACTGAGCGTAATCTCCGATCGACGACTAACAACGATCTCCAGATTCCTCGGTCGAAAACCAAGCATTACAAAAGCTCATTTTTTGTATCAGCACCTACTGTATGGATTTCCTTATCAATGAGGATATGTAATTCAACTTCCCTTGCTTCTTTTAAAATATCATTAACGAAATTTTTTCTTGACCAGCTGGAATGACATACTAAAAGCTCTGAATAGAAAACTTTATAATCCCAGATATATATATATATATATATATATATATATATATATATATATATATATATATATATATATATATATATATATATATAAAGTAAGACTTATGCTGAAATGTATGTACCTGTGTATTGTGTGTATTGAATATTGTTCATAATTGTATGTTTCCCAGTAACTATTTTTATACAATTCCATTTCGGGCTTAGAAAGAAGAAAGTTATAATTTGGCATAGAGCGTAGTATCGATAGACCAGAAACTATATTGACATTATTTGTCCTTTAACTGAACATATTGTTTATATAGTTTGGCGTCGAATCATTAGGAACTAAGTCTTTATACTGTGAACAAATTTCTTTTAGAAAAATTACCACGTATGATTCTGTCACTCATATGTATACGTAATATTAATTTCATGTCATACGCTATCATTATTCTCATCTCGTTCTAAGCCATACTTGCTGTACAACGTATTGATTGGAATGCATCTATCGCTCTCCTTTTCATAATATATTTTCTCAGTGCGCCTGCGCATGTGATACTGCTGATATATATACATATTTTATTGAATAAAATCTATGATAAAAGTTATAGACCACTACTGGAGTTATTCTTCAATAGCAAAACATTACAATCACCATCACTATTTAGCACCACTTAGACCAATAACTGGTGGCGCCTCCAGTCATGTCAGAAAAATGCGGAGAAGTGCTTGTAGGTGTGTACAGTACCACAATAAAACAATATAAAGAGAATAAATTAAAGACACCAGCAGCACAAATATCATGTTCAATAATAATAATAATATTAATAATAATAATAATAATAATAATAATAATAATAATAATAAGAAGAAGAAGAAGAAGAAGAAAAATTTACTTGACATAATAAATCTGTTGATGGTGCACAAAGTTAGATTTTCTTAAACTTTACGGTTTCGCTTGTTTCTGTTACTTAGTTTAACACCATAAAGTTGTAACACTTCATGCAGACCCAAACTTAAAGTATCAAGAGATGCTAAGTGTTGATACACATTCCATGTTGATTTGTTTGATATATTTGGAGATGTAAACAGTTTGTCTTTCTAAGGGCTTATCACATACCACTTTACAAATATGGAAGTCCTTGTAGTGTTGAAACATATATCGAAAGAAAGACAGCAATGGAATCAATTTATTTTCTTCTTTCTGAATTATCCCAGGATCATGTCTCTGTGATTCTTGTAAAATATTTTCTGTTTTCACAATTTTTCAAGGAACCTTACAAAACCATATATTACCATGAAGGTTCCATCTTCGTTTTTATAAAAACAAATGTAGACGCACCAGAAATAATGTGCAGATGGAAACTGGAATGGAATTATGAAACTACCTGACATTAATAATTAATTCAAACTAGATATTCTTATAAAATACAAAGTTATTATTTTGATACTAGGTTTTATATATATTGGAATATAAAAGACTAAAACTTGGGCTTATGAAAATAGATGAAATGTGGACAGAAATAGAAGCTACAAAAGAATAACTATTTAATTATTATGCAAATTGATAAAACTTGTTGCACGAATGTTGCATGCACAAGGTTCGTGTAAATTTTAATCATAAACATTTATAAACTTCCATGTTAATATCTTTTCAAAACCTTTATTTTAATTTGATTTTTATTATTATTTTAAATTATTTATTTTGATTTAATATTTTAATATTTTAATAGCCATAGTTTCTTCAGTGTTACTTCAAATATGCATATAGCCATATATTATTACCGTTTACTGGTAATACATTTAAAATATAGCCAAAAACAATGTCATGCCTAAAGTACATCCTCCTTTATAGTGACCAATATATCAGAAATAAAGCAACATATACAACGAGTTTCTTGATATGTGGAAGCCTGTAAAACTGACAGGATTATACAGTTTTGGAGAGAACGCTGTTATTGGTTGATCTTAAAATTAGTCAGTTCTGAAAAGTTATAATCTACCATGCAATAAATAAATAAATAAATAAATCTACTTATTCTTCTTCCTATTATTATTATTATTATAAGAAGAAGAAGAAGAAGAAGAAGAACAACAACAACAAGAAAAGCAAGAACAAGAAGAAAACGAATTATCTAAACTGATATAATGGTATGGTGATGACAACAATGATGATAGTGCTGCTAATGGTAACGATGATGAGCTGGAGGTTGCTTATTTTTTGCTTCAACATTATTTTAACCTGATTGTATATATCATTTTTAACCTGATTGTATATATTTGTGATCATCTAAAAAAAATGTTCTGCTAAAACACTTTTGGGAACCGATGAAAACTGGACTTAAATATTTGATAAAGAGGTACAGTGCTTTTGTGGAATTGGTTTTTATATTTGTGTGTCTGTGACACAATTACACAAACGTGTCAGTTTTTTTCTCTCACTTCCATAGATTATCACTTCATCAGCTAAGGGTGATTTACCCTAGCTACTTTATGTTTCATCGTCTCGGAATACACAACGATGTTATTTTATAATGTCCTACTTTAATTCTAAGTTTTAATCTCTTCTGACTAAAATGGACTATTTTAGTAATAAACTAATATCACTCATTCGTTTTATCTGATATTAAGTGGCATAACAAGGAGATCAAACCTGGGGTGGGGTGGGGGTGGGCTCAACTGAACTATAGGGCTTGACTTATATTTGGAAGCATACGTTGATTTTAGGTCTAATATGATGTCAGGATAAGGAAGTAGATAATATAAACTTGCATGCAATAGTGTTGTAAAGGAGGGTTTGGGGTACGGACGGAGTGTTTGCTCCGTACGCTAGTAGTGAAGGGGGGGGGGGAGATTAGCCTCAATCGAAATTAGCATTACAGACCCCCTTGGGTCAGATTAGCCTCAATGGAAATTTAACATGGAGAAAAATCGTGGGTCAGATTAGCCTCAATGGAAATTTAACATGGAGAAAAAATCTGGGTCAGATTAGCCTCAATGGAAATTTAACATGGGAATAAATTGTGGGTTAATATACGTACAAGGGGAATTTAACATGGGGAATAGAGTTTGGGTTTGTTTAGGGACAAGGGGAATGGAACATGGGATTTTTTTTTTTAAAAAAAAGAGGGGTAGGCAATGGAAAGGCTATCTCTTTTCGAAAAATATGGCTGGCCCTGAAAAGGGCATTTGGGTTTTTTCTTCTTCTTTTAACTTCTTAACTTTTTCCACCATCCTCTTATTTTGTCCATCATTCCTTTCTTCTTCTTCTTTTCTGTTTCCGGCATCCAGTCCGGGTGGCCCATGGCCCGGAACTTCTCTTGGATTTTCGTCCAGTTTGTGTTCAGTTTTTCTAGTTCTTCCTTTTTTTCTTCTATTTTCTTCTTCTTTTCTTTCCTTTGACCACTTTTCTTTGATCTTCTTGACCTCTTCGGTCAGCACATTCCTCATTAGTTCTTCAGCTTTCTTAAGTTTTTCTAACCCCCACTTCGCGAAACACCAATCTGTCCATTCTGCAATGTCTTCTAGAAAGCACCTTGCACTCGTCACATGATCTATTGCTTCTTTTAACTTACCCACTTTCACATACGGTGGGTTAATTAAACCTCTGATTCTCTTCTCCTCATCCTCTATCATTTCTTTTACAATATTTACGGATAAGTGTAGGCTGGTTACTTGTCTTGAGACGAAGTCTTTTGTCACTGCATACCTCCATTCCTGTTCAACCCTTTCTGCTACACTCAATCCATCTACCATCCAATACCAACTTCCCATAAGATCGTTGTATAAAGCTGAAGCTGCTGGCATCTTCTTGTTTGCTTATTCCGTAGAATGGGCTCCAATGAATGAATGAATATTGAATTATAGACGCTTGCGTACTAGTACTTTTGCGTCTTGTTAATGCCTGATGACCAGGCTATTTATTTGATCGGGTTTGTAGGAATGGTGCCACTACATCCCCGTGTTTATATGCGATGACCGCATTACTTAATTAAAATGTCTGTCCGTGGCAAAGGAGGGAAGGCATGAGTCCAGGAGGAGCCCGACGTCACAGGTCCATGTTGTTAGAAACGCCAAAGCCTATTGTTCAAATCGAGTCCAGTTGTACTAATGGACGTTAAATATATCAATGTCGTGTTAGCCACTGTAATTATCCTGATTTTGATAGTTGTTAGATTTGTTTATGTTAACCTATAGCAGTTTTCTTTTCTTTTGTTTATGTACAGAGTGTACTTTTGTGTATGTATATAAAAAAAAAACATAAATTATGCCAATCAATTAGGTGTTTGTCACCCGTTACTTTCAGTTCTTGTATTGTAATTTTAAGTTTTGAATTTTGATGGCGGTGTCCAAAAATGATCATATTGAATTAGGGCCACAAAAATTTGGTATGTCTGAAGAGCCCTCTAATAGCCAATGTGAGAGCTTCTTTTGAGGCAATTGACCGATGTCTGTGTCTTCTTTCTGTCATCGTTGTTGTGAGTTGCTGGTCTTTTCTTGTTGGATTCCCCTTCTGCTTAACTCCCACACACCATTATCTTAATTATCATTGTGCCTCAAACTCTAATATAATAATAATATTTTTTTTAATATTTTTTTTTTTTTTTTAATAGTTAAAATTGTCAGCACGTGGTCTGAAAAAGTCCTGTGCTCCCTGTGTAGTGTGTTATTAATGATAAGTTTTGTTGTGACTTTAGTTTAGTTCCGCCTTGTGCGGAGGGTCCTGATGACTGGGCTTATGTCACCTTATATATCTAAATTTAGGGAGTTAATGTATTCTGTTCTTGTTGTCAGACCTTAGATGTTATAGTCAGAATATAGACATGCAAAGTTGGAAGGTAGAGAAGGGAAGATTGGTACATGCATGTATTTTAATAATTTTATGGGTGCAGGCACCTTTGCTGAATACTCAGGTCCGGGTGGACTTATGAAAGGTGCCTGTTTCCCCATTTTCTTAAAGATAGTTTTTTTGTTGTTGTTTTTTTTTTTTCCTTTCCCTTTTCGTTAGTTTATTTTATTTTATTTTTAGTTTTTATTTTTAAAATTGCTATTTTATTTTATTTAATAATTTTTTATTTTTTTGTATAGATTTGTATTGTTTGTAAAGTTAGTTATTCTTCTTTTTTATATATCGAGTATGGAGGCACCTTTGCTGAGTAATCAGGTCCTGAGGACTTCTCAAAGGTACTTGTTCTCGTTATTGATGTGTGTTTGGTAGCCTGTATTTTGTGTTATCCTGTTTGTATTTTTAACCTTGAGTGTGCTTTTCAGCTAGCAATTGATGCTTTCAACTCATTGGGTTATATCTTGTCATACTTGTTTATTTGTTTTAAGTATGTTATTATGTTTTTGTATGTTAGGTCTTTGTTGCTGTTTGTTTTGGGATTTATGAAGTCTGGATATTTGTAGGGCGATCCGATTTTCTTTTGTTGTTTTTGAAATTCCATTCTGTGCGAGTGGTAATAGGTACACTGATTAAAAACGTGTTCCAGGGTCTCTGTGCTGGTGCAATGGGGACAGTGGGTGTGGTTGTCCATTCCTTTGTTGAGATGTCTTCCAAAGCTTCCCTTGAGTAAGGTTTTAGCGGTCCTTATTCGATTTATGATTCTGATATCTGGGCTTTGCAGTGTTCTAGGTATTGTAATATGTCTCTCCACCTTTTTTTGCCATTGGTATAGGTGTCTGCCCTTGATGCTGTTGTCCCATGTTTGTTGCCATTTATGGTTGATTTTCTGAGTTATTTGACTATATATTTCTGTAACGCTATATTGCATGGTCAGATAGGTATTTTTTGTGAGGCTGGATTTTGCACTTAGGTCTGCTTTATCATTTCCTGGTAGGTTAATGTGTGAGGGTACCCACAGGAATGTTAGTTTCTGTTGTTTGGTATCTATTTCCCTTATTGTTTGTAGCGCTTTTTCCATGAGATTTGCTCTACTTTTGGAAATACCAGATTCTAGTGATTTAAGTACACTGAGGGAGTCGGTGATGATTACGTGTTGTTTTGTGGTTGAAAGTGTAATCCAGTTTAGAGCCTCATTTATGGCCCAAAATTCAGCTGTGTAGATTGAGCAGTCGTCTGGGAGTCTTTCAGTTATTTCGATGTTATATTCTGGGATAACCACAGCTGCTCCCGTTCTTTTTAACTCTTGCGATTTGGAGCCATCTGTGTAGATTTTAACATGAGTCGGGTACTCTTCCGTTATGATCTTTTGTATTTCTGCTAAGAGTCCTATTGGGTTTTCGTTTTTGGATCCAATTTTTTGTGCTGTCAGGTTGATGTCTGGAGTCGTATTTTTCCATGGTGTTATGTCTATTAATTGGTGTTGTTCAGCTTGTAGTGTCCTATTTCGGTACAGAGCGTATGTACCTTATTGGCTGCCGGTGGATTTGGGACAAGTTTTGGCCTAAATGTTAGTCGGCATTTGGTGATTGTACTTTTGGTGGGGTTATTATCCGAGTGTATGGAGTTCCTGGTGGCATACCTAAGGGTTTGTTCCTCCCTTCTTAGGTATAGGGGTAAATCCCCTGTAAGGATTTGTAGTTCTTCTAGGGCAATGTTTGGAAGTGTTCCTGTGCAGAGCCTTAGTGCTTTATACTGTATGTTGTTTAGTTTGTGAAGTAGTTTTGTGCTTGCCGATGCATATACCTGGCAGCCATAGTCTAATTTGGATCTAATCAGTGACCTATATATCATTAACATACTTTGTTGATCTGCTCCCCATGTTGTTCCCTTTATGTTTTTAAGTAGATTTAGATCTTTATTGCATCTCTGTATGATGTTGGTAATATGAGATTGCCAGTTTAGTTGTTCATCCAGCAACATTCCTAGAAAGTATGTATTTTTGACAAAGTTTATTGGTGTTTTTTGTAGATATAATTTAGGGTATGTTATTTTACACTTATTCGTTGGGGAAAAAAGCATTCCTACAGTTTTGGTTTTGGATATTTTGAAGCCCCAATTGTCAGCCCAGGTTCCTATCTTGTCTAGGTTGAGTTGAATTTGTTTGATAACACTGGACAACAAATTTTTACAAAAGTCATGTTACTGAAATAAAATTAGTCAATTCTTATCAATTTTTATGTGCTGAACACGAATATGACAGTCAAATTGCAAAATTGGCTCTAGTTTTTTTGTAATCTGCAAGAAATTAATGTTTACATAACGAAATGCATTCCAATAGTAAAAGGTCAACTGTAATAGCCTACCTATAAAAAATCAAGTCATTGACTACATCTTAGATTTCTTCGCCTGTCTCTTGTACAGCTGTTCGGGAGCATCTCTGAGGAGTGTCCAGCAGTAGTCAGCCAGCATTGTAGTGGACCATTTTCCCTGGTATCTTTGTTCCATTGTTGCTATATCTTGATGAAAACGTTCGCCGTGTTCATCACTAACAATACCACAGTTGCTAGGAAAGAAATCCAAATGGGAATGAAGGAAGTGAATCTTTAGAGACATATTGCAGCCAAGTTTCTTATACTTCATCAACATGTCTTCTACTAGTTCCTTATAGTTTTCTGCCCTAACATTTCCGAGGAAGTTTGTAGAAACTAGGCGAAAAGCATTCCATGCTTGTTTCGCGTCACCTTCCAGCAAGTTGTTGAACCGGTCATCTTTGAAAAGCTCTCGAATCTGAGGACCCACAAAAACTCCCTCTTTAATCTTTGCTTCGCTGAGTCGAGGGAATTTTTCATGCAGGTATCGGAATGCTGGCAAAGTCCGGTCAATGGCTTTCACGAAGTTCTTCATCAAACCTAGTTTGATGTGAAGGGGTGGTAGCAAGATTTTCTGAGCCTCAACCAGAGCTGGGTGTTGGATATTCTTCTCTCCAATGGCTACATTCTGCCTGTGAGTCCATTCCTTCCTCATGTAGTGCATTTCCCTTGCTCGGCTATCCCACTCGCATAAGAAACACATGTATTTTGTATATCCTTGCTGCAGTCCCATTAAAAGGGCAACTACCTTCAAATCACCACAGAGGTGCCAGCTGTACTTGTTATACTCAATGGAATTCAGTAGCTGCCTTAAGTTATCGTATGTCTCTTTCATGTGGACAGCATACGCTACTGGAATAGATGGAAGAATGTTTCCATTGTGCAAAAGCACAGCCTTGAGACTCAGTTTCGAAGAGTCCACAAATAGTCTCCATTCTTGTGGGTCATGAGTGATTTTTAAAGCATTCATGAGGCCCTCAATATCGGAACAGAATATCAGATTACTTTCCTTTCTGAAGAAAGGCTCCAATTGCTGGTGGCGCTTTCGATATGCAGTAATTGTGACATCTTCTTCTAGAAGATTCCATTGTTGGAGTCTTGATCCTAGCAATTCTGCCTTGTTCTTTGATAAGTCCAAATCACGAATCAGGTCATTTAGTTCTTCCTGTGTTATTCTGTGTGGGGTTGATGATGCACCACAGTGAAAATCTGGATCACTGCATGCTGATGGACCAGGAGAAGAACAGGTCGACTCACCTTTGTCTTCGTCAGATGAATCAAGAGAATATTCTGCTGGAGGTTCTGGAATAGGAAGTCCCTCACCATGTGGAACTGGTCTCAATGCAGACGGAATGTTTGGGTAGACTATTCTCGACTTCTTTCGCTTCGTTATTCCGCCGGAAAGAGGAGGAACCAAGCAGAAGTAACAGTCATTTAGGTGGTTGCTTGGCTCTCTCCACACCATTGGGACTGCAAACGGCATTGATGACCTTTTGCAATTCAACCACTGTGAAAGCTGTGTTGTACATGTAGCACAGCATATATGCGGAGCCCAAGGCTTGTCTTGGTCACCAACCTTGCATCCGAAGTAAAGATGATATGCCTTCTTCACTTGAGAATTGATACTTTTCTTCTGGTTGGCAAATGTCACTTCCCCACAAATATAGCAAAAATTGTCCGCGGTATTAACACACTTTCGAGGCATTACTGTTCTTTATTGTACGTAAATGGATAAAATAATAAGTTTTATGTAACAGTAGCTTGAACTGTCTCGCACAACGTCTAAAATATTTTAAATGCTGAACCTATCTGATTGGGCTTTATATAGTACACTGCTTACGTCAGCTTCAGCAGCCGCCTGGCATTAGTATAATAGGCCTACACATGTATAGTACACTGCTGACGTCAACTTACTTCAGCAGCCGCATGGCATTAGTATTGCATTGCATCAGAAAATGATGCAATCAACTGTGGATGATGTGAGCATGATGGTATTATGCAATGTTACATCATTATTCCGGATGTTGCTGCAGTCCTACTGGAGAAATTTACACAGTGAAACATAGAAAATGAGGTATATGAATATCTTCAAAACGAGAGCCAATACAAATTTTTCACGGTTATATTCGTGTTCGGCACACCAAAATACTACAGATTAGGGCCTTTTCAAGTCAGTAATGATTTCACTGTTGACCAGTGTAATTTCTTGGCTGTTTGGGTTGCCTGCTTTCCAGATACCACTATCATCAGCAAATTGTGAAAGTTCCACTTGGTTGGTGTTGACGTATTTGCTGAGTTCATTGATCATGATGTTGAATAGAGTGGGGCTAATCACACTCCCTTGTGGTGTTCCATTTTCCAATGTGTGTTTTTCTGAGTGTGCATCCCCTACTCTTGTTTTAATCTGTCTTCCAGTTAGAAAGTTAGAGATCCAGCAGTGCATGCGTCCTGTAATACCATACTGGTTGAGTTTGGATACGAGTCCTTTGGTCCATACCATGTCAAAGGCTTTTTCTAGATCTAAGAAAATCGCAATAAGATGTCGGTCTTTCTTCCTTTTTGCATTGAAAGCAAGTTTGATGTTGGCTTCTAGCCGGATGAGTTGATCTATAGTAGATCGTCTAGGTCTAAATCCGCTTTGATTCTCTGATAATAATTTGTTTTGTTCTAGGTGGTGTTTTAATCGGTTATTTATCATAGTCTCCATAAGTTTACACAGGGTGTTGGTCAGGGAAATTGGGCGGTAGGAATTAATATTTGTAGGGTCTTTCCCGGGTTTGGGTATGGCAATGACTATTGCTTGTTTCCATGTCGTTGGTATGCTCCCTGTTTGCCATATTTGGTTAATTAGTTGGAGAATTATATTTTCCATGTTTGGAGGTATTTTTTTGTAAAATTCGTAGCCTAACAGGTCTTCACCTGGAGATGTTGATTTTTTGTTACGTAACGCCTTTCTCCATTCATTTATATTAAATAGATCATTTAGTGGTGTATTTTCGTTGTTTGTTTGATCGTTAAATAGGTGCGGGAATTCCGTTTCGAGAATGGTGGTTTGTTTCATGAAGTCCTTGGTGTGATTGCTGTTGCTGCTAGAGTTTGCAAAATGTTGGGCCAGTTGTTTGGCTTTTTCTTCGTTAGTGTCCGCACCAGGAATTTTTGGTGTTGATTTTGGTGTGTTTCCTTTCATGGTTCTAATCTTTCCCCACACTTGTTTTGAGTTGCTATGATGGTTAAGTGTGGAGCAGTATTTTCGCCATGAGTTGATTTTGGAGTCCTTAATTGTAGTCCGAGTTATGGCTTCTTTACGTTTGTATTCGAGGAAGTCTGCCGTTACTTTAGTATGTTTGAACCGATTTAGTGCTTTCTTTTTGGCCTGAATTGCTATTCGGCATTCCTCTGTCCACCATGGTATAGGTGTTTGTTTTATTTTATTCTGTGTTTTCGGTATACTGATTGTAGCTGCTTTGTTGATAGCTTGAGTTATGGCTTCATAAAATTGGTTGCTGTCGTGGTTATGTAGTTCCCCTAGTGTAATTTTTTCTAATGATTTGTAGAATGTATTCCAATCAGCTTTTTCAGTTTTCCATTTTGGTATGATTTTAGTTTGTTGCTTAGTTTTTTGTGTGTATATTGTTGTGCATATGGGGAAGTGGTCGCTGCCCAGGGTGCTTTGATGTAGTACTTCCCATTCGCTGATTAGTGCTATGCTGGGTGTGGCAATAGTTATGTCTATAGGGGTTAGCTTTCCTGTTCCTGGGTCTAATCTGGTGGGTGTTCCTGTGTTTAGTATTACTAATTGATGTTCCATTGTGTACTTTTCTAGGTTTTTCCCCCTGGTATCAGTATGGTCGCCTCCCCACTCTGGATTGTGTGCATTAAAGTCTCCGCAGATAATTGTGTGTTGACCCCTTTCTTTAAATATATCTATATAGTTTTGTATGGGATTTAGGCTAGAGCTACCTGGATCATATATGTTATATATGTTTATTGTTTTATTTTTAAGTTTAATATTTATGACTAGATACTCTATGGGACTCCCATTTAGGTCTATGGTAGGATTAGCTTCATAAGTTTCGGTAACCGAGTTGTGTATATAAATGGCTAATCCTCCCCCTCTTGTGTTATTGGTTCTATTTTTTGTGTATGTTGTATGGTACTCACTAATTTTGGGTATTTTATTGTTTGCATTGGTTAGATAGGTTTCTTGCAAGCAAATAATGCTTGGTTTAGGATTGGTATTGGCAATGGCTGCAGAAAGTTCCCCATGGTTCTTTTTTAGTCCTCTGCAGTTCCATTGCCAAATGAGTATCCTATTTTCACTGTCTGTGCTGTCTTCTGTATCCATTTTAGATTTTAGTGCGTTTATGTAGTTCCTCAGTTTTCAGTTTTAAATAGTGTTGGGGTAGAATGTTCCAATGAGTTTTATTAAAAGTTGTAAGAAGTCCTGTTTTTGTACTTCATTGTTTTTTGTTATTTGTTTGACCCCTTTCTGTAATGCCCCAATGTACTTTTGTATTAGATTAGAATCTATCAAACCTTCATTATTACTTGTGTTTTGTTGTTGTAGTTCCACATTTGTGGTTATTGGTTTATGTGGTTGTTTAGTTGGATATTTCTCTAGTTGTGAGTTATCTTTCCTTTGAGTGTTGTTTCCTATCGGCTTGTTAGGTATTTGTATTGGCGGATTGATTTCAATATCTGATGTTATGTTTTTTTCCTTTGGTCTTGTCGTAGCTGCAGTTTCTGTGACTGTTTGTTGTGGTTTCTTGGCTTTTGTCCTTGCTTCATAATAGGGTATTTGTTGTTGTTCCATTATTTCTATTGTTCTGTGTTCTATTTTTGTATATGGACATTCGTAAGAGTTGGGGTGGTGGTTTCCTAGACAGTTGGCACATTTTTGTATTGTTGACGTGCACTGTTGTTTGTGTGGACCTCCACATTTATAGCACCTGGTTTGGTAGTGGCATTTGGTGGTGAAATGCCCCCATCTTTTACAATTCGTGCAGAACCGAGGTTTATTTATATATTTGTTGAGCTGTTTCAATTTAGCTTGGGGTCCTATTTTGATGTTTTTTGGTGGTGGGTTGTAAAACTCTAGTAGTACTGTGGTAGTTTCTTGTCCCTTCTTGTTTTTAAGTTTTATAGCTCTCTTGTATGGTATGCTATAATAGTGTAGATCATATTCGATGTCTGCTGTTGTGTAGTGCTTGTAGGTTCCCGTTAGTTTCAGTATGGCTTTGAAGCTTGCTTTTGGGATGTCTGTGTGTCTGGTTCCGCTGTTTGTGGTTTGCCAGCTGTTATCTGTGGGATTCTTGAATGTTCCTTGGATTGATTTTCTGCTGTTGTTCAGCTCGTCCTGTGTGATATTTGAGGTAGTGTTTTTGTTGGTACTGATGTTTGTTGTGGCTGTTTTTTTCCTGTTCACGGCATGGTGTCTTTGGATCTTGATTTTCATTCCTGCCATTTGGTCTAGCTCCAAATATTCAGCCACCTGCCTGTTGGTGGTACACCATATCACTATATATTCAGTGTTTGGCCTTATAATTCTGTATGTCCCTCGGTGTTTGTTGTTTAGAGATGCGGCTATTGTTGTACTACTTAGCCTGATGAATTTGGGGTTTGGGCTTGTGATATATAGTGTAAGTTCAGTTGGATGGTACGGGTATTTCTGTTGTTGCTGATTGTTGTTGTTCTGATTTCTTTGCCCTGTTTTAGTTCTTTGTGATCCGCTGTCTTGGTTTATTTGATTGTCTGAAAGAGAATTTATTTTCTTACCTGATATTTCCTGTTGCTTCTGGTGGTTTGGGGTCTGAGTTGTTTGTTTCCTTATAGTTTCCGTTTGGATATTGCTTAGTATGTTTGGGTTGTCCTTTTGTGGCTGAAGTGGTTCAGATTTTTTGATTATTTGTTTTTTGTTCATTGGTCTTTTTCCTTTGTTGGAGCATGTTTCTTCGTGGTTCTCATTGTGGAGATTGTTGTGATAGGCTGGCATCTGTTCGAGTTGATCTGCTTCTCTGATGGCTTTTTCGATTTCTTCCAGTTCTTGTGGTGTTATGTGCATCGAGGGGCCAGCTTGTTGACTGTTGTGAATAGTGTAATTAGGTGTTCTTGTTCCTCTGTCTTGTTTAAGTTTGTCCCCTTCCGTGGATGCCTCTTCAATTACTGTCATCTCATTGGTTGTTATATTTGTAGAAGGGCCTGCCTGTTGACTGTTGTGTATTGTGTTGTTTTTTGGTTTGTTTACTTTGGTAATATTAGTATTAGGTTTAATAGTAGTGGTGGATATGTTTATCTCTTGGGGAGTCTTTGTTGTAGATGGTGTTCTTGGTGTTGTTCTCTTTGTTGTTGCTTGTTTGGGTGTTGTTGCTGGGTTGAGTTGTTTAGTCTTTGATGTGACTGTTGTCCCTGGTGTTGTTGTTGCCATGATTCTTTGTTGTTCAATCATTGGGATGGCTGTTGTCGTTATTGTTGTCATTCCTGTAGTTGTTCTCTTTTTAGTATTTATTGGTGTAGGTATTTTAGATTTCTTTTGTGTTGTTGTCGGATGTGCTGTTGTGGGTGATGTTGTTAGATATGGTGTTGATGTGTTCTGGCCTTCTGTTGTTTGTTTTTGAGGTGTTGCTGCTGTTGTTTGTTTATTTGTTGGTGTTATTGCTGATGTTGTTTTAGGGCTATTTTGTTTCCTAATTGGTGGTGTTACTTCCTTGCTTTGTGTAAGTGTTGTTTGGGAGTTGTTGATTCTGAGATTGCAGTCCGTTTTGTGTTTAGTTCAGATTGTTTATTTTTTTTTTTCCTGGTTGGTTGTGTTTCCGTCGTTGTAGGTGTGGGACTAACGCTTGTTGTTTGTCCCTGTTCGTTATGATGTATGTTTAATTCTGTTTGTATTTTAATTGGTTTTTTGTTCTTTGTGACTTTGCTTTTTATAGCATCCTCTATTGTCTGGATTTGTGTTTCATTTTTTTTAATAGTTGATCTAGTGATTCTGCTTGTTTGGTTTTTTTCCCTCTGTGTGTCTGTATGTACTTGAAGTTCCTGGGTGTTTATTTCTCTGGATTCTAAGCTGTTGTGGTAAATTCCCATTTGTACCTCCGTTTGACTGATGTCTGCGCTTTTATTTATTTGATCTATAGCTTTATCCATTTTTCGTTTTCTCCTAATTTGTTTTGTTCTTTCCTGTCTTTTTTGGTCATCAAGTCTTATTTTATTTATTTTAGTGGCCATTTTATGTTGTTTTGTGTTTCCCCCTTTTTTCCGTTTATTTTTATTTTATGTGAGAATTTATTTTTATTTATTGCTTGTTTGTTGTTCTCTTGTTATTATATCATTCTGTTTATAATTATTTATTGTATTTTAATGTTTCTGGTTTTTAGTTATATATTTGTTTATTATTATTATTAATTTATTTATTTTATTTATTTATTTATTTATTTTTCTATGTGCGTGGGGGTTATTTCTTGTTTTGTGGTTAATGTAGTGATTCCGATATATCTTACTGGCGGAATGAACTAATCACCCGAAGTGGGCGATGCTAGGTTGTGTTTGATTGGAGACTAGGTCGCGGATTTGTTTGAGCGGGGTAAGCTGCACTTGCTTTTGATTAATGTAGTGCTTGCGCTTTTTAATTTAGCGGAGAAGTGGTCTTCTATATCGGTTTGAGACGATGATTTCTATTGGTCGTCGAGTGTTTAGTTTAGTTAGATTCTGGCGGTCTGCGAGTGGAGTGGAATGCGTTGTTTCAGTAATTTGATACTCGCGTTGTACCGCCCGTGGTTGTTTATATGTGTAAAACCATGAAATTAATATTCAAACTTGAATTTGGTGTATGAATTAGATAGTTTAGTTTAATTAGGTAATTGCTGATTAGTTTGATGTATTATTAAATAATAAATCAGTTGTAGTTTGGTTATTATTAAAGAGGAAACTGTCTAGTATTATTAAAAGGTATAAAGGAAACCAGAAAGAAAGAAGAAAGAAAAAAAAAGGGAATTACTTTGTCGTTTGCTGCCCTTGATGAGAAATCTTTTGACAACAAGTTGTCTCAAGGATCTCAACCAGGAATTGCTAGTGTGGTTCCTAGCTCCTGTTTTGGGCCTGCATTAGTCCGTTTGTGGTCGGGAGTTATTAAAATTAGTCAGGGAAAAAGTTGGGTTAGGTAAAATTAGGGGTGGGGGTTAGGATTATTTATTCGAGTATTAGTAGTTATTAGTTACTATGTTCAGAAAAATGTATTCAGAATTCGATTATTTAGTGGTTTTATAAGGCGCAATGTTACCCGTAGGTTTAGTTTGGCTGAAATAAACCCCCTACCTTATTGTTGGTGGTGTGGCAGTTTAGCGTGCTTACCGCGCACGCCGCTATGGAATCCCTTTGTTCCTATGCTGCTGCTCTGTTTTCCTGCTATGGTTTCTGTTTTATGGGTCAGCTTCGGTTCCGTTTGATGTTCTTGGTCTTCCAGTTGATGTAAATATGGTTTTTCTTTCTTTTCTTCTGTTTATTCTTGTTATAGATAGTCTTCTTTCCTCTTGAT
Source organism: Sinohyriopsis cumingii (assembly GCA_028554795.2). Taxonomy (NCBI): domain Eukaryota; kingdom Metazoa; phylum Mollusca; class Bivalvia; order Unionida; family Unionidae; genus Sinohyriopsis; species Sinohyriopsis cumingii. The sequence goes on along the minus strand of JAPYKE020000126.1, from coordinate 1,996,770 downwards.
CTTGTATTTTTGTTGTTTCTTTTTTTCGCTAGTAAAGGAGCGTGCGCTGCAGCTGCCTCCCTCTCATGATGATGATCCTCTCTGAACTATGTTTGACCTGGTTATTTAAACAATCCTAGCGGACTTCAGAGAAAACATTCCCTGAAGACCTATTCTAAACTAATATTCTGTGGGCTCCAATGACCAACACTGTTAGTTTTATAGTGAAAGCGCGGACGTGAAGGAAAACATCCCCCTACTTTTTTCATTTCATATAATAAAACCCAAACTATACTCTTCACATACGCTTAGAAACAATAAAAAAACCCACAATCTACTATTCACACAAACTTACTTGATTAGTTACAAAAACAAACACAAACACACAAACACATACACTTCCACTATTAATAAAGAGTTAGTGTTTATATTCACACTACTCTACCTACACACATTGGCAAATCGATCGTTATTTCTTTTCTAGAGTATTGGGTAGCCCTGAAAAGGGCTGTTTTTTTGTTTGGAACTTCATGGACACCTGGTTAATGGTGGCACCTTCCAGGCCTGGCGCCACATACACATCTTATCCCCCAGTTACTTTTTACCTTTTGGGGGGAGACAGCAGAGGCAGGATATGTCGCTTCAGAATCCCAATTTTCGCTCTCTGGGATTCTGAAATTTCTTCTTCTCTCCTTTTCCTCCTCCTCTTCTTTGTTTCTTCTCTCCTCTTTGTATCTTCTTTCCTCTTCTTCTTCTTTATATCTTCTCTCCTCCTCTTCTTTGTTTCTTCTTTCCTCCTCTCTTATCCTTCCCTCCTCGACAGTGGCTTCCGCGGCCAGTTCATTTAATATGCGCCTGGCATATTCCAGATGCACATGAAGTTCCAACAGTTTCTCCAGTCTCGTGTTCATTTTTGGTGTTGATCAGTCAACAAGGGTAGCTGGACTGCCGAACGAGTTTCAATTTATAGTGAAAGCGCGGACGTGAAGGAAAACATCCCCCTAAAAACATAAAATTGATCTTACCTACATCATGACCAAAAACAACAACGCGCGGACCTAAAAGAAACACTCACTCACTTTTTATGCTACCCATCACTATTTTAAAATTTTTTATAAATCACTTCAATAGGCTATCCACATACGCAAAGCAATCCAATCTAACTCCATATATACACCTCAAACACCAAAAAAAAACATGATTTTAATCTACTATCCACACCAACGTACTTGAGCACTTACAAACACACACAAACACATACACTCTCACTATCAATAAAGAGTTAGTGTTTATATTTACACTACTCTGCCTACACACATTGGCAAATGGATCGTTATTTCTTTTCTAGAGTATTGGGGTAGCCCTGAAAAGGGCTGTTTTTTGTTTGCTATGGCATTCTTTTATTAGTTTCTAAGAATGCGATGTCCTCTGAGGATAGACTTTCTGGCGATAGGTCTGCTTCTTCGGAAAGAGAAGAAGAACTCTTTGGTGTCGATACGACAATCGACAAAGCCTATGTCAGCTTCAGGTTGCTGCTGCTGTTGTTGTTGCTGCTGTTGCTGCTGCTGTTGCTGCTGTCTCTGAAGTCTGTACTTCTCTGTCCATTCTTCTTTTTCCCTGTTCATTTCTTCTCTGAAGAGCTCTTCTATCAGGTCTTCAGTGACTTTTAGCATTCTCACATTCTCTATTTCTTCTGGCTTCGGTATCAGACTGTGTCTGACCCTATGCAAATTCACGTAGGCTTCGTTGAGCTTAGCTAGTTTGGAGCACATCTTCGTAGGAGGATGAGTCGACAATGGATGGTTAGACTGGAAACAACCCCGGTTCTTAAAGTCAAAGCGCGGACGTGAAGGAAAACATCCCCCACACGGTTTTCGAGTCGCAACGTTCAGTGAGTGTCATGAGAGGGATAGTAAGGAATCAAAGAGCATCAATCCAACATTCTTATAGCTAAACAAAAGACAAAGCCATTTTTTTCAAAACACAACATTTTTTATTCAAAAATCACTTAACACTAAACAACAACTCTAACATTTTTAACAATAATCCAACACTATAACATCAAACAATTTTTTCAAATCAAAAACATTTTTTTCTCAATTGACAATCTACTTTAAACAGGGCTGACAACGTTGTGAATGAAATTGTGATTTCCACTGTTGGAAATCATTAGGCCATTGATGGACACTACGTTTCCTAGCTTGAGACAAAAGATAAGCATAATGGTCACAAAACCATCGATCTACTTTCACATCGTTTCTAGCAGAAGAACGAGGATCAAAATGAGTCACTAAATGTTCTAAGGAATAGCCCAGGCTGCGATGATGCAGAAAATACACACAGTACTGTCCACACACCAAAGAATCTGTGCCTTGTAATTTCACGTTATTGAATCGGGTAGTCTGAGCATTTCTTCTCATAAAGTCAATGATATCGTCTTCCAAAGGGGGCAATCCGTACGAATCGAAATATTCCACACATCCTTCTTGAGGAAAGTAAACGGCTACCCAGTGGGTTCCTGGGAGATGACTGTCGTCCGTGTTGATCACGTAAGCTAGATGGTCTTTAGGTTTGCGATGAGGGAGTTCATCTTTAGCACAGACGACAGGATTCCAAGAAGCCGTATACGAACTGTGGTTCAAAAGGTAATAAAGTTCCCAGGTATCCATGTTTTTTTTCTTCTTCACAGGTAATAATAAGTTGTCAATTCGATCCTGACTTTTTGCTTGAAAATGTCTGACGAATAAACGGTTATTCGTTCTGTTTCCTCACTCTGATTCAGGAGAGCTTCGATACGATGGATCTCTTGAGTGGTTAATGATGGACTAGAATGTTCACGCAAGTCTTTATACCACTGGTGCAACACGTCTTTGTTCGAGATGAGACTCCAAGCTTCGTCCAGATACTCGTCCAATTTTTCTTCTTGACTTAACATCAGGCATTTATCGTGTTGAATTTGACTGGGATGATCGTTTTGACATCCATAGCAATTTTTCTTGATCAATTCCGTCATTTTTTCGACCAAGTGTTTGGCAAAACAGGAGACTAAATGGGCTTCTTGTTCTGGCCATCTTGACATCATCATGATCACTTCTTCTTCCACAGTCTCCTCACATTTCATGTCCAAAGTTTCTCCACTAGGTAAAGAGGGATAACAGTCTTCCATGACTTCTAATAATCTAGAATGACTTCTCTCAAACTGTTGATTTCTATGGTATTATCGAATTCTGCATACAGGATGACGTTCACTGTGTGCCCTGCTTCCAGTGGACTCGCAAACTGAATTTCCACACGAATCTGGCCAGATTTTATAGGGTGGAAATGTCCCTCGTCGCTGCCTTGGTCTGGAGTGAAATCGAAAGCCCACAAAGCATAGCCTCCTTCATAATCGTCGTACGTAATGCCGTGACTGGTGTTGGTTCCTAACTGTCCCGTGGCTTCGTACAGGGACAAGTACGATCTCAAGTAATTCTTCTGGGCAAAGTTAGGCTCGAAAGGTCGGGTACACAAGGTCTTGCCATCGCGACTGACCTCGATCTTGGACACATTGTAATGCTTAAACTCAAAAGGGTCTTTCGTTGTAGGCTCCGTTGAAGGCTGTATTCTTGACGATACCAACGATCAAACGCTTGGGTAACTGTCCTTGGAACAGATGATCTTCGATCATGGATCGCTGTCCAGCAGGAATGGTGAAGGTTTTCACTTCTACGCGTCGGATCGGGTACTTGGCGGTCGTTCTGCTCAACGTCTGACTGATGTCGTTTCCCACTTTAGGCAACACTTCCACACGACGCACGTAAAGTCTGGCTTCTTGAATGACGGTTTTGTAAGAAGGGATATCATCAGCAACACCAGACATCAAATGGAAAGCGGCACTGCTGCGATTCAGTCTCAGGCGGACATCCACCCCGTTCAGCAAATACTTTTCTTGTAACGACATGTCCAAATGCAAGCTATCCATCAGTTCTAAACTACGACTTCCAACAATTTTCTTTCGTCGTTCTACAAATCCCGTTGTATTTGGATCATCCCCCCCTCCAGCAAGTGTAACTCTGTTGAACTTAGTCGCTTGGTCAGGTTTCCATACCACGCAAGCATCCAGATGAGTGTTCTTGGCTTCTTTTCCGTACGTCAAGAGATTTTCCAGGTAGGCTCGGTAAGGGTAAGTATCCATGCTGCTGCTGACTAGTTTGTTATTCAAGTACAAGTCCACTTCGCTAAACAAGGAATGCATGAAATTGTTGACGGGAGCTACTGCATCATTATTGTCTAGGATAGTGTTGGGTGGTTCGATCACTTTCACTTTCAAGTACAAGTAACTGCTATTCAGATCGATGTAATCTTCGGGCTGTCCTTTGATTTCAAACTCGATGGGAGCGGAATCGGTCAAGGAGGAGACGGGGTGAAATTCCACCCACTCGGATTCTTGCATGGTCATCATGGTGGGGGGCATGGCAAACATATCCAGTTCCGTCTTGGAACAAGCACAAGACTCTCGGTGCATCATTTTTTTGTTGCTGTGTCTCAATAATCGAAAACGTCTAAGTCTCGAACGGTTCTTCTTTTCTTGGCCTTTCTAGCTTGAAGTCTGGTGAAAGGGTGTTTTCTTCGTCGTCTCTTTCTGCCTTGTCCTTGCTGAATGCCTGACTCAGTAGCGTGCAGGGCATTTATAGGTGTGTCTCGTCGGCCCAAAATGTCTTTGCCCGTTTGCAGCAAGACATTTTTACCTGCCCTCATGAAGGCTTCTTTAGGGTTTTGTTTGTCGATGATGACATTTTGGAGAAATTCTTTGCCTTGCGTCAGTGCCGCATCTTTCAAGGCGTGCAATCCGCGTGTCACCATCGGTTTCAACACCGGAGCCACCGAACGAAAGGCCGATTTTAACATGTCTCCTAAACCGTGTCCTCGCTGTCGAGCAACCCCTCGGTACACTGGATACATGACTTACTTACGAGTCGTGATAGAACCGTTTTCGAAAATGGAGTTTCACCGTGACTTTTCCTTTGGTGAATGGAATATTTTGTCCCAAATCTCCTTTTATAGTAATGTTGACCGTGTCCAAATACGACTTGCTGACCGGTAAATAGTGAGGATGGACAAAGTCGCGGTGAACGTGGTAAGTGTTTCCACCTTCTTCGTCAGCGTTCGTGGCAGAATCCACTTTGAAAGGAATGACACGCAGTAACGGCACGGAGGTGTGTCCCACCACGTTGTACTCCACCACATCGGAGTACACAAACATCAAATTCAGTCCTTGGTTCAGTTCTATCGGGGTACGAAAATACTGGGCAAAAGTATCGTTGTTAGAAATGACTAGTAATTCGCCTTTTTCTTGTTCTACTTTCTTCCTCATCTCCATGTCCCCGCCCAACATGACAAACAATTCAGAACAAAATAAGAAAGACATGATTTTACTCCCCTCAGGAAATTTCATCAGGAAGCGACGAGCTGTTTTGTGGTACTCCAGGGTGACACTTTTTTGACACTCTCCAAAGCTTTCAGAAACACGACATTAAACCTGGAGGCTATGGTGCTGACCAAATGCTGACCACTAAAATAATAGCCTGGGGGAATGAACAAGTGATAGTCGGTCCACTTTGGATTTTTTGTGTTAGGGTTTTTCATGTTATATTTGCCATGGATATCCAAGTACTGTTGTATTTGCTCGTCATGAACTTCCACCGTAAAAGTATTTTGATTTGGAAGGACATTGAGGACTTGGGTCGGGTGAATCATTTCTACTAAAGCCACTTCCCAATGGGCTTCGTGATCTAAGGGGATGGCCTGAGGTAATTTGGCCGTGTAACAGCACAACGTGTTGTTGGGAAACACCTCCATGGAACTGTCACTGGGTAAGGTTAAGTAAAATTGGTTTTCGTGACTCATAATTCCAGAGTTCTGTGGCTGTCCGAGGGAATATTACTGGACGTCAGAGGCGTGTCTCCGCCCAAAATGGGGTTCTGGTTGTGATTGTGGTTGGAGTGGTGACTGACACTGGCACTGGACACAAGGTTCCCGTTCGAGGAGAATTTCAGGGAGGGATTGGGAAGCAGGTAACCGATACAACTGCTCAATAAAATGGTCCACAATTGTTTGTCTCCTTGTTGCAAACTCAAGTTGGCGATGGCTGCCCCGATGACACAATACACCACGAAGATTTGGCAGAAAAAGACGATTTGCGTTTTAGGCACACGTTCTCCACACCACACCCACAAGGGTTGTTTTTGTAAATCTTGCACAGAAGAACTAGGTGAAGAAGGAGTGGTCGACGTAGCTGCGTCTGCTGTGTGAAAGGGCATGATGGTCACTTCTTTTTATAGTCGATGACTTGCGAAGCGTCGATCCAAGAATCGAAACTGGGTGGATATCCTTTCCAACGTACTTTGACTTCTTTGACACGTCGTTTGCCCACTTTACGGATTCTGCGTTCGAGAATGCTTTCGATGTCGTACACGTCGTCTTCTTTTTTGGTGACACGTTGTAACTCGGGTAAATAAAACGTTCCTTTGAGCACTTCTCCGTTCATGTCTTCCAATTTATAGACGGCAGGATGACGGCCATGCACTCGTCCAGTGACGCGAAACAATTCGGTCGTCCAGTTAGGTAAGTAACCTTTGTCAAAAGTGCGTTTGGTTTTGCCAATGCGCACTCAATCTCCTACGGTTAACTCTCCACTTTTCTTGGGGACAGCCCTCGTCGGGGACGTACCAAACAGACGCTCAAACACCAACACTTCGTTGTCGGGAGTCACGTCTTGCGGGGCACGTCCGATGCTTCGATGGTAAGATTGGTTGTACGCTTGCACCAGGTGCGGTAAGATGTCGATGTACTTCAGAGTGTGGTGATGCGTAAAATATTTCCACATGCGTTCTTTCAAAGTGCGTTGAAAACGTTCCACGATGCTGGCTTTGGTTTCGGGATTCTCGGTGGTAAAAAAATGAATGTCACGTTTCTTTAATTCTTTTTGGAAAGCTTGGTTCAGAAATTCGGTGCCTTTGTCCGTTTGCCATCGAAGAGGGTGACGACCACTTTGTTTCAACACTCGTTGCAGGGCTCGCACTAACTCGCTGCTCGATTTGGAAGTCAAGGGCACGACCCAGGCAAATTTGGAAAAGACGTCGATGACACAAAACAAATATTTGTAGCCACGATTGTAGCTGGCCAAATGAGAGACATCGGCTAAATCGGCTTGCCATTGATGATCGATGCCTTCCACTCGGGTGAGACTTCTGGCAAACTTGCGTCGAATGGGTTTGTGTAAAGTGTAGGTAGCTTGTTCTTGTAACCTTCGTTGCACTTGAGGTAAACGGAGACTTTTCAGTCGCGTTTTGGCAGCACGATACAATTTTTGAACTCCTGCGTAACCTGCAGGATGCGAGGGATCGTAGTAAATGCTGGCTAAGACTTTTTCCATTTTTTTGGGTGTTAATAAGTCACCCACTCTTCGGTGATGCTACTTTGGGTGGGTCGAAAGGGTGGTTTGGAAACGGATTTACGTGTCCGATGGGCTACGGGAGTAGAAGTCGAAGGTAGTGGTGGAGGTGGAGATGGCAATGGAATGGCTTTGGTTTTCTTTTCTTTTTTCACTTCTGGTTTCCCTTCTTTCTTTTTCACTTCTGTCGAAGGAGGCGTGGACATCATCTTTTTAACCCAAGCTTTCATTTCTTCTCGTTGGGGTGTGGGGGACGGGGTCAACAAGGATGCTGCAATCTTACTCGAAATGGGAGCTGCTGACGGTGTTTGAAACACTTCTCGCATCTCTTCTTCCTCAGGTCTTTGTGGGGTAGCATCTCTGGTGACCCTTGGGGATGGTAGTGGTGGTGGTGGTAATGATGATGATGGTGCTGGACTTTTCATCAAGGTCTTAAAATCTTTTAGAGTGGGTAAAGCTGTTTCGTCTAAAGCTTTCTGGTGAAAGAGTTGCAGTCTTTGCAAGAGTTGACCGTACTTTTGCGATTTTTCTGTTTCGGACAAATCTTGGCGATCCATCAAGGATTGCAATTCGTATTGTAACTGGGACATCTCGCTCAAATTGGGATTGGGAGGTAAATGCGGGGTGCGTTGTTCTTGCCACCGATGGTATTCCATCCATCGTTTGTAAGGCACTAAAGCTAGTTTTCGTCCTTCCATGGGGTTGTCAGGGGTCGATTCTGAGATCTTGGGACTTCCGAGGGTCTTTTTATCTTGCTCCCACCAGTCCTCCCAACATGGTTCCCAAGACTCCTTTCAGTATGGGGCCTAGCAAGAGAGGTAAAATGCCTCCACGTTGGACCAACATCTTCTTTTCTTGACGAATGGGAATTTTCTTTCGAACCATTTGGCGAAGAACGTGACGATGTTTGCTTAAGCATTGTTTCTGGTGTTTGGACAAAGGGATCGTGCCTTTCAAAACGTTCAAACAACATTCGCACACGGTATCGATGATCTCTTTGGAGGCCGTTTGAATGAGTTTTTTTCGTAGGGGTGGAGAAGCTTTGGACAGGACAGATAACATGTCCCCATGTTTGGCTAAACGTGGTGGCAGTCCTTTCCTTTTCTTTCCTTGGGGTTTTCTGGAGGGTGACATTTTTGCTTGTGGGTTCCGGGACATTCACCGAACAGACACTAACGTCGATGATTTAACGCACACCCGTTTATCTTTTTTTTGGGACTATCGCTTTGTCATAAAGATGACAATGTTTTTCCCAAAATCGCCAAGGAATCCTCCCCTTTGTTGACGCCTCTTTTTCTTGGAACGACTGTGTCTTTTCTTAGGGTAATGTCGATGCTTGGCTAAGCGCTTTGTCGGATGACGCGTCTGCCTTTGTCTCTTTCTTTTTTGGCTTCTTGGAGGTGACGTCTTTTACAAGTTCACTGATACCCCTACTTGGTCACAGGCCTTTTTTATACTGGAACGCGTCGCCACTGATTGTCTTTACGTCGTATTAGTTTGAGGACAGGCATGACACGTCGTGCAGGGGTACGCAACGGACTAAATCGAGCCATTTCTTGCTTGGACAAATCCAGTAAACTTTGTAACATGCCCGATCTTTCATGGACTTTGATTTTGGGAGAAGGTACTTTGTGAGCAGCAGCTACTGCCGCTAAATTCGAAGGTCCTGCCACTGGGGAAGTTATTTTGGGGGTCATCAACGGAGAAGTTCTTGGTGTGATCAACGTCTCCAAGTACTCTTCAGTTTCTGGTGTCATCAACGGAGAAGTGGACAAACGTGAGGATGCCGGAGACGCAGTCACTGCCGTGGCAGGTCGTGGTTTTCGAGTGTAAGGTTGTGTCCTGGCCGAAGTGCCTCTCTTGCAACTAGTTTTCTTCTGTGGACTTTTTCTTTTCTGGGGACTTTTTTTCTGTTTCTTTTTCTGGGGGCTTCTTTTCTTTTTCCGGGGTGGTGGTGTCTGGTCAGAGGAGGGTCCTGCCACTGGAGAAGTTCTCCTTGGGGACCTGGTCTTTTTCTTTTTCTTCTTGGGACTTCGTTGGACTTTTGTTTTGGGTATAACTTTGGGGGCATTAGGATCCCATCTTAAGAGTGAGCGAATGATGACCCCTCCTAGAGTACCGCTCCCTCCAGGTTTCAAAATGATTTGTTTTTTGGTTTGAGTGTCGATGCGGGGATCTTTGAGACTAGCTTCTAAGACACGAGCTCGTGTTTGTGGATTTTTTTCTCGACTGATGCCATACAAGGCACGAATCAATTTGACGGGAAGATGCGACTGAAGGGACGTCATGTTCACACTGTGTGAGACAGACGAAAAAGGGTTTGAGGTTTTTATAGATTTTTTTATGGGGAGTGAAATTAAGTCGAGGACGGAGACGTGTACAGGACAGGCCCTCCGTCTTGGCACCAGTGGTGAAACAAGTGGGTACGAAATCGCAAATCCTCGGGGGTCGTAGGTTTCAAATCGACGAGTAAATAGGCGTGTGGAGTTTGAGTGGCATCGTCGTACGCCTGAGTCAGCCAAGGCGTTCCTAACTGTTTGGCTAAGACTTGCACTTGCAATTTATCTCGAGGGCTTTTAAACAAGACCACGTAATGCGCATTGAGACTGATGGTGCGATGGGCTTTACTTTGTTGAAACAAATTTTGGGTGATGTAAACGACACTGGCATTACGGTGATGCCCTTTGCGCGTGAACCACAGTTTAATTTCTTCTTCGTCTTCTCCTAACATGTCGTCGAAAATGACCAAATGGGTTTGACGGGAGTCAGAGACGATGCCGTCGTCTTCTTTAGGAATGCCTTCCACAAACACGATGGAATCGCCTTGACTTTCTCGCAAGAGGCTGTACGCCGATTGCCACTCTTTGTAACACCACACGATCCGCTGAGGTGGTCGATCGATCAAATGATGTTTATGTTCGATCAAACGTTTGACGAATTCGGTTTTACCTGAACCGCTAGGTCCAGCAATGAGCATGTTAAAGGGATGGCGAAGATACAAAGCCTCCCAACTGGCACTATCTAAGTGTTCGTCGATGACTTTGACAGTAAAGGAAGAGGGAGCAGAGACAGCAGAGGTAGCCATGGTGTGAGAAATGTCACTTGTGACACGAAAACAAACAAGACAAGAGTTTATATACTTTTTCAGAACACGTTTATTGAATGTTTTTTTTTTCAAAGATGAATACGAAAGACAAAAATACATAAAAGCCAAAGGCTTAAGTACAAGGATAAAAGGCACATGATAACCATGAACGTGGAATAAACACAAGTGTCTGTACAACATGTTTTGGGTAATGTTCTAACCAGTTCTATAGTAGGGGGTAAGGTCACACAAGTGTCCTCCCGAAAGGGTCTTTCAGGTCTGTCCACGACAGTCCTGTCCTGGGTGACGGGTTCTTCTGGCACCGTCACTAACACGGGTTGAAAAGTAACTTTTTTCCTTGAATAACTCTCGTGCATACTGGACCACTTCTTGGGTCCAAGCCTCAAAACCCCATTCTTTCCAGGCACGGACATCTGTGCAATGGGGATGTAAGTCACAAGCTACACACACATCGTCATACACGTCTTGGGTAGCTAAAAGTTGACGAATCTTTTTTTCCTGTTGAGGTCGAGAAGTATCCAGATGAAAACGCAAGGCTTTGAGCAAAAGGAGTTTTTCGTGACCATTTAAGGCCATTGAGGTGGTAAATACTGATCGTAAAGAGTCCACAAAGAATCGGCTGGTAAACGAAATCCCAGAAAACAAGTCACTAAGACACACACCACTTGTCGTCCCAAATTGAACGGATACAGTTCTTGTAATAATCGATGGCAATGATCCACGGTTTGAATATGGTCATTGAGTTCCTTCCACGGAATCTGTTGAATGATATGTGACATAATCCGTGGCATGGCAACTTGATTTTATAGTGTCTTTGTTTCGGAAGCAATAAAGGTAATTTCTAACCAAACACGTTCGTTCTCCAGTAGGGAATTTAAATGTTACATACTGTAACTGAAACGTCAGAGTTTGTCTAGATGTTTCGTCTTTTTCTAAGCAGATTCCATGTAACAAATGTTGGTAATCCTTTAACTCGTCTTCCTCAATACGTTGCAGTAAGTGAATCTCGAAGTAACCAAAATTACGAACGTCTGGTCCATCATCATCATCGTTCATACACTGAAAGTGTTCAACAAGGTCTGACCAGTGAAAAAATTTCTGACGAATCAGTCCTCTTATACCATTCAGGTACCAGTGGTTAAAGATCTGGTGACGTAACGGATGCAATTGTTCTTTACGTTTCACTTGTATTTTGACCAGCTTTCGGTAAATCCTTTCTCTCATCTCCTCAGGCAAGCCCAAAATGTTCTCTTGTAAAGTATCCATAAGTATATACACTGTTTTTGGAATCGTTGGGTGGTGGCCAATAGCCTCGTTTAACTTTGTGCCTAATGTAATATCCACTCATAATCAGTCTTCTTGTACTTTGGAACATAGCATAATTTAAAAACGGATGAATCACTTTGAGTTTGCGTTTCACTCGTATTTTGATCAGTTCTCGGTAAATGCGTTCTCTCAACTCCACAGGCAAAGCACGAATGTTCTCTAGCAAAGTATCCATGAATAGGTCATACTAAATCCTCTTTGGTCTGACACAAAAAATGTACTCTTTGCACAAACATGGTTTTACTTCAGGGTCGAATTTAAATCGTTGAGTCACTAATCTACACATTACAATTCGTTCAGAAGTTTCCTCTTTCACTAAGTTGACATTGTGTTCAAGATGTTGGTAATTCGTTAACTCTTCCTCTGGAATTCGATGCAGTACGTTTACAGTGATGTAGGTAGAATCGTCCATACCAAACCAATCCTTTTTAAAACTAGAGGATCGTTGATCAATGTCTGTCCGATGGAACACTTTCAGTTGAATCAATCCTTGTATAGCCTTCAGGTACCAGTGATTCAAACACCGGTGACGTAACGGATGCAATTGTTCTTTACGTTTCACTTGTATTTTGACCAGCTCTCGGTAAATCCTTTCTCTCAACTCCACAGGCAAAGCACGAATGTTCTCTTGTAAAGTATTCATGAATAGGTCAGTCCGTACAATTCACAAAAGTAATCCACATAGTGAGTAATTTCTGACCACTGCCATTCAGGGTAACGTCCAAGAATTTCACTGAACTCTTTTGATGTAAACGGTCTAAAGCGATATAATAGGATGAATGCACCCTTGACCCAAAGAAATCTAACACACTAGTTGACTTTTTTCACTTTCCTCTTATGAATTTCTCGACACAAAAGTTCTACAGTAACCCATTGAGATTTCACTCTGGCAAACCCCTGCCAAACTTCCTTGTAAATCTTCTCTTGCAGTTCTTTAGGTAATGATTCAATATCGTTTTTGAAATGAAGTTTAAATACTGGTCTCGGTGATGTCCAACATTTGACTCCTAGCCAATCTGGTTTCTTCTTCGTCAACGACATGGTAAGTTACTTTAATGTCTCAGTCCCACTAAGGGTAAGTAATGACAATTCGGTGACCATCGAGCATGTTCTACGTAGGCCGAATCTTGCGGTTCCCAGTGGTGAAGTGACACACCGCAACTGAAGCACTTGACTTTATCTCCTTCGCCCAAGTAGAAAAATCCGGCTCTGGCTAATTCTTCGGGGGTCGGTCCTCCCAGATACTTAGGCCATTTTCCTTTGAACGATTGAAGACGATTTTCAAAGTCGCAGTATTCCGACAAACGCACAGGGAACGAATATTCGTCTTTCACAGGTTCGTTTCGATGAGGGTTGAGTGACATGGGTAGGAGTTTGCTCAGGGCTGGATGACATCCGTAGGGGGGTAGACGTGAAGGTGAACATTCCCCTTTGAAACGAAACCCAGTAAAATGTCCAAGAGGACGAGCGGCATCACTTTCGCATCCCACAGGTTTGACACGCACAGCATCACTTTCCATGATAGGGGTAGGGACACTAAAGTTCCCATGATGCTTTACGGCATCGCTCAGGTCACAAGGTACAGCATCGTACCCATCGCAAGGCTCACAATCGCATTCCACTTCCGAAGCCTCACACTTGAATTGTGCCTTTCTAAACAACTTGTTCTGTGTTTCTCTGGAAGTATTCATCTTGTTCGCTCGGTCTTGGTAGTCACAATGAACTATCGATCTTGCCTAGGGTTCCTTTTTATATACAGACCAATACCGACGTGTCCATACGGTAAGGTGAAATGATTGGGAAGTCGCACTCGCTTCTGGTACACGATTTGATAGACTTTTTCTAGGGGTCGACTGACGATGTGGTGAGTGGGTAAACGTACAATCTTGTTCGGTTGGTGAGTGGTCACTTTAAAGTTTCCATCCTCTCCCGATTGCAAGGCTTCTTTCAATACCCCAAAATTGACCACACGACTGGTACGATAATTCAGAGTCAGTCCTTTCACTTTGCACGTCGTGTGCACTTCTACTTGTTTGTCACGGTATTCGTAGCCGTAATTTTTAGGACCGCCACTGACGAAACTTAGAATCTTGTCGTCGGGATGCTCGTCTGTCCAGGCTCCTAAACGGTCTCCTTCGATGTCAGGGTGATGTTGAATCGGGTGATGGATGTAAATGCAACTGTCCGTGTCAAAGTACAGGACGCGTTCTTCTAACAGTTCTAAAGCTTCGTACAATTTTAAGCGAGCATGGGCTGTCACGTAAGCCGCAATGATGACATTTCCAAAAGGGTCGTCTTGTACAAAGTCCAGATCTTCTTCGTAATTGACCAAGATCAAATCCTCTCGAACGACGTCCACGTGTTTCATGTATTTGGTTTTGTCGTGAATCATCTGAAAGTAGCGGGAAGGTTCTGTCAAATATTCCGTCTTGGGTAAACACGGTCGTTGTGCCATTTTACCCCACAAGCAATTTAACATCACTTTGGCAAACGATCGCCTGCCTTCGTTTTTCTCGATGTGGTCTAAAGTGATGCCTTCTTGTTCGTAGTATTTCTCTTTGAATTGTATTTGGTCTTCGGGAGTGTGACACCAGGAAGGATAGCCGCTAGCTTCTTGTTTCAGTTTCAAAAAGGCATCCACGTAGTCTGCGAAAATGCCTTTCTGACTGGGGTCACCCTTGTGGTATTGTTGTGTCTTGGGAAAGTGGCAAATTTCGTACACTTCTAACAGTTGGTATCCCATGTCCATAGCTTTGAACAATTCTACGCTGACCGAGGTTCCCGTCAAGGCCCGTTCTTCCTGGCTGTGCTGACAAGGTTGGTCTTGGTTGCACGTTTCGGCACAAGTACGGCACAAGGGAAACATCAGTTTGCCTTGACAATGGTGAGGTAAGACGGTATGGTATAGGTTCGTGGGAGGCAAAACTTTACACTTGATCAAGCCTTCGTATTGTCGAATGTTTTTCAGGTCGATGTGTTCCGTCAGCAATTGTGGGTGCCCTACAGGAAAGCGACAATATTTGCACACGTAGGGATACAGCGAACACACGTCCAAGTATTTGATTTCTTCTCCTTTCTCTTCGTCGGCTTGGTACAGCAAACAGGTGGCATTGGTTCTTCCTCCGTGCAAACTATCCCTCGGGTTCAGTGGGTCCATGAACTGGTAACTTTCCACGAGGCGTTTAAACTCGGGATCGGTTTTCATACGGTGATCGTACTCGTGTTCCCACATTTCCACCACTTGGTATCCTTCCTGTTCTAACTTTAGGCGCCGCTGACAAGTGTCCTGGTACAAGTCTTCCATGGTTCGTTGCAAAAACTGATTTTTAGTGCCACGGTCAGGGTAACAGACCGGACATCCGTGAAATAAGCAACCGTTAAACTCGTACACGATCTTGGGGTTTTCTAAGTCCCAGCCATCGACCGAATACGTTCCGATGGTCTTTTCGCCCCCTCCGTTGCGGGCATGCTGAATCCACTTGTCTTCCTTGTCGCACAAGTAATGTAACCAACGTAGGGCTTTGACCGAGTATTGACGGTTGACATAGTGGGTCGTTTGAGGACTGATGACAGCCACGGTGTTTTCAGGCATGAATCGTTGCCTGTACACTAAGGAACACGCTTTGGCAATGGTACCAGCTTCTTTCAAAGGATCGACCCCTCCGTGTTCCATGAACAGTTCTCGAAATTTTCCACAGCAACGCCGTAAAATGTCCACGTCGGAACGACAATACTTTAGCATTTCTTCCTGAAAGTCGAAAGGGTCCGAGGCGTGAGCCTGGTACCAAACGTAGAAAGCTTCTCGTTGTTCGGTACGCATGTTGTCGGGGTCGTAATAGTGAGCCTCAGGTAAATGGGGTAGAACGGCGTGTTGATTGGCTTCCGTATTGAAAAAGTGTGGAAAGTACCCTTTAGCCATTTCTGTCATTCCATACGTTTTAGGCATTCGACTCAAAGGCATGGCCAAATAGTTCATCGAATCTTTAAACTGTACTTGTCCCACTTGCATGAAAATGATTTTGGCTCCGTTCAAAGTCACTTTAGGACGCTCGGTGCCTTGTTCCGTATAGTACCTCAAAAGAAACTGTCCATCGTATCCGGAGAAATTGTGAGCCATCACCGTGGCATGACGATGACAATCTCCGTAACGTTCGATGTCCTCTTGGCTCCACGTCTTGTCGACGGGGTCTAAGACCCATTGGGCAAAATCGGCTAACGTGTTCGGCCCCCGAAAGATTTTTTCACGCCCTCCGGGAATCTTGCTGCAGTGAGGGCAATGACTGAAGATAGGTTCTTGAATGCACTTCTCGCACGCTCGATGAGCCACGCAGAAATTAGGAATGTGAATGCCGGTTTCTTGCATGCATTCGAAATCGAAAAAGATGAAATTGCCTTTCTTCTTGTGACCGTCCTCTTTCTCTGGTGGGGGTTGGTATTTTTGCACGTAACATTGGTGTTCCAAGTCCACGATGTGGTGACAAATGTGACATTTTTTCTTTCCTGAACATACGTGTGCCTTGGTATTATTGGTACGTATGACTTGTTCACACGTAGAGCACAATCTCAGCAGTTGACAAGCGCATTTCTTCTGTGAACCTTGCGTTTTCAGATGTTGTTGGTAACAGGTAGGGCTGACAAACGTGCGCAGACAGGTTGAACAAGGCACTGGTTCTTCGCTCAGACAGGGTGAAGAGGCCAAACATCCTGTGCATTTCAATCCACAATGCTTGTGTTGCTCTCGATTGTTATAACCATGGTCACATTTCTCACAGTAATAACTGTATCCCAGGAATCCAGTGATACTGGTAATGGTATCGAAATGGTCATCGTGATAATAGACATGAATGTATTTTCCGTCCTTAAAGTCTTGGCCTCGAAACAACAGAGGTCCGCGCACTTCTTGAGGGTGCACTTTCAAGGTGTATCGTGGAGCTAGGGCATCTTGCAATTTTTGCATCTCAGGAATGCCACAGGGTGTGTCTTTGGACAGGCCAGCTTGTTGCAACAGAAGTTCTGCTTCGTTTCGTTGTTTGGCTCGGTCCGATTGTCGAATAGTTTTCCAGGCTCTTTTCCATTCTGCCGTGTCGTTGTTGTTGGCATAGGTTCGTCCCACCACGATGGCTCGGGCTAAGCACATCTGGTCTTGAGGGTTGTTAATTTGGACGAGACTCTTTTTGGTGCTGCGAAGGTCGTTCACCAATAACATCTTTTTGTATCCAGTTCCTTGAGGAGGAGAGACGTGGGTCATGTCCAGTGTGGCTTTACCATCGGTGATGTCAAACTGATCATTAGATTGTTGTACGTGTTGAATCTTGTCCATGACTTTGGAAGCGGTCAATTCTGCAGGGGTGCAAAACTCGATCCAAACAGGGGATTTCAAACCGTCGTGTTGTATGGAAAGTCTCAAGCGATCGTCTTCTTTGGGTTGACATTGTTGCTTGAGTGCAGTGAGCAAAGAATCCCACACCCCAGTGATAAACACTTCTGCTTTCTCTAACGGCACTTCAGCCTTGAAATCTTTAAACTTCACCGTGTATTTGTAAGCCGTGGTTCTAAATTTTCTAGAGGAGCGCTTTTCCGTCTCTCGAATGGAATAGTATTTTTCAGGGTTGACTAAGGGTGGTGAACTTGGTTTAGAGGTTTCAAATTCTGGTTCACTCATGTCCTCTTCAAGATCACTGGCATGAATTTGTGCCAAGATTTCAGCCCTGGTACGAGGCGATAGATCACGTTTCTGCTTCTTACTTTCTTCTTCTTCTTTCTTCTCGAATGAATAGGATCGTTTCATCTTGAGTGAAAAACGTCAAATGACTAAAGTTCAAACACCATAGACTAATTTATAGTCATGGCAGACCAGCGTATATAAAAGGGTGTGTGTCTTGTCCTTTCACTATTCATTTCAGTCTCAAGCCGAGCACAACGATGGAAGAGACTAACCAGATGGAACGTTTCGTCAGAGCTTTCCGAGGGGTCATTAGAAAATTCTCTTCAGACCAGCCTACGGACTACTCTCCTTCCTTTCGAGATAAAAGTCAAGATACTTGCTATATCTGTCAGAAGAAAGGGCATTGGTCTTCAGAGTGTCCAGACCGTCAAAAAAGAAAAAAAACAGGGGCTAAAAAGGACAAAAGTAAAGATACCTGTTATTATTGTAAAGAAAAAGGACATTGGTCTCCAGATTGCCCAAAAAAGAAACAAGAGGAATCAGAAAAAAAGAGGAATTATTCAGAAGAAGAGAGGGATTCTTCAGAGGAAGAAAGGGATTCTTCTGAGGAAGAGAGGGATTCTTCAGAGGAAGAAGAGGAAGAAAGAAGACAATTCTATTTACAAGAGGCAAAGAAACAGGAGAAGAAAAGAAGAAGGGAAGAAAATGAGGAGAAAGAAGAGGAAAAGACGGTGAAGAAATTTAAAAAACAGAGAGACTAAACAAGGAGAAAGAAGAAGTTAATGAACTTTTTAAAGTTTTGTATTGTGAATTGTGAATTGGATTGTAACAATGGATAAAAGAATAAATTAATGATATAAGGTAAGTGTCTTTGAGTTCTGATTTTAAAATAAGAAGCTACACTCACGCACTCATACAAAGACACGTACTATAGGGGTAAAATGGGTGGGTTATTTTTTTTTGTTATTGGCAAATTGAAATTGTATTTCTTTTCGAGAAATGTGGGTGGCCCTGAAAAGGGCCTTTTTTTCTTTATGGTGTAGGGGTGAGTTTAAGCAATCAATTTTAACTGCCTTAAGCCTTTGCCACGGCCAAGGCCTACTTCTGGACTGCGTAATGTTGATGATGATGATAATGATTGGGTTGAAATCACTAAGGGTGGTACGGTAGGCTTAGTCACAGGGTTGACGTGTTTAGCTCGGGAAGGTCGTATTCTCTTCGGTCGTAATAAAGAAGTCTGATACATTTGTTTCAGACTTCTTAACTCCGCTAAAATGTCCAACAGTACCGTGACCGTTTGATTTTCACCCTCTTGTTTCTTTGCTGCTACTTCTTCTTGCTGTTGTTTTTTTCTTACCTCTTCTTCTTGCTGCTGTTGCTGTAGGAGAAAAGCTTGTTCCGCTTCCTTTTGTCGTTGTATAAATTTCTCCAATTCTTCTTTCTGTCTCTGTCTAAAATTCTCCACTTGCGGTAATGAAGAAGGTAACGAAGGTTCCGGAACAAATTCTTGCGAGGAGAGAAAATCCACAAAATCCCAATTCACCTCTTCTGAAAGTAAGTCCGGGTTCCCTTGGGCGGTCTCCCCTGTTGGTGCACCCCATTGGATCGTTTTCTGAGTTTCTGTCATGTTGAATCACTGTCGCATAGATTGACTGCACACAAGCGCTAGCGAATCTATATAGACTACGTGACGTGACAGACTGCTCTCTTCGGATTGGATGAGGGCTGACTGAATTTTGTAACGCGTGTTCGGATTGGTGAATGAACTCAATCCGTTTCAATCCTACCTCTGCCTATAAATAAGCGCAGTTCACTGCATTGATTCACCTGTTCTCGTCGCTTAAAGATGTGGACCACAGTTGAGTCATCCACCCTTGTGTCTTCCATGATGTTTCGGACAGACTTGCTCATGTTTGTCCGATCCAAGTGGACCGTTGTCCACAGGACAAACACCAGCCTGTGGATACGTAGGATCTACGTTGAAAGACAAGGATGCCTGAAAAGAGTGCTGGTTTACGGACCAACAGTGAGACGCAGCCTAAGGACAAGAAGAAGACCAATGCGGTGCCCTTTATGTTAATGAATACATTAACATAAACCCAAAGGCCCTTTTCAGGGCCAGTCATATTTCTCGAAAAGAGATAGCCTTTCCATTGCCTACCCCTTTTTTTAAAAAAATTTATAAAAAAAAAAAATCCCATGTTAAATTCCCCTTGTACGTATATTAACCCACAATTTATTCCCATGTTAAATTTCCATTGAGGCTAATCTGACCCACAATTTTTTCTCCATGTTAAATTTCCATTGAGGCTAATCTGACCCACGATTTTTCTCCATGTTAAATTTCCATTGAGGCTAATCTGACCCAAGGGGGTCTGTAAGGCTAATTCCCATTGAGGCTAATCTCCCCCCCCCCCCTTCACTACTTACGCTAGTGGCATTGGGGCACCAAAACCATGGATGGGTGCCAGAGGTGTTGTGGCGCCAAAATTCCCTTGGGCTATCATCGTCGTCCCGACGCCATTTACCTTTAGGACGCCAATGCTTGCATGCAAAGTTAGAATATATTTATGCTTTAAAACAAACATTGCTCTTGTAGCAGTGACAATTTGTTACTTTTGACATGACATATAATTATTATTATTATTATTATTATTATTAATTTTGATATTTTGTTCTTGTTGGCACTGCCAATGACATCAAAGTAGAAAAGTGATAAAATATGCCTCGCTTCTGTAAAACAAGATGTCCAGAGTTCGAAACTCGCTGTGGCATCCCAATTTTTTTTGCAAATACCTTTTTTAGCATTTCTTTCAAATTCGCTCATCCCAATTTTACTTTTTCAAATTTTTTATCTGGAAAATGAATGGCTTTTTTATATTGATACCCACATTTATCTTTCTATGTGTCAGGATGCCAAACAAGAGGTCGCAATTTTTTAAACACCTTTTTGTATTTTTTAATTCAATTTTTTTAAAATTTGCTTATCCCATTATTTTTATTATTTTGTTTACTTTTTGAGATTTTTTTTAATGTTGAAACAGGCAATTGAGCTAAGTACAAATACATACCAAATAGACACTACTTAGATCGATGGATATCAGGTAAAATCTAGCATTGGTCTAGCAGTCAGCAGAAAGCAGAAAGTACAAGCTTCGACCGTTCTATTGGAGAGAGAGAGAGAGAGAGAGAGAGAGAGAGAACGTCTTAACCCTAAGGGCTACGTGGTATCACTTACAAATCGCTGATGCTGTTTTTTTATTTTTAAATTCTGATAGAATCCATGGCCTTTCCTTGTTATTTTCATACATCATTTGCTAAATTGTGGGCTTATTCAAACATAATCTATGCTTCTTCTTCGCCATAAAACACTCCAAAGGAGGTAACTGTTTTTTGTTCACGTATTATTCTTTCATAATATATGACTAAGTTCCCCCCTCCCCCCAATTTTCAATACGTTTGGAAAGGAGAGTGGCGTGTTTGAAGTACACTAAGAGTCGTGAATAAGGATTCTAAGAAAAATGATATTCGATATCAAAGAGGAAATATAAAAGAAGAAGAAAAAGCACTAATATGTCGCTGCAAACTGGATTCAATAGCGGAAAAAGAATTGATAACATATCCACCTTTGACGAATAATGCGTATGCACGTAGGGCCGGTAATGTAAAATATATCAAAATTGACGGGAAACACATTTTTGGCTTAGTGAGTAAGGTCATTAAACATGGTAATTAATATTGATCAAATAAAATCAAGATATGATCTCTTTAGTTGATAGATCTCGCTTTGTTGAAGCCTAAGAAATTCGCGCAGTACAGGGCAGAACTTGAAAAAAAAAATAACCGCACATTCATTAATGTGGATAAAATCACTTTATGCTGATTGGAAAACACTGTTCTTGTTTATAAAATACAAAAAGAAACATTTACCTTTGCTTTGCTGTCCAACTGTCGTCTGCAAAAATCTCAGCCGAATGCTGTAAACTCGCCCGTCGATTATGTTTCGGCGTGCTGACATCATATGTCATAGATAACAGCGCCCCCCTGTGTTTGTTTGGATTTACGCTAGCTGATTTACACTTTGATCAGACCGTTTACATTCCATACATTTCATTTAATACCACATCATTTGGAATACAAGTTGATCATTCCATTCTGTTCTTCAGACCATTTCAACTAATGCCAGATCATTTGGAATCTGAATACATCATTTCATTTTTTGGGTTAAATCATTTAATTCTAGACTACATAATTTCATTTAATACTACGTCATTTGGAAGCAGATTTCATCAATACGTTTTGTTCTTTAAATCATTTAATTTAATACCACATCATTTGGAATCTGAATTCATCATTTCATTTGTAGAGTTAAATCATTTCATTTCATACTTAGTAATTTCATTTAATAATATGTCATTTGGAAGCAGATTTCATCAATCCGTTTTGTTCTTTAAATCATTTTATTTAATACCAGATCATTTGGAATTTAAATTCATGATTTCATTTGTTGAGTTAAATCATTTCGTTTTAGACTACATCATTTTATTTAATAGCACGTCATTTGGAAGCAGATTTCATCAATCCGTTTTGTTCTTTAAATCATTTTATTTAATACCAGATCATTTCATTTAACGCCATATCATTTGAAATCTGAATTCATTATTTCATTTGTAGAGTTAAATCATTTCATTTCATACTACGTAATTTCATTTAATAATATGTCATTTGGAAGCATATATCATCAATCCGTTTTGTTCTTTAAATCATTTTATTTAATACCAGATCATTTCATTTAACGCCACATCATTTGAAATCTGAATTCATTATTTCATTTTTGGGGTTCAATCATTTCATTTCATGCTACATCATTTCATATCACACAACATCATTTGGAATCTGAATTTTTCATTCCGTTTGGTGGGTTAAATCAATTCATTTCACTCTACATCATTTCATGTAATACCACGTCATTTGAAATATAAATGCATCATTCGGTTTTGTTCGTTAAATCATTTCATGTGACAACACATCATTTGGAATCTGGATTGATCATTTCATTTGCTAGGTTAAATCATTTGATTTCATACTAGATCATTTGATTAATGTAATTTTGGCGGCGACGGCTGCCCATACAAGAGTCATCAATCGGATAACCTTCTGTCTTTTCCGTAATGTTGAAAAAGACATTATTTCATGATTTGACGGTTCACTTTGCACCAACCTGCATTGAAAAACACCGTAAGTTTGAGTTTTGCCAAAGAAATTAATCGAAGTTGCAAATGATAACATTTGATTCAAATATATAAGCCTGATTACGAACCGAATAATCTAGTTGAAAAGCAGGTATAATTTTATTTCGTTATTTCTGACTTCAAATAGTGCTATGAATAAAATACAGGTCATACTTGTGTGTTCAATCACTAACCCAACCCAACCCCCTAACCCCCCCCCCCCCCCCCCCGCCCAAATCTGTGTTGATATTGATGGATGATAACCCGAAAATAAACGTCATCATGGGTGAGGGGCTAATTTATCGGCCTAAGTATATACCTGTAGGCGTTCAGTATCGACTATTTCAAAAATGAGTGAAATTTTCAAGACTTTTAGCATGCATACCACTAACTGGCGATTATTCACTTTATTCCGATCCCTATATATCCATATTCCTTGCAAGTCATATACAGGTACCAAAAAATACATACGCCAAAATCAAAGTTCAAGTACGTGGACATTTTTGGATGAAGTCGTCTTATGAGTTTCATATAGTACAAACATGAATAAATGTTGCGTGTTGTAATGTCACAGTGCGAGTTGAACGTGTTTTTGAGAAGAAAAGAAAATGCCAAGTACCATGTTGTTTGCTATAATAGACCTGACGTCATCTTTTCTTGACCCAGTTTTGTACCAGATAACCATTGCAAAAGTCCAGAGCTATCAATTATTCTCGTCTGGAAGATTTGTCACGATATCTAAAGTGCAGAGTATTCAACAATCATAACTGACTTAATCTTGGCTAAAATACATTAGTATTAAATTTGGATCAACAATTAATATTGCATTTAATTTTAGTAAATGCCCGCCGCACCCCCACATGACCACGTTGACATGCACTTTAGGTTTCTACGTTTCTTTGAACTAACAAAGAAAAGAAGCGGTAATTTAGAAAAGTACCAAAGTCAACCCAAGTTGAATATTGCATGAACCAAACATTCAAAGCAAATGCAACATTTTTTCTTTTCGTTCATGCATGTAATTAGATACAAACGTGAAGGTAATAATTTGATGAATTGAAGATAATAGTAAATTAAGTATCCATTTCGTGAAATGTCATCACGTATTTTAGTTTTCATCTGTCGTATGGACGATTTAACAAATCAAAGAACATCTGGATGTGTACTGTCTAAATTTATGCACAATTTTATATATAAATGTATTGCATATTGCTGATACAATATGTCCATACATACTTGATCATTAAATGGTACATGTACTGCCTGTACTCGCTTATAACACGAGCACAACTTAAAACCACACAGACCCAGATCCACCTCGCACAATGCGCTGGCAGATGTGATCTTTGGAGTTTATAGTGAGTAATTAGTAGAACAAACCACAAACTCTGAATTGTCAGCGCATTGTGCGACTGTATATAAGGGTCTATGTTTTTTCAGATGGAATCGACATATTTGCTAATACAGACGGTGATCTCCAGCTATTCGGCTGGATTATGAGAGAATGGGGCTTTTGCTCATGTTCCAAGTAATCTTCATTTAAAGTCTATGCACATGTATACAACATATGCATACAACACATGCGTACAACATATGCATGCAATATATAAAGACATGATCTCTTTTTTTTTCTTCTTACTTCTATATTTTTTCTTTATTTTTCCCCGTGATAGCTTGAACCTTTATAGCTGGGTCAGGGAACACCATGCTAATGCCACCTTAAAATTAAACATTTCTTGGTATCAGATATTCTTGGGACATAAAATATAATGCACAAAAATTGAAACGAAAAGCATACACATGCATGCACACACGTATATAGCACGCAATCTCTTTTGACGTAAACTAGATAGGCTTACACAAGCATACAGTATATAAGTGACTTGGATTTCGCAATACAGATGTGGTTCCTGTTTAACGATTTGCACAAGTTACGTGTTCATGATTGAGGCCCATTTTTGAAGGAATTGGTCATGCTTTTGTTTATATTAGCAGTATATTTTTAAATTTTTTGATGCATTTCAATAATTTTGTTAAAAGCATAAATTGAAGGATTTTGCACGTCGAATCTTCAAGTGTAAATACAATATTTAGCCCAAAAAGTAAGAGATTATTCAAAATGTACAATTGTTCACTTCCTAAAAATACTTCTTTTTTGGACAAATGTACAATATTTGGACAACAAGGTGCAAAACGTATAGTAAAACGGTACAGAACTGAAGTAATATTGCAATCGAAGAATAAATGCTCAATACTTTCGTTTTCACTGTTACAGAAGTGCATTTCTCGTCATCTTATATGTTAATTCTTTTCAAAAGGTTAAAAGCGACAATTTATCTGTGAATAAATTTAAACTTACGAGAGAACAACTTTGTAACCTTAGCATAAAGTTTTGCCTAGCTATAAATCTTAGACCACTGCTCACTACTTATATTTTTATTTAATAGTAGTATCCACGTTTCTTACCTCGCAGTGTATTGCCTCGTTACCTTTACTGACAATCTTGGTAAACAAACTTCAGTGAATTTTGTTTTTGCAAGTTCATTTTTTTAAACCTCCTGCTTATCAAACATTTGTGAGCCAAATGGTTTCTGATTGCATCTTTCCAAGATTTTGGAACTTTTTATATTAATCAAAAGTATTTCCAAAATATCGTCGCATCCAGGTTTTCGTTTTATCGTTTCAAAAGGTATTAAATTGCTATGATCATCAAGTTAATTATCAAGAACTTCAATGTACTGACGGAACTTTCTAGGTGGAACAATATTTTTTTTAAAAAATCAGGGATAAATACTCATTCGCATTTTGTAGATCCTATTTCCAGTTTGATACTGCATAAATTACATCGCTCCAAAAACTGTTTTTAATGAGCTTACCAATTTTAATCTCATTTTCTCCTCACTAAATTCCAAATATCTTTCATATTTGTGAATATATTTGTATTGACCAGGTTCTGCCACGCTCCATCGTCGTTTTCCAGTATTTTGTTAATCGATCTTATCTTAATATACATAATACATTAATAAATGTAATCCTCCCTCATTCTCCGGGGGTACTAGTATATCACGTTTAATTCTCTCTACTTTTCCACCCCCATACAAATGTAAATAAGGTACGATTTAGTTCTGCTTCACTTTTTTGCTGATGGATTTGGAAGTGCTGATAAAAGATGTATGAATTTTGGCAGAACCAGAGTTTTTACAAAATCTACTTTACATACTACAGAAAAGAGTCGTTGACTCCAGCTTGCCAGAATTCATTTTTGTTTGTTTATTGGTTTCTTACTATAATTCATTTCCATCATTTGTTGTAAGTCTAAAGAAAAATCATTGACAAGGAGTTTAAAATTGGAAGAAGACCAGTTCAGTTTCATATCGGGGTATATTCCTTAATCTCTTGTTTCCAATCCAAATGCCATTTGTTTTTGTTATGTTACTTATAAGTCCAGACAATAGAAAACGGTCTTGCAAGATATTTAAGACACAAGCTCATGAGTTTGTCCTAATAAACATTTAAAACAATAATTTAAACAAGAATAAAACTGAAACGTTTAAGAAGTGCAAAAGAAGCAGCAGGGAGGGTGAACAGACCACTTTTTAGAGCAGTCTATTTATGAAAAGAAATCTTCCTACGAAAATAAACAAACAAGCGTCAATAGTTCTAAACCGAGTCCTCTAACCAACCAAGACTTTTAATCGGGTTAGAATTATTGTAGCAGCAGAGGGGGCGAATCCGACATTTTGTCCAATCGTTATTTTGCTTAATTAATACTTTCTGCACTCAGCGGATCCGGTGTAGTCAGCGCCTGGTAAAAAAAAAACGACGATTGTCCATCCTACACGACGGTGACGTCATTTGGTTTAATACACTTTTCTGCGCGCCGATCCCCAGCGTCGTCAGCGTCCGGTAAGCACATCGACGACCGCGTCGATGTCATCACCCCCTCTGCTGCTGACTATTTGCCGGATTTGTATCAAATCCATGTGTGACATTGACCAGCATCGATGGAATTAATAATGACATTTTCTTCATTGATGAGGAAATTGTCATAGTTCCTATAATACATTCCCCATATGTGGCAGGTCAGTTTTGCAAAACAGCATCGATGAAGGAACTGTCATAGTTCCTATATAATAATTATTATGACATTTCCTTCATTACTCTGTCATGGGTCATTGTTGTTGTTGTTGTTGTCGTAAAATAAAAAATTTTTTTATTAAATAATGCCCCATCGGCGGATTTTAACCGACGAGGATACCAATGAAATAATAAGACTCCGTGGGAAAACACCAATATCGGAAATAGCAGATCGATACAAAATCAGTTACCAGCGCATCTATAAAATCTGGAAAAATGAGCCCGACAATGATATCAGAATGATAGACCTCAGTATCGACGATGAAATAAACCAGATTGTTGATACACCCAGTGATGCGAATTCATCCATGGACGCCATCGTGGATAAACAGACCATTCAAGACTTGCAATGGCGGCTAAATAATTTGATCAACGAGAATAAATCATTGCAACAACGGTTAAAACACGTGTCAAGCACGGCCGATTATAGTCGAGTACAACGGCGTTATGATTATTTGCAACAGCGTTATGACGATTTACAACAGCGACACGATGATGCGCAACGGCGTCACGATGATATGCGACGCACCATTGGTGGGCTCCAGCACAAACTCGGAAATGTTCGGAAGGAATTGAATGAAGCGCAACACGATAATGCGCTACTGATTCAGCGAATCACCGAAATGACCGCAGTCCTCCCCAGCGAGCCGGAAATAATCAGAAAAAAGAATAAAAACCCCTCGGACAAACCTCGCGAGGATAAATTCACGATCGACGAGATCCCCGGTGTGGTATCTCGCAGCGATATTAGGTTTGTCAACCGCATGGACAAGGTGCTTTAAGATAGCGACTAGACCCTTCGTTGGTCATGGTTTGGAAACATTTTTTCGTATTCTCGTTGGTAATATTTGTCGCGGAGACATAACCGAGCTTTCGCTGAACGGCTTTCAAATACCATACAATCGTATTTATCCCCGCTGGGAAATTTCTGAACTGCATGATATTTTCCGTTCTTGAATTTTACACTGATTGGCATCCTCGGGCAGGATTTTTTATAATCGCTGATGACGCTGTCGAATTTCACCGGATGATATTCCAACAACGACATTATAATTAAAGCCGTTATTTAATTAAATATTAAAATGATATCAGGTGGACGATCCTGGATGAACAGTTGTGCCGAAAACTTTTCCAGACAAGCTAGTCATTTCGTTGACGATGTTGCTTCGGGGCGAATTAAACTAGCACCACCGAAATTACCATTATTTCGGTACGACAAAACCAGAATAATTTCCCCGGCGAAACAACTTTACAAGGGCACTAGAGTCAATACTATCTGTTTAAACATCAACAAGAAAAATATCATCGAATTTGATTCCATCGCGGAGACGTGTAAATGGTTCAACCTTAGACCGGACACAATTCAACAACCCTTTTTTCAAGCCCAAGATGGAATATTATGGATCGTACTGCGCGGTGATATTGGCGCGGAAAAGCGGGTTTGGTTCGATGACGTTGATACTCTATTCGATAACGCGATTAATAGTCTTCCAGAAATATATCGGCTGTGGGTCAATTGTTTACTCGAGTCCGGAAAATACGGCCTCAACCCCAAAATACCGTCAATTTAACTAAATGATTCAGTTGTATCAACGAAAGCCGTTTTTTAAGTCAGCGGGGGTAATTCGCGGTGATAAAAAACATTGTACCACCAAAGAGATAATTTCCGACGCGATGAAGAATTTAACGCCCGACCAGTGAAGGAAATGTCATAGTTCCCATATAATAATAATTATGACATTTCCTTCATTGATGGGGAAACTGTCATATTTCCTATATAATAATAATTATGACAGTTTCCCCACTATCGAGAAAACCGACCACAACGTACCACCGAGGAGATAGATTCCTCCATTACTCTAACCGGTCTCCGCCGATGGTAATATTTTGAGCGTGAAGGGAACTGTCATAGTTCCCATATAATAATAATTATGACATTTCCTTCATCATCGGGAAAACCATCCATTACTCTGACCAGCCCTTCATTGATGGGGAAACTGTCATATTTCCTATATAATAATAATTATGACAGTTTCCCCACTATCGAGAAAACCATCCATTAACCGACCACACATGAAATCGTAACATTGTAGTGTGTTCGTCCGTCGCGGTAACATCTCCCCCGGCGAATCCAACATCATCGATGGTCTCGTTGATCCACGCCGGATCATTTACAAAATCAGATTCGGGCCAGTCGGGATAATACAGCACGTAGTCGGATCGATCAGCGTGTTTAGTATCATCCGATTGTAATCGACCGCCGAATCCCTTATATATCGATTTGATTTTTTCAATGATATTTTTTAGCGTCAATTTACCCCTTCGGAACCTCATATCCGGAAATATATCGCCGAAATGTTTCAACAGCGCGTTGTACTTGTCAAGTCGGTCTGGTTGCGCTAGCATTTCTGAGATGCTATTGATTAACCCGGCACGACTCACGGGAACGCTCTTCACATCAAGTCGATCCGGAACTACATCGGGGAGACTCAACGCGCCAAGAACGTTTCTAACGGTGTTAAGTTGTTGCCGGGGACTGATTTTATCGGATCGACATGGCGTCGTTGCTACGGCGTTACCGTTATTATGCTCGTCAACGAGAACGCGCTGATATCGCTGCAGCCGTGAAACGTTTTTATTCAGATGTTCTATCCGGTATTTATCTAGTTTTCTTACGTCGGTCTGAAACACGTAATTGAGATACGTCAATGCCTTTTTGTATGGCTCTAGTCGCTGTTCGGGGTCGTATTGGTAGTATTTATCGCCGGTGATTTCATCGTCGGTGATTTCATCGTCGGTGATTTCATCACCGTCACTATTAACCGCTGCAATTCTTTCTCCGATGGACGATTTTAAAAAATCATCTACGCGTGGATCACTGTTAAGTACAGCGTCGCTGACTCGTTTCTGCTTTTGTTGTTTTTTTTCCTTCCATATTTCGTATTCATCTGGTAATTCCCATTCAACTGAATAACCGGTTCGTTTCATCATTTCAACCAGTCTACACGTGAAATAACGTTTTGAATTGTTCTCGTCGATGATCGTGCTAATAAACATATATCCGTAACCGGTATGCACGTCACAGCGGTTGGGCGTTCTAAACAGTAACTCTGTCGACGATAAATCCCTTTCATGTGATTCGATTGCGGAAATAATATCATCGCGGGTCAGTGGAAGCTCTGTGCGGCTCCGTTTTGTTGCTGAATAACGTATTTCCGAAATATTTCTGAAACGATGGATGGCTTGTTTGGTCGCCTCTACAGAATTTAATTCCTCGGAAAACACCGTCATGTACTTGAATCGCGAGTCCACAATGGATATCCCGGCCTCGACGGTGCAATTATAGATCACCACGTCGATGTTTTCAAACGCCGCAGTGGTATCAGCGAAATCTCGCTGTTTTTCGGCCGGGTCAGTGTACGCATGATAGTATTTTACTCGGTATCCTAAGTGCTGTAACAATTTGGCGAGCTTCTCCACAGAATAATTTCCGCGTCGCTTGTGCGTGAATACAACTACACGATTTCCTCGTCGTAACATGTCCAACAGTTTACTGTAGTTATCTCTGTGAGACTGTTCCACAATAAATTTTTTACCATGATCGGGCCGATATTCGTTGATGATGAATTTCATGTCCGGGCGATTCAAGTATTTCCTGAATAATTCCAAGTCGTCATTGTTAGCGTCCGCGTCAAGTACAATTACCCGTTTCGCGGATGAAATCAGCCATGTCAGTGTTCCCCAAATCTGTTTACCGCGTCTTGATGAGACTATCTGTCGAAGGATTCCGTGCCACTCATCCAGCAATAGAACATCGGGAATTCCCCCGACCCGTACAATTGATTCTATTTGTGAAATGACTTTACGAGGCTTTTTAACGTTGAATATAATATCTCCATGGATATTTTCGTATGATTCAAGATTATAGTCGATGGCGGTCTTTCTGGTAAATGTCTTTCTGTACGATACGCACAACACAGACTGATCATCTCGTATTGATTTCCACGCCGACTCTGACTTGCCGAGTCCACAGTGGGATCCATCCATGTAGTCGTCGTTGAGAATGATTTTACATCCCCGGCCGCCTTCATGAACGGGTGACTCGTGATAAGTATAATCGGGAGTCCTCTTGGGAAACTCGCCACTGTAGTCCTTGCGGCGATAATTAAAACCCCTTACATATCTTTCGTAGAGGGTTTTATCATCACCGGGATTTTTGTCACCATCACGCGGTATTATTATTTTTTGCGTGCTTCTGTAAGAACCGATCACAAACTGATCAGAGTAAACACGCACAAATGCGTCAATGGCCTTTCCTTCGATGAATCCACCGATCTCATTGTACCCGTGACGTCGCTGACATATGCTGCAAAATGAGCCTGCAACTCGCCGTAGCGACACTATGTTGCCGAGTCGATTTGTAGTCCCGGTGATTTGATCGGGTTGTCCGGACAACAACGTGGAAAATTGTCGAATTTGTTCAGCGGTGATTTCATCATCGGTGATTTCATTATCACCAGTGATTTCAGGTTTCAGTTGTTCGTAACACGGCTGAATAGAGACCGGACAAGATAGCAGCGTGCTGGTAAATCCAACAGGATAAATCAATCGCTTATCAACGCTATTTGGTCTTGCCGACCTGGTTCCGGACAATTTGATGCTATATAGCCCAGCTTGCGTATCAACATTCCATGTTGGTCTATCCGCGGCGACTTTTTTCAACAGCGATTGATGTTCCTCGAAATCTACCGGGATCGTTCTTAACATGATGTGATAACCGCCGCTGGTTTCAAAAACCAAAACATCGTTGATTTCATCAACTAACTCATGGAAATACGACAACAACTCGGCCAGCGATGGCGTCTTGGAATCCACGTCGATGGTAGGATATCTGCACCGGTGTTTCGGAATAATTTCATTAACAGCGGAATGCCCCTGAAATTCTCTTATGTCAGGATCATCTACGAATACATAGAATTTTCCCATTTGCTGGATGATTACTCCACGAATTTGATAGTCTGCTACGGTGAGAAGGTCAATTGCGGACTTTTTACTGGAAACACTCCAAGATGGGCCCAAATGCCTTCGGTAGTATTCTCGCACGTCGTGATACGTCTCCGGGGACGTAAAAAATTCATCCGGGGACTCCTCGTAGTAAGATGTTCCGCGCCCCAATGCGTCGATGAAGGTGTTATTGGAATAATGATTATCCATTATACTGTATGCTTTTTAATATTTAATTGAATGGTTAATAATGGTTAATAATAATGGTTAATCCGGCGCTTGCTGTCAATAAATGCAAATGGCTTCCCCAGGGATCAGGGGTCCCATGCGGAAAAAACTGCTACGGTGAGTTTTGCGGGGTGCATAACAGTAGATCAAAACAGGGGAGCAAGAACGGTCCTCAGCCCTGTCTCAGATGTGGAACGGGCGTCCGAGGAAGGATTAAAATTTGTATCAGCTGTGGAAGCCCCCAGTATCGATCCGCGGTAGAATACTGCCAACGAAAGAATAAACCGATACCATCCCCGGAAGAATTCTTAAAATCACGATGGGACGACCCGTCACATGTCAATAGTTTCCCCATCAATACTGGTCAAAAGTAAAACCGACCTGCCACACATGAGGAAAGTGTCATAATTATTATTATATAGGAAATATGACAGTTTCCTCATCAATGAAGAAAATGTCAATCAGTCCCGATAATGGGGAAAGTGTCATAATTATTATTATATAGGAAATATGACAGTTTCCCCATCAATGAAGGGCTGGTCAGAGTAATGGATGGTTTTCTCGATAATGGGGAAAGTGTCATAATTATTATTTATATGAACTAGGACAGTTTCCCCACTGATGAAGGAAATGTCAATCAGTTCCCGATAATGGGGAAAGTGTCATAATTATTATTATATAGGAAATATGACAGTTTCCCCACTGATGAAGGAAATGTCAATAGGAATTCATCGGCGGAGACTGGTCAGAGTAAAAAAATTATAAAATTATTGTTTTTGTTAATTCTGGCCATTTTTTGACCATTTTTTGACTGTTTTTGGCCATTTTTTGACTGTTTTTGACCATTTTTTGACTGTTTTTGACTGTTTTTTGAGGGCAAAAACCCAAGGAAATCATTTAGAGAAAATCGATGTTTTTCTGAAAAATCGAGAAAAAAACGACTATAGTCGGCAAAAAACGACCAAAAACGACCAAAAATCAAGAAAAAACCAGAAAAAAACCGGATTTTTATCGAGGGCAAAAACCCAAGGAAATTTTATCAAAATTCATTCCGGTTTTTAACAGGAAAAAATTCCCCATGGTCAACCCACCCCCGCGATGACGGACTTATTACGTCGTAAAAATGGCTCTATCATCGATGAAGGAAGTGTCCTAGTTCTATATAATAATAATTATGACATTTCCTTCATGGTGGTGACTTGTAACGCCAGGGTGCGAGTAAATTACCTATCGCGGCGATGAATTACAAAAAAAATATCGCGGCAATAATTACAATTAATTTTTTTCTCCGTGGTAAAATATATCAGTTGTTTTTATTGTTGTTATTGACCCCTAAACAGTTACTACTAGTAGTGACCTTGCTATAACAACAACAATAAAAACAACTGATATATTTTACCACGGAGAAAAAAATTAATTGTAATTATTGCCGCGATATTTTTTTTGTAATTCATCGCCGCGATAGGTAATTTACTCGCACCCTGGCGTTACAAGTCACCACCATGAAGGAAATGTCATAATTATTATTATATAGAACTAGGACACTTCCTTCATCGATGATAGAGCCATTTTTACGACGTAATAAGTCCGTCATCGCGGGGGTGGGTTGACCATGGGAACTTTTTCCTGTTAAAAACCGGAATGAATTTTGATAAAATTTCCTTGGGTTTTTGCCCTCGATAAAAATCCGGTTTTTTTCTGGTTTTTTCTTGATTTTTGGTCGTTTTTTGCCGACTATAGTCGTTTTTTTCTCGATTTTTCAGAAAAACATCGATTTTCTCTAAATGATTTCCTTGGGTTTTTGCCCTCAAAAAACAGTCAAAAACAGTCAAAAAATGGTCAAAAACAGTCAAAAAATGGCCAAAAACAGTCAAAAAATGGCCAAAAACAGTCAAAAAATGGCCAAAAACAGTCAAAAAATGGTCAAAAAATGGCCAGAATTAACAAAAACAATAATTTTATAATTTTTTTACTCTGACCAGTCTCCGCCGATGAATTCCTATTGACATTTCCTTCATCAGTGGGGAAACTGTCATATTTCCTATATAATAATAATTATGACACTTTCCCCATTATCGGGAACTGATTGACATTTCCTTCATCAGTGGGGAAACTGTCCTAGTTCATATAAATAATAATTATGACACTTTCCCCATTATCGAGAAAACCATCCATTACTCTGACCAGCCCTTCATTGATGGGGAAACTGTCATATTTCCTATATAATAATAATTATGACACTTTCCCCATTATCGGGACTGATTGACATTTTCTTCATTGATGAGGAAACTGTCATATTTCCTATATAATAATAATTATGACACTTTCCTCATGTGTGGCAGGTCGGTTTTACTTTTGACCAGTATTGATGGGGAAACTATTGACATGTGACGGGTCGTCCCATCGTGATTTTAAGAATTCTTCCGGGGATGGTATCGGTTTATTCTTTCGTTGGCAGTATTCTACCGCGGATCGATACTGGGGGCTTCCACAGCTGATACAAATTTTAATCCTTCCTCGGACGCCCGTTCCACATCTGAGACAGGGCTGAGGACCGTTCTTGCTCCCCTGTTTTGATCTACTGTTATGCACCCCGCAAAACTCACCGTAGCAGTTTTTTCCGCATGGGACCCCTGATCCCTGGGGAAGCCATTTGCATTTATTGACAGCAAGCGCCGGATTAACCATTATTATTAACCATTATTAACCATTCAATTAAATATTAAAAAGCATACAGTATAATGGATAATCATTATTCCAATAACACCTTCATCGACGCATTGGGGCGCGGAACATCTTACTACGAGGAGTCCCCGGATGAATTTTTTACGTCCCCGGAGACGTATCACGACGTGCGAGAATACTACCGAAGGCATTTGGGCCCATCTTGGAGTGTTTCCAGTAAAAAGTCCGCAATTGACCTTCTCACCGTAGCAGACTATCAAATTCGTGGAGTAATCATCCAGCAAATGGGAAAATTCTATGTATTCGTAGATGATCCTGACATAAGAGAATTTCAGGGGCATTCCGCTGTTAATGAAATTATTCCGAAACACCGGTGCAGATATCCTACCATCGACGTGGATTCCAAGACGCCATCGCTGGCCGAGTTGTTGTCGTATTTCCATGAGTTAGTTGATGAAATCAACGATGTTTTGGTTTTTGAAACCAGCGGCGGTTATCACATCATGTTAAGAACGATCCCGGTAGATTTCGAGGAACATCAATCGCTGTTGAAAAAAGTCGCCGCGGATAGACCAACATGGAATGTTGATACGCAAGCTGGGCTATATAGCATCAAATTGTCCGGAACCAGGTCGGCAAGACCAAATAGCGTTGATAAGCGATTGATTTATCCTGTTGGATTTACCAGCACGCTGATATCTTGTCCGGTCTCTATTCAGCCGTGTTACGAACAACTGAAACCTGAAATCACTGGTGATAATGAAATCACCGATGATGAAATCACCGCTGAACAAATTCGACAATTTTCCACGTTGTTGTCCGGACAACCCGATCAAATCACCGGGACTACAAATCGACTCGGCAACATAGTGTCGCTACGGCGAGTTGCAGGCTCATTTTGCAGCATATGTCAGCGACGTCACGGGTACAATGAGATCGGTGGATTCATCGAAGGAAAGGCCATTGACGCATTTGTGCGTGTTTACTCTGATCAGTTTGTGATCGGTTGTTACAGAAGCACGCAAAAAATAATAATACCGCGTGATGGTGACAAAAATCCCGGTGATGATAAAACCCTCTACGAAAGATATGTAAGGGGTTTTAATTATCGCCGCAAGGACTACAGTGGCGAGTTTCCCAAGAGGACTCCCGATTATACTTATCACGAGTCACCCGTTCATGAAGGCGGCCGGGGATGTAAAATCATTCTCAACGACGACTACATGGATGGATCCCACTGTGGACTCGGCAAGTCAGAGTCGGCGTGGAAATCAATACGAGATGATCAGTCTGTGTTGTGCGTATCGTACAGAAAGACATTTACCAGAAAGACCGCCATCGACTATAATCTTGAATCATACGAAAATATCCATGGAGATATTATATTCAACGTTAAAAAGCCTCGTAAAGTCATTTCACAAATAGAATCAATTGTACGGGTCGGGGGAATTCCCGATGTTCTATTGCTGGATGAGTGGCACGGAATCCTTCGACAGATAGTCCCATCAAGACGCGGTAAACAGATTTGGGGAACACTGACATGGCTGATTTCATCCGCGAAACGGGTAATTGTACTTGACGCGGACGCTAACAATGACGACTTGGAATTATTCAGGAAATACTTGAATCGCCCGGACATGAAATTCATCATCAACGAATATCGGCCCGATCATGGTAAAAAATTTATTGTGGAACAGTCTCACAGAGATAACTACAGTAAACTGTTGGACATGTTACGACGAGGAAATCGTGTAGTTGTATTCACGCACAAGCGACGCGGAAATTATTCTGTGGAGAAGCTCGCCAAATTGTTACAGCACTTAGGATACCGAGTAAAATACTATCATGCGTACACTGACCCGGCCGAAAAACAGCGAGATTTCGCTGATACCACTGCGGCGTTTGAAAACATCGACGTGGTGATCTATAATTGCACCGTCGAGGCCGGGATATCCATTGTGGACTCGCGATTCAAGTACATGACGGTGTTTTCCGAGGAATTAAATTCTGTAGAGGCGACCAAACAAGCCATCCATCGTTTCAGAAATATTTCGGAAATACGTTATTCAGCAACAAAACGGAGCCGCACAGAGCTTCCACTGACCCGCGATGATATTATTTCCGCAATCGAATCACATGAAAGGGATTTATCGTCGACAGAGTTACTGTTTAGAACGCCCAACCGCTGTGACGTGCATACCGGTTACGGATATATGTTTATTAGCACGATCATCGACGAGAACAATTCAAAACGTTATTTCACGTGTAGACTGGTTGAAATGATGAAACGAACCGGTTATTCAGTTGAATGGGAATTACCAGATGAATACGAAATATGGAAGGAAAAAAAACAACAAAAGCAGAAACGAGTCAGCGACGCTGTACTTAACAGTGATCCACGCGTAGATGATTTTTTAAAATCGTCCATCGGAGAAAGAATTGCCGCGGTTAATAGTGACGGTGATGAAATCACCGACGATGAAATCACCGACGATGAAATCACCGGCGATAAATACTACCAATACGACCCCGAACAGCGACTAGAGCCATACAAAAAGGCATTGACGTATCTCAATTACGTGTTTCAGACCGACGTAAGAAAACTAGATAAATACCGGATAGAACATCTGAATAAAAACGTTTCACGGCTGCAGCGATATCAGCGCGTTCTCGTTGACGAGCATAATAACGGTAACGCCGTAGCAACGACGCCATGTCGATCCGATAAAATCAGTCCCCGGCAACAACTTAACACCGTTAGAAACGTTCTTGGCGCGTTGAGTCTCCCCGATGTAGTTCCGGATCGACTTGATGTGAAGAGCGTTCCCGTGAGTCGTGCCGGGTTAATCAATAGCATCTCAGAAATGCTAGCGCAACCAGACCGACTTGACAAGTACAACGCGCTGTTGAAACATTTCGGCGATATATTTCCGGATATGAGGTTCCGAAGGGGTAAATTGACGCTAAAAAATATCATTGAAAAAATCAAATCGATATATAAGGGATTCGGCGGTCGATTACAATCGGATGATACTAAACACGCTGATCGATCCGACTACGTGCTGTATTATCCCGACTGGCCCGAATCTGATTTTGTAAATGATCCGGCGTGGATCAACGAGACCATCGATGATGTTGGATTCGCCGGGGGAGATGTTACCGCGACGGACGAACACACTACAATGTTACGATTTCATGTGTGGTCGGTTAATGGATGGTTTTCTCGATAGTGGGGAAACTGTCATAATTATTATTATATAGGAAATATGACAGTTTCCCCATCAATGAAGGGCTGGTCAGAGTAATGGATGGTTTTCCCGATGATGAAGGAAATGTCATAATTATTATTATATGGGAACTATGACAGTTCCCTTCACGCTCAAAATATTACCATCGGCGGAGACCGGTTAGAGTAATGGAGGAATCTATCTCCTCGGTGGTACGTTGTGGTCGGTTTTCTCGATAGTGGGGAAACTGTCATAATTATTATTATATAGGAAATATGACAGTTTCCCCATCAATGAAGGAAATGTCATAATTATTATTATATGGGAACTATGACATTTCCTTCACTGGTCGGGCGTTAAATTCTTCATCGCGTCGGAAATTATCTCTTTGGTGGTACAATGTTTTTTATCACCGCGAATTACCCCCGCTGACTTAAAAAACGGCTTTCGTTGATACAACTGAATCATTTAGTTAAATTGACGGTATTTTGGGGTTGAGGCCGTATTTTCCGGACTCGAGTAAACAATTGACCCACAGCCGATATATTTCTGGAAGACTATTAATCGCGTTATCGAATAGAGTATCAACGTCATCGAACCAAACCCGCTTTTCCGCGCCAATATCACCGCGCAGTACGATCCATAATATTCCATCTTGGGCTTGAAAAAAGGGTTGTTGAATTGTGTCCGGTCTAAGGTTGAACCATTTACACGTCTCCGCGATGGAATCAAATTCGATGATATTTTTCTTGTTGATGTTTAAACAGATAGTATTGACTCTAGTGCCCTTGTAAAGTTGTTTCGCCGGGGAAATTATTCTGGTTTTGTCGTACCGAAATAATGGTAATTTCGGTGGTGCTAGTTTAATTCGCCCCGAAGCAACATCGTCAACGAAATGACTAGCTTGTCTGGAAAAGTTTTCGGCACAACTGTTCATCCAGGATCGTCCACCTGATATCATTTTAATATTTAATTAAATAACGGCTTTAATTATAATGTCGTTGTTGGAATATCATCCGGTGAAATTCGACAGCGTCATCAGCGATTATAAAAAATCCTGCCCGAGGATGCCAATCAGTGTAAAATTCAAGAACGGAAAATATCATGCAGTTCAGAAATTTCCCAGCGGGGATAAATACGATTGTATTGTATTTGAAAGCCGTTCAGCGAAAGCTCGGTTATGTCTCCGCGACAAATATTACCAACGAGAATACGAAAAAATGTTTCCAAACCATGACCAACGAAGGGTCTAGTCGCTATCTTAAAGCACCTTGTCCATGCGGTTGACAAACCTAATATCGCTGCGAGATACCACACCGGGGATCTCGTCGATCGTGAATTTATCCTCGCGAGGTTTGTCCGAGGGGTTTTTATTCTTTTTTCTGATTATTTCCGGCTCGCTGGGGAGGGCTGCGGTCATTTCGGTGATTCGCCGAATCAGTAGCGCATTATCGTGTTGCGCTTCATTCAATTCCTTCCGAACATTTCCGAGTTTGTGCTGGAGCCCACCAATGGTGCGTCGCATATCATCGTGACGCCGTTGCGCATCATCGTGTCGCTGTTGTAAATCGTCATAACGCTGTTGCAAATAATCATAACGCCGTTGTACTCGACTATAATCGGCCGTGCTTGACACGTGTTTTAACCGTTGTTGCAATGATTTATTCTCGTTGATCAAATTATTTAGCCGCCATTGCAAGTCTTGAATGGTCTGTTTATCCACGATGGCGTCCATGGATGAATTCGCATCACTGGGTGTATCAACAATCTGGTTTATTTCATCGTCGATACTGAGGTCTATCATTCTGATATCATTGTCGGGCTCATTTTTCCAGATTTTATAGATGCGCTGGTAACTGATTTTGTATCGATCTGCTATTTCCGATATTGGTGTTTTCCCACGGAGTCTTATTATTTCATTGGTATCCTCGTCGGTTAAAATCCGCCGATGGGGCATTATTTAATAAAAAAAATTTTTATTTTACGACAACAACAACAACAACAATGACCCATGACAGAGTAATGAAGGAAATGTCATAATAATTATTATATAGGAACTATGACAGTTCCTTCATCGATGCTGTTTTGCAAAACTGACCTGCCACATATGGGGAATGTATTATAGGAACT
This sequence comes from Sinohyriopsis cumingii, assembly GCA_028554795.2. Taxonomy (NCBI): domain Eukaryota; kingdom Metazoa; phylum Mollusca; class Bivalvia; order Unionida; family Unionidae; genus Sinohyriopsis; species Sinohyriopsis cumingii. The sequence continues at coordinate 1,956,620 of JAPYKE020000126.1, read as the reverse complement.
ATGACAATTTCCTCATCAATGAAGAAAATGTCATTATTAATTCCATCGATGCTGGTCAATGTCACACATGGATTTGATACAAATCCGGCAAATAGTCAGCAGCAGAGGGGGCGATGACATCGACGCGGTCGTCGATGTGCTTACCGGACGCTGACGACGCTGGGGATCGACGCGCAGAAGGTGTTAATTAAACCAAATGACGACGCGACGATCCCCCAACGACGTCGTCATTTTTTTTTTTACCAGCGCTGACTACACCGGATCCGCTGAGTTCAGAAGTAATAATTAAGCAAAATAACGATTGGACAAAATGTCGGATTCGCCCCCCCTGCTGCTATTGTTATTTTTATTTTGACGTTTTTGTGTCAAATTTGCATGTGTTCTCGTTTACCGACCATTACTTTTACTGTTGGTCGTCACCCTCCATGCTGCTGTAGCGACGCGGTTAGGTGGGTTGTCTCTCAACCAAATATTTTATCGAGACGTATGCGATATCGTGATCAAGAATCATGTAAATGTATCGTGATAAATCCACGAGGAATCGCTTGCGCTTTTGAGAAGAAGTTTTTAAACTTAATCATATAAATGTCTCCTGAACACCAAGTCTGGTGGATATTTCTTAGTGTGTGGGTATCAACACCATTAAAGACAACCAGAAGATTGCAGTTATCTCTGATCACTTTAGGTATTTGCACATATCGCTGAGTAACATATATAATATCGGTGATTTTGTGTCTGCCGCTGGAAAATATATGAGCTGGATTTTATTGCTTGTCTAGCATCACATCAGCGTATACTACGATATGGTTGATTCCCCAGTTGAGATCATCTACCAACGGCTTATCGTTTATGTCGGTGATAAAATCGGTACTATAGTTGCCGTCCTCGTTCAATAACTTTGTATTTTCATTATAATCTCTAAGCACGTTGTAGTATCGCTGATCATCTACAGATGGTGCTACTAATATCCCACTTAAGCCATCTCATTATCAGGTTAAGCAACAATTGCGTCTTACCAGACCCAGATGAACCTTTGAAAAAAAAAGCGACTGACCCATTCTGGAGTGTAACCACACACAAAGGTTTCAGTGTGGTAAGATCCACGGGTAAACATGCATCACAGGGATCCTCTTTTAACTATTCATTATCTTTATTCTTATCAGGATGACGAACGACATTCACTTGTCGTCGAACAGGAAAAGATCCTGAAATCTCCTGTTTGTTTGAAACGGCCATTAGTGAAACTGATGCTACGATAGTACCTGTCTGTTATTTTATTAAAATTGGGGTTCTTATAAGAAAATGGAGACCTCCCAAAGTACCAGCATTTGACTAACCATTTAGCAGAACGATGGTAGATTGTGCTGGTCCCTTACCTAAGAACAAGTCAGGTAACCAATACTTGTTGATTATAATGTGTGCGCCAACAAGGTTCCCAGAGGCAGTTTCTTTGAGGACTATTAAATCTAAAACAATAGTAGAAGCTTTGTTAAAGTATTTTATTCAGTTTGGCATTCCCAAATCTGTCCATTCCGATCAACTGTCAAATTTTATGTTTATAATTTTCCAGCAAGTTATGTACGAATTAGGCATCCAACAGTTCAAATCTTCTGCTTATCACCCTAAGAGCCAAGGGCCTTTAGAAAGATTTCATCAAACTTTGGAAAATATGATTCGGCCATATTGTTTTGATACAGGTAAAGTTTGGGATGAAGGTATTCATTTACTTTTGTTTGCTGTTTAGGAATCATTTCAAGACTCTTTAGAATTCAGTCCCTTTGAACTGGTTTTTGGACATTTAAGTTGCTAAAAGAGAAACTTCTTTCTAATGAAATTACTGAATTCAATTTTCTTGATTATGTTTCAAATATTAGTATAATTTGTCAAAGGCTTGTGAGGTTACAAGTGCTAATCCGCACTCTACTCAGTCAAAAATGAAAGTAAGATATGCTCTGACTCTCTTGCCCATACCACAGAATCTTCTTAAGACCAAATAGTATGGTCCTTACACAGTTGACAAGAAAGTAAATGATTTAAATTATATCATAAATAATCATGGGAGGAACTCCGCCGTTGCCGGTCCCAAGCTCGGATGTAAAAGGAGGATGGTTGGGTGTGGGGCTAGTAACTCGACCCTGTAAAACCCAACTTGCTACAAAAAAGTAAACAGCAGAATAAATAGAAATTGAAAGCTTAACGGAGGAATTGTATTCTTCTGGAAGACTTACGACGCTCTGTGGTGAAATCCGCGAGCTCGCGGAAGCCATAAAGCAGACCAGCATTCAATCAAATAAGAGAATCAACATCGCAACATGGAACGTGAGGACAGTGTATGAGGCAGGAAAAACAGCATAGGTATTAGCAGAGATGAGGAACAACGATCTATCCCTACTGGGCATTAGCGAGACAAGTTGGATTCAATCTGGACAAAGAAAACTGATGACAGGAGATATACTACTGTATTCAAGACACGAAGAAGATGATGCGCCTCATACATAGAGGGTGTGGCTCATGCTGTCGAAGTAAGTATATGATGCACTGATAGGATGGGAAACACGGACCATGAATCTGCACGGCAACGTTTAGGACCAAGAAGGAAAAATTAAAGATGAACGTAACGTCATACAGAGCTACGCTCCAACAAATGACGACGAAGAAAAAGAAAAGGACCAGTTTTAGAACATACTACAGAACACTGAAGAGAACTTCCCAGACACAGAAATAAACATCCTTTTGGGTGACTGCAGTGTCAAAGCTGGGTTAGACAACACAGGGTATGAGGATGCCATGGAGATCTACGGCCTGTGCGAAATGAACGAAACTGGATGACGATTCTCGAACTTGTGTGTATTGAACAACCTAGTCGTCGGGGGTACCCTCTTTCCCCACAAGAGAATCGACAAGAACACATGTGTATCACCAGACCATGTGAAAGAAAATCGGATTGATCACATCTGCATAGCCAAGAATTTCAGAACATCTCCGCAAGATGTGAGGGTGAAGAGGTGGGCAGATGTGGCATATGACCACCACTTAGTTGTCACAAGGCTGAAATCTATGGTGAAGAAGAACTGGATGGGCACAAAAGAGAAGAAAACAAAGTATAACATCAGACTGTTGTAAGATGATAAAACTAAAGAAGAATATAGTCTGACCATTAACAACAAATATCAAGCGCTACACGAGCTTCTTGAACATGAGAAAGACAATGCAAACAACAGATGGAGGAAAGCTCAGGAGACAGTATAATCAGATACCAAGAAGTAAAAGCCCCATGAAGCACCATCAGAACGAATGGATTGCAGCCGAAACATTGCGCAAAATTCATGAGCGGTAACAGAAGAATTAGCAATCTAAAATGCGAACACGAACTGTTTTAAAGTGCAGACTCACGGCATGTGTAACAGCAAACAGTAAAGTTTGTATAAATTCGCAACAGATAGAATCGCCTCTACTGCTTGAAATAAAATCGTCATGTTTAAAGTATTTTACTGGTACTTAATATTATACGACCGAACTGAACCCTGCATTTTGTGCTGCTGGGTATGTAAGATTGTGAAAAACTTATACATCTGGACAGAGTGTGTGTGCGCGCGCGCGCGCACGCGCCTTGGCAATTATTTCATCTATTTCTGTAATCAGATTGAAATCGAGCGTTACTTGTTGTAAAGTCTAGATTTTAATCAGACTGAGTTTATGTGTGTGCTTCGTCTGAATTTATATTTACAATAGTGTTAAGTTCGGTCGATATATTTTTACAGCTAATACATTATTTATTGTAAAAAGTTAAACTCCATTTTTTAAAACACACGTATACAAGCGGATGTATAATGACCCAAGTCCCCGTCGAGTGTCTTTGAGTGAGTCCGCTGAACCAGTCACGATTGCCTTTTAGAATAGTCACCTTACGTTTCCTGATCAAGATCAAGCTTCTAAAGTACAATTCGAAGGGTCCTTCAACCGGAAGTCTGGGTTAAATAATGGCGACAGCTGGTACCTCAGTGCAACAGAACGAACAGCAAGAAGAAGATGCTTCCGAGCTACAGTTTCCTAAAGGTTAAATCTTTGCCTTAAACTGATTGATGTAATACCTTGTAATGTTTAAAAATAGTTCACAAAACGGAGATTTTAAAGATATTAATTGTTAATTACATGTAGATTAACAAAATGAAATATCCAGTAACATGTTTCCGAGGACCACTATTTTTGTCCAGGATCCGCTTTTGATGCAACCCTTGAAGTTGTCAGAATTTCGTCTGACCATTGCCACTTCACTTTAGATATTTTGAAATTTATGTTGGGGTTTGGGGTAAGAACCAATTAGGGATTCGCTGCTACCCTGCGGCGACGGCATAGGATAGTCTAGTCCTAACTGACAATAATCAAAACCTGTCAGCAATTGAGAACTGCAGATTCAGTGCACTGTTATCCCACATTGATTATTAAAAATTAGCACTAAAACACTGGCACATTTACTTAATTAAGTCATGGGATTACTTGAAATGCTGAACCACCAGTGCCAAAAGTGGTTCAATCTCATAAACTCCTCAACTACTTGTTTACGCTCCACCACCTAAACAATAATTCTGCATCAGCCAGTGCTACCCATTGTTTGTAAAGACAATTCATGTTGGAATAGATAATTACTTATATTATACAGTATTTACTAACATAATTATTACCTAACTAAATAATCACAGTTAATACTAACAGCCTTCATGGTGAACCCTTAAAGAAAAAATACTCAGTCTTTTGTCAAGAAACAAAAATATGGATGCCTAACTATTATGCTTCCTCATTGGTCATTTAAAGAAATAGGCACTTGCAGAAAGGCATGTGACAGTTGCTTCTGTTGGCTAACTGTAGCTGAAGGAATATAGGAAGTTAAATAATTAAACCAGTCACAGTTGTTGTTTCATGCCATATTGGCTTTAGGAGTAATTGTAAAAAGCATTCATTTCCCTAACCATTTGGACACAGTATTAATAGTATTGGAGTAATGATAATGTGAACCATAATTATGTATGTATGTGTACAATTTGGATTTTTAACATAGCTTTAAAACATCGGTCATATTGCTACAATGTCTGCAGTGTGGCAGTTTATACTGATGTCTAGCACCCACTCACATTATCATGACACCAGGCAGATCAGTCCTAATGCTAACCTCTTAGTACTGAGTGTCAGGCGAGGCAGCTGTTAGTACCATTTTATAAGTCTTTGGTATGACTTGGCCGAGGTTCAAACCCACTATCTCCCGCATCTGAGGCAGATGCTGTAACCACTAGGCCACTGAAGCATCGATACTATATACGTGAAAACTTTTGCTGCACTTTGTATTAGCAAGACTGTCGGTGAGTTGTAAGTATTGCATACAGTTACGACTAACTATATACAGTACATTGAAATGCCTCCCTACACAAAGGTCAGGGTAAACCATCATCACCCTACATACTGATGCATGCTAACCAAGTCATTTAGCTAAAGAACATTATATATATACCAAAAAGGTCTGGGTGGGTGGGAAGTGGGTGGGTGGGTAATTTGGGCACAAAACTGTGTACTTTAATGGCACAGTTACCATCTTAAATTAATGTGTATAATGTTTTACTTTATTCAGATAACCATGCATTAGTAATTATATATATATATATATATAGTAATTCCATCAAAAATATGCAAACAAAAGTATAATATTTAGTAAGCATTTTCAACCCTCAATCCAAATACTATGTCATTGAAGAAGATTTTTGGAGGCTCAAAACAGGAAGAAATCAATGAATTTGTCCAATATTTCACTTGTAAAAAGAAATCTATGAATTCAGACAATATTTCACCTTAAAATATTTTGAAATTATATGATTTGCCCTCAGTGATCATGAGTCACCTGTTTTCAGGAACAGTCGTCTATTTTCAAGGTTGTTCTCAGATAAAAAAGGTTAGATATTTTAATAATTTAAAAGTTTTATGACTAGTTTTTTGTATTTTAATGCTTTTTGACTTACAATTTTTATAAGTATATTTGACATTACAAATTTTGACCTAAGTTCTGTTCTCCATTTTCACATCACTTTGCCCTACTATAATAGATAAGGGAAAAGTCACATTGCTTAACATTTTGGGACCAATGTGACCCCAGTTTTATTTTGATACATTATTTTCTCTAACACATCATTTCTTATATTTACAAAAACACATCATTTCTGTAATGTTCCTGTCAGCTGAAAGTTTGATATTGGTTCAGATAATTTATTCTATTCGGAGTTTAAAGGTTGGTTTGCATTGTTTTCACCTGTTCTTGCTGATTATCTTTTTCTAAGGATCATTGCAAAGGACTATCTTTTCCTACAGATCAATGCAATGAAGGATTATCATTCCCTAAGAATCATTGCACAGAAGGATTATCTTTCCCTAAGAATCCTTGCATAGAAGGTTTTATCTTTTCCTAAGAATCATTCCATAAAAGGACTATCATTCCCTAAGGCTCATTCCATAGAAGAGTGGAAAAACAACTCACTGACTGGTTATTAAATGATAGCTGAATGAGTTTTTCAGAGTTTTAGACATTTGCACTGGTTGATCATAGTCTTCTTGTATCAAATACATGTATACAAAGAAAAGGATATATCAGCGCTTAAATGAATTTAGTATCACATATCAAGATTACATTAGTTTTCTTCAATTCATGGCATGTTGTAAGTTGCTAAAATGTTTACAATGTCAGATAGGAGGGGCCCCGAGTGGCCGAGTGGTCTAAAGCGCTCTCTGTTACGGATCACTGCCATCTCACCTCTGTCTGCATAGGTTCGAGTCTTGGATTCGACCAGTGTGGGTATGTGAGAAAGCTTGCCAGTAGCTTCTCATGGGTCGGTGGTTCTTTCCGGGCATTTCCCGGGTTCTTCCTCCACCATTAATACTGGCCGCCATTTATAGCCTATCATGTGCTGAAAAATGGTGTTAAGCCATACAACAACAACAACAACCAATGTTGGGTAGGCTTTGCAGTTTTTATCATTTTCTTTCACAGAACTGTTACTGTGATTATTAAAATTTTATAAGAATTTTTCTTTTTCATTATTTAATAATAGGAGTTGCAACTATGTTGTTTTCACATTTAGTCTCAAAGGCCATTGTGGCATCGTGGTTAGTTTGCTGGACTCGGTTTTGGTGACACTAAGACTGACTTGCTTTGACCTTTTGATCAAGTAATGTCTGGCTGGGAATTACACTTCTTGACCAGCCTGGGTCAGTCACTGGTGTGTCCATGGGCAAGGCTCTTTACTACAATTCCCTTGGCACTAAATAATCCATTTGTGTTGCTGTGCTGTACAGCACCAAACCAAACCAAAACATTCAGTCTCTAGTGCTATGATACAAAATATAGATGATGCCATAATGTAATTTTCATTTAATTTCAAACTGTGCAGTACAACAAGTGTTGATTTTACAACTTAAGACTCATCTTTTGTCCTCTCGCCCTCTTTTTTTCTTCACTTTTTTCTATCTATTGATTTTGACGATGTATCAGTTTCTCTTCATAATATGTTATTAACAGATGTTTAGTTCAGGGCTTGATTTATCATTAATAAATGATTCAGAGATTCCATGTGATCAGATTTTATTTTGTCTAAAGAATTGCTTGTGTTTTTTTATTCCAGAATTTGAGAATGCAGAGACATTGCTAGTATCTGAGGTACAGATGCTACTGGAACACAGGTATAGAAGTTGTACATTAAAGAGTTTTGTTAAACACATATCCCATGCTCCTGTTTTGTCCCATCCCAAGTCATGTGAGCTATGGAAAGATCCCCATGTCATGTAAGGTGTGGATAAAGACCCCCATTTTATGTGAAGTGTTGGTAGATCCAGACCCTGAGTAAAGTGAGGTGAAGATAGATCCAGACCCCATATCATGTGAGGTGTTGATAGATCCAGGCTCCCATGTCATGTAAGATGTGAATTGATCCATACCCCCATTTTATATGAAGTGTTGGTAGATCCAGGTCACGATGTCATGTGATGTGTTGATAGATCCAGACCCCCATATCAAGTGAGGTGAAGATAGATCCAGACCCACATGTGATGTGAGGCATGGATTGTACCAGGCCCCCATGTCATGTGAGGTGTGGATAGGTCCAGGCTCCCATGTCTTGTGAAGTGTTGATAGTTCCAGTCCATAATGTCATGTAAGGTGTGGATAGATCCCGGCTCCCATTTTATTTGAAGTGTTGGTAGATTCAGTTTACAAGTTCATATAAGGTGTGGATAGATCCAGGCTCCCATTTCATGTGAAGTGTTTATAGCTCCAGACCCAAGTCATGGGAGTTGTGGATAGATCTATAGTCTCAATAATGGAAACCTTTAATGTGATAAAAAGTGTAAGGAACTTTGTCAATTCATTCCTTGATTTATTTCTTACCTGACTGAGTAGAGTGGCCCTAACACTGTCATCATCTGTGCATTTCATGCTTAACAGATGTTTTCAATATAATAGACAGACATGCTCAAGATCCAGTTCCAGTTCCTGTACAAATCCATCTTCAGCAAATGGGGTGGTTGCACACCTATAGATGTACATAAATATTAAATTGTCTGCTTCTGATATTTACAATGTCGAATCAAGCAACGGAAATGAATGACAACAGCAAATTTGCCTTTCACATGGATTTTTCAATCAGTTTAATTTCTATGTTTATGTGTGCAAAAGGGATATAATTCCAAACTCTCGACGTTTTGTAAGTTTCAGAATTATCCATCAGTTATTGAACAGGATGAACTATGTCATTATGTTGTCTGATGGAAATAAACTAGCTCATAGTGTGTACAGTGGTGCCTTGTAAGTATGGAAAGTCTGTTAAGCATGAAAGGTGCAGGGGATGCCAATATTAGTGCCATTCTGGTCACAGTCAGGTTGAAATTATAAATCAATGATTCATTTGACTTAGTTCTGTGCACTTTTTATGACATTAAGCATTTTTGTTATAGAAATCTGTAGGGGATACAAACAAATGGGGATGTATAGTCAGACTATAGGCCCCCATCTCATGTGAGGTGTTGATAGATCCAGACCCTGTGTCATGTGTGGTGTTGATAGATCCAGACCCCCATATCATGTGAGGTGTGGATAGATCCAGAGCCCCCATGTCAAGTAAAGGGAAGATAGATCCAGACCCCAAATCATGTGAGGTGTTGCTAGATCCAGACCCCCATGTCATGTGAGGAGTTGATAGATCCAGGCTCCCATTTCATGTGAAGTGTTGATAGATCCAGGCCACAATGTCATGTGAGGTGTCGATAGATCCAGACCCCCATGTGATGTGAAGTGTTGATAGATCCAGGCTCCCATTTCATGTGAAGTGTTGATAGATCCAGACCACATTGTCATGTGAGGTGAAGATAGATCCAGACCCCCATATCAAGTGAGGTGAAGCTAGATCCAGACCCCCATGTGATGTGAGGCATGGATTGTACCAAGCCCCCATGTCATGTGAGGTGTTGATAGATCCAGACCCCCATGTCATGTGAGGTATGGATTGTACCAGGCCCCCATGTCATGTGAGGTGTGGATAGATCCAGAACTCCATATCATGTAGGGTATGGATTGTACCAGGCCCCCATGTCATGTGAGGTGTTGATAGATCCAGAATCCCATGCCAAGTGATTGAAGTGTGGATAGATCCAGGCCCTTAAGTCATGTGAGGTGTTGATAGATCCAGACCCCCATGTCATGTGAGGTGTTGTAAGATCCAGACCCCCTTTCTATGTGAAGTGTTGATAGATCCAGGCCACAATGTCATGTGAGGTGTCGATAGATCCAGACCCCCATGTGATGTGAAGTGTTGATAGATCCAGGCTCCCATTTCATGTGAAGTGTTGATAGATCCAGACCACATTGTCATGTGAGGTGAAGATAGATCCAGACCCCCATATCAAGTGAGGTGAAGCTAGATCCAGACCCCCATGTGATGTGAGGCATGGATTGTACCAAGCCCCCATGTCATGTGAGGTGTTGATAGATCCAGACCCCCATGTCATGTGAGGTATGGATTGTACCAGGCCCCCATGTCATGTGAGGTGTGGATAGATCCAGAACTCCATATCATGTAGGGTATGGATTGTACCAGGCCCCCATGTCATGTGAGGTGTTGATAGATCCAGAATCCCATGCCAAGTGATTGAAGTGTGGATAGATCCAGGCCCTTAAGTCATGTGAGGTGTTGATAGATCCAGACCCCCATGTCATGTGAGGTGTTGTAAGATCCAGACCCCCTTTCTATGTGAAGTGTTGATAGATCCAGGCCACAATGTCTTGTGAGGTGTTGATAGAGCTAGGCCCTAATATTGGTTACAGTAATCAGAATCTGTGTTTTCTTCCCATCTGAATTCCAAGTTCTGACTCAAGGGCCTCAGCTCTATGTGAAGGGAGGTTTCATTTAAAACTTAGTTGAGGCAATCATAAATACAACCTCCCAGACATGAAAGACTAATTATTTTGTATGCCATTGACTGGAAATACAAGAATTGTAGTGTACAGACAGACATTACATGGCCAGAAGGTTAAAGCAAGTCAGTCTTGGAGTCACCGAAACCAATGCTAGCAGCCACCAAATCTGAGAGTGAGGTAGATTTACACAGTGTAGTAATTAAGAAACCTATGAGACATAGATACATTTGGAAGTCTATAGAGTATGGTCCCTTTAGAGCCCCCTGATATGGCATCAGGGAAAACTCTTAGAAGTCCAGACTTCCATTGCTTTAGTAAATGTCTGACAGCATGGTTTAAAGTTAAATGAAGCTTACATTTTGAGCTGTATAACATTGACTTTCGTTGATAAGCTTTGTATGCAGGGCTTTTGTATTATTACATCTAGATATGAGTCTCAGTTTGAAGATAGTAAACAAGATCATTTTATGTACTTTCAGTTGTGTAGATATTGGAATTTTGTTGTTCATCCTAAATAACAGTGACGATGTTTAGTCATCCAATAAAGCCACCATATCATGAAAATCTTTTCATTGATACATCATTTGTAATATCAACATGGGGCATTGTCTGTAAATGATTTCCTATACTGTTGGTTCTAAACAAAAATGTTGCCAATGCAACATCTAATGGGGCTGACATTACAGTTATGAGCAAAATCATATTGCCACTCCTGAATGGCTGTTATGACAGCTTGGGGTTGTTATAATGTCTAGCTTGTTGTAAATGAAAATGGCGCAGATCTGATGTCCAATATGAACACCATAGCAGCCATCTTGAACATTTTTGTATTATTACTCCACCTGAATGGATGGTCATATTGCATGTAGTTTTTACTAAACATACTTTTTATATCTTGCATTTTCATTTTGAAAATGGTACCTATCTGACATCATACATGGCCACCACAGAAGCCATCTTGAAATTCTTGTTATTTCTACTTCATGTCAACCTGGGGTTTTCATTGGAAGACATGGTGCTTTGATGGCGTCAGCTGAAAATGGTAATCTGACATCTAGTATGGTCACCATGGCAACCAGATTAAACTTTGATGTTTCTTGGACATATAACATGGCGACCACAGAAGCCATCTTCAAATTCCAGTTATTGCTGCATGTCCTGAATGGAAAGTCATATAAAATTGGGGTTTTCACCAGAAGATGATTAATGCTATCTATTTAGTCCTAAATGAAAGTGGAGCAGATCAGACTTTAGATATGGCCACTGTGCCAGGCATCTTGAAAAATGTTTGTGTAGCTACTCCTAAATGGAAAGTCATACCGACTGTAGGTTTTTTACAGAAGACTTTTTATGGTGTATTGGTCCTGAATAATGACATCCAGCATGGCCACCATTTTGAAGACAATGTTCTTGCTACTCCTTCTGATTGGATGGTCATATCAGCATATGGTAGTCACAAGTATCCTGATTGAATGGTCATATCAGCATATGGTTGTCATAAGTATTCTGACTGGATGGTCATATCAGCATATGGTTGTCACAAGTATCCTGATTGGATGGTCATATCAGCATATGGTTGTCATAAGTATTCTGACTGGATGGTCATATCAGCATATGGTTGTCACAAGTATCCTGATTGGATGGTCATATCAGCATATGGTTGTCATAAGTATTCTGACTGGATGGTCATATCAGCATATGGTTGTCACAAGTATACTTCATATGGAATATAGTTGGTCCCAAATGAAAATGGTATCACATAGATATCCAATATGGCTGCCATTATAAATATATTTAAAATCTTGTTATAAAGTCATATCTCCTGAAGAGATGGTCATATTGGCTTGGGTCTTCCACCAAAATGCTTATAATGGTGTCTATTTTGTCCTAACTGAAAAAGGTCCTAAATAAATATCAAGTATGGCGACCACAGTGGCTAATTTGAAACTCCTGTATAATTAGAATATTGGAGATGGTTTTATCACTTAGCACTTAAAAGAAGAAAGATCTTATCTTGAATTCCTGGACAGTCGAGCATCAGTCCTCTTGAAGGAATGTTGTTTGCAAATTTGAGAAGAAAACAAAACTGAATTCCTTACTATTGTCCTAAAGAATGCAGTTAAGCATAGTAGTAAAACAAAACATTTTTATCAACAATTTAATGTATATGTACGGTTCTATAAATTTCAGTACCTTCTGTGGTTGCTTTTAGTAATCTTGTTTATTTTACTGTACCATTAGATGTCTTATTCAGTTTGGAGCTTGGGCTTTAAGAGAAAGTGTCAGAATGGAAGCAGAATTGATTTAAAGTGGCATTCTTTCTGTGCCAAATGGTAAATTCTGTTCAGTTATAGCCATAGAGAATTCTTGAAGAAAAATTAATTTCATCAAGCCTCGAATATTTTGTTTTTAAATTTGTGGAGACCTTTTGAAAAATCAACCTTTGTGGTAAGCGCTTAGCTTATCTGACGGTGTCATAATATATAGTCTGGTTTTTTCATCCCAGTAAATTGATTTGAGATAATGTGTGAAAAGTGAATCTCCTGCTTCTGTATTCTAGAGTTGCCATTGTCGAACTACCATTACGACACATGCTTAAAATGGTTCTAGTTTTTTAGTTCAGTATTGATGCAGCAAGGTCATGGTGTCGATTAAGAAAAAAAATGTGAAAAACTTTATTTTTTTTGTTTTAGTTACATCAAGTCTTTTAACCTGCACGAAATTTACCAATACTTTTCCAAAAACTGGGATATTTTTAAGGCAGCGATGCTGGAACAGCAAATGGTGGAAAACAGCGTAAAGTATTTTGGCTCTTCTTTTTTTTTCAATAAAAAAAGTCTGTAGAATAGTTATAGTCTGTTTCATGATGTTGATAATTTTGTGCTTGTGTTTTTAGAAAGCAGCAAAATGAGAGTGCAGAGGAAGAACAGGAGTTGTCTGAAGTATTCATGAAAACTCTGCAGTACACACAGAGATTCTCCAAGTTCAAGAACAGAGAAACTATTGCAGCAGTTAGAACGTAATTCTGCAGTTCTTTTGAACTAATTAGTTTTAATACATGTGATATTACAGCCTCTTTAATACATGTGATATTACATCCTCTTTCATATATGTAATATTACATCCTCTTTCATACATGTAATATTACACTCTTTCATACATGTAAAATGACATCATCTTTATTACATGTAATATTACATCCTCTTTCTTACATGTAAAATTACACCCTCTTTCATACATGTAATATTACATTCTCTTTAATACATGTAAAATTACATCCTCTGTCATACATGTAATATTACATCCTCTTTCATACATATAATATTACATCCTCTTTCATACATGTAATATTACATCCTCTTTAATACATGTAAAATTACATCTTCTGTTATACATGTAATATTACATCCTCTTTCATACATGTAATATTACATCCTCTTTCATAACATATTGAACAATTCATAGTTTCCCACAGCAAAAGAAATTAACTGAGCATACACCTGTCCCATCCCAATCCTAACAATAGAGCATATCTTGTCCTTTGCTTTCTGCAAATGTGTTTTGAAAACAGAATTTAGAGTGAAGTTTAATAATAAGAGGACCTAGGTCAGGTTTCATTTTCATCAAGGTCAGGTTTCATTTTCATTAAGGTCAGGTTTCATTTTCATTAAGGTCAGGATTCATTTTCATCAAAGTCAGGTTTCATTTTCACTGTTTTTCATCAAAAAAAACTTAATAAGTAAGTTGTAGCCAATGTTCAGCTTCAGATTTTGTGCATCATATTGATGAACATCTGCAAGATTTGGACACATTTCTAGTACTGATAAATCATGAACAATTTCTCTTTAAAAGAAGTGGGTTTTTTATATATACAAATAGTCATTTCATTGATGAAATTTACAGTCTCTTTGTAAGGTATATTTCACATGCCAGTGTTTTGTAAACATTTATTTCTAAATGTTTTATTGAGCACTTTAGTTACCCACAACAAACATTATTAAGAAATACTGATGATCTTTGAGAAAGAGTACACATATTGTGCAAGATTCTTTTTATGTATGTTTTGCTTTCAGACTTTTAATGCAGAAGAAGCTACACAAATTTGAGTTAGCATCTTTAGCCAACCTTTGTCCAGATAATCTTGATGAGGCCAAGTCGCTCATTCCCAGGTGAGAGAAAACCACATTCTTTGAATTTATGCCCAGTCTGCTTCCAGGGGTTACTAGGACAAAAGTTTGTGAATCCCTGCACAGTCTGGTTCCAGGAATATCTTTGACAAAAGTTTGTAAACTATTGAACAGTCTAGTTCCAGGAGTGTCTTTGACAAAATTTTGATTTCATGATGTACAACCTCTGCTTCTTTGCAATGGAATTTGTTTCATTCACAGTGGCTTCTTATGATGTCAACATGGTTGAAAATGAAAATAGAGCTGATCTCTCTTCCAATATGATGGCAGCCTTCTTGAAAATCGTGTTCTTAACACTACTCCTTTTTAATAGAAAGTATTATCGAAATAAGAGTTTTTCTAGCTGACTTAATGTGGTGTATAGATGGTCCTAAATAAAAATATGCAAACTGATACTACATATGGTCACCATGGTAACTGTCCTGAAAATATTGTTATTGCTACTTCCAATTAGATGGCCATATGGAATTTTTAGAGAATATGTCTTATGATACCTATTTGTTCCTAACTGAAATTGTTGCCAGTCTTTCATCCAATATGACTGCCACAGCAATCATCTCGAAAATCTTGTCACCGTTCCCCCTGCCCATATTGAAGTCTGGTTTTCATGAAAAGACTTGTAATGATGTATAGGATCCCCATTGGATCTAAGGCCTTTCAGATCACTCACACATTTCATCTCTGACTGTGTGAGTTCAATGTCTGGGCTTGATCGATATGGGTAATGTGGGAAAACTTTCCAGTAGTTTCTTCCAGCGGTCTTTCCATTTTTGTCTTCTATCAAATATACTGGCCACCATGTACAGCCTATCGTGTGCTGAAAAATGGTGTTAAACCCTAAACAGACTTTTTAACTGTACTGGGTGCTAAATAAAAAATGATGCCAGGCTGAAATCCGCTATGTCCATAACAGCAGATAATTTTAAAATCTTTTTTTATCTCTACAGAATATCAGGTGGTTTCAGCATTCCACAGTTAAAAGGAAAAACTGCTCTTTTTCATTATTATTATATTTAGATCTTTAGAATATCAGTTCCTTCAAGAAACTTGTTTATTTTGCCATCACAATAGAAGCTGGGATATGGGGGAAAACCTTTTTTGACAGATGTCTGATATAATTTATATTCTATTGCAAGAATTATTTCTCTTGTATTTCATCAGTAACAACTGAAGTATGTGGCCATGTTCTCTTGGCTAAAAAATAAAATGTTTCCTTGAGGTCTATATAGTAGACTTTATGCTAAAAATGAAATGTTTCCTTGAGGTTTATATAATAGACTTTATGCTAAAAATGAAATGTTTCCTTGAGGTCTAGGCTATAGACTTTATGCTAAAAATGAAATGTTTCCTTGAGGTCTAGATAATAGACTTTATGCTAAAAATGAAATGTTTCCTTGAGGTCTATATAATAGACTTTATGCTAAAAATGAAATGTTTCCTTGAGGTCTAGATAATAGACTTTATGCTAAAAATGAAATGTTTCCTTGAGGTCTATATAATAGACTTTATGCTAAAAAATAAAATGTTTCCTTGAGGTCTATATAATAGACTTTATGCTAAAAATGAAATGTTTCCTTGAGGTCTATATAATAGACTTTATGCTAAAAATGAAATGTTTCCTTGAGGTCTATATAATAGACTTTATGCTAAAAATGAAATGTTTCCTTGAGGTCTAGGCTATAGACTTTATGCTAAAAATGAAATGTTTCCTTGAGGTCTATATAATAGACTTTATGCTAAAAATGAAATGTTTCCTTGAGGTCTATATAATAGACTTTATGCTAAAAAATAAAATGTTTCCTTGAGGTCTATATAATAGACTTTATGCTAAAAATGAAATGTTTCCTTGAGGTATATATAATAGACTTTATGCTAAAAAATAAAATGTTTCCTTGAGGTCTATATAATAGACTTTATGCTAAAAATGAAATGTTTCCTTGAGGTCTAGATAATAGACTTTATGCTAAAAATGAAATGTTTCCTTGAGGTCTATATAATAGACTTTATGCTAAAAAATGAAATGTTTCCTTGAGATCTATATAATAGACTTTATGCTAAAAATGAAATGTTTCCTTGAGGTCTATATAATAGACTTTATGCTAAAAATGAAATGTTTCCTTGAGGTCTATATAATAGACTTTATGCTAAAAATGAAATGTTTCCTTGAGGTCTAGGCTATAGACTTTATGCTAAAAATGAAATGTTTCCTTGAGGTCTATATAATAGACTTTATGCTAAAAATGAAATGTTTCCTTGAGGTCTAGATAATAGACTTTATGCTAAAAAATAAAATGTTTCCTTGAGGTCTATATAATAGACTTTATGCTAAAAATGAAATGTTTCCTTGAGGTCTAGATAATAGACTTTATGCTAAAAAATAAAATGTTTCCTTGAGGTCTATATAATAGACTTTATGCTAAAAATGAAATGTTTCCTTGAGGTCTAGATAATAGACTTTATGCTAAAAATGAAATGTTTCCTTGAGGTCTATATAATAGACTTTATGCTAAAAATGAAATGTTTCCTTGAGGTCTATATAATAGACTTTATGCTAAAAATGAAATGTTTCCTTGAGGTCTATATAATAGACTTTATGCTAAAAATGAAATGTTTCCTTGAGGTCTATATAATAGACTTTATGCTAAAAATGAAATGTTTCCTTGAGGTCTATATAATAGACTTTATGCTAAAAATGAAATGTTTCCTTGAGGTCTAGGCTATAGACTTTATGCTAAAAATGAAATGTATCTCTTAACCGGCTTGAAGCAGCTGTTCCGTTTTTTATTGCTGTTTTCATGATATTTGTGCTTGTTGCCTGTTTTCATCTTCGTTATTGTGTTCATTATGTATTGGCTGTTAAATTCGTATGTGTTCCTTCATCTCCTTGTTTTGGAAATGAGAATAATTAGACTTTTTCTCGGCTGTCTTGCTCCACTGTTTTTGAACAAACCGCCATCACGTGATACTCACCTGTCAACCCGTTTATGTTACGATGGACCCTCATTAAATGCTTTAAATGTTCACCCCTTGGCTCTCCACACTACATTGTGCTCTAGACTAAACGAACTTGGACAACATTCATCATTACCTAAATGTAAACAGAAGCGAAAAAAGAAACGTTGTTTCAAAGCTGGCCGGCCTAGAACAGGAAGAAGAATAACTGTTATCTCCCTTATTTTGGCACAACCATTTAACAAATTTTCGACTGTTAATTTAAATAACCTAATTCAAATCCCAATTAATTTGTCAACTTTTGTGTCAACTATCCAAGAAATACCTCAGCGCATTGCGTTATTCAATGCCCAGTCAGTAGGACCACCGGAAAAGCGCACAGAAATAGTTAATTTTATCAACAACCAAAATGTTGACATATTTTTCTTGACAGAAACATGGCTAAAAACATCAGGCGATGAGCCCAAGTGTACAGATCTAGCACCCATTGGTTACTCCATCAAGTCGTTCTCCCGTAATTCTCGCGCAGGTGGAATTGCTGTCATCACAAAGAACTCCATGATAAAACGTCTTAACTACACCACAACATTCAATTTCGACCACACTCACACTGGAGCAAAGGTCAGTCCATTTTTTCTGCCTATACCGCCCTCCTCCTAGTAGAAAAAACAAGCTGGCTGACTCTCTTTTTGGAGCAGTTTCCGAATCTCCTGGACTATGGAAATTCGATAGGTGGCAACCTGATTATTCTTGGAGATTTCAGCTTTCACTTTGACTGTCCCGGAAACTCAAATACATCAAAACTCATAGATTCCATTAATGTTTTCAACCTCAGTCAGTTAACCAACCCACCCATAAACATGGTCACATTTTAGACTGGATTCTTCATAGACGTGATGATAACATTCTACGGTCCTCCCTGGTATCCCATGACCTTACATCAGATCACCTCTGCATTATACGCCATCTTGACGTATCAGTCCCTAACCCTCCACCTTTATTTGCTACTAAGAGAAACCTCCGTATGATAAATAGAACCAAATTAATGCACGACATCCAAGCTAACCTAACAACTTGCTTACCTCCTACTGCAGAACAACTCGATAACTGTCTGCATTCATTATTTGACGAACATGCCCCAGCTACCAAGTGCAGAGTATCAATTCCAAAGTGTTCTCCGTGGTATAGCGGTGTTAGGGACCAGCTTCGCACTGCTAAAATAGACCGCCGTAAAGCTTAGAGGCCCTGGTTTTCCACCAGACTCACAAATCTATGAAGTCGCTAAGAAGAATGTCACAAATATAGTCCATGCAGCAAAATCAGCCCACTACACATGGAAAATTCCAGCTGCAAAGAGCTCTTCGAGATTACTAACAAGCTAATGTCAAGGAACAAATCAACGCCACTTCAATTACCTTCTCTCCAGTCAACCTTCCGGACATGTTTGCAAATTTCTTCCGTGACAAAGAACAAACCATTAGAGATAAGCTTGACACCACAATTTCAATTGACTCGTCGTCAGCATACAGTTGGGATACAGAATTTGAGCGGCAACCATTAGCAGCATTTGAACCTGTTTCTATGGATTTCGTACATACAGTCGTGATGAAGAGTGCACCAAAGTCGTGAACTTGATCCAATTCCAACATCACTGCTGCTTGAGTGCTTAGATCCAGTATTGCCTTCACTAACTGATGTTATTAATACCTCTCTCTCATCTGGGGAATTTCCATCATTTTTCAAAACTGCCATTGTAAAGCCTCTGCTGAAGAAACCAACACTAGACCATAATGATTCAAAGAACTACCGCCCAATTTCTAATTTCCCATTCATTTCAAAAATCATAGAAAAGGTTGTTCTATCCCAGCTTGTATCTCATCTAAATTTAAACAGTCTTTTTAGCAATGTACAATCTGCATATCGCCCTTGCCACAGTACTGAAACTACTCTTCTAAAAGTAGTTAATGACATTCTCTCCGCGTTGGATGGTGGAAAGATTACAGTCCTCACCCTCCTTGATTTGTCTGCAGCATTTGACACAATAGACCATGATATATTACTTCACCGCCTCCAGCATGTATTTGGCATTCATGATACAGCCTTACTGTGGTTCAAGTCCTACTTGGTCAACAGGACACAGATTGTATCCTGCAAATGGAATACACAAAGCCCAGTTGATCTATGTTGTGGTGTTCCACAGGGGTCTGTTCTTGGACCTGTTCTCTTCATTCTGTACACTCCTTCGCTCTCAAGTGTCACAGATCATCATCCAGTGTCTCACCAATTGTACGCTGATGACACCCAAATATACAAATCTAGCCACCCAACTGAAGTTGATGCTACCGTCCAAGGTGTAGAGAGGTGCATTTCTGATGTGAAATCATGGATGACTTGTAACAAGCTGCAGATGAATGATGATAAAACTGAGGCCATTCTGATCACAACACAAAGACTTTCTCATTCACATCCTTTACCTAAAACAATAAATATCAGCAACACCAACATTAAATTCACACAATCAGTACAAAAGCTAGGTGTTACTCTGGACAGTACTATCACATTGTACCAACATGTCATGAACATAGCAAGACTGCATATCTTGAGCTGAGATGCATCAGCTCAATTCGCAAATATCTTTCAGTTGATGCCACTAAACACTTGTGTGTTCATTAGTACTTTCAAGACTGGACTATTGTAACTCAATTCTGTCTGGTTCATCTCAGTATCTACTCCAGAAACTTCAAAAAGTTCAAAACACAGCTGCTCGGATCATACTTAGAGTACCACGATCAGAGCACACCTCCCTGCTGCTCTGTACCCTACACTGGCTATCCATTCGATCCAGAATCAAACACAAAATTTGTTCTCTGTGCTACATTTCACTGTCGGACTCTAGTCCAACATACCTATCTGACCTCACCCATGTGTACACACCAGCAAGATACTTACGCTCCTCTTCTGACAATCATATACTCATTATTCCCACTATCAAAACAAAGTCATATGGACAGCGTTCTTTTGCATTCCAGGGCCCAGCAACGTGGAATGAATTGCCCACTGAACTTGGACACAAAGACACAGTGATCACATTCAAGAGGGCTCTCAAAACTCACTTATTTCGACTGCAAGAACAAACTTTTAAAGACCTAATAATGTTTCCTACCTGAAATATTCTCAGCATGTTTTTTATTTTTTAATGTTTTTCTGATTTCATGTTGTTTGTTTTTGTAATAATATTATTATGTTTCTTATCTTATAGGTGTTGTCTAATGTTGTAAAGCACTTAGAGCTTCTAAAGATTAGGCACTATACAAAGTCCTCATTATTATTATTATTACTATAGACTTTATGCTAAAAATGAAATGTTCCCTTGAGGTCTATATAATATACTTTATGCTTAAAATGAAATGTTTCCTTGAGGTCTGTATAATTGACTTTATGATCAAAATTAAATGTTTCCTTGAGGTCTCTGTAACAGACTTTATTATAAAAATGAAATGTTTCCTTGACATCTTTATAATATACTTTATGATCACTCTTTTGCAGCTTAGAGGGTCGCTTTGAAGATGAAGAACTAACACAAATACTAGAAGATATCCAAACAAAGAGAAGTTTCCAGTACTGAGTTAATGTGTGCAACACAAATACTAGATGATATCCAAATGAAGAGAAGTTTCCTGTACTGAGTTAATGTGTTTAACAGAAATACTAGAAGATATCCAAACGAAGAGGTTTCCAGTACTGAGTTAATGTGTTTAACACAAATACTAGAAGATATCCAAACGAAGAAAAGTTTCCTGTACTGAGTTAATGTGTTTACCTTAAGACAATGGACACTTTATTTCTTACTAGAAATTGAGTTCAGAAATGCGTGTTCTGTTTGACAACAGTAATTACATATTAATTGCTCACTTCCTGGGATTTATTATTAGAATATGTTCAATTTTAGTTTTGTGGATCATATCTATTTGTCAGGTTTTCCAGTCTCTTTTTCGGTAAATAAAATATTTGGCAGTTGAATCACAGTTATACTTTTATTTATAGAAAAATGTTTTTTAGCATTACTGCTCATTAAAACCCAAACTGAACTGTAACAAAACAATTATAGCAGTCAACTTGAAAATATTGTTATTACAACTCTTGAATGGAAAGCTATATTAAATATGAAATTTTCACAAAACAAGTTATACTATATGTGCTTGATCCTATTTGGATGCTCATGTCAGAGTTTTTTTTGCAATATGTTCTTTGTTATGTAATATCTAACTTCAAAATGGCCATATTGAAAGCTATTTTATGGCTGTTTCTCCAGAACGTATGGTTGTAAGATTGAATTTTGACTAAAAACTGTCATAATGCATGATTGGTCCTGAATAAAATGGTGCTGAAAGATCTGACCTCTTCCATCTAAAAACCTTGATATAACTACTGCCCTTAAAACAATGGTGGTATTGTGATGGTGCTTGGGTTTATTAATTTTCCAGAATAAAAACAGTACCATTATCTTGTTCTTGCAATTGTGAATGCATTTGAAGATGAGATTTATCGACCATTTGGGAAAATATTTGGTCACTGCTTGTATTTTTGTACTTAATCCATTTTATCCTGAATACGACTACGGTCGTAATACCTCATTCTGTCCTGAATACACCTGTGGTTGTAATATCCCATTTTATCCTGAATACGACTACAGTCTTATTCTACTATGTATGTGTGTAGTGTATCTAGAAACGTGTTTTACATCATACAAATTTGTGTACTACTTCACCAACACAGGAAATGGTTAAAGCACACATGCACAGTGAAATGTTCAGAACACGCTTTTGGAAAAGAAATTGTTGGCTTGAAAATGGATCAGTAAAATCATGGACGACAACTCAGATGTTAACATGGATGTTGATATTGAGGGTAGCGACACTGAAGATGACGATTTGGATGATTCTGATGATAACATTCACTTAAATGATGGGTTAGAATTGAACCAAGTTGAATCAAGAGATGTTGCATGGCTTCATGCATTTTTCGACAGTGATTCAGAGAATGAAGCTGACTTTGAAGGCTTTCAAGAGGAATTTGTCTGGGATGATTTTTCCAGATTAAATCATCCCTAAGTAACTCAAAGTAATGTTGTGCATCGGCTTCTTCTGCATGTTGAACAGTTGCCCCTTCTATCAATTTAAATAGTGGCTGCAACTGATGTGACAAGTTTTCATGAGAAACTGCACGCATGTGCTTGAATGTTTAGTATTAGTAAACAAATTGTTCCAAGTGTTGTCCAATTTTAGTAACTAACAGTGCTAGAAATTTCAAATTAGGACCAAAATACTAGAAATAGAATTATCTTTATTTTATTATTAGAAGCATTTCGTTCATCTTCATTAACAAAAGATTCACTGAACATCATGGTAAGTTTTTTAATTTGTTTTTTTCTTCTTTCAAGTCATATTTCAAAATACAGTTGTGAGCATGTACATTGGTAAGTGATAACCAAACATATATCACTGGGTTGCAAATTTAATCACCTTTTCAGAGGTACATAGTTTTCTATACTTTAAAAAGAATAACAATGTCACAACATTTTTAGTAAACATGGTAAAGGTCATCACCATTTCTACTGCTGATGTATGATGCACTGTTTTACCACAATGTATTTAGAATTGATTCTCAGGAATCAGGCACTGCAGTTGAAATTGGGAAACGGGATAAAATGGGTTAATGTAGCTTACAAACACAGTTAACTTTAGACTAGACTTTGTACTTATTTTTATGTTGATGGTTGGCACTTGTTATATTTTGTTTTCATTTGAAGTTCTAGGTTTTACCTATGAGCAGGATATCAGTTTATGGATATAGTTTTGAAGAATACCTTGGATAATGCCAGTTAAACAATTTGTGATTTTGAAATAATTATATTCCAGATGAAAGATATTGTTAGTGTGTGGAAAATTATTGTTTGTGGAAAATATACCTGTCAGTGATGGTTTGTTGCTGTTCAGAAACTTATATGCATGTCCCTCAGTCTGTTACTTATCAAACAGTTCTGTATTTTCAAGGTTTGGGATCATAAGAAGACCCCTACCCTCCCTTCCCTTCACGGGTATGGGATTTTTCATGTAGAAAACAAACAAATGTAAGAAAACACATCATCAAAGTTCATGTGAAATATTATTCACATATGTTTTCACTTTTAAGAGTTTACATTTTTGTGAGGGTATGTGTTTACATTGTCATTACTAGTACATGTTCTGCAAAAAATGTATTATGGGTCAATACTGGTACATGTACTGGTAATATTGTATTATGGGTCAATACTGGTACATGTACTGGTAATATTGTATTATGGGTCAATACTGGTACATGTACTGGTAATGTTGTATTATGGGTCAATACTGGTACATGTACTGGTAATATTGTATTATGGGTCAATACTGGTACATGTACTGGTAATATTGTATTATGGGTCAATACTGGTACATGTACTGGTAATATCGTATTATGGGTCAATACTGGTACATGTAATGGTAATATTGTATTATGGGTCAATACTGGTACATGTACTGGTAATATTGTATTATGGGTCATTAACACCTTTTAATCTCCAAGAAAACATTAGTAGAAGTTACATATTCTTCCTTTCATTAATTTGTGGCATAAGAAATTAATTGTAGGTGATGTCCAGGTAATTTGGAGATTTTAGTCATAGATAACAGGACCATTGAGACAACCACTGTTGTTATTAACATCATCATTGTGTGTGATCAACACATTTCTTTCTCATAAATTTAATTTCAGAATGTCACAAAGTGTAGATACCCACATTACATGTCCTCCATGCACAGATGGAAGTCCAACTGACTCTGGGACCCTGCTGAACACAGGCATGCCTATCAAGGGAGGAAGAGAGTGCTGTCGTCTCTTGCTGTCTGAATTCCCAAGATCACAGAATATACTGGAATCTAGTGCCACCCACCTAGTTAAATAGGGAGGGACAGCACCTTTTCTGGGAGGAAAAACTGTTACCTACCCTGAGAAAGGAGCTGCACATTCTCAAATAACAAGAGTGTGTCATCCAATAAGGTAGCAGCCGTCGTTATGGGTTGTAATCTCAAAGTCGAGATAAAGTTGGCTGTAATCTCAAAGTCAAGATGAAGTGCCCACTGCCCCCCCCCCCACTACAGGAGCATAGCTGCCAACCCTCACGATTTTAGCATGAATTTCATGACTATTCCAGCGATTCATGGATTCACAGCATGTGCAAAAAAATTGCGAATTCCCCAATTCTCAATTATTATATATCTTTAATAAAATAACTGATTTCCCGTTAAGCGCTAGTCACGATATCGGCAGTTGCTGAAACAGTGCGGTACTGCTGGTCGCGATATTAGTGGAACTATAGCTGATTGATATAGGTGGCCTGGTAGCAAGCATTTTAGAGTATTTTAATCTATAGGTATAAGAGTAGTTTTACAAATGCTTTTGAGAGAAACTGGGGCTTAACCGGAATTTTTGTCTGCGCATGTACCAAAAACACTGATTTGAATTACCATTCGACACCACATCTTGAAGATGTCTTCACCAACACGGAAAATGAAATGTATTGCACAAAAGGTGAAGTTTAGTTTGGAATATACCAAAACTTGGCCATGCATTCAGCCATCAAACACCAATATACATCATGCTTTTTGCACACAGTTTGCCACAAATTTTAGCATTGGGCATGGTAGCAGAGGTGATGTGAGGAAGCACATTGGTAGCAAAAAGCACATAGAGGTTGGGTAAATTAAGAACTTGAAGCAGATTTCAGCTCTCGACAGAAGACCTGCAAGCTACCAACACTGAAGCATTGTTTGTGAGTTTTCTTGTTGAACACAATCTACTTTTATCAGTTGGTGACCATGCTAAACATTTGTTCCGAGAAATATTCCCAGACTCAAAGATTGCTTCACGAATTCATATTAAACTTCACTAATTTGTATCATTATTTTCACTAATTGCGAGCCTGGAGGGTTGGCAGCTATGCAGGAGGTAGTGACAGCCTTAGCTTGTGAAATTGCTTACCCCTGAGGAGGTAGAGCAATGCCTGACTGTTGAGAATGATTTCCCCCTCAGCACAACTTTGCATAGATGTTGGAAAGGCATAGTGAAGAAATCACTGACTTCTCCTCCTTTCCCAAGCCCAGTGGAGGGGATGATCCCAGGGATTACATACCTCACCTGCACTGCATACTGCGTCCTTTAAAACCAGTTGGAGGCTGACCAACTCTTTTCAATGGTAAAGTAAAACATCATGTTAGATTGGTGAGTCTTTTCCATAGTAAAGGATGACTCACATCTGTGTTTCACAGAACTCTATGATCTCTCTAGGAACCGTATCTTATTCCAGCTGTGAAATATAACCAGATGAAAGGAAAAGATACACACCCCTTTTCAGAAGGGAACAATAGAAAGGGTGCAAAACACCGGGTTGCCAACCTTTTATTCTTGGATTGTTTTAGTCACCCAAAAAGTTGACCAATTCGTGCTCATCATGAACCCCTCTCACCTCACACAAAAAACTCATGAATTCTTCAGGATGCCTATTTTTGCATCTCGGCTTATCCTCTACATCAGAAATTCTTTGTATTTTGCATAGGACAGGCAAATTTTCAGTTAGGAGTCATTGTACTTTTATTTGTATTTTGCATAGGGATGAATTTCACCGATTTTCCTCACAGTTTATATTGGCTAATTAAAAAAGAACTAGAATATTTTGAGTATTGTTCAAAGAACCTTTAATTCCCTTTATTTTGTTGTATGATTGATGGGTTATAGTGTTACAGCTTTATTTCACGTGTACTTATCAATAAACTGCTAGCTCATCTTGGTCATTTGGACAGTAGAGGTAAATTGTAGAAAAATAGTTGATAACTTTTTTAAAAAATTTTAAAATTTTATAATTCATTGTCGGGTTTGGCAAAATTCATTTTCCCCTGCTTTAAGAACTGCTAAAGATAGTTTTTCTTAGGCTAATTCAGGCTGATTTTTCTAGCACATGGCTGTAGCCATTTTTTTTAGCTGTAAGATTAGATCATATAAAGTTCCCACAGGCTAATATCCAAAGAAATGTAAGCCACAGTACATAAAAGTAACACTTGTTGCAAATGCAAACAACTTTTGCAGTACACCTATTAATCTCTCGGTGGTACATTTTATCAGTAGAACGCTCCATAGCATAAGAAACTAAAGTTATCTCCCTTTACCATCAATTTTGCTCTGAAAATTATTTGCAGTTTATTTTCTCTCGCTGTGCTAGGTCACCAGCCTTGCCAGAGAATACAAGAATGCAGATAGCTATTACAATACCGTCTTTAAATATATGTGCAAGTGCATTTAAAGATACTCAACGTTTCACATTTATCACATGAGCTATATGATGAACTCTGCAAGTATTAGACTGACGGATTCGCAGGCGCGGTATATCTAAATGTACTGCGATATGCACCATGATATACCGTAATTATATTAAATTTTTAAAAACTAAAGTGGGATTTTTAAGCTTACATTATAGCTGATGTCTTGCAAAAGACATTAGAAAGCATACTGGAAGTATTGACACACTAGCTACACTGTTGATATAATAAGCAGATAAACTTCGAGTGAGATTCCAACATTCGGGAACAATATTTATTAGAGAATGCCAGTGAACATATAGCACAATGAGTCAACAAACAAGAAAATATCTAGTGGACTCGAACAGAAAACAACTGCTCTCCTGAAATTCATATGACGAGTCTCAGTCTTAAAAAGGAATACAAACACATAACACATAAATATAAGATAACACATAAATATATAAATAAATAACTAAAAGTTTGGGGTGTTGTATTGTTTTATATTTATATCCAAAATGTTTCCAAAATTTGGATTTAGTCTGTATATAGATCTCCACGTCTCGTTCAGAGGCTATAATGGCTGAGTAACGTGCATCAAAATAAAAGGTTTCTAAAGATAATTATATTTGTAATGTTCTTGATTAATTTATGACAAATACAACTATTTAAAAAAATGAGTTTAGGGATTAATTTTTCATCAAAAATGAAAACGTACGTAAATTTATATTATATTCTTAACTTTATTCATGAATTACCTCACTATACAAAGAAGCAAAAGCAAAATCACATTGCTTAGAATGGCAGGCCTACTAGAGATTCATTGAAATCTTTATAGAAGTTAGTAATCTGAATCAAGAACAACAAACCAAACAAGCTGAAGAGATTTTGGAACTACATCTAAGTCCTTACATGGAGACAATTGTGGTGTGGCACCACTCAAGGAACACGGGGGGAAACAACATTCAGAGGCATCTGACGAGGCTAACATCCTGAATCGTCAATACCAGCCAGCCTTCACACAAGCTACCAAGCCTACATGGAGATAGTTAACCACCAATGCCTGACATCCAAGTTACTGAAGAAGGTGTATACAGCTAGTTGCGGAAAATTAACCCACAGAAGGCCACAGGACCAGACATGATTCCAAGAAGGATCCTGAAAGATCTAGCAGAAGAGTGTGTACCATACTGGAGTTTTATTTACTAGAAGTGCCTCTCAACAGGTTATGTCCCTTATGCATGGAAAACAGCAAACATTACAGCTATCTTCAAAAATGGAGAAAGATTCAAGGCCAGCAATTACAGACCTGTCTCAACATGTATCTGCGGCAAAATGCTTGAACACATCATAGTCAGCAACATGATGCAACCTCTAGATTGATACAACATTGCAACGTACTGCCAGCATGGTTTCCATGCCAGATGAAGCTTTGAAACACAGCTCATAACCCTAGTGGATGAGCTCGCCAAATCCTTAGAGGGAAGCAGTACAACCTTGCTATCCTTGACTTCAGTGTACCCCATGAGAGACTACTCAGTAAGTTGAATCACTATTGCATAAGGGATAATAGCCAGAAATGGATCAGAGATTACCTGACAGACTGAATGCAGAAAATTAAAGTAAATGGAGCAACATCAAGTCCAGCACCAGTCGTTGGTGGGTAGTTCATGAGAGTGTTTAGGGTCCCATCCGCTTCCTGGTGTTCATCAATGATCTACCTGCGAGTGTCAAATCCAGCACAAGACGTTTTGCAGATGACTGTATGGTCTACTGGAAAATAAATGCCTCCAAGGATTGTGCAATCCTTCAAGACGACATCAACCAACTGTTCCTTTGGGAAAGAACTTGGGGTATGTCGTTCCACCCAGAAAAATTCAGTATCCTTAGAGTTTACAGGAATAAATCACAAATCGTGTCTGAATATACTCTTAAGGGGTACAAGTTAATCAATGAACAGACAACAAAATATCTTGGGGTTGAATTGTCCAGAGAACACTCTCGGAAAAGGCACATAGACAAGATAGTGAAAAGGGGGAACAGAACCATTTGGTGTCCTGTGCCGCAACCTCCAAATCAACAATGAAGAAGTAAAAGTGCAGCATTTTTCATTCTGGCTCTGTCACGTTTTGAGTATTGCACGACTATGTTGAACCGGAATAATAAAGATCTAATAAATAAGATAGAGATGGTTTAGAGGAGAGCTGCTCGATTCACCACAAATAAATATCGTAAGACTAGCTGTGTCAGTGCAATGTTGAACCATCTCCAGTGGGAATCACTCGAATCCAGACGAATCGAGGTCCAGCTGACCATGTTGTACAAGATTGTGAACAACCTAGTGGACAAATACCTGACCCTGGCATATAGCCAAACTGTGGCAAACCATAGGAAAAAGTTCCAGTGAAAGTCAACATTGACAAATTGTTTCAAGTTCAGCTTCGTCCCATGTACAATAGTGATTTGGAACAAATTACCATCAATAATTGCTGAAGCGCCTGCCTTGGTATCTCACAAGCTGGAGCTTTCCAAAATCACATTCAAGTCAGCTACAAGTAAGACCTAGTGATTCTCAGGGCTAGGCCAGTTGAGGCTTCTTATCTCATGGCCGCTACGGTAGCCGGATTGGTCTGAGTGAAGAGACGAAAATGCACACTGACACTCTTTTACTTATTTCTGCCTTTCCTTACTATATTACGTACGTTGAATTTTAAAAAAAATATTAATCAATTAAGTCTTAGAACTGAAATGACTCATACTTGTTTAACAGGCCTCTTTGTGCAAAAACAGTGCTAACAAGACCGCCTATGATGCCCTGCATTATGATAAAGATCGTGACAGGTAGGATTGGTTTTACATTAGATTAAATTGTTCACATTGTTTTGAACCTACCTCGTATGATCATGGCGACTCTATTTCAATTTTTTGTGGGGTTTCTTTTTGTTTATTTGTGACCTGGAAGCATCTGGAAAGAAGAACCAGTTGGAGATCGGTATTAATTTAAAGCAGTTACATATGTTGATGGAGAGTAGGGTTAATTTTGTGGAGAAGATAGTCTCTGAACAGTCTAGAGAAATGGTCGAATACAAACAAAGATGGTCGGTTTGATACAGCAATTGGGCTTGAAATTTGTCAACTTCACTGGATCAGAGTCCGAATCCATGTTGACAAAGCGACAAACACCTGGTAAGTTAATCTGAAATGTATATCCTTCCTCCTGGATTGTGCATATTGGCTGGAATTACTGACAAAACCAAAACCATTAGGATGAGTAGACTATCTTTTAAGGCTGGAAAACTCTAGTATCCATAGGAAGAAAAGACCAAGTATAGAAAAGGTGTCATGAAGGACCAGGAGGATAAATATCTTGGTTGTGAAGAGCTAGGGCATATCTTACTGCGTTGTATCAAGGTGTCTGGGCACATGCACGTGCATATTCGCTTGATTTAAAGATAGCATAGCTTGTGTGTTCTCACCATCCTTGCCATCTTTGCTAGCCAGTGGTCGTTATTGGATGGATGATCCCGTGTGTTTGCAAAGATACATCCTTAACAGGTAGCCGTCTACCTGGAGATTTTCATA
This sequence comes from Sinohyriopsis cumingii, assembly GCA_028554795.2. Lineage (NCBI taxonomy): Eukaryota > Metazoa > Mollusca > Bivalvia > Unionida > Unionidae > Sinohyriopsis > Sinohyriopsis cumingii. The sequence goes on along the minus strand of JAPYKE020000126.1, from coordinate 1,926,087 downwards.
TTACAAGCTCTCGGCGCATTATGTCAAAAGGAAATGGCTAAAAAAAGCTTAGCTTTCCTGTATGCTCCTTGTTCAAATTTAATGACCACCTGAAAGAAAGCGTAAATGCAAGTTTCTGAAGTGTAGACATATTAATAAACATCTTTACTAATTATCCTACCCAAAGTGATGGTATAAAACTTGATCTCGAGGATTTCTAACATAATCATTCAACTCAAAAGAGGGAGAAGAAGTAAAACAAAAATTAAAATAACAGTTTGATATATGAAAAGTTTTAACATGAATTGTCTGCTTGTGAATTACAGGTAATGTGGTCTTCTCGGCGTACGTATGCAGACAGATGTATCATATCGGAGTTGGGCAGGTCATCATATGTGACGCAGTACGACCAATATTGGAGGCGCATATGATCCTTACACGGGATTATTCACTGCTCCCTTCAACGGTGTTTGCTTGTTCTCGTTTTTCGCAGGGAAGGAGGATACTTACCAAATATTCTTTCAGCTTGTGGAGGAAATATATATATATATATATATATATATATATATATATATATATATATATATATATATATATATATATATATATATATATATATATATATATATATATGTATGTATAGCCACCAGGCCGCATGCCATTAAATGCAGTTCGTTGTGGGTGATGGCTGATAGTAGATAATGGGGTATTGGACTCTGTACATATGTTAGTCGTAATAGCAGATAATATACGGACAGTGGGAATTAGCATTACAGACACCCCGGGACACTATACGGACAAAACGTTTCAAATCACCCTAGACGATATACGGGCAATGGGAATTTAGCATGGGAATATTAGGACTGTATAAGTACATTGGAAAGTGGCGTTGTTGTATTATAGGGACAATAGGTAAGGAATGGGTGAGATGACGTCACGGTACCAGAGATTGGTAACAATGTAGTAAAGGCTGAACAGAATACGCACTACTCTATGGAGAGACAAATACAGTAGAAACATAGACATAGACACATACAGCATACATAGACATAGATTGATGAACATCAATCTATCACACCTAAACTATAAATTTGGATAAAAAATGTGTTAGGCAAAGAGAATACATATCTTTTCAAGGCATATGAGTGGCCATGAAATGGGTCTTTGTGTTACTTCTTCTTGTCTGTCTTCTAATCTCTTTTTCTCTCCACCAACTTCTTTTTTTCTTCTCTTCTTTCTCCTCCTATTTTTTCCTTTTTTCATTCTCTTCTTTTTCTATTTTCTCATTCCTCTCTCTCACTCTCTCATCCTTATTCTGTTTTCTTCATCATCCTTGTTCCCCTTTACTTTTTAGAAGCTCTTTCAATCTGTTCTTCGTCTTCTTTACAGTGTTTGTCTCAGTCTTGGCTCTGTAAATAGTATAGACACCATACTCCAATTTCACTATGAATTCCTCCACCATCCCCCGATCATCTGTAGCCTCTTGCAACATCTTCATGACGTCGATCTGATTTTGGAGCCATCTTTCATTATTCAATGTTGAATGACAAACGCTTGACTTTATATTTGTCAAGAACGGACGTGAATGAAAACATCCCTTATATTCACTTCATTATATTATCTACTATCCACACAAACGAACTCATACAAACCCCAAACTATACAATCCACACACGGGAAGAAGAAAAAAAAAACAATCAGAAATATACTATTATCCACACATGGGAAGAAAAAAAAAACCAATCACAAATATACTATCCACACACGGAAAGAAGACAAAACTATTATATACTAATCACAAACCCCAAATCTACTATTCACACACGAGGAGAAAAAACAACCCCAAGATATACTATCCATACATGGGAAGGAGAGAAAAAAAACCACGAATATACTATCCAAACAAACGTAAGAACTCTACTACACACACAAACGTACGTGAACGCATACAATCACAATATCTGCTATCCACATAAATGTACATGAACGCATACAAGCCCCAAATATACTATCCACACAAACGTACGTGAACGCATACGAACTCCAAATATATTATCCACACAAACGTACTCGACCGCATGCAAACACAATATATACTATCCACACAAACGTACGTGAACACATACAAACACAATATAAAGCCCCCAATATACTATCCACACAAATGTACGCGATTGCATACAACCACGCACTCTACTATCCACACAAACGTACGCAAACGCATAAAAACCCAATATCTACTATCCACACAAACGTACGCGAACGCATACAAACCCCCAAATATAATATCATCACAGACGGGAGGGAAAACAACCCCCAAATATACTATCTACACATGAAAGAGGAAAACAATTCCATATCTACTATCCACACAGAGATGAGAAATAAAAAAACTAACCCCATGTCTACTATCCACACAGAGGGAAGAAGAAAAAGTAACCTAATATACACTATCAACACAGAGGGAAGAAGAATAAAACATAATATAATATCCACACAGAGGGAAGAAAATAAACATTATATAACATCCAAACAAAGTGAAGAAATAACTCATTATATATAATATTAACACAGAGGGAAGAAAATAACCCATTATATACTATCAACATAGAGTTAAGAAGAAAAGTTTTTTTCCTTCCAAAAGCACTTAAGCCTTCACCTACAATAACCAACTCTACCAAACACCCACACCCACACACAAACCAAAACCCATTTAGCCTGTTATTCTATGGCGTCAGCGTTTGATTTTACAAAAGATCAAGACACAAAATGGTTGAAGCACAGACTATTTTTACCCACTTGCACGCCTAAAGTGTGTGGGTGAAGGAAAACACCCCTTCCATTTTAATTCTAACTAAAAAAATGACCCAGAGGGATAGAGAGAGGTGAAAGAGCACATATTCATCCAGTGTCAACAAACACAAAACACGCCATCCTTATCATAAAAAGTCAAGACCAAGAGACATTTACGTTTTCTTTCTGGTCTATTCTCTTTTAGAAGTTAGTATGAAATTTCACACCAGGGCCAACGCATCGGTTCAAATTGTCAATTTTTCCATTTCCATATCTGCACTGGCAGAAGTTCTTCCTCATCATCAATTCTTCTTCTTCTTCTTAACCCCTCTCCACTTTCCCCTCTTGTTTCTGTCTTCTCTTTCTTCTTAGGGGGACACTCTCAAGCCATGTGTCCATTCTCCTGACAACGATAACAGATATATTGACTTTTATCTCTCTTTCTTGGACAAAGCAGGTATTCTGGAGACAAATACCCATTTACCTTGCAGATATAGCAAACTTCATCAGCATTGAAATAGGAGTATGGTGTTTATACTATTCATAGAGCCCAGATGGAGACAAGCAATGTAAAGAAAACGAAGGAAAGATAGAAGGAGCTGCTAAAAATGTAAAAGTAGACAAGGAGGATAAAGAAGGCAGAATAATGAAAAGAGAGTGGAATGAGAAAAAAGAAAAAGCAGAAGAGAATGAAAACAGGAAACAAGAGGAGGAGGAGGAGAAGGAGAAAGAGAAGAAAAAAGAAGAATGTAGGATAGAAAATAAGAAGTTGGTGGAGAATAAGAAGAAATTAGAAAATAAACAGAAGAAACTCAGGGCCACTTTTCAGGGCCACTCATATGCCTCAAAAATTTATTTTTGAATTTCTTAACAATTTTTTTTAGTGATTTTATAGTTTAAGTGTTATAGAGTGATGTTCATGAATCTATGTCTATGTATGTTGTGTGTGTCTATGTCTGTGTCTACGTTTCTACTGTATTTGTCTCTCGCTAAAGTAGCGCGTATTCAGGTCAGCCCCTTGCTACATTGTTACCAATCTCCAGTACCGTGACGTCACCACACCTGTTCCTTTCCTATTGCCCGTATACAGCAACCCAACTTCTTTTGTCCGTATACAGTCCCAATATTCCCATGTTAACTTCCCATTGTCTGTATATCGTCCCAGGGTGATCTGAAAAGTCGTGTCCGTACAGTGTCCCAGTGGGGTCTGTAATGCTAATCCCCTTTGTCCGTATAGTATCCCCTATTACTACTAATGTTAGTCGTGTAATGTGGGTTGTTGGGTAATATTTAACAGGGTATTAGTCACTACAGATGGCATGTTGGACAGTATACATGTAGTGTGGGATTGTAGATAATGAGGCATAGGTCACAACACAGGGCATATTTGCTGGCATAATTTGGGGTGTTGGGTGGTAGATGACTGGGTATTAATCACTACAGATGGCATGTTGGACAGTATACGTGTAGTGTGGGATTGTAGATAATGAAGTATAGGTCACAACACAAGGCATATTGCTGGCACAATTTTGGGGTGTTGGGTGGTAGATGACTGGATATTAGTCACTACACATGGCATTTTGGATAATAATCAGAAAGCAATTGCTGGATACTGTGTGTGTGTGTGTGTGTGTTGGATAGCAGATTACTTCATCTGACCTAGCTCAGTTTATGGACAAGATAAATGCTATATCAAATTCTCCTTGTCCGCAGACTCTCATTTAACTTTAAATTACTAGATCAGTCCCGAAACAAGAAAATAATTCCCAGACTACCGGATCCGATGTTTAGTTCTCAAACCATCCAATGTCAATGTATGGGCTAATGTTAATTCCGTAAATCCCCTGATTCCCACATATAACTACTTGTGCGCACAGCTCACACCTCTTGTACATCACTGATTCAGAAATAATGATACTTCATTTCTCAACAAATACGATTCTACTAAGTTAAACGATAACAGCTTAAATATTGTGCTGATGTGATCGTTTGGTGGTAGTATGGACCCTAATTATTGGATACATCCATTTCATATCTCTAATAATTTGTTATGTTCCAATTTGATGTGAATTTTAATGCTGACAAAATAAGTAAGGTCAACTTTTAAAATTGCTATTATTTAGTGGGCTTATGACTTTGGATTATTGAAAGTAGATACTTTCATTCCCACACATTAACTCTGCTCATTGATATATCATTTAAACGTTTCAATCAAATTTGGCATGCGGCATTACATGTACATGGATGCTGTCTTAATAAAGTTTGAGGGTTGGTAGTGCCATTTTCATTGGAGTTGTGGCCCCTGATTTTCCGCCAGACTCTCTTCGTTTCCAGATAATAATTCACTTTATTTCCATTTGATTACAACCATACCTAGCAGTTTTCTGAATCATTGAGATATTTGGCAATGACGGTCGGAATAGCTATGTTTCCACACAGGAACAATGTTCATTTCCTACGATTCTGGCTAAATTGGATATGCACAAGCAAACATACACTCTAATATGATATTTAAACATATGCATGCTTTAAAACAGTCATGTCCTGATTTTGAAAATTCGTGTGTGTGTGTGTGTGTGTGTGTTTGCTTGCGTGTTTTTAAAAAGAATATTTGCATTTATTTTTGTATTCATTGTCATGTGAAAAAGGCAGAATAAAGATGAAACAAATGTGAAACTTTATTTTTTTTTATTTTGAAAGGAAATTTCTCGTATCTCACAATAAAAGTCGATGTTTAGTATCACCTCAGTATGACTGTTGTTTAGTTCCAAAAATTTGAAGTTCTAAAAATGTAAAAATTAAAAACTGTGCAAGAGCATGACAAAACCTTTCCAAGTAAATGTAAACACGTACTGCCAGATAAAATAAAACGATTTTGATGCTTAAATTCTATTAAAATGTTTTAAAAAGGGCAACAAAATAAAGAAAAACACATTCAATCCTCAACATATATGGTCCAAACTTCCTAATGCAAACCGCATTCCCTCAAAAAATCCAAGGTGTCCTTTATAACATTATACAAAGTTGTTTCCCAATCAAATTCTCCTAAAAGAAAATTATGTCCCACTTGACCACAATGAGTTCCACTATTAGTGAACACTGGCAAATTATGCACTAAGGTCGGGGTTTACTCTGCTGGCAGAGTATGCACTAAGGTCGGGGTTTACTCTGAAGGCAATGTGCATGTGCATTTCATACGATACTCGCACAATACCTCCTCATCCTTTCAATTTTGCATTATGCAAAGATTGCCACTTCCCCAATGGATGAGTTATTTTTTTTTTTGGGGGGGGGGGCATTTTCTTTCCGCTTTTTCTCTAAGTATTTAGAACAGGCCAATTCAAATAATAGTTGTTGTTGTTGTTGAAGGGTTTAACGCCAGTTTTCAGCATACGATAGGCTATACATGGCGGCCTGTATTAATGGTGGAGGAAGAACCCGGGAAATCCCCGGAAAGAACCACCGACCCTCGAGAAGCTACTTCATATAATAGTAGTTGCCAGTAAATAAATTTTCCATTCCAAAAATGGTTGACTGAAGGGCAGTTTTGTCCTTGGTATCCACGGTTTCATTACCGTTAATACCAAGTAGAAATTCAGTACTTATTGTATGAGCAGAACATTTCTCTACGATTTGGGATATTAACAGGTTGATAAAATCAAAGTTTTGCTACGAATTCAGTATGGGAAGGGAATCAAAGAAGATAAAGTTTATATTTTTGAGATTTCAAGGTTATTTAAAGATCTGAGTATGGCTTTAATTTCTGGTAAAATGGAGACTTTATATAACAATCGGCTCGAGATGGTGCCATGAGATGTTGTAATGGCAGTTCAAGCCAGGTCTGCATCTTTTTTAGCCATGTGTATTCATGGACATATAATCAAGATAGGAGACTCCGATTTCATTTAAATTTCCTCTAAAAAGTGTTATGTATAATTGATATAATTATATCTGATTTAACATATATTTATTTCAATTTAATTGTTTGTTTGTCAGTTTTTTTAAACAAATTTATTTTTCATTACATACTATTGTAATGTAAATCCATTCACTAGAGATGATACCTTTTCCAGAAAATAGTTTGACCTTGGCGGTTCGTTTTAGTAAACATCAGGTGTTGACCTAGATCCTGGCCTTGATTCAAAATTAAAAACAACCTCGTAAATAAGTTCTATTTTTATTTCAAAATGATTGGTTGTTGTCCAGGTCACGATGGGACTACGTGTTTAAAATGTAAACAATTTATTTTATTTCTTAAAATAAAATGATTGGTTTTCGTCAGGGCCACACTAGGTGTACATGATCTTTAGCAAGTAAATAATTTCGACAAGCTTCTGGAACATGATCACGTGACACCTTTTTTTGCATTTTACAATACGATATAACCTTTGTTTTGGAGAGATATTGTTAGTTGGGCTCTTACACTGGAAGTTGTATGTTGTGCTGTTTGGAGTTATTTCAAATTACTCGGATTCAAAAGGCTTAATTTTTTCCCCTGGAAAGACGTGTGCTCATATGAAATTGTTGAACAAGGACAGCTTTTACACAAATTTATTCAGATTTCCAAAACCGGAGTGATATTTCTTGTTTCTACAAGCAACTGTAGACTTCAACACTACAGATTACAGCATACGTCATCGTTTTCCATCTTGGATTCTTTGTCGGGACTCGAACTTGAAATCATTAGAACATTTTGTTATTATGACTTCAAAAATTGTATTCGTGGATTATTCTTGGATTTGATTTTTAAAACCGTAAGTCCATATTTTTTAATTTTACAGAATTTTTCCAAGGAAATAAATTATTATATTTTTCAAAGCTTGTTGTTTTCACTCTTTCATGTATTACTATTTACTCGAGCCTACACATGTAATATGAGAAAAGGAAAGGCTTTATTAAAGATAGTTTTAACTGGCAGAGATTTAATATTGTTTTGGGGTTTTTGATAATCAAGATGGTGATATTGGAACTGAGAATTTTGTATCATTTACAACATTTCTAAGTGAGGATGGATTTGGGTGGTAAAAGAGAGAGTGAAATTTGATTTCTGAGGGCACACGTCCTGGAATTTGGGCCTAATATTTCATCGGAAGGCTTACATGAATTAGAAGGTAGCATATAGAGCAGCCAATTTTGTCTCAGGGGTGATGGTTCATTTACTTTAATATATAGGCTTCTGAAGTGGAAGTTCTAAATGCTCCAAAGAGTCTGTTCATCATTCGCAGTTAATATTTACAAGCTGATCCATTCATAATCAAGCCATAGTCAAGTTAAGGTTTTGCTAAAACCTGTATACCAGAGCATGACCCGATTTGCTTGGCAGTCTGTGGCGTTTAGGCCTGTATTAAATCCATGGATTAATCCCCTTCTCCTATCCCTACTCTTGACATATATTATATCCTTTAATTCCCTTCTACCGTCACTACTCTTAACATTGGTTATCTCACAGGATGTATAAAGGTTTTGGTACAATTTTTTATCACATTTCCAAGAGCGAAATCAGATGATTAGAGAAAATGCTGAAACTGTCAATGGCATAAATTCCCAGTTTTATAACATACTCAACTAAAATTTCATGTTTTTCTTGGTCTTAAAAACGCTGAAATCAGCCGATATGCTGAATTCATCTTGCTTTAATTTCAGATATCCTTACCGAATAATTTTATCTTTGGAATAAATTATCACCACACCTTTTACTTTCTTGCTGTGCAACCGTTCCGGTGGCCCAAATGGTTCGAGCGTCAGCCTCGTATGCGGGAGGTCGCACGTTTGTATCACATCCGAGTCATATCAAAGAGTTATAAAAAATTAAAAAAGGATACTAGCAGCTGCCTTGCTTGGCGCTCAGCAGTAAAAGGTTAGTGTTAGAACTGGTTGGCTTGGTGTCAGAATAATGTGACTGAGTGGGACATGATACTTCATGTCTGCGGCATGAAGCCCCAGTGCTAGACATGACTATAAATTGTCACACTGTAGCGATATGACTGAAACATTGTTAAAACTATATTAAATATCCAAATCACACGCACACACTCTCTCTGTTGCTTTGCCACTCATTCCGTTGGGTAATGTCCGTGGGTGGTGCCATTGGATCAAAACGTATGGTACTGTTAGGTAATTTTGTTTCATCATTTAAATTTCACAAATTCATAAAACTGCAAAATACTGTTCTCCCAATACTTATCGTTGTCCAAAGGGCCATGGACTGATCCATTAAGTTTGCCACTTTTGTTTAAGGGTTCATGGATCCATTAAGATTGCCACTTTTGTCCATGGGCAATGGATGCATTGCATTTTCCAATTTTGTCAAAGGGGTCATGGATCCATTAAGTTTGCCACTTTTGTCCAAGGGTCATGGATTCATTAAGTTTGCCACATATGTCCATGGGGCAATGGATCCAGTAAGTTTGCCACTTTTGTCAAAGGGGCATTTGAGGTGTTGGAATTCAAATGTTATACAACTGATGTCATTTTTCAATAATCTTAGGCGTCAAGGAGAGTGTGTGTGTGATTTGGCCTTTTTAAAACAATTTTTCAGTCATATAGCTACGATATCTGCTGTGTGTCAGTTTATAGTGATGTAGACATTTGGGCTTCATGCCGCATCATGTAGCATGATGTCCCACCTAGTCTCATAATCCCGACACCAGGCCGATCAGGCCTAACACTAACCTCTTAATGCTGAGCGCCAAGCGAGTTAGCAAACCCACTACTTCCTGCATCCGTGACGGACGCTCTAACCACTAGGCTACCGGTGTGGTCCTGCGTCGAGAAATATGTTTCCTTCTTCCTACTGTTGACAGATGATGGTTTAATCTGACTTTTGAGTCAGCATGTTGCTTTTTGTTACGATCATGAATCCCATTATTGTTCTAATACATCATTGCTAGCATTCACCAATTAGATATCGCTAACTGGTTTATTTTAAAGGAAACTTATTTTATCCCAACAAAACTTTACTCAGACAGTGAATAAGAGACTCCTAGGCTGCCATTTTTATTTTACTATTAAATATCTACTGCAAATAATATTTTAATTTAATCTCAGAATTTTCCAATATATTTTTTACAAGTTCCATTATAACATAATTATATAACTTTAAGGCAGGATGAAGGATATTGTCATGAAATTGTGCATACTAAAATACATTTGTTTAATGAAAATGTACATGGGCTTTGTATTCACATACAACGTTGTATAATTTCAGCTGTAGCTATTTTTAAACTACTGAGTTTGGTTCACTCACCTCTGTGCTACAAAGTACCTGCTTTGAGAAACCATATGCAATGAGTTCTCTGACCATGGATCTGACTTTAGCCAGGGTACGTATAGCCCAGATTCTTTGCATCTTCACAATACTGATAAATTTTGCCAGGGACCTGCCCACTTTACAGAAGGAATATTCTGCTTTAGTACTGTTGAAGAAGAGTCATTAAATTCAACTTAGATGCTGCAGTCATTGGTGATGTTGGGTCTAATTCATTCAGTGTGAGGGGCCAAAGTTAAGGATCAGTGGGTCAATGGAAAAAGGAGGCTCAAAAGGGATCATTTGGCAGGTTGCTAAAAGCTGACCACGCGAGGCCATTCCTTTACGTGTGGACAACAGCCGTGAAATTTGAAACGTCTCATGATCGTTGCCTGCACGCTACGAGATAAACAGAATATGTTCCAGTTTTTAATCAATTTAATCCAAAGGTAATATGCTTACGAAAATGAAATTGCATTTCACTATGTGGTTGAAAATCAATCTTATACCCATCATACTTTATGATGAATGATTCATCCATCATACTTGATGAGCCATATATCATACCTGTTCATAAATTCCATACTTTGATCATATGATGTCGACAGATCCAAATGTCAGCCATATATGTGTATAATTTCATATATTCATCACATCTGGTGATAGTTCCATAAGTTGATCATATCCACTCACATGTCTGTGTGATTATGTTCCAATCTTTTATCGGTTTCATTTAGGAATGATATCATTTTCTTATATCCATTTCTGTTACATCCACTGCTGAACCTGTCCCCACGTAAGTCATGTGTCTGATTTACTCATGTGCATCATAAATGAACATCTTACTCACGTAATTGTATTGAGTATTTTTGCTAGATCAAATCCCAGTTTCAACCCTGTTACATACAGGACCCAACTAACCAAATGCTATCAGCTACCTCAAACAGGGGTCTAACCTGGTCTAAGCCATATGTTAAACTGATGGATTGAAAACACCCTAAACATATTCTGTTTAATACCATGTATGGTCTGTATACTATTCTACAGTAACCATGAGGTTCTTGGCAATTACATGACTGTCACACAGTAACTTTATTTATGTTATCAGGGTTCCTTGTTGACAGTTATGATGAGCTGGACAAGTTTCCTTTCCTACTGCAGATTTACCTCTCAAGACCTATTTAAAGATGTATACAAAGATAGACAAGGGGGGGGGGGTTTGAGGGAGGGATGGACAGAAAGAGAAATAGAACAAAGACATGGATAGATAAATAAATAAGTGACATGTATGGCATGTCTGCCAGCTAAAAGACACGATGGCAACACTATTGCAAAACCAATGATTGTAGAATGCAAAATTTCAAAATTAGGATCATAAATTGTGTTAGCTACCACTATCTCAAAAACTTTGATGAAAAATAAAAAATTTGTGTAAAACTTCTATCGTTTATTAAACAGGATATTATAGCCACTAAACATGATTCAAAATTAGACATACTCTCTTAGTATCTGAAATGGCAATAACCAGATGCAATACTATTTCAAATAGAGAACAACAAAAATATAAACACAAAGACCAAGACACTGCAGTTTTATATTGTGCTTTAATACAGAGATCTGTGTATTTAGAGTCTACACATCAATAAACTGTGCACAATATGTACAGCTTTCATGAGAATATTATTGCACAATTGTTTGTGAGCAAATGCAAAACCTGCAAACAGAAAGTATATTCAATGGCATGTGAAAGCAAACCCAATACTTTCCATGTGTATCTCCGATTTTGGGGTACAATACCATGTCTCAAATACTTATTGTGATAACCTTTCATTACAAACCCCCTTCAGCATCAACTAATGATGTTTAAAAAAGTATTTACATATCTGATGCACACATACATACAAGTTGTAAATGACTTCAACTAGGACACATAAAAGTCTGCCGCTATGTCAAGAGCCTGTAGGCATGTATGGGTAGGTAGGGACACATGGGCTAAGTACACGAGTAGGTTGTACCACTTTATCAAGTTTATAATGCTGTAGGCATATATAGGCTGATGGGCTAAGCACATCAGTAGGTTGTTTCACATTTATAGATAAATGGACTGATGGGCTAAGTACCCAAGTAGATTGTTCCACTTTATAAAGTAGGTTTTTCCAATTTATAAAGTAGGTTGTTCCACTTTATAATGCTGTAAACATATATGGGCTGATGGGCTAAGTACACCAGTAGGTTGTTCCACTTTTCAAAGTTGGTTGTTCCACTTTATAATACTGTATGCATATATAGGCTAATGGGCTAAGTACACAAGAAGGTTGTTCTACTTTATAAATAAGGTTGTTCCAATGCTGCTCACAAGAGCCATTCAAGTGCTGAGAGGTCACACTATACTGAGGAATGATGCAAGCAAATCTGTCCCAATGGTGCAGAATGTTGTCTTTCCTGCTCCACCATGGCATAATCCAAAAACCTTGCACTGTCACTAAAGAAGTAGATGACTGACCTTAACTGTAGGTCATTTAGGTAATAAATATCCCTAATATAAATACACTCACAAAATTTTCAAGACTATACACATTAACAGAGTCTAAATAATAGAGCTATATGCATACAGTTAATGCAATTTATTCTTGGAGCATGAAAGTCTGTCAACTTTTGCCCTTGGTGGGTAGTGCCCTCCAAGATGAATACACCCATCAAGCTACGTGACTATACTTACAGTGTCAACAAAACTGAACTAGATGCAAATACTTAAAAGCTGGAATGTGAAAAGTAGGTCATCATGACCCATTTTTGCTGATGGTCAGCAGTATCATCCAAGATAGATATATCAAGTTTCGTTAATGTACATCCAAGTCTCAGAGAAACTAAGCTAAAAGCAAAACTTAATTATAATGCCCATGAAAACAGCAGCAGCACTCTCACAAGTAAACCTTATGCTTTGCTGGCAAGACAACACAAGACAGAACAAGACTCAACCAGTGTAATGAGATCCATGAAAACACCTACATCATATGAGGGGGAGTGGTATATCCAGGGACTTTATAGCAAGGATCCACTGTATAAGGCATATATTTAGACATTAATAGTGACCCAATAAGGGTTCCTCTACATGATGAACAAAATATGACACAGTTCTCAAACCTCATCACTTACTTGACAAGTATATTGTTATGTATTTGATGAACTTCACCCAAACATGTAAGAAAAGAATTCACATTGTTAATTGAAAGACCAGGTAGATATAAAGAGAGATGAATGTAAGGCATCACATGTCCTTGACACTTTCATGGAAAAGTAAAGGGAATATTGCTTAAATGTCTGGCATACCTTAAAACATTGATTTGTTTTTGTTCGTGTTTGAGGTAGAAAAAGTAAGAATATAGACATTTATGTTAAATGCTTCTGAAGCTTACATTATTTAGAATCTATAACTGACAAAAACTGCTAACATGTTACTAAAAAATGACAGATCTGACATGAATTCTTATGATTTATAGAAACTGATGGAACACAGCTGATCCAGAAGTTTACATTCCCAAAACATACTCAACTGGTGAGGATGTTTACCACACCAATACATATACTCAACTAGTCTGAATGTTTACCACACCAATACACATACTCAACTTGTCTGGATGTTTACCACACCAATATACATACTCAACTTGTCTGGATGTTTATAATGAAGAAACAAAATTCAATTTGCACCACAGTGCTTGTTTTTATGCCATTGCTTGCATCATGTACTGTAAATTGCACACAGCTCACATATGAGCATACACACACATATCATTTCTCACCAAGAAATTTGTGCATAAATAATCATTACTTAAAAACTTAGATGTATAATTTGCCCAAGAACTTCCTTAGTTTAGAAGCAATGTATGGAAAAGATACTTTTGATTTATGCCAAAACCACAGGCAAACATCTATGGTGTAAATAAAACATCACCTGTAATCAACCAGTCTGGATGTTGACCATTCTAATGCAGATACAAGATGTTTACAGTACCCATACCAACACTGGTAATCAACAGGTCTGGATATTGACCATTCTAATGCAGATACAAGATGTTTACAGTACCCATACCAACACTGGTAATCAACAGGTCTGGATATTGACCATTCTAATGCAGATACAAGATGTTTACAGTAACCCATACCAAACCTGGTAATCAACAGGTCTGGATATTGACCATTCTAATGCAGATACAAGATGTTTACAGTACCCATACCAACACTGGTAATCAACAGGTCTGGATATTGACCATTCTAATGCAGATACAAGATGTTTACTGTACCCATACCAACACTGGTAATCAACAGATCTGGATATTTACCATTCTAATGCAGATAATTAACAGGACTGGATGTTTACCGTTCTTATACAGACAATCAACTGGCCTGTATGGCATACCATACCAATACAGGTAACAAAATGGTCTGGATGGTATACCATTTTATCACAACTAATCAAGTACATGTATAAAATACAAACTTACTGTCTAATAAGGTATATTCCGTTTAAACATACATGGTACCCATGGAAGGCAGGTTTAAAAAATATTCCAGGGAACTATGATTACATAAAAGTTCATATGAAAATGATACAGTTACTGTTTCTTAATTGTATCATTAGGCGGTTACTCAGCATTAAAAGTGCACTAATCCAAAGCACGTTTCACTAGAACAGCTCCATCTTTACATAAAGGAATCACCATTAAACACTGCTTCAAATACCCGAAAATGTGTAAAAATGTTCCATCTTTAATTAATTTAATTAAATTTCAAGGTTTTGAATTTTTAAAGTTTGGACTAGTATGATATCAGATCCATGTAAATTTGACAAATAAAACCTGGATTAATTTCCACTGGGATATAAATACAAGTATACAAATACAAATTATAATCTCAAACACATTTCCTTTATGAAAGGTATAAACTGGAGATTACTTTTTAAAATAATTTTTTTTTGCACCTACTCACTAGAAAATTAAGCATCGATTAAAAAAAGTAAAAATGCCCATAAATAACCTAAATTATGAGTTATTTTACTAACTGCGATATGGTAAAAAACAGATCATGACACTAACAATAGTGATTGACATTGATGCAATAAACACTTCTAATGTTCTAAGCCAGGGGAGTCTAACATCTTCAACACTGTAGGCCACATGGACACAAAATGTAATGGCCATGGGCCACACATCATATATTTAATCCTTTAACATACGATAATCATAGAACTGACTTTTGTATGAGCACGGGCTAAAAACATGACCTGCAGGCCTGTAGTTAGGCCACTGTGTTCTAAGCCAATAGCTGTGTATTTTGGTAGCTATGTTAGTTTTCTCAGGTCTTTGTTACAAACAGGCAACAGTACCAACTATCACTGATACTTCACAACAAGTAAATACAAAAACATTCTGTAATGTGAGAAAAGTGGTAGTCAATGATTTAAAAAGTCTTCATTGACAAATTTTCTTCAACTGAGTACAGAGCATGCACCTGACAAGCAGTAACAACAAAAACACTATTTTATATCACAATTATCGCTAAATTATGTTCATGCCTTTTATTTCCATGATTTAAGTTTATAAGGCATCTATACAAAAATGACACAATGACAATGTCTAGAAGCAATCTGCAACTTTTAATCTCACAGATTTACTTTTTGAATCCAGTAATATGATTGGCAGAAATTTAAGTTGCCTTAAAACTGACAAATCAAATGTCTTAACTCATTCTGCCCCAATCCCGCCTGTAGGCGTGATGATGTTGTACCCTATTTCCGAGCTCTGCAGCATCAAGGTCATTTAAGATACACCAACGTGGGTGGTATTACTAAAAAGCAGACAGATATAGCTCTAAAATGATACCAAATAATCTGGAAGTTCTAGCTGCACTATAAAATACAGAAGGAAAAACCTCATTTTTTGGACCCGATTTTTTTCCACCCAAAATTCGCCCATGGTCGGAATGAAATTTTGTGTCCGGATTTTAGACCTTTTGGCCTCAGATCTAAGGCAGACAGGTTGAACTGCACAGAGACAGATGAACCTTTGCAAAAACTAGGATAAGGTGGGTATTTGGAATAAAGAGTGATCTCCATACGAAAATGATGGATCCATTAAGCAAAAAAAAACGATCAAAAAATAAAATAAAAAATTACTCCAACTTTTACCCTTCTGCTCATGCACAAGCAAAATAACCAACGGAAAATGATGTTTCTAATATGGAAAATCTGTTGAAAGCTGATGTATCACAATATATTCAGAAATAGCCCCCCAAATGTCTTTCCTATGCGCATTTCAGGCGAAAACGACAAAAACCTCTGGGGCCGAATGAGTTAATGGGAGAATTTTGGTGACATCACCAAATCTGATTGTTACTTATTTATTTCATCATTTGTGCATCAGTACTGCACATAAGTTACAAAAATAGCCATTCTTTGAAAATTTCTAAGAAATTTCCATAAACTTGATTACCTCATTCGGCCACAATCCTGCCTGTAGGCGTGATGAGGCTGTACCCTATTTCCGAGCTCTGCAGCATCAAGGTCATTTAAGATACACCAAAGTATGTGGTATTACAAAAAAGCAGACAGATAAAGCTCTAAAATGATAACAAATAATCTGGAAGTTCCAGTTGTACTACAAAATACAGAGGGAAAAACCTCATTGTTTGGACCCGTTTTATTCACCCAAAATTCGCTCATGGTCAGAATGCGATTTTGTGTCTGGATTTTAGACCTTTTGGCCTCAGATCTAAGGCAGACTAGTCTGAACTGCACACAGACAGGTTAACCTTTGCAAAGACTAGGATAAGGTGGGCATTTGGAATAAAGAGCGGTCTCCATACAAAAATGATGGGTCCATTAAGCAAATAAATAAATAAAATAACTCCAACTTTTACCCTTCTGCTCATGCGCAAGCAAAATAACCAATGGAAAATGATGTTTCTAATAAAACTAGGCATTAGTCTCATGGAAAATCTACTGAAAGCCGATGTATTACAATGTATTCAGAAACAGCTCCCCAAATGTCTTTCCTACGTGCATTTCAGGCGAAAACAACTAAAACCTCTGGGGCCGAATGAGTTAAAACATACCATATGACTTATATTGGTAAAACTGAAGCTAAATCTATCATTTAGACTGATGTCATATGTAATACACAAGGTGGCTTTTGAATTATGTTGTTAGTTTACATTATTGCAGGCAATACCATTACAATTTGTAGCTTGGTCATCTTCAGCTTCAAAGAGCACCTGAAATTAGAAAAAAACTGTTTGAAGATCAAACACAGGATGATGTTTTAAAATCTTATCATCAAATACGGATGCTGTCCAAAAAATGAAACCCGCTATAATTCTTTTCTGCAGTAGTAAGGTTGTGCGCTAGAATTGCCAGATTGATCCTGCTTTGTTTTACTTACCTGCCTTTCTTTATCTGACTGGTTATATACAAAACCTTTGCTCCCAAAAATTTGCATTCACAAACTGACACAAGTATGCTAAAATACCTTAAAATCAATGGCATTATGTATGCCATTACCCCAGCAAAATATGTAAACTCTTAAGTACTTATATATGCATGTACGGGATTTAACACATCAGCAAAATACCATCTTGAGAGTGCCAATTACAATTCAAACAAAAATTGTGTGATCAGCAAAGTATATGCCCATCAGGATTAATAGTCCTCTTACAAAGGCATTAGTAGGGTATGGTTGACTTGGAGCTCTTTGAGCAATTGGTCTCAATGACTTTGGACCTTTGGTCAAGGTATGTTATCTTGAACCAAGCTTACTGTGTAAAAGTCATTTCTTTTCTTATTACATACCATAACTATGACCACTGTCCTTAGGATCCCCCCCCCCACTTTATCTTTTACCCTTGGTTCAAGCCAAAGTCTTTCAAAGAACTTACTTTACAAGAAATATTATTCAGCAAGACCGATATTTCTTTGAGACCAGTGACCCTGACCTTGTACTTTTTGACCACATATCAACAGGACACATCCATAACTAAGTGCAAGGCCCCCTCACCACTTTGACTGATGTGTGAGGTCTTGAAATAAAGTTATTGTGCAAAATAGTACTTTTTTTCTGTCAAAGTCACTTTGACCGTTCATCGTCTGACCTAAAAATCAATAGGCTTGCATAGTGATCATGTCTCTTGTTCATAATCAGTTAACCACAATCTTGAGGAAATAAACACATTCAAATTTTTATATAAAGAAACTGGATGCCAACTACAGTCGCTAGATCTAAAGAGGTAACAAGTTCAGCCAATCATATGTAAAGTATCTCACTGATATCCATTATAAAAAACAATGTCTACAACAATGATAATATAAGCTCAATTTAGGAAAGATAGACGACGTTATTGGACGCACCAATTACATACTCTAAAGCTGGTAGGGATTAACATCTTGGTCAAAATGGGAGTACAGGCATTTTTAACTGACTATTAAATCTGATTTCATTGGAAAGTGACGACTGTATGATTAGAACTTATTTGTACTGTAGCTATATTATACACATGAATTGTACTGCAACAGATTGCATGTCGTCCCTAACCCTTTCTTTCCCTAACGTTTGCATACGTCACTAAACAATAGTTGACAATAAACGTGTCTTTTGTACAATATGTGAGCTGTGTTTACAGAAATAATGTCACTGATCTGCTGGGGTGTCTACAGTACTTAAGGCAAATTTGACAGTCATGTGTACTTTAGCCAAATACAATGGCTGATATAGAACAAAGATACAGATGGCTTATTAGAGACATGGGTAATTTCAGGTGTTCAACAGCCTGTTAGGAATACAATATCTTACCTTACCTGAATTTGCCTGAAAGCTAAACCAAGACCGCAGAAAAATGTTCTGTTTATGTCCAAAATCCAGTAGTTTTTTTTTTTGTAAATTAAAATATCTTAATAAATAGAAATTATTTGCAGCACACATGTCAATAAAAAAATATCTGAACAATGATCTTTTTATTTTGAGCCATTAAAATGTATGGGGTTTATGTTAATTAATATTTTTTTTAAAAAATCCGATTCTGTTTTCAGCCTGTAAAATTTGGTTCTAGTGACACATCACAGAGTATCAATTTCCATTCAATAATATCTGTAGTTAGATTCATGGCAGCTGGAGGTACATGTGCATCATATTTCTTTATCATCGGCAAAGACACACGCAAATCCTTTTGCTTACAGTTTGGTGGTCAGGTTTAGATCATATTTTATTTCTTCAGGAGGCAAGATTTTATTTACTGAGGAATACTGACACAATGATATCTTCACTGCAAAATATACACTGACTGAAATTTCAGGAGAAAATAAAGTACATATTATACCTTGATTTCAAAGAGCACACATACATGTACATCCTTGTGAGTAATTTATTAACAATACTGTTATTTTTGCATTGTCTGCTATGTACAGCTAGAGTCTGAATTCTGTCTAAAAAGTTACGAAATCAAAACACGTGTTACTTGTTTGCCTCAAGTACACATAACTCTGTAAAACTGTATACAAATAAAGCAATAATTAATCGTAAATCTATGACCTGTTTGTCGGCAATGTTCCAGTAAAGATAGGAGTAAGAAACAGGAATAAAGGCCAATGGCATCATTAAAATTAGGTTACTAGATTTTATGTAATCTGATATTTCAGACCTGGTTATGTCATCAATATTTTGACACCCCTGATGTAATCAAGATAAATGGGTTTGACTGTACCAAGTTGAAAAAATGATAGGAGAAAAATAGTCTCTAGATTTAAAAGGTAACATGCTCTGCCAATCTGCAAGGTATCTCATTAAAATGTGCATGTATCACTATTTATAGAACCTGTCTTCAACAATGATAATGAAAACTTAAGGTTCAGCAAATCCAACTAGAATTCAGTCTCCGAAGTGGGCACATGCTCAGCCAATTAGATACAAGATTACCTCAATAATATCTGCAGATCTTGCTCATAAACCAAATGATCCAATACCTTTTTAATATAAGACCATTTAACAAGTTTTTTCAAAATCTGATTAGAAATACAGTTGCTAGATTATTGGCAAGTTAGCCCAAGTAGATGCAAGGTCAAATCATTAATATTCATGAATTTCATTCACACTCAACCAAGATTTGGATGACAAAGGTCTATTTCACCCAAGTTTGAAGAAAGTCATATAATGAAAAAAAAACAATCTCCAAACTGGTAAAAGAAAATATCTCTGTATCAGATGCCAGGTCACAGAGCTCATTTATCATTCAACATCCTGATGAAATAAGCTTATTTACCAAGTCTGATTGGAATCACGTCAGATATATGGTCTCTCAAATAGTAACAAACTCAGCCAATCAAATGCAAGATCACCTCATTAATATGCATGGATCCTGTTCATTGTAAAATACATAATATCTTAAAGATACGAGTCTTTTTCCAAGTTTGATAACAATACGATCAGAAATAGTCACTAACACATTTACAAACTCAAGACAGATGAAAAATATATGTAAGGACGTTGCTCCTAACTGTTGTTGTTGTTGTTGTAGGGTTTAACGCCATTTTTCAGCACACGATAGGCTATACATGGCGGCCAGTATTAATGGTGGAGGAAGAACCTGGGAAAACCCCGGAAAGAACCACCAACCCACGAGAAGCTACTGGCAAGCTTTCTCACATGTCCACATTAGCCGAATCCGAGACTCGAACCCACGCAGACAGAGATGAGATGGCAGTGATCTGTAACGAAGAGCGCTTTAGACCACTTGGCCACTCAGGGCCCCACTCCTAACTATAAAATTCCAACACCTTAATTGTTTAAGCCTATTTACTATGTCTGATTAAAACTGGATCAGAAATAGAGACCTTAGAGTGGTAACAGGCCCAGCCAATCATGTCAATAACATGTATAGATCCTGCACATTATCACGCTTGTGCGAGAACTTGATCATATAGGTGCTCTACATAAGTCTGATCCAATTCATATGAAAACATGGCTTCCTGAGTGGTAATGAACTTTGTCATTTAACTGCAAGATCATCTTTATTAATATGCATGGATCCACTTGCTAATGAATTTGTCAAAGCTTGAATATCAGACATGATTTTGGTCTTCCATAAAAAAAAGCTGAAAATCTGAAAGGGGGGTTTGGGGGTCCTCCCCCAACAGGGTTTTGAGGGGCAGTGCCCCTGATCAGCTGCTCCTGGTGCAACTTATGATCATAATTAATATATAACAAAATAATCATTTAAAATACTAACAAACTTACCAACAATTTTCAACTTTAATAATTTCAAAATATATATTGTCACATGAATTTGTTCTCCAATACTATTGGTGCTTAAGTTATTTCATCTGCATGACAGTGTTCACATCGTAATTAAGTCAATAATTAGACATTTTTTGCTGCCAACATATTACACTTCTCTCTTTTCATAACAAATCTGTAAAATAAACACCCAAATACATCACCTATATACAAATAATCCCATATATTCACTTGTCTTTTTGTCCACTGGACAAATCTGTTATATTCACTTGTCTTTTTGTCCACTGGACAAAATCTGTTGATATGCCAGTCGAGCTCTTTTTGCGGCTTTATCAAATATTTCTTTAGCCTTCCTTTTTGTCACCAATGATTTTGTTAGCTCAATGTGCAATCATTTCTTTTCCTTCTCAACGAGAGCCTTTTTCCTTTCAAGCTCCAGCTTGTGTTGGCGACATGCAGTGCACATATTCTGACAGGGCTACATCTGTTCCAGACTCTTCCAACCATGACTTCCGTAATTTATATCTTTACTGCAGAGGTCACAAAATGCCAGTCCTTGAGCGTTCAGTTTTCTTATAAACTGACCAACTAAATTTCCGTCAACTTTTTGCTCCAGCCATTCCCATTTCCATACATTTTTTAAACCTTTATCTAAACTTCTTGTGTCATGGTCTCTTTCAACAACTCGGGATGCCATTTTTTATAAGCACGCTTCTTCTTTCCATTGCCATCAGTTTCATTTACACGAAGATTCATTAGATGAATTTAAACTTTTGACCAATCAGAATACTCTTTATGAGAGTCATGCGCTAACTAATATATGGAGCGAATACGTTACAAGGGTCATTGCGGAATGAGACCAAACAGATTGTTTAAAAACCCGGATCGGACATAATAAAAAAAAAACAAGGACTATATCAGGAAAAATCATATTCAAGTCAGGAGAAAAGTGGAATTCCGCTTTAAAATGGAGAAAAATCAATTACCAAACTCATCCGAGATCATTAAGATATAAGCCATCATTCCAAGTTTAATCAAAATCAGATAACAAGTATGGCTTCCACAGTTTTGACATGTTCAGCCGATCTGATTCAAGATTACATCATTGATATGCAGGATCTCAGTCATTATAAAACCCATCCAAGATCTCTCTGACATACGCCCATATTTCAAGTTATATCAAAACTGAATTAGAAATATGGCTCCCTGAGTGGTACCTAACCCAGCCAATAACATGCAAGAACAGCTCATTAGGATGCGTGCATCTTGCTCCTTATCAAACTTGTCTAAAAATTTGATTATAAAACCATATATTCCAAGTTTGATCATAAATGAATCAGAAATACATGTTCAGCCTCCCCCAAAAATTCAGCCAATCAGATGCAGTATCGCCTCAGTAGTATAGGTGGATCTAGCTCATATCTAATTCATCAGATATCTTGGTAAGTACAAACTCCAAGTCTGATCAAAATGAAATTAGAAATTTAGCCTCCAGGTTGTAAACAAGGTCAACCAATCAGATGAAACATTGCCTCATTAATATGTGTAGCAGGAGCATATATTTTATAATTTTATATATTCATGTTTTAATTAAGCAGAAGTAGATATTTTATTATTTTATGTAATTAAAGTTTATTAATGAGTGAAATAAAGTCATCAGTTGCAATTATTGTATAATTCTCATTTTACACATATCTAGCCATTTAGGTAACTTTGAACCAGGATTACCTGTTAAGAGTTTTATTCACTGAGCAATGAAGCTACCCTGATTGCTGTTCATGCTGGCTTGGTCTACTGTATGACAAGTGGTAAACAACTTTCTGAGTGGTTAGTTTGCTACTTGTCTGTATAAACAACATAGTATGAACATCATATCAGTGGTGGTCAATCCATTGGAGCTTCTGAAGAGTGATGGTCATGGCATTACATTAAAGTGCCTGAGGATTCTTTTGCTTGCAAGAGAATGTGAATTGGCCTTTGTCCCATATGATAAGGTAAACAGATTTATAATATGTTTAATGTAACAGTTTATTTTATATGTACTCAGCATATCTCTCTGGAATGCATATTGATGTATTTTAGTACATTTTAATAGGTTATCAACCTGCATTTTATTTTACTAGCATATCATTCTGTCCATACATTTGTCTGTCTGCTCTCTACTTTTACTCTAAAAACTTAGACTGTTATTTAGGTTTAGTTAATATATTTATTAATAAATATATGGCATTGTAAGTTATTCGTACTGAATGTACTGTAAAGAGAATCAATGTAAACATGCAGAACAATAATGCACTGATGACAATATTATTTATTATTGTAGTAAATGTATTTATTTGTAGGGTGTATGTAACAAAGCAGGAGAAATGTATCAATCTCCACTTATCAACCTCAATGCACAATAAACCCAATAATGAACAAAAATACTGGACTGGGGGGGGGGGGGGAAGATACCTCTTTTGCAAACTGTGGAAGTGTAAAAGCTGCCCTATGGACATCGGAGTTGTAGTATTTCAATTTCAGGATTTTCAACTCTTTAGTTCCCCATGTTGTTACCGGTTCCTTGAAGTTTGTGTCCTGAAATTCAAGGCAGTGACAAAAAAGTCATAAAAATCAGTTTAACATTCTTGGCTATTCTTCAACAACTAATTAAAGAAATAAAATATTTGTTTCATCCCTAAGTTAATGTATCATAATTTAAGAGACTATTTATAAGTATGCATTGTGGTACAGAAGCTGAACAAGGCAAGTATCTTGGCCCAATGTACAAACACTATAATATTTGAACTATGGAAATTTTAGGAAACATCTACTGGGGTACCTATTAGTCCTAATGATCAGTTACCCAGGTAACCAATCAATGGAAAATTTGTATTGAATGTATACCCTGGTACCCAATCAATGGGAAATTTGTACTGAATGTGTACCCAGGTAGCCAAATCAATGGGAAATTTGTATTGAATGGGTACAAATCTGAACTACTATTTTTTGCAGGCTGATGCTGGTACAGACAGCATGCAGAAGTGTATTTTGCAGTGGTTTAAGCATGCAAAATGGGATGTATTTTGCCAGTCACATCTGAATGAAATAGTGACTTGTTGTCAGTGAGTCAGAGTTGCATTTTGGAGAAGAAAAAAAAAGCCTAGCTGGATCAATAGATAGGAACATTAATAACAAAATTCTGCCAAATATACCTGTATTATTGAGTGGTACAAGTCACAAATAAATCAACTTATAACATGTTCAATTAAAAATCTAAATTTTTTGAAATTTTAAATTCTTTTAGATGATAAATCCATGAATTCAATTATAGGTCATACAGTGGAATAGAAAAATTCAGAACAATTTGATTCACAATATCCCATGTTAATTCCATGTATCTCACAAAATAAACAATAAAAGTCCACATTTATTTTAAAAATTCACAGGATCCATAGTATCCTATATATGTCACAACCTCATGACATCTGATACAATATCCAAGAATTCATCCTGGTTGTCTGAAAATTCTGAAATCCTTCATTATATAGTAAATTGTCATGATCTAGGCATCATATTGTGCAAATACACTTCCTTGGCCTGACTGTCCTACACAGGTGCTTATGTAGAGACTGAGCTTGGGCTCTGGAAGTAACGCATTGATCATACTGTGTGTGAAAACTATTAAAGGCTAAAAATGAACATGTGACAATTATGTGGCAATATCAAATAACCACCCTCTTTACTTGCCACTGAGTAAGTTTCACTCACAGTTCAATCAAAATATTGTCATTTGGGAAAACAGGCCAGGAGTTAACGATTGGGTGAGGTGCCCAACATACTTTTCCTTCTACACTTTCACTCAGTCTGGAATTTATTTACAAAACCTTGCAAATGTCTATTTTAATGTAGTGTTAAGTTGCTAAGAAGCATAAAAATTAATATTAAGCTGTCTTATGCCATGTCAGTGATTTTTGAAATTTAATTTTAAGAAACTGTGATCTCTAGTAATGTAAAGGCTCATTTGAAATAAACCCTATGTGTGAGTTTGTTAAGTGAAACATTAGATGTATTATATTTCATATACAGACCCTGCGCAGATTAGGAATGAGTCCATTAATGAAAAGGAACTGTTTCTGTTGTGGATCAAATTGGTCCCCCCCCGCAATCTTTTATATATATATATATATATATATATATATATATATATATATATATATACACACACACACACACACAGAGAAAAGAATGCAAAGACACCTGCAGGAAATGCAAATAAATTTGGAGAATTGGCAGATTCTGACCCCCCACCCCACACAAATGTTAAGTGACCCATTACATCTGATATTTCACATGTGGGCATTAAGCTTATTGCCAAAGAGTCCATTAATGGAAAGAAACTAATTGGTTGGGTGAAAGGAATAACTAGAGGGGAAACTGAATGTGAAAGGGGGGATAGAAATAACTAGAGGTGGGGAAAGAATCAGCGAGCCAAATCCTTCTTCAGGAAAACTATTTGGGGTGGGAGATTAGCTGTTACATCGGAAACACCCCTTGAAACGGGATATCCCCATTTTGTAATAGCGGCCAAAATGGACTGACACAACCTGAATGAGTGACAAAATCCTTGAAATAAGTGAATCTTTTCTATTAAGAATTTGGTGTGGTTACTAATACTGATTGGGACTAGATTCATACATTTGGTGTGGTTCCTAATACAGAATGGGACTAGATTCATACATTTGGAATGCTAAAATGTTATACAAGAGCTCATACAAAATAAAAAGGGAAGGTGGTTGCCTGATGAAACAAATGTTTTCATTAAAAAATCTGAGATATGCAAAATAGGGGCATTTCTATATCAATACCTGAACACAGTTAATGTGAAACTGAGAAAAACTTTGAGGTGGTGCATAAAAGCTGTAATTTTGTTATATACACAACCATTACATGTTTAAGACTATCAAGGCTTTTCACACATAACATTTAAAGATGCTCATACCAATCAAGACCATTTTCATGAGCAGGAGCCAATTTCATGCAAATGGTGTTTTATATGCTAAATGATAACATTAATATACACACGATCACATCGTGATATATATATATATATAAATATATATACAATACTGGATATTTTCCTTTAAACAGCCTTGACGTGGAATGTGCAAATAGTAGACATTCTCAAATATACAACCGTGTACCGTGTACGTTAAAAATGATCATACTTTCACAAAAGCAATGTGGAGATACAAAATGCCAAGTTTCATACATGCTTTCTTCTCATGTTACATACATGACTTTTCCATACATACATTTTTGAAGTGTTATATACAAAACGGGGATATTTATCAAGCTTACGTTGTTAATGGCAGGACCATATTTGGGACTAATGTTAATGGCAGGACCATATTTGGGACTAATGTTAATGGCAGGACCATATTTGGGACTAATGTTAATGGCAGGACCATATTTGGGGCTAATAAGTACAACATACCAAGTCAGATGGCTGTGTGTGTTAGAAATACACCTTTCACAAGTTGAAACTGGTTGATGCTAACCCTTGCTGATAGTTTATAATAGTGCTGATTACTGCCTTAATTTCTGCAGATGTCAAGCTCTTATTAATGAGATAATTTAATTTTTGGGGACCTTTTTTTAAAAATGTTTGAAAACATTTGCTTACTCTAATTTACAGAGTAAAAAGAAAGATCTTATTCCACTCTGTAGTTTGCTTGAAACCAGATTTATTTTGATGAAATAAAAAAAAATCACACTTGGAAAGAATATTTTAGTCTCATAAATTAAATGGTCAGTCCCTTACAGTATACATATTCAGAACAAACTAGTTCAAAGGTTTGTGTATTCAGTCTTGCAACTGTCCCATTACTGCTGAAGGACTAATCATGTACTTTGCATTTCTGTACAAATTATTTTTTTAAAGAAGCAGTTTGTCATTTGCAAATTAAATGTTTGTCCTCAGAGACGTTTAATTTGCAAATGACAAACTGCTTCTTTGGGACAAACTGCTTCTTTACTTAGTAAATAAATGACAAATTTATGGTGTTCAAGAGAAGCTCAACAAGGTATGCCTCTCATCAAGACAGCAGTTCAGATTTCTTTGAATAAATTAAAATGATAAATTTATTGCAAAAGAAGCCAACCACTTTTCTAAATTTACATGTACTTAACATACAAGAAATAATAATTATTTTTTATAGACCAAATATGTCATTAAAATTCAGGTGACTGATTCTTCAAATGATATTCGATTGCAGATAAATCACAAAATCTCATTGTTGCTCAAATGTCAATCAGTAATACTGACCAACCCCTCCACTGGAGTTGCTAACAGCAAGCTTGCAGTGGTGATTTTTAGGTATTTATTTCTCCACTCCGGAGCAAATGTGGAGGTGATTAGGTCTACCAATGTGATGCATGGGGAACCAAAAAATCATGTGAGCTGAGCTGTAGAGATTTTCGAGATAAGGTGTTAGGGAAAAATGACAATTTTCAATAGCCCATAACTTTTCTGGACAAAGAGAAAAGTAATTATGTTTTCAAATGTCACTGTTTGTACAGTAAAGAAATTTGTTTGAAAATACAAATTTCTAAGAAAGAGGGTAATTATCAGAGAAATTACTAGCTGATAGTGCGTAATGTTGGAGAATTCCATTGTAGCCCTCTTGTGGTACACCAGATAATCAAACATGTCACATGATCAGAAGGAATATGAGGACTATAAGGAAAATTATGTATGTGTGTGTGCGCATGTGTGTGTGTGTGCAAGAGAAAAGGACAATAGATGTAACAAAAGTTCAGTGTCCAATGTAAATGGTCAATATGGATATCTTCTGATAATAACATTGCATGTAACATGTATCAAGTTTCATAACCATCCATTAAAAACTGCCAGACTAGCTGCAGTCCATTACACATTATTTCTAGCTGCATATAAATATGCACTCATCAATACGTACATCTACAGATCTCAACCATTAGATATACCAACTTTCACATCAATGCATCTGAAGAATGCATGCTCAGGTGTGCTAGCATGATTGTGTGATGGACAGATGGATGGACGTAAGGAATTTTGAATGCCAAGAATTTTTTTATAGAATATGATACAAAATTTGCTGTATTAAGACTGCTTGCAACTGATGTAGGTACTGAGATGTTTTGACTTACTGGATTGGAACTACAGAGGATGAATCCAATCTGCCCACTGGGATAGGTTGGAATGGTGGTGAAGGCATAGTCTGAAACTGGAAATACTGTCCTGCAGAATGTAAGCATTTCCTTAATCAAGTTCAGATGCAGCCATAAGCACTCTCCTGCAATATAACAGTTATAAAACGTATCTATTAACTGTTCCATTTAAATAAACAGTACATATTATCAAGGAAAGTAGCCAAAAAACAACTAAATTGTTTAAAAGTACAGACTGGTCTGCTAACTAACTTGAATGTGAATATAATGAGTCTGCAATGCAAATTTTCAAATTAAAGAAACTCTTATGTTTTCTTGGAAATTGTCATTTACAGTTGCTATAAATAGAAAATTAGGAAAGTACATGTATATCTATGATGTAGAAATTAGCTCTTATACTGTTCTTATGCTGCATTCTTTCATTTTAGAACATTCTCAGATTTTCACGACAAGTGGAAATAAAGAGATGATAACAAAAATAACAAACAACTTTTTACTGGTTTATGTGTTTTTAAACTGGTTATCTTTCAGTCTTGTAGAAAGGCTCTTTTTGCATTGATACCCAAATCATTTGACGGTCAGAGTTCAAAACAACATTAATGACAACAGTTTTTCCATGGTGTGCGGTCTGAATCTTCTCAACATGCTCTAGCAGTGTTTAGGAGCTGCATTCCTGTGTGGCAAGCTGAGTGCTTCATTGGATTTAGGAATGGGTTTCTTCAAGGGTGCGGAAACTCTGCTTTTATACCTAGAAGATGTAAAAATGGTGTTTATCCCCGAGTGAAACTGGCGAGGTCTGAGATAGGGGAGTGTTGGAAGTCCACAAAACACGTCTTCAAGTTGACACTGTCAGTTGCTGTACCCAGCCTATCAATCGGCTGAAGCACAGCTTCTGCCGAAATCTCTCATCTTCTTTCTGGATTCAGGTAACCAAAGGCCTTCAGGGTCTGGTCATGAAATGGAAACTTTGCAATCATCTTTGCTGCAACTTCCTCACAGAAGGACCTCGCACTCCAGAAGAAGCAGCTCAGATGGGTTGGGAAAATGTTGTCTAGACTGTTATCAATGAAACATCTGGTTTCCATAAACATAGCTAACAGAGTTGTCCTGCTGGTTTTCTGGCGACAAAGTTGACCACTGTAATGCTGACTGATGCAGTAATAACAACTTGTCTTCACAAAGTTTCACACAAATTTCTGTAGAATTCATTCCATCTCTAGCTGGAGGCATCCCACCACTGCATCGGCAGGAATTTGGTTGTCTCTCTGTGAATGTCACTGTCAAACACCCTTACAAGAATTGCTATACACTTTTCACACTGCTGTCATTAGACTCATTCATCATCACTGAAAAAGGGTTTTCCTTGCATAGTTAAGTTACTTGATTGTCATAAATCAGATAAAGTGCATTGTAAACAATCATGGCCATAGTTACTTTGTAATGTAATCTTTCTTAACGAATTTGCTAGTCTGGAAACAACCTTAGGCAGTTCACTAAAATGATCAGCATAAAAAAATGGTAAATTATGCTCTGACACAATGTCAGGAAACAGAAACTGCTCTAGTGACACACATTAAAGAATTCTCCCTTTTCACTACCCTCCACATTGAAATTCACCTATCCAAGCACTGTTGAACTGGTAAACATATTTCTTGTTTCGACGGCATATATGCACTTGAATCTGCTATCAAACATTTTGACATGGTACCAAACTAATACTTTTCAAGCAAATTTCCAAATAGTTCAAGAAATGTTTACTTGATAGTGAACAACTTACATGTGTACAATAAATGCATCAGCAAATGTCATGAGCCGTGCTTTAACTAGTCACTGGGTTGATAACAACTGATGGACTACTGTAGACATTAACAGTGTATTGAACATTGATTTAGCTGGAAATACTATGCTTGACAATTTTTATATTTCCAGTAGTTTTTGGCAGCAAATTGGAAGATCAAAAGATGGGTCAAAAATCAAAAGACTCCTAGACAGTCCAGGAGACTTGGCACTAATGAGATTGTGTTATACACTGCATTCAACTACAAGATAAAAAGGGATGTAATTCTTGGAATTTTTTTCCTTTATTTCACATGATGGCAATAATATCTTCTTACACAACGTGACATACTCAAATCGACATGTGATGTCCCATAAATGTATTGTGTCCCTTCCTGCTTTTATTCCTTTGTATTCTTCTGTACTGATTAATAAAACTGTTTAAAGAATTTTTTATATATATTTAACATGTATTGGTAGCTGGGTACCATTAAAAAAATATTCCATAATCAACAGTTTGATCATGCAGATGCTTCCCATGGAAAAATATGTGCAGTTTAAAGTGTCTAGGTACTACTACAAAGTTAGCCTGTTCTCTTACTAATTCCCCTAAGATTAATTTTGAAATCAGATCCAAAACAAAACCTGAATGATCAAATTAATATCCAGATATTACTACAACATATTTCCATAATGTTTCATTTTATTCTGTAAGTCCATATTTTAAAGGTAATTTTCATAAGACTTACAGCAAATAAAGGTTGGCAGGTGTACCATTAGACCCCTAAGTCAATATCTTTCAATAGCATCCACCTCAGATGCATGAGGTCGTTGGGTTGATCCCCGGCAAAGTCATACCAAAGACTTACAAAAATGATACTAACAGCTGCCTTGCATGGCGCTCAGCATTAAGAGGTTAGTGTTAGGACTGGTCAGCCTGGTGTCAGGATAATGTGACTGGGTGGGACATCATGCTACATGTCTGCGACCTGACACCCTAGTGCTAGGCATCACTATAAACTGCCACACTGCAGTCATTGTAGCGATATGACTGAAAAATTGTTTTAAAGCTACACTGAAAATCTAAATCACACACACACACAATATCTTTCTTTCTTACTCTAAGTGCACTTTGGTGTTATTATGTAATTTTAGGATTAATGATATTTGGTGGAAACCATTTTTTATATTCTTTCAGTCAGTTACCTTGACCTCAGATCTGCTGACCCTGAAACTGACAGGATTCTTCACGAACCTAAATTTCAAGCTACCCACCAAGTTTTGGTAACTAGATAAAGGAGACCTGTTATAATTTAGCAAGAACTGCTTTCCTCCTGCCAGTAAAAGTGACCATGATTTTTGAGCTCTAAAGCTCTTGAAATAGTTCTTCCCTACACCTTGAGAAACCCATCCACAAAGGCAGGTGGATGCTGAATAACTAAAATTATTGTGCAGAAACCACTCATAACAGTCAGACAGTCAAAAATATAAACAGTATGCAATGCTTTATGGTGAATATATAAAAAAGGCAATAACTCCAACAAAAATTGCAGGAACAAAGTGATTTCTGGATATTCACATCATCACCCTAATAATTATCAGGTTTCTTGGCAATAAATCAAAAACCGCTGGACTAATTCGGCTAAGAAGTCTTGGACAAAGGATACACATTAGGATTACTATACACCACAGTCTAACAAAAAGTATGATTATTAATCATATCTTGGGTACCTACATATGACTGACATACAGACCAGGAAAAAGTTAAAGCCGCAAGGATATTAGTGCAAATAGTTACATCAGCGTTTGTGGTGTGGAGAGGGGTTATAAATAGGGTACCTTGGCAACACAGAATTCCATCAGATTTCAATGCTGCCTTCATCAGCTCATAATAAGATTTCTGGAACAGAGTGGATGCTGGACCTAAAATGGAATAGGGATAAAAAGATAACAAAGATTATAGAATAATATGCCACCTAAGATGACAGGAATAAATGTCTGTCCACAGTTTAAGCTGATTTTCTATCCTGGACATTTACGTTGGATGCAGAATCCACTGCCTATCGAAAGCTAGAATTCGCTGACACCATTTGGTGTCAGCATAGAATAGCCGCTTACTAACCATCCTAGCAAACTTGAATGACCTTTCATCAAGATATACCTGAATGAAATCAGTAGGATTTATTTTCTCAGAAATGGTAAGTATAGCATAAGCTACATCTTTAATCCGCTAACAGAGAAGACAAAACTACAGCATTGACGAAATTTGACTTGAAACTTGCCACTTGCCATCCTATTCAAATGACTACACAAATCTTGCAACCTACATGTCAATAACATCCCATGTCCAATAGACACTTGGGAACAACTGACCATAATTTAATCCCCAAAGATAATTACACCATAAACAATGAAATTGTTGAAAAGGTCAAATTTGATAAACTAATGGAAGTTTAAGATTAAATTTATTTGCTATTAACTTTAACAGCAGTGCAACAAAAAGGAACAGGGATATAAATAACGAGTTACCTCAAGTATTTAACCAACAAATGACCTTCTAAGCAATAACATGGCTTTATTCAAATGTTTCAAATAACCATGGAGAGATTAGTCGATTTAAAGTTCAATATGGTAAATATAAGCAAGGTAAGGCATGTTTACATAACAATTCACATGGCAAACCATATTTCAGCCAGGTTTGACAAAAATAAGGACAAATGACAATCTTTATTTGAAAACTGTTGATCATAATGGACCAACTTCATCATAAAATGAGATATTCAGTCTATTTTACATGTTATTTACAGGAAAAACTAAATAAATAACCATCTTTACTTTAAGATGCTCCTCTTTGATGCCTCAGAACATACACTAACAGAACAGGAGAAGTTCAAGTTTAAAATTTAATACCCCTCCATCATATTTTTCATCAATCTTTGTAAAGTTTCAGCTTTCAATCAATTTTATGAGAGTGTAATAATGTTTTTCACTTTCTGTGTGACTTTCACCATTGGTTTTTGTGGGTTTTGCCAGATTGTTCACTACAGTCAACATATTAATGGTAATTTTTATCACTTTCATGATCTGAGAGCGTGATACTGGGGGTAAAGAAATAAGATATATATTGTTCCATATCTACCGCATGGCAAACTTTCACCGTCTTTACAAATGTAACTAAATCATGTGACTAGATGCATGAGCTTACAAGAACTGACACAACTAAGTAAAATTTATTTAGATAATGAATACATTACTTGAATTTGTCTCATAATTTTTTAGACTATTACAATTCAGATGCATGCGAAGATTAATCGAAACCATTCAAACAGAATTTGATGGCACATACCAAGTATATGATTATTTCTAGATCATCCCAAATTTTGCCAAAATGGGATTAGTAGAATGTGCGATATTAGATAGTCGAATCATAGCAAACAATTCAATCAAATATGATCAATTCAAGGATTTTGTTCATTTTTGTAAAAACATCCATTAAGACATTGACTGGTTGGAGCATCTTTATGAGATTAAAGGTTAAAAAATGCACCTTGTTCATTTTTGGCACCAATTTTTGTGCATTAAATTTCTTTTTTTAAAAACTCAATTTATATCTACATTGTGCAAATAATGGCTGACAAAAATTATGCCTTTTTGGGAAAACAAATATTTTCTTATGTTCATTACATTTGAATGACCACTTTACACAGTAAGAAACCACTGTTTGGTTAGGAGACACCTGTCCATTAAGTGCAGAAAGTGACCATTTAATACATGATACATAGAGAGAAAGCTTTACAGGAGGAAATGGGAATAGCCATTGCAACCAGATGACAACCATATTTATGCTGACTGCTGTTGCAACAATGGTATTAAATGATCAAATAAAGTGCACAGACCTTGCAAACTTTTCTTACCAACAGGATCTGAGGAGTCAGTAATGATGACATCATATTCTCCTTTGTGCTTCTTCATAAAGTCAAACCCATCTCCTATGTGCAGGTTAACTTTGGGACTGTCATATCCACAGGCCATGTGAGGGAGGTACTTCTTGGATACTTCTATAACTTTCTGGATACAGAACATTGTAACAGCTTTACAATACTTTTGACATGGAATTCATGGGTAACAATATAATTTAAAAAAATTAAATTCATCATTTCATCTGTGACAATGACGATGAAGGTTTAATCACATGTCTTTTAATTCACCCATACAAGTTTGATCACTGACATACAACTACTCCATTTACCTGCTTATGTGTGGCAAATTCATGTCACCAGAGGTATAGCCTTTAATACAGTTCTTACCAGTGTGCCAATACTAACAAACATATATACTCCCATATAAGCAGAATAATTTAGAAAAAAAATAAAAGCCTGAAAAAAGTGTGCGTGTGTGTGTGGGGAGGGGTCGACTTATCTGTGGGCCAAGGTTTAAAGTTTGTTGACTATCATAATGGCTGTAAATCTTGATCCATGAGAAAAGACTTTTTCAGTGTCCTACGACTTACATGCATTTAATTATTTTCAGTGTCCCAAAATTTTGCATGTCTATGTATCTATTTTCTTATAGTGCTGGTACAAATTCTACCCAGAATGGGATGAAAGATCTCTGAGTTAAAAAAATAGTGTATATCATCTCTTACCTCCATCCTATGGTCTGAGTAATTTGGGGAGCAGTTGTTTAAATGCTATGATAGTGCCAAGCATCTTAATTTCATGATCCTACATGTATAGCAAGTGCATTGGTCTTGGGCTAGTTCTGCACAGCTGAGTGGATAACCCACTGTATCCAGGAAGGCAGAGCCAAGGCAAAAATATTGTCAATTCTCTTTTTTTTTTCAGTGTTAAAATAAAAGATCTTCTCTTTTTTGATCAACTCAGTTCATTTTTGGAAAGCAATTAAGAGCCATGATAGGATCCTGCAGGTACCTAGTGAAGGGACCAACCAGGTGCTTCTGCTGAATGTTTGAACTAGTACATGTACATGTTGTTACACATGTAACTCTAAGATAAGAAGACCTCTGCATGGGTATGTGAACGTATATGTCTTGTAGATCTAGACTGGCAACAAAACTGCCTTCCTGACCTGCATTTAGAACCAAACCTAGTGTCTATAATCTTAATATGGTGCCTGAATAAAATTGATAAGAGTTAGATTCATTTTTGGAAGAAGCTTGCTGTTGGCCTTTGGACCAAGTAAAATGTCTGGAGCGAGTTTGCAATGTGAACATAATCAATTTCCTCTTTATGTAAGAAAAGCATTGATTCTTGCTGCAGGATGTCAACTTTGTATGGATCTTTTGGGATTTATGTAGTGAAAGAAGTCATTGATAATGGAAAGACACTGAATATGGCTCAGAGGCCTTAGGAAACAACTTGTATCACCCACCCTTCGGTCAGGCAGCATCTCTCCCATTCCATGAAAGGTTTTGAATTCCTCACTTAAGTCTACTCATGCCAAATGTGATAATAGATAACAAGGCAACTGAATTAATGGTAATTTATAAACAAAAGTGAGCAATTTCATTAGAAAAAGTTCTTTAAAGACAATCACAATGCAATTATAAAACAAGCATTCAGCCATTTAACTGTCCCAATTACCCCTCCCCTTGATTCTTCTTAATGTACAGTGGGGATGGCATCCCCTTCTTAATATTTTAGAAGTCCCTCGGCAATTAGTGCCCTTGCTATCTATGTATTTGGACCCCATTATGCACAAGATATCATGGGAGAGGTGTAAACAAAAATATTGCTAACAAAAATATTGCTGTAGTTTAGCATACATTCAAAGTGTGAGAAACATCTACAGAATTGCTCAATTGATGAAAGCAAACAGGTAGGTTTAGAATTTGTAAGGCTTCAAGACTGAGCTTTCTTGCTAGCATAATGAAAGCAGAAACTGGTGAATTGATGGTATCAATCCCTCTATTTGAAAAAGACCACACTCATCTGCATGCTACCTTTAAAAGCATATGTAAAATGACATATTCTCTGCCTTATCAATGTTCTTTCAGAGTAAGCATGTTCTCTGACCTCCTGACCCTGAACTTTGATAGGTTACTTTCTTAACCCAAGTGCAAGCCATCCACAAACTTTGGTCTAGATAAGCAATGTAGAATAAATGTTATTGTGCAAAAACACTTTTTCCACTTTCAGTCAGAAACAATTACCTTTAAACTTTTGACTCCAAAATTGATGGGAATTTCCCATACCCCAAGTTAAAGCCATCCACAAAGTTTAGTAACTTTACATGAGTTACTGTGAAATGTTTTTTCTTCTTTCATTGTGACCTTGACCTCTGAACTTTTGAACCTGAATTCAAATGGTTCTTCCTTACACCCAGTGTAAATCCACCAGAAAAGTTTAACTGCAGATGGTACACAAATGTGCAGAAATGAAAATGGAAGCAGACAGACTGATGAACAAACATCAAAACTCATTTCACTCCATATTATGGCAGACATATTATAACTAACAGAAAAATTTGATTAGTCATATAGTGCGACCCCACTATAGCATGCTCCATTATAACATGAATTTGATATAGCATGGTCGTGGTGTGGCTCCTGAAATTTCATTTACATGTGAGTTTCTCATGCACATAAAAGCCCAACAAATTTGTCTTAAATTTATGAAGAAAAATAAGAGTAAAAAGTTGATCATTTTCGGTGAAGAGATCTCGTATGAATAATACAAGATGATCGTGGCGTGGCTCCTGAAATTTTAAGTGTTTTTCTCATGCATGAAAAAGTAGTTTTTTCCTTCCTAAAGTAGTTGTTGTTGTTGTATGGTTTAACGCCATTTTGCAGCACAAGATAGGCTATACATGGCAGCCAGTATAACTGGTGGAGGAAGAACCCTGGAAAACCCAGGGAAGAACCACTGACCCATGAGAAGCTACTGGCAGGCTTTCCCACGTACCCATGCTTAAAGTACAAAAATAACGTGTAAAAAGTTTATTCTGGGATCAAGTAGGGTTTCGCCAATGTCGCAAACTTGGATTTTTTTCCTTATTGGCAGAAAAATATACCACGTGGCGATTTTTTCTACTGGCGATATTGTTGGCTGTTTAAACTTGTATATACAACCATTGGTTTGGAGTAGAGAAATTCAGAGGCCCCATGAAAGGAAAGCTGCAAACTGGATATTAAATGGACTAAAATTTATCTATTGTTACATAAACAAATTCTTTGTCCATATTGACAAACCATCTAAACAGTGCACTGTTATGTCATAATCTGCTTATCTTGACATCTGGCATGGGTACTGTATGTTGTGAGATACCTGCTTTTTTGTTGTTGACATTGCTGGTAATGGAGATCAACCGGATGAGGCATTATCTCGTAATCTATCTTTCGTTGGATTTTGCTTACGAATGCTACTAATACCGACTTAGAATGCAAACTAACTTTTAGAGACTTGGGACATACTGTAAAGTAGATGTGCTTCATCATTTGTTACGTGATTGTTCTGTTTTTCCACTGAATTAAGACCTTATGACCTGTGACAAAGTTATTGAATATTTTAAATCTGTGTGTGTGCATATTTTCGACAGAATCACTTATATTGTGGATTCAATGTATATGATGAGATTCGCGAGCGAGTACACGGTGTTGATACTCTATCCATGATATACATTAGACATGTCTATATAAACAGTATTCACATATATGTACAAACCTGTGGTTCTCTCAATAAAGTAAACTATTATATTTGCCTTCTCTGTTTTCACTATAGGTGTATTTCTCATTTAATATGCACTGATTTAACTGTGCCAATGAAGCATGTACTTTACCACCCATTTATTGCCTACCTACCCCTCCCACCCACCTGCATTTTTTTGGGTGGTATTTACATCATTTTCTTCAGCTAACTGACCTGGTTGCTTATAACACGGTTCGGTCTATAACATAGTTGTGTGTTCTATGGCTCCCTACTACTGTATTATAGCGGGGTCACACTGTATGCACAAATAGGGAAAACAATACGTTATATAATGTTATGGAAACAAAATACAAAAAAAAATCTCCTGCCCTGATCTACAAACTCATAATCACAAGATAAAAAGGTCAGTCACTGCATCAACTCAGCCTTTTTCTGAGATATATACAACAGGATCTATTCTACGATGTGGATGTAGTAATTTTTTAAAACATGTCAAAAAAAGAAATGCATTTGCAACACTTGCACATATGTCCAAGCCGTAACTTTATTTCATTATTAAATTCCCCCTATTTTCCCAAACTTATCCCCATTTTAAAAAGAGAGAAATTTCCTCCCTAAAGTTCCAGATCCACAGATCCAGAATAGACCCTGATAAAATTAGTACTGAAGGAAAAAGCAAAACAAAGAGAGATGAAGAAAGATACCAAAACATATCAAATACTGTTCATAAAAATTAGACCAAGATTTCTGTCTTCACAACCAAATATTGAGAGTCATTAAAAGAAAATTGCAAACCTATTAGTGCTAAATAATTATATGTGCTCAATCTATTTTGCAAGGTGGCTATAGCCCTGTCATTTTGCATGTGATTTCTTTCTTTCTTCATCAAAGATAAAAAAATGTTATTTTCTCCATCCTAACCATCTACCTATTTAAGAAAAGAATATAACAACAGGATTTGAAAATTCTCTCATCCAACGTGAAATGGAGAGTGAAAATTTCTCAAGTGAATTTTCCAACTGCTCATCAATGTGGCAAGTGCTGATTCTTTCATTAGAAGGATATTATGTTGAGAATTGTTTAATGAAATTCCATACATATTGTCAAAACACCGTCCTCCATTTGTTTTTATCAAGATCATACAAGCACTCCATTCTCACTCTTCAGTATTAATAAACCCAAATCAAAGAGCCAGAAGACTGGTCTAAATATGTAATTACACATAACTGGTGTCAGAAGGCTGAAAGAATAAGTTCTGGGAAACAACCAGTCACAACACTGGATTTAGTTCATTAACTTCATCATATTTCTACAACAGGTGGTTGAGTATTTTATTCTAGATAATTGACATGTTTTTGCACTTGCCTGACTGGGTGAGGGGATTTTAATAGATTTAATGAATAAGATACAGGTGATGAAACTACATCATAGCTATTTTTTATAAAAAGATCTAACTTACCCAAAGGTCTGACCATCATACATTTTTTTCTCCAAAATATTTAATAAAACCCATTCCAAAAATGTTTTGTGATTTAACTGGTTACTCACATGTCAATCAAATAAATGTTAAATTACATCTCCATGCCTTCTCCGTTGCAGAGATTCATACTAGTGAGTGCATAGAAATGGTGGTGCATATCTATTGATATTTCCCTCCACCACAAAGGGTTAATATGAAAGGAATTAAATGTACAGCTGCATTGTGCGAAGAAAGCAAATTTTATAGTAAATACAGTTTCTCTGAGAATACCCACCCAATCACACTAACTTAGGAATATAAGTCGATTCCAGCCCTGCCAGAAGATACAAATTTGTCTTTCTGTCTGTATCATATCAATGAAGGGCAATAATTCGTGCCCATTACCTCCCTTTGCCACCACACAGCTGCCAGTGTTTAAGCTGTTTGAGCCACCAATGAAGAAGTTCGCACTGCAGAGTGGTAGGCAGGATCTTCAAGTAATGTGTTTGAGTAAGTATTCTTGGAGAGAAACATAAAATTTACTTTTTCCTTTGAATAACATTCCCCGATCATAATAGTATTAGGAGAATAGGTTAATACCAGGAGGGAATGCTAAGCACCCAACTTATACCTCACGTACCCTTCTATGGAAGAAATACTGGATTCCTATGAGACCAAAACCCATTCTACTCCTTAAAGCAACACTGCCTGTGGTCACATGTCCATGACCAACCTGTCAGGTTAAGATAATTATTGAAATCTTCTTACTATCAAAATTCAATGCCGAATGCAGTAAAGCTAAGAGACTGTGTTGATTTCATCAGGTCTGGTAGTCATCTAGGTTAAAGATATAGAACCCACCAGCTAAATAAAAAAGGTTGTTTCTGCATGCCAGCTAAGAGCATCTATGTCTTTGATTGAAATGTTGCATTAAAACATAATCTCAGTGATCTTCTAATTTCATGAGCCAACTATGACTTTTTGAGATGTCAAGAGTACACCAAGTGTACGACCCACATAAG
The DNA here is from genome assembly GCA_028554795.2 of Sinohyriopsis cumingii. Lineage (NCBI taxonomy): Eukaryota > Metazoa > Mollusca > Bivalvia > Unionida > Unionidae > Sinohyriopsis > Sinohyriopsis cumingii. The sequence goes on along the minus strand of JAPYKE020000126.1, from coordinate 1,885,675 downwards.
CCATGAAGACAGGGTACGAAAGGTGACACACTGCGTTCTTGCCATCATAGGCTGTAAGAGCCATCTGTGGTTGCCATGACTTGTTGCTGTGTGCTTAATGTTCTGTGTGAGGGCACAGAAAGGATCTTCTATGGCCACTGCTCTTGACTTATATATAGATGAAGGAGGGTATGACGATTCTCTGATTGCCCAATGATTGTAAACAAATCCTGACCATGAAGTCTGGCTGGGTCATGAGATCAATGAATCATCTGATCTGAACCGATAGTGTGGGCCAAAGTAAAGGGCATGTAACTCACCCAGCCTGCACGCTGAAGCTATCAGGAAAATAGGTTTTGTATGGCAACAGCTTCAGTGAGGCCCCAGCTAATGGCTCAAACCTCTCGGAGTGCAACCATGTTAGGACCCAGGACAGATTTCACTTTGAAAATGGGACGAGGGATTCTGGACTATTCAAATCAAAACTGTCTTGCAGGTCAGATAGATCTTTATCATGGCCAATATCTCTTCTGCCATGGTGTTCTGATTGTGTCAGATATCATAGAGCGGTAGCCACTGATGATAACTGGTGCCAACTTTATCTCCCGGTTGAGCTTAAGAAAAAAAGTCAGCAAGTCAAGGGATCGAGACACTCAAGGGATGAAGGTACTGATTTTCACCAGTCTCTGGAAATATTATCTCATAAGCCTGCAGAGCCAAGGGCCTTCTTGCTCTCAAGATTCTCTCCACAGTAACCTTTTTGGTCAAGGACAAAAAAGTAGGCATCTGTGAGACTGAGACTGGTTACATACTCAGGAGAGCTGGATAGACCTTGTCATTTCCATCTTGAACTTCACCTGATGAATGAATCCACTGAGAAGGCTCGGGTCTATGATTGGTCTCAACTTGCCAATGACCTTTATATAAAAAACAGTGGTGAATAGAATCCCCGAGACAGCTGTTCTCACGTAATCTCCACAGCCTGTTTGTCAGTTAGTGACAGTATCTCCTGCTGAAGAATATGGTCCTTTTCCCTATATGGTGGCACATCGGTTAGAGTGCTAGAAAAAGAGGAGGGAGTTGAATAAACAAAATCAAAAGCCCCTCAAAATGACTTGGATTACCCATCCATTGTGCCAAGATAGGTTGAGCCAACACGACTGGAACTGCAGAAGTCGGGGTCCCACTGAATGTTAAGTCAGCATCAGGAAGAAGGAGGCTTTCGGGTAAGATTGCCTCCTAGATGGATTTGGCTATTGTCTACTTGCATAAACTTTAGATCTTAACAACCATTGGGGTGTGAAAAATCCCTTTTGCCTGACTTGAAAGTCAACATTGTGGTAGAGATATTGGGTTCCTAAACAAGGATACATGTGGAACAGTGAGCTGGAGGGTTAGTTCCTGAGCCCACAACTTTTGTTTTCACACAATCTCCATCACCTGTTTTTGTTGATTAGCGAATGTATCTTCTGCTAAAGAACATGGTTCTTTTTACAATCTGAAGGCACATCATTAAGAGAGGAAGAAAGCTGAGGGGATGAATAAACAAAATATGAATTGGGTCATCCATCAATTCTATGGAAATACACTGATCCAACTTGATCAGAATTGCAGGTGTCTGAAGTACACTGGTAGACTCAACGGGCGGTGGAGGTGTCACGTCAGTCTCATGATGTGTTAAAAATGCAAATCAAGATGTATCAAGCTGAGATAGGCAAAGGCAGTCACTGCATTAGTGAATGTAAGGTGAGTTGCTCTGTTCATTCAGGCTACTGACTCCAAGTCATGTTGGCTGGCCATTTGTTCTGCCCATCGGAAAATCACCAATGAGGCACAATCCAGCACTGAATTATGCAACAGCATTTTGAACCAGCTTTGTTGTGGCCAGAAATACATTCTTATCAACCATATAAACTGGCAAGGCCGCCATGTTAACCATCATTATACTCTTATCCAACACCAGAAGATCAGTATAGTAGATAGTGGAATGTGTCCTGTGCCAGCATGGTGAAAACAGTTCATACCTGGCTTTCCAAAAACAAAGCTTTAGCATTCCTGTGTCAGTGATACAGTAGGATAGCAGATTGTTAATCTCCATGAGATTCTGCTGGCTGGGAAAGCAGCTGGAAAGGTGGAGACTTCCTCACTTTCAAGGTCAACTTGCATTTTGACCTTACAGTCATGTGTGGTGGTAGGGGTTGGAGGACATTCCAACACCCAGTATATCTCTGAGACATAAGTCTTAAAACTAAAATCCATCCTTTTCATGGTCAGATCGGAATACGGCTGTTGCACAGCTGTGTTGTCATATTCCATGTATGTATACTCTTGGTCTTCATCTGCTTCCATTTCAGGATAAACCATGTCCTGAGGTAACCCCTTAAATACACCACTGTTAATTAATTGTAGGTACGCAGTGAAAATAGGGAAAGACAGCTCTGCTGGACTAATTTGTCTCACCTGGACTGACAACTGTTTAGCCTGGAGAATGGTTGGCTCAGTTGCTGGATGTGCAGAAGCCAGTCTTATCAACCACAGTTCTAGGTATGCCTGAAGCATGACTGAACAGATGGATTTTCTGCTACCATCCCCATCTACATGTGTCAGCATGGATATACATGTAGATCTTTCATTAAGATTCCTGTCCTTATATATATACAAAGCCCTAAATGGTCAGATTCATCACTTAAATCCCTTTAATTGAGTCCAGGTGGGATGGCTGGGTTAGCTTAATGGCCAGTATGGGGATACAATACTACATAATGGAACCAAAGAATCTGAAAAGTACCCCATGTACCTGTCCTTTCAGGCCTGAAAGCCAAGTTTGGATCTGCAAGGGGACCTGTGCCCAGTGGGCTACCTAAAAATGGGGGAACAACCCCCTCATTATATCCTATTTGTCTGCAGAAACAAAAGATTTAAAAAAAGAACAAAATTTGGCCTGATGTCAGGAACTTCTTCACCCACTGAACCATATGTTGCTGAAAGGCTGGCATATCTGCATTTGTCTTTCAGGTCAAATCTGATTTTTGCAATGAGGCCAACCAGATGTTCTCGGACCATAAATTGTACATGCTGCAAGGGGAAGAGGTACAAAACAAGCAGAACTTGCATGTGTCTTCCTACAATATGATTTCCTTGTATTTACTGTATTTAGAAGATATGTTCCTGAAACAATAAAAAAAGAAATGACAAATTAACACATCAGTGTGTGAATTTTCTAAATAACACCTGTTATAAACAGAGTTCCTGAAATAAAGATAGTGTGCACAAACTCTTGACAGCAAACATGCATCAGCGATAGTGTGTTGTTTCTCTTGGTCTAAAATAACTGAGAAAATTATAAATTTTTCATGAAATATCTACCAAATGAACAAAATAATGAATACCAACATTTTAGGAATCAATCTTAATCCATAAATGTTTTGGAATGGATGGCTTGAATTTCATACACAATGACTGAGATTCACGGGATGTTTATTCCATACAATGCTGTGTGCAGAAGCAAAGCTGAAAAATAGGCAACACCTAGTGGTTGCAGGAAGGGGTAAGGGACAGTGCTTGCCATTGTTTTTAAGACATGAAAAAGATAAATTCTTGTCTTTTAGTAGGGCTCAATTCTGGAGGTAGCAGGCTTATAGTCCCAACGTTAATGTGATTGGGGAATGTATTTATAGATGAAATCCAAAACTAAGTGAGCTGTAATGCAGTTTAAACAAGGTTGAATGGAACTAAAAACCTACAGCTGTGTTGTTATACCTTATAAATAATAAATCCCACCCCCTCTTCAGCATTTTCTAATCACTGTATGCTCTCCTGCAATCCTGAAGAAGAGATTATAATTACAAACCAAACAAATCTACCAACCATCCTTAATACATTAACCGGAAACCCCTAGCAACGAGTTAACATGGCACAAGGTAGTAGCCTACTGTCGAGTTCTGTAGCGTCATGGTCATGCATGATACACTAAAGTGGGTGGTATTATAGTAAGGTAGACAGATGTAGCTCTACAACGATACCAAAAAATCTGGAATTTCTAGTTGCACTACAAAATACTGAGGGAGAAACCTCATTTTTTGGACCCGATTTTTTTCTACCCAAAATTCGCCTGTGGTCGGAATCCGATTTTGTGCCCGGATTTTAGACTTTTTGGTCTTGGATCTACAGCAAACCAGTATGAACTGCAAACAGACAGACGAACCTTTGCAAAAAGTAGGATAAGATAGGCATTTGGAATAAAGAGTGGTTTCGATACAAAAATAATAGCTTTGTTTAGCAAAAACTAAAAAAAAAAAGAAAAAGAAAGAACTCAAACTTTTACCCTTATGATCATGCGCAAGCCAAATATCCAATGACAAACAATGTTTCTAACACAACTAGGCAATATGTTATTGAAAGATCACCTGGGATTTGGTGTTTTTGGATCTATTTAGAAATAGCTTTCAAAATGTGTTTCCTACTCAAATTTCTAAAATGCCTAAAACCTCCAGGGGTTAATGTGTTAAACAAGTAACCAAACAAATCTGCCAGCCATCCTTAAACGTGTATTTGGTTAAAGTCAACATTTCATCTGAATAAGCTGCACAACAGTGCATATGCAGGATCTCACTCTGCACAATTTTTTGTTGAAAAGGAAAATAAAGTCCATTGAAGGAATTTATGCTCTACTGGCCAAAAAGATGTAGGAATTCATGAGAAGTCAGCTTCTTCCTTCCTTTTATCTTCCATTAATTGCCAAGTTCATCTTAGAAATTCCTGAAAAATTCCAACATGCTAAATTTGATAATAAAAACCTTTCCTTTTGTGTTTGAGTTAAAATATTCATAAGGTCAGTGCAAATAAAAAAATAATTTGCCATGGCCCATAACCCTCAACCTAATATCAATTAATTCATCTCAAATACAAAAATACATATGCGCTAAGTTTGGTTCATTCCATAATTAATATATATATATATATGCACACAAAAAAACAACTTGTTCAAAAGCCTCATTAGGTATACATGAAAGCAGTGACTTTTGGCTTGATACAAGGTCTAGAAGATCAAGGACAAAAACACAGATGCAGATTTTGCTTTAATCATCGTTTCGACCAAACTGCATTCTTCCAGATAACATTTCAGCTAGTCCTTAATAGCTGTTTCATTTACATTGAATCATGCACTCACAAGTTACTCATTTTCAATGATATATGCGATCCTACAAATTGAGACAATATTTTAAAAAAGGTATGCAAGTTTATTTGTATAAGGCACATAACCATCATAATTTACATGTTCATGAAGAGTGGTAATAATAAAGGCTAAAATTCTCACAGAGATCAACTAGAGCAACATCAATTTTAGTTTTGTGTTTTAGCTGAACAAACATAACTTTCCACAAAATGGAAAGCTTAATGTTTCGGTGTCTCCTATGTTGATAGTTGGCGACTTTGTCTTTCATTTTGCAACAGACCAGTTAATCATTAAAACCCTGAAACTGGCTTGCGGTAAGAGGGAATTCTGACTGGTAACTATACCAGTTTAACATTGTTATACACAGTATAAAAATGCCAGGTGTTCACTCGTGTAAGATTCTTTTGTGGGAATGCAGCTATAGCATATGATGTTACAGCATTCGTAGTGATCATTCTTGGGATTGAAATTAATTGTGGATGATTTTACTGTTGTGGTTTAATTTTTTGTTCTGGTTTAATTTTTATATTATTGTTGAGGTAAAAAAAAAAATTATATTAATTTACGTGAATAATGTCTAAACGTAACATTCTATTTAGTGAAGAAGTGAATTCCTTATACTAAAATAATTATTTCGTTGCAACAATAATATACAAGTGATATAACAGAACATGTAGGACGTTTCTTGTTTCGAAGAAATTAAAATCAAAAACATAATGTAATAATCAGAAGTTCTCTGCAAAAATTGGAAGATATTATGAAATCGGGAATTAGGCATGGAGTGACCCCAAAAATCGGAGTTTTTTTCTCTTCCTCCCGGCCTGAAAGTTAACAGGTATGATGTAAGGTTGCTTATATCAAAGCAAGATCCAACTCTGCTTTGATGGTATTAACATAATTTTCAAAGCATTATTTCTGAAACTTTATTATTGTATTTTGGAGATATCATAAAAGTTGAGCATTGTACCCATGATTTGACTCCAAGGTATGTACTTAATCCAGCGTATAATCAAACCAACAGGCTTATACGTGAGTATATATTTTAATGTGACAGCCATTACTGTGTCTGATTCAAACAAGTCTTTTCAAAAATAAAATAAAAATATTTTCATTGCATTTTTAATTTTTGTAATCATAAGTAGTATTCACTATTCCATTGAGGAAATGGAACACATTGTTATTCCTAAAAACATTTCAAAATATAATTAAATGCTGAATAAACAATGAGCAGACCGGTTCCACTTTCTCAGAAGCCCATATTCTTTAAGTTGATCCGAATTAACACTTTGTCAGGTGTGGTGATACACCACTTGAATCTGCTTTAGAGCTGATGTGTTCAGGCTGATCTAGACTTTATTAAAGAGAACATCTCTGCTATCATCCCATTCATTTATACGAGTAATAGCTCGTGACAAATATATCTTGAGGGTTGTTGTTGTAGGGTTTAACGCCATTTTTCAGCACATGATAGGCTATACATGGCGGCCAGTATTAATGGTGGAGGAAGAACCCGGGAAAACCCCGGAAAGAACCACCGACCCACGAGAAGCTACTGGCAAGCTTTCTCACATACCCACATTAGCCGAATCTGAGACTCGAACCCACGCAGACAGAGGTGAGATGGCAGTGATCTGTAACGGAAAGCGCTTTAGACCACTCGGCCACTCGGGGCCCCTATCTTGAGGGTTGTGTGCAAACAACATAAATAGTGAGTATGATGCCAGTTTCTTTTAAATGAGACAGCAGCCTCTTCCAGCCAAATGCCCTTACAAACACTGACTAAGGTGATCAGATGGTATCAGAATCTGGACTTCTTAGGCAGGCTCACAACAGTAGGAAATTTTATATCAGGTTTCCTGCATTTTTTACATTATCAACAGCATGGTGATAGTATAGAGAGCAAAACTAAATTTTGATGGAAATGTTTATATTTGGAAAAGATAAAAATTCTAAAAAGCTTGTTCACTGTCATCATCTTTGTTTCAACACCAAACATACACCCAGTGACAGCTTTGCTTTGACAGTGGTCTCTAACAGCACTGAAAAACACTAATTGCAGTCTTAATTAATGTAGTGGAATTAATCTTGTACATTCATAAAAAAAAGTATGCTGGCATCTTCTCTGATTCATATCTCTGCATTTATGCTAAGTGTTTGCAATAAATAATTTGCTTAAACAATCTAATTATTTGCACTGCTCCAGTGATCTAAGTGGTTAGAGTATCTGCCTCAGATGTGGGAGGTCATGGGTTTGAACCTGGCTGAGTCACATCAAAGACTTACAAAAATGATACTAACAGCTGCCTTGCTAGGCACTCAGCATTAAGAGGTTAGTGTTGAGGTTGGCTGGCCTAGTGTCAGGATAATGTGACTTGGCAAGACATAATGCTACATGTCTGTAGCATGACGCCCCGATGCTAGATATCACTATAAATTGCAACACTGCAGAGATACAATAAAAATCCAAATCACACACTAATTATTTGCAGATGGTATAGTCATGGTTCACGTTAATAATATCAGGTTATGAAGATGATTACTGAAATCTTACCCTCAAAATTCACTGCCAAATCCAGCCTAAGAGACTGTACTGGTTTAACTGGGTCAGGTGGTCGTCTAGTGTGCAGCCACAGGAACTATCAGATTCAGGTTTTGTCTCAAGAGAGTTAAATCCATGAGAAAAAAAAATAATTGAAAAGGCTGACTGTCACACTGCATGCCAACCCACACCTTCTAATGACTTGGATTGAAACATTACATTTAAATGTGACGCTTACAGAGCTCACTCTAATTTCATGTGTTGAATTCCTCATGAGGCGAATGAACCTTTGAAACATCAGAGAATTTCAAGCTTATAATCCACACAAGCCTCAAAGATTGGGCTTGGGATGCAATATACTTATTTTCTGCATTAGGAACGTAAGAGTCATTTTCAGTTGCCATGACTTGTCTGTGTGCTACAAGTAAAGCTTAAGGCCAACGACAGGATCTTGTATGACTACACATCCTGACTTGTCTACTAACGAGGAGGAGCAAATGATGACCCTTGGACTGCCCACTGATGGTAACCAGTTCTTGACTATAAAACCTGGATGTGTCATGTGGATCAGTGAACCATAACTAGCTTACCTTATATGTCAAAGATGAAGGTATCAGAAAACAAGTTTTGTGTCATAAAAGCTTCAGTGAGATCTGGGCTAATGGTGTGAATTTCTTAAAATTGAGCAGTGTTAAAATCCAGAACTGATTCCATTTTTGAAACACATAGAGAGATTTTGATCGTCATCACGATTGGTATCTCATCTGCCATGGTCACCGAATGTGTAGGTAATATGCTGAACAGACTGATGTCCAGTAATAAGTAGGCTACATACTGGCATCTGTACAACATTTCATTTCCAGCTGAGCATTTTTCAGTGAAATGCCTGTCAGAAGTCAACATGTGGTTACACAACTGATACATGTATGAATGTACCTCATTCATGATACTGACCTTTCATTTGAGTAGACTGGAAAAGGGTGCCATTGAATTAGCAACATCATTTTTTGTAATCGGTGTATGTTAAGGCAGCCCAGCAGATCAAATTCTCTATCACACTGAATAATCCAAGGAGTTGCAAGAACTCTTGCTGAAAGCCAAATTCTGCTGGAAATGGATTGAATTTAATGAACCATGTGATGCAGACATGAGGATACGTACAAGATTGAGACTGGTTATAAACTCCATACCCAGGTGAACAAAGATCTAGGATGGGTGTGTGTGTGTGTGTGTGTGTGATTAGGATTTTTAACGTAGCTTTAGCAGATTTTTCAATTATATCGCTATGATGTCTGCAATATGGCAGTTTATAGTGATTTGAAGCACAAGGGCATCATGCCACAGAAATGTAGCATGATGTCCCACCCAGTCACATTATCCTGACACCAGGCCGACAAGTCCTAACACTAACCTCTTAATGCTGAGCGCCAAGCAAGGCAGCTGTTATTACCAGTTTTATAAGTCTTTGATATGACTCGGCCAGGAATCAAACCCATGACCTTCCAAATCTGCGGTGGATGTTCTAACCACTAGGCCACTGGAGCGGTCACATAGAAAATATCCGCATCTTTGCAATCATGACTGACTACATACCATGGGTAGAAAAATAGTCTGTCTGAACACAACCAAAACCAAATGCCAGGTAACTAGTTTTCAAATCAGCAAGCTCAGTTGGGCAGGACAATTTTTAAATTACAAAAATATGATCATGTTACAAATTAAAAATGGATTTTTATATATTTTCCCCCAATTACCAACATATGATTGTTAAATTGTCAGTCAGGATACCTTTAGCAAGTTGACAAAATATTATCTCCACATAATTCCATAGCTGAGTGTTGGGTAATTTGTACTAGTAAAGCCACAGTAGTCCGCATGTGCCAGATATTAATCACTGTCCCTACTACTATATCTTTGGAATGACAGACAAAAATACTAACAAATGCTTGACTTTTGTCAACACACAAACATATGATTGCAGTATCTTTCATCTTTGCACTTTCCCACTGGTCAATGGAAGAAATGGGCATTCACTAGGGAACATGTGACAGTTGTTTCTGTTGGCTAACTTGAGCTAAAGGAATATGGCAAGTATATATAATCAAACAAATCACAATTATTGTTGCTTACAATAGCGGATGTTGGGTAATGACTAAACAAAAATTCCATTTGGAAAGATCTTGATTTCCTTACAGTTTAAATACAGGAATAACAGCATCAGCTAATGATAATGTGAAAAGTAATGATGTAAACTCTGACAAGTTTCAGCTTAGGGGTGGCTCATACTACAAAACTAAAAGATATCAAGACAACAAGTCTGGTTAAGTTTTGGGGCTGATTTATTGGACTATAAAACAACATAAAAAAAAGTTAGTTTTTAATTATCTTTTAGCTGCTCATCTCAAAACAAATTAAATAAGTATGTCAACATTAGCTGAGCTGATGGTGAGGCAGAACATATAAGATGGGTTCCTCCACTCCCATTTTGTCTGGTTTACCCACCCCCTCTCTACCTCCCACCCCTTTTTGTCAACCATAAAATGCTTATTATTGCTGACACCCAGAAGACAGGAAGAATGGGGGGTGGGGGCAAGATACCCAATCTGGCAAGATAATTTTTTTAACCTTAAAACCTGAATAGGCCGGGTAACTGTCCTTTGTCAATTTACTGGACAACCAGCAATTTTGAAAACTTGTCAACCCCTGTACCATAATAAGTAGATCAGAGATAAACCCATATCATTATGACCATCCGTTCAGCAGACATAGCTGTGATGTTTTACCCCAACCCCTTGTATTATACATGTATTTATAAGTCTGTAAGTGGAGCCAGGTAAGCTTTGTTTTTCCAAGTGCCTAAGTTGGCTAATCCTCTTACGTAACCCAGTCTTTGTTTGAGCTCTTGAGTGGAAATCTGGCGGGAATCTTTGTACATGGGAACACGTGACGTAGACAACTTCAAAGAGCCGGAAGCCGACAATGGTAGGCTGGACAGTACATGGGGACACACAGACTGACATTTTTATGATTGACAGTTCGATCAAATGACCAGAGTCCGTCGCCATCCAATCGGGATGCGTTGTAGGTGGGACTTGATTCGAGAAGCTGGAATAAGACTTGTACAAGCCTGAAATTCGTCAGTTGGTGTTTAAGAGTCGCAGTGACACACACTCCGTTAGCCATTCGTAAAAATTGGCGGAATTTAGGAAATTCATGAAATAGCTTCGATCAGGAAGCTTTCGGGGGACGAAAGAATTTCAGAGAATTTCGGGGGACGAGAGAAGTTCAGAGAATTTCGGGTGACGGTGAGAGATACCGAGTGAATTTCGGGTGACCTCAAGGGATACCGTCAAGGGTTCCGGATACTAGAAGAGGAACCGGAAGTCAAGATAACGGCAAGGAACAAGGATAATAGAAGAGGAAGCGGAAGTGGAGATCACGAAAGGAGAGAAAGACAAGGGAACGAAGAGATTTAGATGAGTAGCACTCAAGAAGGGAAAAATCTCCTCACACTGTGAACTCAAATGATGATCAAAGGGATCATTGGGTGAAAGAGAAACATTGATTACTTTAAATTCTTTTAAATTTCATTTATTAAATTGTTATTGTTTAAATTTCATCTTTGTATTTCTTTTAATTTAACTGTCGGCATTGCTGACTGGGGGCTCGTAGCCATAAATATATTTAGTCAATAAATAATATAGTGTCCAGAATTAACCTTCTGAATAAGGACCAGGGGAACTTCTCATAATTCGTTAAAGTCTATAAGAAGAACCCCACCCCTAGACAACCACTACACCCCCACAGTGGGCGCTTCGTCCGGGATATGAATTAGACATATATATTATTTTGGGACTTAAAGTTATTGGTAGAAGTATTAGTGAACAGTGTGAGATATTTTCCATTCTTTGTATTTGAAATTTTGTGATTTTCTCATCTTGTATTTTTATTGTCATATGTGCAGGCTTTGTAGATCTTCCATTCATAGCAGTACGTGTGAAGCAGATATCGAACAAATATCTTACCTGAACGAAACTAGTTGTTGTCGACAGGTAAGTATTTAAACTGGTATTACAAATATCTGTATATTGTTTGAATTTTGAGACAAGGTATCACTTTACATTAGTATAATGGCTACCGAACGACAAATGATAAAGGAATACCGCGCCATGGGGTCGGAAGATCTTGGATACGAGGGAGATCGCCTGGCAACCTTTGTAGAAGAAAGGATCAAGGAATGGAAGGCCGAAAAAGCAGCGGAAAGAGAAGCCCAGAGAGAACTAGCCAAGATAGCAGCGGACCAAGAGTTAGCCAAGATAGCCGCGGACCGAGAAGCCCAGAGAGAACTAGCCAAGATAGCAGCGGACCGAGAAGCCCAGAGAGAACTAGCCAAGATAGCAGCGGACCAAGAGTTAGCCAAGATAGCAGCGGACCGAGACGCCCAGAAAGAGCTGGAGCTAGCCAGACTCGCTCACACTCTGGAGATGGAAAAGGTCAGAGTTGAAGCTAGGACCAACGGACGGGACGACGCCAGTACAAGCTCTGGAACAACCGGCCGACCTTTCATCGACCACCGGATAGTCCAGATCAACATGTCACGCTTCAATGATAGGGAGGAGGCTATTGACGATTTTCTCGTCCAGTTTGAGAAACTCGCACGCGCTCATCAGGTCCCTGAACAGCACTGGGCCATTAATGTCTCAGCCTTTTTGCAAGGTGCAGCTCGGGAAGTCTACCACGGCTTAACTGCAGAAGAGGCTGATGACTACACTGCCCTCAAGAAGGCGCTTCTCTGCCATTATCGGCTGACCGCCGAGACTTACCGGAAACTTTTCCGGGACTCGGTGAAAAAGGTAACAGAGACCCACTCTCAATTCCACAACCGTGTTCGAGGTTTATTTGAGAAGTGGATGAAAATGGCCGAAGTCGAACGCACGTACGAAGGGCTACGCGAGGTAATACTCAAGGAACATGTCCTGGGTACTTACCGTCGCGAGTTGACAGTTTTCTTAGCAGAAAGAGAACACCGGACGCTCGAAGAGATCGCTAACATGGCGGAGCGATACGAGCAGGCGCACTCGAAGAGTGGAGGTTCCGGGGTTGCTGACCGACCCCGACCCTCTGAGTCGCGTCGTATGGGGGAGGTTGAGCCGGCTGTCCGTAACCGTCAGGGCGACGGGAAGGTCGGAGGGGCACCTACAGGTAGGGCTGCCGCCTATCGACCTGGACAGGCCTCACCCACGAAACCAGGACTTGCAAGTCGGCGAGGGCCGCCGACATGTTTTAATTGCAAGCGCCTGGGGCATTTTGCCAGGGACTGTCCCAAGGGCAGGCAGACCCAGGTGAATGTCGTAGCTAAGAAGGAATGTGTGCCGGAAGCGAGTCGCAACCCAGCCAACCTTGCGGCCGCAACTGTCAATGGTGAAGGCGCCACCATCTTGTATGACACTGGGTGCAGCGTCCCCGCGCTTGTCGACAAGAAATATGTCAAGCCGGAGGACTATACAGGGGAGGTAATAGAAGTTCAGTACGCGAACTGCGCGCGTGACTCATTACCAGTAGCTGTCATTGACCTCGATTCACCATACGTGAAGGGGAAAATTGAAGCTGCTTGCTTGGAGGGGCTATCACATGACGTCATATTGGGTTGCCGTTATGTGTTACCCCAGCCGAACCCCGAAACCTGCACACCTATGCCAGTGAGTGCTGTTGAAACCAGGGCCATGAGTCGACAGCCGAAACAAAAGCCAATCCAAGTTACATCGACACCGGTTAGTAATGTTATTCCAGCGGAGTTAAGGAAGCTGCAACAGGAGGACGCAACTCTGGCGCAGTTGCACAAACACGCAGAAGCGGGAACAGAAAGGGAAACTCCGAACGGCGCGGTGAAGTTTGTCTACAAGAAGGGAATCTTGTATCGCCACGCCAGGAAACACAACGAACACTTCAAGCAAGTCGTCGTGCCAAAGGAAAAGCGTTGCGAAGTACTGAAACTTGCACACGAGAGTCTCATGGGTGGACACATGGGAATTGCTAAGACGCGTGACCGTCTTGTAAAAGAGTTTTACTGGCCAGGGGTCCAGGGAGACGTAAAACGGTTCTGTCTCTCCTGTGACAAATGCCAGAGAATGGCACCGAAAACGGATCAGCGACCCATCCCTTTGGGGAGTACGCCCCTTATCGATGAACCATTTAGACGTGTTGCCATGGATTTAATCGGACCGATAAAACCCGCGTCTGCGCACGGAAATCGATATATTTTAACGGTTGTCGATTATGCTACACGCTATCCGGAGGCCGTTGCGTTGCGTAACATTGACACGGAAACCGTCGCGGAAGCTCTGTTTGCGATCTGGTCAAGAGTCGGAGTGCCCGACGAGATCTTGACCGATCAAGGAACACAATTTATGAGTCGTGTGATGGCGGAGGTGAATCGTCTCATGTCGATTAAACACCTCACGACTACACCGTATCACCCCCAATGTAACGGATTGGTCGAACGGTTTAATGGGACCTTGAAAAACACGCTCAAGAAATTGTGCGAAGGCCGCCCCAAGGATTGGGACCGGTATATTCCGGCCATGCTTTTTGCATACCGGGAAGTACCGCAAGCGAGTTTGGGGTTCTCTCCCTTTGAACTCTTGTACGGGAGAACCGTACGCGGCCCAATCGCCGTACTGAGACAGCTGTGGACAGACGACCACGCTGTAGAGGAAGTACGCACTACCTACCAGTACGTCGCGGACTTGCGCAACAAACTGGAAGAGGTTTGTTCTCTCGCGCAAGAAAATCTCAAACGAGCTAAGGCGCAACAGGCGAAAAATTACAATAAGCGCGCAAAACCACGTCAGTTTGAAGTAGGGGACAAAGTGTTGTTGTTGTTGCCCCAGGAACACAACAAGTTGCAAGTTTCCTGGAGGGGTCCATACGTCGTCACCAAGAAGGTCGGAGGTCAAACCTACCGGATACAGCTACCGACGAAAGAGAAATTGTACCATGCCAATTTGCTCAAGAGGTACCGGGAAAGGGAGACCGCCAGCGATTTTGTTGTCGCAGCGATAGTCACCGAGGATATCGAAGGCGATACGGAAGGTGCTAACACTGTCCCGAGCTGTCCATTAACGAGGGCCGAGACTCCGTCGGACGTGGAGTGTGACCCCATGTTAACTGAAGGGCAGCGGAACGAGATAGAGACCTTGCTGGCCGGATATTCCGACGTGCTAACAGAAAAACCCGGGAGGACGACGCTTGTCGAGTTCGGGTTAAAGATGGTGGACGACCGACCAGTTCAGCGTAAACCCTACCCCTTGCCCCACGCGAAACGACAAGTTGTAAGGGAAGAAATCGAGCAGATGATTGCTCTGGGAGTAATCGAACCTGCCGACTCTCCGTACAGCTCACCAGTAGTCTTAGTGCAGAAGAAGGACGGCACCCATCGGTTCTGCGTCGACTACCGGAAGCTGAATCAGGTGACAGAATTTCAAGTTGAAATGCTACCTGACCCCGAACATATCTTCGCTTCGGTCTCGAAAGCGAAATATTTTTCCAAACTGGATTTGTCCAAGGGGTATTGGCAAATTCCGGTAAGGAAAGAAGACCGACCGAAGCTTGCTTTTGCTACTCCCGACGGGACATACCAATGGTTGGTGATGCCGTTCGGGGTACAAAACGCGCCCAGCGTCTTTACCAGAATGATGCGGAAGTTGTTGGAGCCCTTGCGCGATAGGGGTGTCCACAACTTCATGGATGACCTCTTGTTAGCTACAGAGACATGGGGTGAACACCTCGCTCTGTTAGCTGACGTTTTGGAGCGGCTACGTCAGGAGGGCTTGACAGCCCGCCCTTCCAAATGTCACCTTGGTTTCAGGACATTAGACTATTTAGGACATACCCTGAGCCAAGGCACGCTGTCTCCAGAGAAGTCGAAGGTGGAGCAGTTGAGAAACGCCGCACGCCCCACCACGAAAACGGAAGTGAGGTCATTCCTGGGACTGGCCGGATATTACCGGAGGTATGTCGCTAATTTCAGCGCGATTGCGGGCCCGTTGTCTGACCTAACCAAGAAACGGACCCCGAGTAAGTTCGTTTGGACAGATGCGTGTGAGCACGCATTCCAAACGCTAAAGGATAGACTTACATCCGACGCAGTTGTTCGTCTACCGGACTTGGATAAAGAATTCGTTCTGCGCACCGATGCATGCGACACGGGACTGGGAGCAGTACTGCTCCAGGAGCATGACAAGACGCTTTTTCCTGTCGCATACGGCAGCCGGAAGTTGTCTGCTGCCGAGAAGAATTACTCAGTATCGGAGAGGGAATGTCTCGGAATCGTGTTCGGCATATCACGGTTCGAGCGATACCTATATGGACGTAAGTTCATATTGGAGACCGACCACCAACCACTCGCCTATCTGGCGCAGGCAAAGTTGTCCAATGGTCGATTGATGCGATGGTCGCTGTTTTTACAGCAGTACCAGATGCAGATCAGATACGTGAAAGGATCTGAAAACGTAGGCGCAGATTTCATGAGTAGGAGCGCCGAAATGATATAGATCATTTGTTATATTTTCGTGTTCATACTCAGTTTAGCATTTAGTTCATTTTGCTGATTTTGTTCTTTATATCGTGTAACACTTTTGCTTTTTTAGTTTGAGTGAATAAAATCCTGATTTTATTCTCAAGCGTGGGGGGATGTGATGTTTTACCCCAACCCCTTGTATTATACATGTATTTATAAGTCTGTAAGTGGAGCCAGGTAAGCTTTGTTTTTCCAAGTGCCTAAGTTGGCTAATCCTCTTACGTAACCCAGTCTTTGTTTGAGCTCTTGAGTGGAAATCTGGCGGGAATCTTTGTACATGGGAACACGTGACGTAGACAACTTCAAAGAGCCGGAAGCCGACAATGGTAGGCTGGACAGTACATGGGGACACACAGACTGACATTTTTATGATTGACAGTTCGATCAAATGACCAGAGTCCGTCGCCATCCAATCGGGATGCGTTGTAGGTGGGACTTGATTCGAGAAGCTGGAATAAGACTTGTACAAGCCTGAAATTCGTCAGTTGGTGTTTAAGAGTCGCAGTGACACACACTCCGTTAGCCATTCGTAAAAATTGGCGGAATTTAGGAAATTCATGAAATAGCTTCGATCAGGAAGCTTTCGGGGGACGAAAGAATTTCAGAGAATTTCGGGGGACGAGAGAAGTTCAGAGAATTTCGGGTGACGGTGAGAGATACCGAGTGAATTTCGGGTGACCTCAAGGGATACCGTCAAGGGTTCCGGATACTAGAAGAGGAACCGGAAGTCAAGATAACGGCAAGGAACAAGGATAATAGAAGAGGAAGCGGAAGTGGAGATCACGAAAGGAGAGAAAGACAAGGGAACGAAGAGATTTAGATGAGTAGCACTCAAGAAGGGAAAAATCTCCTCACACTGTGAACTCAAATGATGATCAAAGGGATCATTGGGTGAAAGAGAAACATTGATTACTTTAAATTCTTTTAAATTTCATTTATTAAATTGTTATTGTTTAAATTTCATCTTTGTATTTCTTTTAATTTAACTGTCGGCATTGCTGACTGGGGGCTCGTAGCCATAAATATATTTAGTCAATAAATAATATAGTGTCCAGAATTAACCTTCTGAATAAGGACCAGGGGAACTTCTCATAATTCGTTAAAGTCTATAAGAAGAACCCCACCCCTAGACAACCACTACACCCCCACAATAGCAAAAGGAGGATTTTGACGATATGGCTATAGTGGATGTTAGATCAGCAACATTTGATAAGCATTTAATATGGCTGCCATCAGACTAACCCATTTTCAGCTAGGATCATCTGGATGTCATTAGAAGACTTTCGGTGAAAACCCTGTGTGAAAATGAACTTCTCTTCATGAGAAGTAGCAATAACAAGACAGACATTAGATGAATAAGAAAATCAACTAGAACTTGTGGTAAATGCATTTCAAAGCTTCATGTCATAAATTCTTTTAAAGTGAAAACACTAAACTGATCTGTGCCGAGGAAAATTCAATAGAAAGATTATGAAGCTGTCAGTATAAAGGATGTCAAAGAAGCACAGTTTCAATAAGACCATCTCAAGAGCAAACAAGTTAACCACAACAATATTTTTCACAATAGTACAATTTTCAGTATGGTGTAATGAAATGTTGTGTAATGTTATTGTTGTCTTGTAAAACTTTGACAAGATCAGAGGTGTGATCAATAGGCAATAATGTGTGCAACTGTTTGTAATGTACACTTGGATCTAAATGACTGCCAATTCAGTGACTGCAGTTGCTAACCCATGCATAACCTGTTCCTATTTTATATTTCATATGACAGCAGCAAATACCTCTCTTGCCATTAGCAATACTCAAAGTGACATGTATCTAATAAACTGAAGGGTTACCTTTCCTGCCTTTTTTTAATCATGAACATGAATACCTTTGTGATGATCGTTAGAACATTTTATGACACTGTCTCTTTCACCTTCAATGTTTTCTCATTTTCTACATATAGCTAATGATAAATGTAAAAGCAAAAGTTTGATCATGCAGGCATTTTGCATGAAACACATGGACAGGTTAAAACATCCAAGGTACTCATGTAAAGTCTTGTACCCTGATAAACTCCAATGAATCTATAATGAAAACCCAGATCTGGACCAAACCCAGCCAAGCCAATATCCTCATTGTATTGTTGTACTTTTTGGGTATTATTTCAATGTCTGTAATTTATGGGACATTTCAGTAAGACATAAGGTGCAATTGTTAAGGTTAGCATGTTTGAGATATAAGAAATCTTTAAGTAAAATCCCCATGACAATACTAGCATCCCTTTAAGTGAAGCGACATAAATATTTTACATAATGGTTGTTATACTAGTGGGCAGACTGGAACCATTTTCTTGTAGGACCAACTACATCTCATAAGAGGTCTTTCAAAGAAAATCCCATATCAACACAACCACCAGTATTGGATGAGTAACAACAATGGAACATTTAATATCATTACCATGGTGACAATATTCTGCATCAGATCAGTCCCATCTTCATTTAGGATCAACAAAACTTCAAATGATGTCTTTCACTATCGAAAACTCTCAGGAGATATGACCAACAATCTATTAAGGAGAAGTAGCTATAACAAGATGGCAAAGATATTGGTCATAACAGTTATGCAACCAACTAGTTCTTGCAATGAGTGTAATGATGCTGGACAATAGGCCACTGTACAAGCTCTTCTGGTCTTTAACCAGTTGAGTGATAAAGAATAAAAAAATTTTATAAAAAGAGGCAAATACTTGTCACATACCTCATCAATTTCACACTGATCCACTGTCTCCACAAATGGATGCTTCACCACTTCTCTGAGGACACCCCCATCACCACCACCTATGATCAGCACCTACATTTGTAAATAACAGATACATCTTAAACATTTAATTTTATTGCAAATCCTGATTTTAAACTTAAGGATCCTTTTAATTAGGTATGTTACAGAACATGACATTTGCAAAATAACTAGTAAGACAATCAAGATGTTTAAAATGGGTTGTGGCAGGGGTCTCAAACACACAGCCTGCCAAAAAAATGACTGGTCACAAGATGTCACGAAAGATAACAAATGTGATGCGGCCCTTGGGCCATCGTTAATGCCCTCAGGGTGGTTTGAGACCCCTGGTTTAGGGTGTACATGGTGGCTACTGGGCATAACATTTCAATCAAATAAATTTACCTTTCATTACAGTTGACAAGGTTTTATCTGAAGTTAGCACATTCTCCCAACATCCACCAATCATCAAGCCCACAAGCCACTGGAATCCATATATCCAAATATGCAAGAAATTGTAAAATCTACAAGAAAACTTCTGGAAAAATTTACCTCACTGACTTACACTAATATTTATCACAAATTAAATTGATGAATGAATGGGCAAAATATGTTACAAGTTTTCAAACCAACCAATTGGAAAGTTGCTTGTCCTGTATATTTAACAGCCACTTTAAACAGGCAATCAAGGCAGCCATTTTTTATTATCTATATCATGAATACATTTATTTATTGGGGTTTTCCCCCTTAAGTTTTGCTGCAAAAGAAGTCCCCTTCTTAAGTGGTCACCCCTCCGACCAGCAGCCTCCTGCTCCTTACAGCCAGAATCCGTTGGCACCGACGAGTTTGTATTCAAAAGTACCTGTCACAATAGGCCACCCAACTAAGGATATAGTAGTTGTATTTTAATATTTATCCAGAACCAGTATTTTATTCATAATGTGTGTTAAGTAATTTGATTTCTGTTTCCCGATGTCAAGTTTTCGTTACTGAAAGAAGTGTTGACTAAAACACATGTACCACTATGATTAATATTATATCATTTACGCCTCACGAGAAGCCACATTTATTCCATAAAGCCAAGAAAGACTCAAATTTTAATCCATACAAAAGGGTAAGTACATGTAATCCGATTAGCCTTACTGCTGTGTTATCATGAGATGTCCAGTTTAGTCACTCTGATAATTGTTGTTGTTGTAGGGTTTAATGCATTTTTCAGCACAAGATAGGCTATACATGGTGGCAAGTATAATTGGTGGAGGAAGAACCCCGGAAAACCCGAGAAGAACTACCGACCCACGAGAAGCTACTGGCAGGCTTTCTCGCATACCAACGTTAGCTGAGCCTGAGACTCGAACTCACACTGACAGAGGTGAGAAGATAATTGTTAAGATTACAATTACTGAACAATAGTAACAGCTACAAAGTGGCAGCATCAATGTACAATACAAGTCAGCAGGAAAGTGGTTTGATAGCCTTTATGGCTTTCCTTAGTAAGATGTTGAGTTTGATAATTAGTGGCTATTACTACTTACAATAACTGTCAAAATTACAAATCCAAACGGCCACGAGATCAAATCGAAATTAATGGAAATTCAGTTCAGTTCGACCTGTTTTTTTTTTGTAAACAACTAATAATAGAAACTTTGTACCAAATGCTGACATAGTTCCTACCTTGATTCAGAACCAGTATGAGTTGAAGTAAACTTTTTAAATTTGTTAAAATTCTTTCCCAGAGTAAGATTAATAAAGTGAAGTCGAGGCCTTGCTTGGAGTATGTTACAAATAATATGTATCAATTAGGTTTTTCTGGAGGATTGACTCACATCCAGGCATCTGTTTTACATTGTAACTAGATTTATTATTGATATTTTAAAAATAATTTTCATTACTTGCCTTAGCACTGGAGAGGTCCAGGTGTTTTATATTGTGACTAGTTTTGAGGCTAATTATTTTGTTTTCTTTAAATTATTTGGATTCCAAGATATTATTTAATTAATTCTTGGACAAACAGTTATCAAAATTTACACACAATTCAAACACTGAAATATTATTTTCTAAGATTAAAAAAAGAACCGTTGACACATCAGTACAATGCTTACCACAGCAAATGTCTTTTTCCATTTTGGATCTCATCGGGAATCAAACTCAGTTCCATTAGGACCTTTCATTACTAGGATTTCTACTTTTTAATTCTTGGATTATTCTTGGATTATTTTGGGATTTGATTCATAGAACTGTAAATTCTTTTTCTCATTTTATTTTGTTTTTCTAGGGAAATAAATTATTTGCTAAATTTTTACAAAGCTTGTTGTCTTCACTTTTTTCTTGGTATGTTTTATAAGAGCCTAAACATGTTAACAAATGAAAAAGTTTTTAAAGTTACACAATCTAGTGCTTCATGTACAGACATCACGAATCAAGCATTTCCCAGAAAATTTGGAGAAAATAAAATCATTTGATGAATTTTTGAAGGCCATAAGAGATAAAGATGATTTTGCCGATATTATGATCATGAACATGGATGAAACTCCAGTGTACTCTGAGCTCATTCCTGGACTGACTGTCAATAAGAAGGGGTTAAAGGTGAGAATTTGCACGACTAGTGCTGATAAAAAGCCATTACTTTCTGCTTCAGCAGATGTGTTGTCTCCAATGATAATTTTACATGACTCGAGGAAGCTATTCATGCATCGAAAGTATGGATTGTACATGTGCTGGAGAAGGGTTGGGTTGATGAGAAGATGCTGCTGTGGATTAAAGTGTTTTATCTCATATAAAGTGTCCCACAAGACATAGACTCTAATCTGATGTTGCATAATGCACCAGCAGATCTGGGTCTATGTTGTTTGTTTAACTGATTACTTCCTAACAAGCTGCATAGACCCAGATCCGTCAAAACATTATGCATCGGAAGATATGGGACCATGAAGTCCGCAGTGGGAGCCAACTTAAAAGTGAGCAAAGGCAATTCAATTATATATCAAAATTAACTCTTCATAATATTTCCTAAGATAATTCACAACAACTTGGCCTTGAAACAGATACAAGAACTTAAACATGTCTGTTCCATTACATGGAATCATGCTACCAGGCCAAGTGGGAATCTAAGTCACTTACAGGGCTTCCATTAATTCAATATTTTATGGAGTCCCAATGACCTCCACATTTGATTTTTATAGGGTTCTTACAAGATGTTAAACGGTCCCACTTTATAGTTTCTACAGTAAGTTGTGTGTCTATGTGTGTGTGAGAGGTCTCACTAGACTTTTGATGAAAATATGAGTTCCACCAGCAAACAACGTAGTCTCCTCTAAGAAGCACATTGGGCATACATGAAGTTGAAAAAATCGATTAAAATGCCAGGAATAAAGAGACACAAAATCTATTTTTTATACTTATTTGTAATTCTTTAAATATTCATGTATTAAACTCACTTGGGAACATGCTACACAAGGTCGTTATTTCAACAGTAATAAGTTGTGCCCTCCAAAACAAAAATATCAAGCGAGGTGTCTTAATTACAGAACTGGATGATTGTGAATTTAATTTAAATTTTGCAATGAGCTCATGTGCTCAGTCCTGAATGCTGTATTACATTTCTCTCATTTTCTTCTTTTAAAGTTTGTAAACCGGAGTTGATTTGTCCTTTTTTCTTATGTGACATGTTTTGAAGTTTGCAAAGATCCATCTGATCTAACATTTTCCGTAGGAATAAGACCTCTGCTATGAGCGACAATGCACGGATTGATTTTATTATATAAACGATCTGTCATGAACGACCACCTGCTGAATGCGACCAGTGTACACAATGTCTTGGCATAATATTCATTTTGACACTGCTATGAATGACTGCATTGCAAAAATGGGGATAAACTCAACTGAACTTTATTTAATATAATGACCACTAATCTATATAAAAAAAATTAAAAAAATGGGAAAAGAGGCTCGCTACCAATATTTGAAATTTTTTAGTATTCTTATAGTGTTTCATATTTTCTGCTGTAACCCAGACTTAAGTACCTGTAGAGCATTCAAGCAATTAACCTGGTTCATGGCCTTATTGTAGTGGGACCATTTTGTAGCTAATGCCGATATGTAGGCTACGAGTAGGACCCAGTATCCAGCTCTATGAACTTTTACAAATAAACAAACAGGGAAATAGAGGGCAAATTCAAGTAAGAAAACACACACACTGCATTTCTTGCACTGTTCCCACGTCTACCTGTTCTGTTCATAAGGAGACGTCATTCTTCCTAAAATTCAAGTCTAGCTTGACCCGTGCACTGTACTGATAGGTGTCAGCATATGACATAATACTTCTTCAAAATGCTTGTATATCAGTGTGAATTATTCTAAAAGATACCTTTTTAGGATCTGGATGAGAGTTCAGTGGTATATGTGCCATCATTTCTTGGTAGGAGAATTCATCCTTCTCTGTGCACTGTATAACACCATCTAGAATAAGGACATTACCATGGGTCTTACTGGAATGAAAAGACAGAAGAAATATATTAAAGAACAAGTTGCAAAAAAGCAGCATTATCCCTAAGCCTTGTTTCAGCTATCACAATACCCCCTATCTTTTACACAGATCTGCACATATTTTGCCCCCTTCTCACAA
Source organism: Sinohyriopsis cumingii (assembly GCA_028554795.2). NCBI lineage: Eukaryota > Metazoa > Mollusca > Bivalvia > Unionida > Unionidae > Sinohyriopsis > Sinohyriopsis cumingii. The sequence continues at coordinate 1,862,019 of JAPYKE020000126.1, read as the reverse complement.
TGCAACCCGGAAATGAATCCAAAGTCCTAAACTATACATCTACAGACCATCCTTAAATCAGACTGCATTGTTTCAAGTCTTTCTGGTAGAAGATAGTTTAAGAGAAGTTGTGTATAGATTCTTTCAATGCATTTACATCGGTGCCACACCTAATGTCAGACCCTTTTCTCAAGAATAATGATGGTTGGGGGTGGGAGTAAGCTAATTAAATTTATGAATTACTTACCTGTTGCTACTGCATAGCTTTTATTTTATCATGCCCAAAATTGTGTCCATGTGAATGTATCCTTCCAAAGAGTGGAGAACTGGCAGCAAGATATGGTCCACTCAAGCACCACACATGCCTCTGTGCTGAACAGTCATCTACATAGATGAGGCTTATGCCTGGACATCAAAGTGGGGTTGGAGGAGGGGATTTAGCAATAGTGATGGGTAAGTAATGTAACTAAAATTAGTTTTACCCAACACACACAAAAATCAACAAGTATGACAAGATCTACAGTACTTACAAACACCACATTTTAATTTTTGGTCAACAGAAGTGATTAAAGATCTTGTGATAAGTCTTCTTAATCCATAAATGACCAGCCAAAGGAGTTTCATGGGCCAGACATAGTTATTCCCGTCTCTATGATTTTGGAACATAATTTGATAGTTCACTGACCACTTGTCACCAGCAGGTACCTTGAGAGGTCTCCATTTTCTCACAAGAATCCTATTTTTAATGAAATAACAAACAGGAACTTCTTTTGGCTTCAGTTTCACTAATAGTCCTTTCAAACAAACAGGAGATCTCAGAAGCTTTTTCCTCTTCAACATCAAGATATTGTCATTTGTCACCCTGATTAGAATAAAAAGAATGAGTAGTTAAAAGATGATCACTTTGATCAATACCTTCTGATTGATCCAAACAAGTAGTGAAAGTGACATCATCAAAAGCCTGACCAATACTTGTGTTAGCTAAAGGAATACTTTTCTTATCAACATCAATCTCAAGAGCTTTCTTTGCTATAGCTCTAGTAACTGCACAAGCTAGATATAAATCAGGGAATTTTTCAACAGGATTGACTTTCTGATCCAAACAAGGCTAGTCAGTTACAAGTGCATTAACCACAACCTTATCTCTAGCTAGGCCGTTGCCTAGTAATAAATGAATTCCCTCAACTGGTAAAGAAACACTGTTCCAACTGTCATAGGTCCTGAGACTAAGTCTGATAACAAATGTACACAACGGAGAGGAACATTAACAAAGCCACACTCTACTCCCGGAATAAGAAGGCTCTTATCAGAAGAATGCTTCTCAGAAAAGGCAAAGTACCTGATAATAAAAGACTCTTAGAAGATCATGTGTCCCTTAAAACTTTAATAGGGATAGGATTGGCCAAATCATCCATGAGTGATATAGAACCCTTCGATATGAATGGTTCATATAATTCTCCATAATTAAATCAGACTGGGGTTTATTAGACCCAACAAATGTATTGCTTTCAATACATGACCATGACCTCTTAGAAATAAGAGCATTTGAAATAGGTCTGTCTTGAATCTGTTGTTTATTTTTCAATTTGTAGCAATCAGAAATAACATGTCCTTTCTTCATGAAATAGGTACACGTAGGAAGAGATAATGATTTCTTATCATTCTCATCAAAAAATGAAAAATAAACCTGTAGTGAAAACACAGAAGGCATACATATATATTTTACTATATTTAGATAACCACGAATTGGTACATGTACGTATATACTTTTTATATATACATGTCTAATGTATAGCATGAATAGAGTATCAACACCATGTACTCACCCGCGAAGGTCTCATTTTGTACCTTACCGTGTTAAAGTGAAAATGTCTTGCATGGAATTACATGTATTGGTTTTTATGTTGAGTATAAACTCCAAATCTTGCATATCTGACATTATTTTAATTTTAGTGTGCATTTTAAGGTGAGTGAAGGCAATACAAAATATTCAGATTGCATGTTATACTCTTCTTCATATATGCACTCCACACATACATTTCTAGAAAGGGTAACGATTTTACTATTTTTCAAGATATTTTGAAAATTCTAGCTGATGTGCACTGCCTGAAATTGAGTTTTGAATTAAGTGGGTCAGACATGTAATCCAAAATGGAAGATGCACTGCCAGTATGATAGAAATAGTAACGATACTTTGAGATATCCTTCTCAATGCTCAAAAATATGTTACAATGCAAATTCATACGAACTTTGTGACCAAAATCGGCATACCATATGGCAAATATAGAACTTTTCAAATGCTAGGTATACAATTTTAATAGGACTGAACATCAGCTTACAAATTGGACTGCTACTATGGCAATTTTCAGAACCAATCTAAATTGTTATACATAAGACTTAACCCTTTGCCATCTTGATGACATACCTCACATAAAAGACAGCCCGACTCACAAGCTTTCTTACAGTCCCTGCAAGGAAACTGTTTCTTGCTCTTTCCTTTTACCATACTGATAATATCCAAGATATCACAAACGTCCACAAAATTGACAATTTTAACACGGTGAATAGAAAACTGTTTTTTTTGATTGACTGCAACCTTCTTATATAAGGAATATATGTCTATTGGAGCCTTCTCATTCTTATTCATCTTGATGCCAATTAATTATTTATATTAAAACTCACTGTATAAACATTAGTGAAAGTTGGTAACAAGCACTATTGTTCATATATCAATTCAAGTCTGCAACAAATAATATTACATCTCAGTGTATCGTTAAGCGATAATTATGTTAGGCCATAACTGAGACTGATATACATACATAGAATTAAATGAGGGATGAAAGAATGATAAAGTCAGAGGGACAGTGATTCATGTGGTCTGGGATGAAAAATTGCAAATAACAATCGTGATGGAACAAAAATAATAATCAATTTCTGCATATAAATCTTATAAAACTAGTTCCAGTGATTTACTCCATTCCTGTAATTTCTCTTACATTATAGTATTTTCATCTCCATTACTGTTTCGGAGACCGATTTTTAACAGCTCATGGGGTAATATCTTTGGGGTTATATGGGGAAAAGTGCAAGCATGAAATAATTAGACCATGATAAATGCAGAGAAGTTAATGTTACAGCTTGAAAATGCGTTTTTCAAAATACCTTGCGCATGGCTATTGAGTGTATTTCGGTGCTTCTAGTAACCCATTGTCATCGATACACGAACAAGCGAATGTCGCTCATATTTAAATAAAAGCAGATTATGTGCCACTATATTTATTCCTCGCGCAATATCTCGTAATCGTATCATAATGCTTAAAGTTAACGAAATTGGGATGACCACGTTATTTTGTTCAAAATGCTGTTTACAGTTATCACACCCCAACCCCCGATTCAGGATAGCTATTTTTATGGGATGGTGAGATCTGACCTTTTGAACACCATCACATCCTGATATCTGGATTTTTCATGGAGAAGAACTTCTTCTACTTGTAATGACATTGCTTGTCCCGGCCATAATTCGCTTAATTCGCTGAACCAGCCTTTCTTGAAAGCATCCATACCACGAACTCATGCGTTTGCAACAGCTGCAACTGTCACATAACCACGTTATAAAATGCGCATCTGTAACAAGAACCGGAAGTCAGTATCCACTTGGGACCTTAACGCGAGTTATTTCCCCTAACTAGATCCCTTAAAAGTTTAGAGGATATGCGTACATCTTGATCAACATATTAACATCTTTATTTATTTTCTTTTTTTTTATTTACAATTATTCGTCCGATGTCTTTGTCTTAAAAATTTCACATAAATTTATTAATAATTTCATTTTTATTCTCAAATTTAATGTTTTTTGTTTTTTTTAAATTTCTGTTTACAAGTTTTATAATGTCAGGTTTAACTTGTGACAAGAACAAGTACCGTTATTACTTCTGTGAATGTACGTTTACCGACATTTGCTTTAAAAGCAGTTATTCTCTATATCTGAACATTTTATTTCTTGTGCTGCAACCATTCTCTTCAAATCTCTCTCTCTCTCTCTCTCTCTCTCAGACCGCTCCGATGGCCTAATGGTTAGAGCGTCCGCATGGGATGCGGGAGATCGTGGGTTCGATCCCCAGTCGAGTCATACCAAAGACTTTCACAAATGGCGCTCAGCATTAAGAGGTTGTGTTAGGATTGGTCGGCCTGGTGTCAGGATAATGTGACTGGGTGGGACATGATGCTACATGTCTGCGGCATGATGCCCAAGTGCTAGATATCACTATAAACTGCCACACTGCAGACATCGTAGTGATATGGCTGGAAAAATGTTAAAGCTACGTTAAAAATCCAAACTCTCTCTCTCTCTCTCTCTCGTTTAAATTGTTACTTGTGCCTTATTTAGTATTGCATTTCTTCTCCTTATTCTACTGCTTTCACTTCATATTGCCATTAATGTTTACGTATTATTCAAGATGATGGAGTCCTTCTCTTTGTAATATAAGAATTTGTATTTGCCTCTTGACAGTGTCTTAAGCAACGAAACCCGTTGCAGTTTGAAATGCCCTTCAAACATTGCGTGTGGCAATCCCGTCTTTAACAGTCTTAACCAACTAAACCTGTTTTAGTTTTTAAAAAAGCCCTTCAAACATATTGTTTCCTGAAGATAATATTTTTGAGCTCATTTTGTTTTACTAAAGAATACTTAATTATTGCTATTGTTTCCATCTTTGGTGGATGGGGGTGAGTGGGTGTTTGGGTGGGGTGGTGGTAAAAATTGTTTCAGTATCCGCTCATCAGAGAATTTTGCGTTGCTCTGATTGTTTCCAACGTTGTTGAATTTACAGATCTTTAATTGAATTATAGAATCATATTGTGAATGAATGCGCAAATTTTGTTTCTATGTTGATATATGGAACGCCAGAACTGTTTTAAGATGACAATTGTTATTATGTTATCAAATAAGTACAAAATCACATCATATAAAGATTGCACATCATATAAGGAAGAAAGTACAGCATATAAAGAAGTTTGCACATCATACAAGTACAAAGGCACAGCATATAAAGAAGTTTGCACATCATATAAGTACAAAAGCACAGCGTATAAAGAAGTTTGCACATCAAAAAAGTACAAAGGCACAGCATAGAAAGAAGTTTGCACATCATGTAAGTACAAAGGCACAACATATAAAGAAGTTTGCACATCATTTAAGTACAAAGGCACAGCGTATAAAAAAGTTTGCACATCATATAAGGACGAAAGCACAGCGTATAAAGAAGTTTGCACATCATATAAGTACAAAAGCACAACATATAACTAAGTTTGCACATCATATAAGGACGAAAGCACAGCGTATAAAGAAGTGTGCACATCAAATAAGTACAAAGGCACAGCATATAAAGAAGTTTGCACATCATATAAGTACAAAAGCACAGCAGATAAAGAAGTTTGCACTCATATAAGTACAAATACACAGCATATAAAGAAGTTTGCACATCATATAAGTACAAAAGCACAGCATATAAAGAAGTTTGCACATCATATAAGTACAAAAGCACAGCATATAAAGAAGTTTGCACATCATATAAGTACAAATACACAGCATATAAAGAAGTTTGCACATCATATAAGTACAAAAGCACAGCATATAAAGAAGTTTGCACATCATATAAGTACAAAAGCACATCATATAAAGAAGTTTGCACATCACATAAGGACGAAAGCACAGCAGATAAAGAAGTTTGCACTCATATAAGTACAAATACACAGCATATAAAGAAGTTTGCACATCATATAAGTACAAAAGCACAACATATAACTAAGTTTGCACATCAAATAAGTACAAAAGCACATCATATAGAGAGGTTTCCACATCATATAAGTGCAAAAGCACATCATATAAAGAGGTTTCCATATCATATAATAACAATTGTCATCTTAAGACAGCTCTGGCGTTCCATATTGATGCAACTGAATACTTTATTATGGGGGACTGGGTTATTATGTCAGTTCAGTGCAGTAAGGAGAATGGATTTCAGCTGAAAATGTAGGCTCCTCGAAATTCCAGTACAGCTTCGGTGAGTATCAGGTTTTGCAGGACATGTCCGTCGGATTTGAAATGACTAAGAAAGTGCATTGTGAGGAAATTCAAGATGTATAAATGTAAGTACATTTATTTCCATTCGTATTACCAGCTAGAGAAAACAGGATTATGCCCTGTCACTTGCATCTCGCCGCATCACTTGCAAATCGCTGCTGGATGGACCCCAGCTGTAACCTATATCATACAGTGTGTCTTCTATCGTTAGCCTAACTAGTCCGAATTTCCTTTGACCTTGCCACCCCATTTTTGATATTTGGACATTTATGTTGGGGTGTAGGCTGACATTTAGGTTGCGAGAGTTGTGTAGTCACGTGACTAGAAATGCAACTGGCCAGATCAAGGTTAAATTTCAGCAACGATGTTCTTTTGTCTCGTCTGTCAGCGGATTAAATATGTAACGATTGCTATGATTGCAACGTCTGAGAAAACAAATCATATTCCTATCGATTTCATGTAGGTATATCTCGATGAAAGGTCGTTCAAGTTTGCCTGGCCGGCTAGTAAGCGGCTACCCCATGCCAACTTTTCGATAAAGAATGGACTTTGACCCCACACCCCACCATAAATGTCCAAATATAAAAAATGGCGTGACAGGAGTCAGAAGAAACTCGGGCTAGAGCCTAACAGTCTATCAAAATAGCTACACTTGAAAAATCGAAAAGCAGCTGTTGAGTGACAATTCATTTACCAAGCGGAAATAATACTTTTTCGTCGTCTGGGCTTATTGGCTTAGAGGCTTTTGGTTTCTACCAAAACCTACAGTTGCTTTTTTCTTTCTTATCCAATCTAGTGTTTTAACTAACTTGTAAATTAGTTCGTCTCTGATAGATATGCGATATATCTTGGCCTCAGTATGATTTTCTATGCTATTTTTATAGACCCTCAAAGAGAGCACTCGTCATAGCCTTAACCGTTGTATTTGCCAAAGGATATGACTGTTCTAATAAATTACTGTTTCAATGATCAGAACGGTGTTTTCAATTACTGCGTCTCTCACGTTTGTTGTTGACACTGCGAATATCATGTTCATTCGTTTGCTTCTCTGTACTATGTACAACAACACAAAAAGGCAAACAGATACACATTATCCTCGACCATTTTGAATAGTATACTTATCATACTTGTAATTATTTTGATGGGTAATATTTCCAATCCAATTTCCTATATAGCCAATACAATTTTTATTTCTCAAGCTTCAAGATATTCTTGATAAACTCGTAACGGTACCTTCACTAAAAAGAAATTTATTAAACAGTATGAATTTATCCTATGTTTCCAACAGTGTTCTATCATAAACCAAATTTTCAATTTAACTTTACCTTTCGACTGTTGTCTCATTTGGAACCTTTGAATCTCGCTTTCCTTTTTTTTAGGATTTATTAGGATATTGGAGTTCTTTCCCTTGCATCCCTTACATGCAGTTTTTATCACACTTTATACTTGATATTATTTCTCATTAATCCGTTGAAAGATAAATCATGTGTTGTTTTTTAAGTTTGTAGTGATAGAAAGCTGCATTTAAAGTACAAACAAATTGATACTAGTATTGAAATATAGCGACAAAAGTGAAATCAGAATGCTAGTTTAATGATTTCTACTGAGATTCAGTTAATGTATCTGTATGGTATTTTTCACTTACTTTTTGCTCCTTAAAAATTAACAGTGTTAAATGGTTTTTGGTTTTGTACGTTTATAACCAATTTTCAGCTCACCGACCCCACGCCAAACTTTTTGCACGTTTTCTCACTTAACCACACTTGGTTGAGCCAAAGACTCGATTGCACGCGGATAGCGGTCAAATGGAAGTGATTAATAAAAGCATGAACCTTAGAACAATCGATCACCCGTGGTCCCTATTCAATAGGAATTGAGTGAATTTAATAACGCACAGTAAAATCAACCACATCGAAAAGTTGGAAGAATATAATGTCTTCAGAGCTGCAAAGAATAAACTTCCCCACCCCCACCCCACCACGCCCAAAAAACCCCAGCAGCAAAGATGCACACGTTACACATCTTGTTGATAGAGACAACAAAGTGGTGGAGATAAAGTATTGATAGAGACAGCAAAGTGGTGGAGATGAAGTATTGATAGAGACAGCAAAGTGGTGGAGATGAAGTATTGATAGAGACAGCAAAGTGGTGGAGATGAAGTATTGATAGAGACAGCAAAGTGGTGGAGATGAAGTATTGATAGAGACAGCAAAGTGGTGGAGATGAAGTATTGATAGAGACAGCAAAGTGGTGGATATAAAGTATTGATAGAGACAACAAAGTGGTGGAGATAAAGTATTGATAGAGACGAAAATTTCAGGATGTAGCTCCATCCAGATATGAAATAACCATGTATCACTTCATATGCTTTTAGAACCTTACATTAATGTATTATAATAAAGGCTAAAATAAAGTTTAATCCAAAATCATGAGAAAAGAGACGGATTTAAAAGGGACAAGAAAAGAAGATCGGTGGCATTGACTTTTGAAACGTCTTTACACAACGATTTCCTAAGTAGTAAAAACGCGCAAACCTAAAGTAAACTAAAATTCAATAAATAATATATTTCCTATGAATACAAAGTGAAAATTTAAATCCCAAATAATTCTAACATTTGTATCACAAGTACAAAAGTATAGAGTGTTCCAAATTAATAAATTATAATCTTGAATTTACTGATGTGCCAGTGGTCTTATATGTGCTTTGTGTCAACAGTCCTGATGTATCAAAATTATACAATCCAAAATGTCCTTCAATGAATTTACAATAATCTCAAAATAGTGATTTAGTTAAAAAAATCAATTAGCACTTTTTAATTCCAATGATAATTTAAATCAATTTAAATAAATTAATCCTCTTAAATTATGACTGAACACAACTAAAAAACTAAAAGGCTGAGTCCACTAGACATGTTAAAATAGCAATCAATAATCCTGATGTAAAGAAAAATATTTTTCTAAAAATAAACTGTCCTATTAATGTAAACTTCCATCAAATTCGTAAACAGTCAGGTCTATTTACTTACATTTTAGCGACAAACATGTCAGATCGGATAGACCATATAATTTGCAAGGGAAAACCAATATCCTGAAATCAAATCCATTTAAACATGTTTGCAAACGCTTATCTTAAATTTTAATCTACACTAATGGACAAAAGTTACCTATGTAATATGATGCTTACAAAAATGACCCTTAAAATCTACAATCATGGGCAAACGTTAAATACATAATATATCCACACATGTAGCCAGCTTGAAAAAATATTCTGCCAATTGTACTTGATATCCTAGAGATGTGGTAGCTCAGCTGGTAGATCGTAATAGGCTGCCTCAGTTTGTCCTTTAGAAAGGCGCTTAGTTTCCATTTCCTATATGATGTAGTTAAAAATGTGTTACAAATGCTCTTAAAAAGGCTTATATGCCGGAACCACAACATGTTTTTAAAATTTTGGTTATTCAGTGTGAATTACGTATTTCCATTGCCTCCTTTGTGTCTTTGTTCACATTGCCGTTTGATATTTTACACTGTAAATGACGCAAACAATTAAGCTATTTAGACCTTTTCTACACATCTCACGCCAGCTTGAGGTAAAATGCCGCAACCAAGTATATAAGGAAAACAACACTGTAAAATATGCAAGAACACCCCTCTGGTCTCTAAGATCTGCCTGACTACAGATAATCTAAGTTGTTTCCCTTCGAACAGAGTGTTTCAACAGCCAGATTGCAAAGTGGGAAGAGCCCACAAAGGCAGTAATTGTACTAACGGACTCAGCGGTACGAATTTAGCTTCCATAGCAAACATGATATTAAAATTTCAGTAACTTTAAATTTCAGAATGCTCATGATCAAGCATCAATTTTTCAGTATAGACACGGCATTTTCTGGATCTACATGCATTTGAAACATGTGTTTTCTATTCTGTACCAAAGAGCCAGGTGCTAATTTGAATAACGTGTTTTCCAAACCCAAGTCTGTAAAAGGACAGAAATTCCATTAATAAACATCTATTTTTTGTCAGTTGCACCGAAGATAAGTTCTCAAAAGACTCTTTTTACTAAAAACCATCCTGGCCAGTCAAACCCACCCTATTAATTTCAAACATTTCTAGACTGACCCCCAATCTTCCATTATCATTAATACCGTGAGTCCCGAAAAGAAAAACTGATACTAGCTTTCTAACTATGTGCTTGCGTGTAAACAAAATTACCTTAAAACCGTTGAGTAGAATTAAGTAACAATTGGAAAGAATAGTCATGATATATACACACAGCTATATTCGTAATTTTTTCTGAGCTGGCGGAGAGAACGAGTTTGATACAGGGTGGTGATTCATCGAGGCCGTATGGGGGAGACTAAGTCATACCATATCAAACAGTTTTCTCGGAACCGGTGTGAATATGGAATCTGAGGGTACGAATATAGGGCGTCTGGGTGTGAATATTGGAAGTGTTGGTGTGAATGTGGGGAGTGTGGGTGACAATATAGGGCGTTTGGAGGCAATGGAATGAAAGTTATACTACTTTAATTTAGGCAAGAAAATATTCCAGGTTTTTACAGTAGAAATCCGTCGTAATTACTCTATTTTCTCTGTCAAAACTTTCCTTATGGAACTTTTTGGTTACTTATCATGCGATTTTCCTCCCACCAATAGCCTAATGTTCGAGAAGATAAAAATTATGACACATTGAAATCATTCCTTCACCCCCTGTCGTAAACGCTATTAGCCTTTTTCTTTCTTTTTTATTCGTTTTTTGGTATTAATTTCCCTACAGTTTGCAACAAATGCCCATAAAGAATGCAATATATGAACAGGCATTATAGGTAAATTGACGTGTTTCACAACCAAATATTTTTCATGGACCCAGGAGTGGGGGCGCTGTTCCCCTTGATTCACGCTTGTATAAAGTAACCCGATGCACATTATTAAACAAAGGAAAATATACGGAGAAGAAACTAAATACATCTCCCTAATTTAAGGAAACTATTCCGGGTATATACTAAATGCGTATCCCTAGTTTAACTGAAAATATACGGGGTATATATTAAATGCGTATCGCTAGTTTTAATGAATACATACAGGGTATATATATATATATATATATATATATATATATATACTAAATGCGCATCCCTAATTTCTTAATTTAAATGAAAATATACTGGGTATATACTAAATGCATATCCCTAATTCAAATTAAGGTGTTAACGGAGAATAGAATTGCTGTATAAAGAAGAAGTTTATAGAGAAACACATTTATACATTTATGATTGTAAAAGAAAATGACTGACCTGGTTAATACAATAGATACTCTTTTTGAGTTATTATATTCATTTAGAGTAACATATAATCTTTCAGCGTGGTTTTTGAAAATCTCTGATTCTAAAAGATTGAGGATACATAAGAAAATAAAAACAAACAAGCAAGCAAGTATTATGAACAGTTTGTATTTTCATTAAAAATACAAGATGACGACCAAAGTAAAGTTCATCTGCAGATGACACAAAATGCAAATATCTATCAAACTAGTTTGAACCAGCATGACAAATAAATTGATACATGGTCTTAAGACAATTGAAAGGTGACGTTGAATCCGCAGTCAAGAACTATATTTTACCGCGAAGAAGAATGTTCAAATATGAAATTTAAAGATTGACACAACAGATACTGTCGAGCTGTGTTGTATATGAGTATCTTGCAATATTAGATATATTAATTTTAACTCGGGGAAGGGGTTTGACAGGGATGTCTTTTCCAAATACTTAACTGGAAGAAATGATGCATTTGTTAGAAAGGTGGGGATTATGTCCTCCTACCTGCCTGCCTGTTGATCCATTGGTAACGTCGTGTATCTTCTTCACCATTAAATACAGAGTACTTACAATTTCAAAATATGATTTGGGATATTGTTGAAATATATACAGTGGTTTCAAATGGATGATTAATCTTTCAAAGAAGTCTATATAATTAAAATATTGTAGGTGGAACTCTAAAATCTGGTTTGTATCATCTTTATGGCCAGGGCTATGAAATATGCATTGGGATTTTGTATTACACTTTCAGGTCTTGCCCTGGAATTATCCCTGTCGGTTTGCTTCCTCTAGAATCACAGCTTGGAAACTGTTGAGATTTCCGGTCAGTAACTAGATATTGGTTTGAAGGACACGAGACAGAACTAGACATACTGGTATATGACACTTTTGTTGTGCACTTGCCCCTGAGTCATAACCAGGATATAGTCGAGATCCAAACCTTCTAACCTTATATTGTTTCAAAGCTGGCCGGCGTAGAACAGGAAGAAGAATTCCAGTTATCTCCCTTATTTCGGCTCAACAATTAAAAAATGTTCGACCGTTAATTTAGATAACCTAATTAATTCGTCAACCTTTGTGTCAATTATCCAAGAGATACCTCTGCTTATTGCGTTATTCAATGCCCATTCAGTAGGACCACCGGAAAAGCGCACAGAAATAGTTAATTTTATCAACGACCAGAATATGACATTTTTTTCCTGACAGAAACATGGCTAAAAACATCAGGCGATGAGCCCAAGTGTGTGGATCTAATTCTCGCGGATGTGGAGTTGCTGTCATTACAAAGAATTCCATGATAAAACGTCTTAACCACACCATAACATTCAGTTTCGACCACACATCGTTTGAACTAGTCCAAACCACACTCACACTGGAACAAAGGTCAGTCCATTTTTTCTGCCTATACCGCCCTCCTCCTAGTAGAAAAAACAAGCTGGCTGACTCTCTCTTTTTGGAGCAGTTTCCGAATCTCCTGGACTATGGAAATTCGATAGGTGGCAACCTGATTATTCTTGGAGATTTCAACTTTCACTTTGACTGTCCAGGAAACCCAAATACATCAAAACTCATAGATTCCATTAATGTTTTCAATCTCAAACAATTAGTTAACCAACACACCCATAACCATGGTCACATTTTAGACTGGATTCTTCATAGGCGTGATGATAACATTCTACGGTCCTCCCTGGTATCCCATGACCTTGCATCATATCACCTCTGCATTATATGCCATCTTGATGTATCAGTCCCAAACCCTCCACCTTTATCTGCTACTAAGACAAAGCTCCGTATGATAAATAGAACCAGACTAATGCACAACTTCCAAGTTAACCTAATAACTTGCTTGTCTCCTACCGCAGAACAACTTGGTAACTGCCTGCGTTCATTGCTTGACAAACATGCCCCAGCTACCAAGTGCAGAATATCAATTCCAAAGTGTTCTCCATGGTATAGCAGTGTTAGGGACCAGCTTCGCACTGCTAAAAGAGACTGCCGTAAAGCTGAGAGGCTCTGGCTTTCCACCAGACTCACTATTCATAAGCAGATATATGAAGTCGCTGAGAAGAATGTCACAAATATAATCCATGCAGCAAAATCAGCCCACTACACTACTAAGCTCATGGAAAGTTCCAGCTGCAAAGAGCTCTTCGAGATTACTAACAAGCTAATGTCAAGGAACAAATCCACACCACTTCCAACTACCTTCTCTCCAGTCGACCTTCCGGACATGTTTGCAAATTTCTTCCGTGACAAATGCAAACCATTAGAGATAAGCTTGACACCACAATTTCAATTGACTCGTCGTCACCATACAGTTGGGATACAGAATTTGAGCGGCAACCATTAGCAGCATTTGAACCTGTCTCTATGGATTTCTTACGTACAATCGTGATGAAGAGTGCACCAAAGTCACGTGAACTTGATCCAATTCCAACATCACTGCTGCTTGAGTGCTTAGATCCAGTATTGCCTTCACTAACTGATGTTATAATTACCTCTCTCTCATCTGGGGAATTCCCATCATTTTTCAAAACTGCCATTGTAAAACCTCTGCTGAAGAAACCAACACTAGACCATAACGATTTAAAGAACTACCGCCCAGTTTCTAATCTCCCATTCATTTAAAAAATCTTAGAAAAGGTTGTTCTATCCCAGCTTGTATCTCATCTAAATTCAAACAGTCTTTTTAGCAATGTACAATCTGCATATCGCCCTTGCCACAGTACTGAAACTACTCTTCTAAAAGTAGCTAATGACATTCTCTTTGCGTTGGATAGCGGAAAGATTACAGTTCTCACCCTCCTTGATTTGTCTGCAGCATTTGACACAATAGACCATGATATATTACTTCACCGTCTCCAGCATGTATTTAGCATTCATGATACAACCTTACTGTGGTTCATGTCCTACTTGGTCAACAGGACACTAATTGTATCTGCAAATGGAATACACTCAAGCCCAGTTGATCTATGCTGTGGTGTTCCACAGGGGTCTGTTCTTGGACCTGTTCTTTTCATTCTGTACACTCAGTCGCTCTCCAGTGCCATAAATCATCATCCAGTGTCTCACCAGTTGTATGCTGATGACACCTAAATATACAAATCTAGCCACCCAACTGAAGTTGACTTGGTATAGGCTCTCTTGATAACTGCTAACTCATGTTCATCTAAAGAGTGTGAGCTCTTTCAGAATCTATATTGCATGAGAAAGTTAGATAAAAGTTGACAATATGGCTGAAATGAAAATATACTACCAACAATAAATAAAAACAAAATAAATAAATAAATAAATAAATAAATAAATACTTGAATGTTTTGGGAGATTTTCATTAGAAAAGAACAAAAATGCTCTCTCAGCAGGATATTATAGATGATATGGACATTGAGAGAAAGTCTCAAAATAGTTTTGATGTTGCTCAAGACATGTTAGATAATGAAAATGAGGACAACACCAATTCAAGGCCGGATTTAAACTTATCAGAGATGGATGATATGGGGAAACCGAAGGGAAATCTGAGAAACATTGAAAATGTCACTGATGCTGATACCAAAGATGATACCAATGATGATGCTCTATTTGTCTCACAGACATCGCAAGCAGAACAAGATTCAGATGTAGACGAAATTAATGAAGGCATATACATGCAAATCAAAACCAAATTTGGAACTCTTAATAGAAGTGCCTTCAAAAAAAGATTGAAATCAACACTTGATGTCAAAGGTCTCAGGGATTCTAGGCAAGCTCTCTTTGATCTAGCAAAAAGGAAGAGATATGATTGTCCTGATGGTCGATTAGTAGAACGTTTACCTCGAACAAATAGTGCTCCTGTGGAGGATAAGTTATCGGAAGATATTTATATTATATTCCATTTCATTGAAGGAGAAAATAATTACAGTGACATGAAAGCATGTATATCTAAATGGGCATTGAAACATAATTCTGAAACAAGATCATCCCAGCGTATAAACTCAATTCGCAGTGATTGTATATCACAAAGTCCGAAAGCTCCGGTCAATGATAGCGCCTTACAAAGAACTGATGAAGATGCTGATAGAATGAGCACAATATTTGCGCAGATAGCGATAATGAATGATAAGTTTGAAGAAAAATTCTCCAGATTGGAAAACCAGTTGGGTGATATTATCACATGGACAGAAAATGAGATCCTAAACTTAAAGTCAGACTTAGTGGAAACTACGAAGAAACTCAAAGAGGCGAACTCTCATATAGAACAACTGAAATTAAAGGAAGAAAAACTAATCAATGATAATAGAGGAATGTATTTCCAGATGTCATCAATGGCAACCCGGGAAAATGAGATTAAAGAATTATCTTCTCATGTACATCAACATCTAGATGTGATCATGAAAAAGATTAACTGTATTGAGGGAAAGTTAGACACAATTTGTACAAGACACAAACTTTTATTCAATCACTCTAACAAAGGAAGTGATAGAAACGTAGACTTGCAAATGAAAGAAAATCATGGAAATCATGAACTATCAGCATACAAGGAGAGTAGACATGTTATCTCTCCATCTATTGATCAAGAAAATGTAGTACATGGACAAAAAGAAATACATAAAGAGCCTGCTAGAGCTCTTCCAGTAAATTTGCCTAGCAATGGTCCCGCTATGTTTACATTGAAAGATTTCCCGCCACTTTCACGGAATGATCGGACTAACATAACGGAAAATGTGAATCATAATCAGCGCACAGAAATAACATCTCACAATGCAAGTACATCAACCTACAATCAGCAAAAGAAATTAAGATATGAAGATAGAGCTAACATAAATATAAATGAAAACATAAATAAAGATCAAATAGGGCACAACAAATCACCAAATGATCAAAGAATGATTCCGAATGACGAGGAGAGACAAAAAAAGGAAGATACATCGTATAGACATATTGAGACAATTATTACCAGACCCAATCAAAGGAATATAGAACCGGATGTGTTTGAACCAGTTGTAAGAAACAAAATAAGACGCATTCTGCTATCAAATGTCAAATCGAGAAAAAATATAGATGTAGTAAGGACAGCTATTGCAACTCAGTGCAAGGAGGAAGGTGTGACAGTAACATTCGTCCGCCTCATAAAGGAACGACCCCATTGGGATGGATCAAATATATATACATTTCGACTAAATGTACTGGATAAAGATTTTGAACTGATGATGAATAATGAATCATTTTGGAGTTCTGGAATAAAATGTAGGGAATGGATAACAAACAGAAAATGGAGAGAAGGCTACTTACTTGATGAAACGCATGAGAATTACAAAATATATTCCTAATGAGCATAACCATATGACTAGTAATTGCTTCTTAATTATAATTATGATCATTATTTCAACATGGAATGTACGTGGTATAATGTCTAGCACGCAGAAACTAATTGAATTGTTACCAGACACAGATATATTTGTTATCACTGAACATTGGCTTTGTACAAAGAATCTAACGTATTTAGATAAATTACATGATGATTTCAAAGTAGTTGCGCTACCTACTGAAGAGATACAACAATGCTACAGAGGTAGTGGCGGGGTTGCCGTATTTTATAGATCATCACTATGCAAAGCAAGCACCTTACAAAATGAGTTCCCAAATATTATGGCGGTGAAAATCTTAGTGAGAGACTTGGAACCTATAATTTTGATTGCAACCTACTTTCCCTCGACAACTAGAACTGATGATGCATATGACAAATTTTGTGAAAATGTTTTTGATGTGTATGATAGGTATTCTGCTGAAAATATATGCATAATTACGGGCGACATGAATGCAGATCTTGTGTGTAAAAATCCATCAAGAAGAGATCTTGCTCTCAAAAAAAGAATAGAACAGAGAAACATAGTTGCTACGCTGGTGATAAAACCACATGAACATTACATCACGTATAGATCAAAAGACATGTCACGAACGTCCACACTTGATTATATATTAATACCTGAAATAATTAGAGGTGCTGTGAAAAGACACATAGTAAATGACAAAATCGATTTCTCAATATCGGATCACCTACCTATTACAGCGGCACTTGCAAAAGATATACTGAAGGAAAATAAAAAGACATGTGTATCTCCAAGAATGAAATGGAACTTGGCAAATCCATTAGAAATGAGCATGTATAAATCTGATGTTAGTGCATTCTTGAATTTCACCTATGAGTGTAAAAAGGTAGAAGATATAGAGAAGTATAATGAATTGATAACTAAGAGTGTAATAACTGCATCAGACCGATATATTCCAAAGTCCGAATTCAAATCGCACTTGAAACCATATTGGAAGAAAAGTGGGCTTGAAAATTTACATCAGAATATGAGAAAAGCGCGCGGAGAATGGATCAAAGCAGGAATAAATAGAAGCACAGAGTGTAGCATCAAAAGAAGATACAAGGACGCGAAAAGAAAGTTTAGAAAGAAACATAGGCAAGAGAAAAAGGTATATAAAGAGTGTATATTTGAAGAGATAGAAAAGAGTGCAGAAATGGGAATAGACGAATTCTATGCAGTCATACGGGAAAATAGAAAAGATAAATCGGACATTGGTAATATTGCATTTCGAGGAGTAGAATCTAATACTTTGGATGAATGTGTCAATCTATGGAAACTATATTTTTCTGAATTAAGTGGTACAACAGATGAGGAACATAATGATTGTGTCAAAATGAAGAATATGTACGAAGAAAGCAAACTAGAGAATGATAACATAAAATGTAATAATATTACAGAGGAAGAAGTGTTGCAGCATATCAAGTCTCTAAAAACAAAAAAATCACCAGGCATTGATTGCATATCGAATGAACACTTAAAGTATGGTGGAAAATATTTAATCAGACATTTAACTGCCCTTTTTAATTACATGATCCAGTATGAGTATTTGCCTAATGTATATAGATGTGGGATGATTATACCGATATACAAACAAAATGGTAAAGATAAAAAGGATCCAGTGAATTATCGTGGTATAACATTGACATCTTGTCTGGGAAAATTGTTTGAAAAAATATTGATGACTAGAATTCAAAAGTATTTAGACAAAATAAGCTTTCCACATCCTTATCAATTTGGATTTCGTAAGGAGGCTGGATCTATCTCCGCTGCTTTTACTCTTCAAGAATGTTTGATGTACTTTAATAATCATAACTCTAATGTATATGCTGTTTTTCTGGATAACGAAAAGGCATTCGATAGACTGTGGCATTGTGGACTATTAAAAAAACTAAAAATATTAGGAATTAATGCAAAAATATGGAGAATAATCGCCCATTCCTACACACAGTCAAGTGCCTGTGTAGCGTGTAGAGGATGTATATCTAACACATTTCCATTACGGAGAGGCGTTGGTCAAGGGCGTGTAATGTCGGCTTTTTTATTTCTCGTGTACATAAATGACCTATTGAATGAGCTAGTAATGACTAATTGCGGGATAACAGTGAATCAGATGAACATACCTGGCATGCTTTTGGCAGACGACACTACTCTACTAAGCTCTACGCTGAATGGATTGCAAATACTCGTGAATACAGCTTATCAGTATGCACAGAAGTGGAAATTGAAATATAACTCTAACAAGAGTAATTGGATGATATTTAGTAAAAGAAAGGAAGTGTACTCATCAAATGGAATTACTCTGGGATCACAGAATATTCCTAGAGCAAAAAAAGTGAAATATGCAGGAGTTACCTTTTCGCAATCAATGAAAACTAATGATCGTATAATCTATTCCTACGATAAAGCTAAACGTGTAACAAACTCACTATACTCAACTGGATTAAATGCAAATGGAATGAATCCTATAGTCTCTGTGAAAGTCTGGGAAAGAGTTATATTGCCATCTGCTTTGTATGGCTCAGAACTCTGGTTTAATATGTCATATCAGGGCATTGAATCAATGGAGAAAATACAACGATATTTCGCCCGGAGAGTACAAGGTTTCCCTCAAAGATCGCCTACTGGATCTACGACATCGTGCTTGGGGATGATATCAATGGAAGCTCGCATAGATAAGCAAAAACTCGTATTCCTTGGTCGCATGTGTAGAACATCAGCAAATTTAACGGCTAAAAAGGTTTTCCTCTGGGCTGTTGGAAATTTTATTTTTGACCCCCAACATAGCTACAACTCTTTTATATATGATGTAAATACTGTACTAAAAAAGTATGATTTAGAAGACTATCTCAACGACTTTATTTTCACTGGAAAATTTCCAGACAAAATAACATGGAAAAACTTAATTGGGACAAGAATACAGATATTAGAGGAGAGAAAACATGAAATGAGTATCAGAAATCCATCAGAGGGATTTGGTAGATTTTTAAAAATTAATCCAGGATTAAAAATGCATCATCTATGGAAAATAGCTTACACTGACTCAAGCAGAAAAATGGAATATGGGACATTAATTCGTATTGGAGGAATGCAAGCAAGACCTGGACTGTGTCCCCTATGTGGCAAAATGAGTCATGACCGTATTTTGCACATTTCGATGAATTGTGCCTTAACCTCAGACGACAGAAACCACTTGATGGAAAGTCTATTTTCGTATATGCCTCCAGTGATTTACCGTGATTTCTGTGATCAGATCGATGATGTTATACTGATTATACTACTTGGTGGTTTAAATGATATATCAGAACGTTTAGAATTTGAGGAATGGTTAAATATGATCAGACTATCTACCAAGTATTTCATTAAGATAAAGGATATTATATATTCGATTCAATAGAGAACTCACTCAAAATATAAGGAAAGAAATACTTGTACTGGATTGCAAAGAGAGTAGGAAACTATTTTTGTTGTGAGGATACATTTTCAAATGTTTTATCGTATATATATCTCTATCTAGATTAGTAATGATTTTAATTTATTTATTCGTTTGCTATTGGAAATAATTCAATAAGTAACGAATCTACTATTTTTGTGATTCTATGTATTTAAATGTATTTCTTTTTTGTCTTAAAATCTTCAGAAAATGGAGGAATAAAAGAATATCATCATCAGACCGCTCCGATGGCCTAATGGTTAGAGCGTCCGCATGGGATGCGGGAGATCGTGGGTTCGATCCCCAGTCGAGTCATACCAAAGACTTTCACAAATGGCGCTCAGCATTAAGAGGTTGTGTTAGGATTGGTCGGCCTGGTGTCAGGATAATGTGACTGGGTGGGACATGATGCTACATGTCTGCGGCATGATGCCCAAGTGCTAGATATCACTATAAACTGCCACACTGCAGACATCGTAGTGATATGGCTGGAAAAATGTTAAAGCTACGTTAAAAATCCAAACTCTCTCTCTCTCTCTCTCTCGTTTAAATTGTTACTTGTGCCTTATTTAGTATTGCATTTCTTCTCCTTATTCTACTGCTTTCACTTCATATTGCCATTAATGTTTACGTATTATTCAAGATGATGGAGTCCTTCTCTTTGTAATATAAGAATTTGTATTTGCCTCTTGACAGTGTCTTAAGCAACGAAACCCGTTGCAGTTTGAAATGCCCTTCAAACATTGCGTGTGGCAATCCCGTCTTTAACAGTCTTAACCAACTAAACCTGTTTTAGTTTTTAAAAAAGCCCTTCAAACATATTGTTTCCTGAAGATAATATTTTTGAGCTCATTTTGTTTTACTAAAGAATACTTAATTATTGCTATTGTTTCCATCTTTGGTGGATGGGGGTGAGTGGGTGTTTGGGTGGGGTGGTGGTAAAAATTGTTTCAGTATCCGCTCATCAGAGAATTTTGCGTTGCTCTGATTGTTTCCAACGTTGTTGAATTTACAGATCTTTAATTGAATTATAGAATCATATTGTGAATGAATGCGCAAATTTTGTTTCTATGTTGATATATGGAACGCCAGAACTGTTTTAAGATGACAATTGTTATTATGTTATCAAATAAGTACAAAATCACATCATATAAAGATTGCACATCATATAAGGAAGAAAGTACAGCATATAAAGAAGTTTGCACATCATACAAGTACAAAGGCACAGCATATAAAGAAGTTTGCACATCATATAAGTACAAAAGCACAGCGTATAAAGAAGTTTGCACATCAAAAAAGTACAAAGGCACAGCATAGAAAGAAGTTTGCACATCATGTAAGTACAAAGGCACAACATATTAAGAAGTTTGCACATCATTTAAGTACAAAGGCACAGCGTATAAAAAAGTTTGCACATCATATAAGGACGAAAGCACAGCGTATAAAGAAGTTTGCACATCATATAAGTACAAAAGCACAACATATAACTAAGTTTGCACATCATATAAGGACGAAAGCACAGCGTATAAAGAAGTGTGCACATCAAATAAGTACAAAGGCACAGCATATAAAGAAGTTTGCACATCATATAAGTACAAAAGCACAGCAGATAAAGAAGTTTGCACTCATATAAGTACAAATACACAGCATATAAAGAAGTTTGCACATCATATAAGTACAAAAGCACAGCATATAAAGAAGTTTGCACATCATATAAGTACAAAAGCACAGCATATAAAGAAGTTTGCACATCATATAAGTACAAAAGCACATCATATAAAGAAGTTTGCACATCACATAAGGACGAAAGCACAGCAGATAAAGAAGTTTGCACTCATATAAGTACAAATACACAGCATATAAAGAAGTTTGCACATCATATAAGTACAAAAGCACAACATATAACTAAGTTTGCACATCAAATAAGTACAAAAGCACATCATATAGAGAGGTTTCCACATCATATAAGTGCAAAAGCACATCATATAAAGAGGTTTCCATATCATATAATAACAATTGTCATCTTAAGACAGCTCTGGCGTTCCATATTGATGCAACTGAATACTTTATTATGGGGGACTGGGTTATTATGTCAATTCAGTGCAGTAAGGAGAATGGATTTCAGCTGAAAATGTAGGCTCCTCGAAATTCCAGTACAGCTTCGGTGAGTATCAGGTTTTGCAGGACATGTCCGTCGGATTTGAAATGACTAAGAAAGTGCATTGTGAGGAAATTCAAGATGTATAAATGTAAGTACATTTATTTCCATTCGTATTACCAGCTAGAGAAAACAGGATTATGCCCTGTCACTTGCATCTCGCCGCATCACTTGCAAATCGCTGCTGGATGGACCCCAGCTGTAACCTATATCATACAGTGTGTCTTCTATCGTTAGCCTAACTAGTCCGAATTTCCTTTGACCTTGCCACCCCATTTTTGATATTTGGACATTTATGTTGGGGTGTAGGCTGACATTTAGGTTGCGAGAGTTGTGTAGTCACGTGACTAGAAATGCAACTGGCCAGATCAAGGTTAAATTTCAGCAACGATGTTCTTTTGTCTCGTCTGTCAGCGGATTAAATATGTAACGATTGCTATGATTGCAACGTCTGAGAAAACAAATCATATTCCTATCGATTTCGTGTAGGTATATCTCGATGAAAGGTCGTTCAAGTTTGCCTGGCCGGCTAGTAAGCGGCTACCCCATGCCAACTTTTCGATAAAGAATGGACTTTGACCCCACACCCCACCATAAATGTCCAAATATAAAAAATGGCGTGACAGGAGTCAGAAGAAACTCGGGCTAGAGCCTAACAGTCTATCAAAATAGCTACACTTGAAAAATCGAAAAGCAGCTGTTGAGTGACAATTCATTTACCAAGCGGAAATAATACTTTTTCGTCGTCTGGGCTTATTGGCTTAGAGGCTTTTGGTTTCTACCAAAACCTACAGTTGCTTTTTTCTTTCTTATCCAATCTAGTGTTTTAACTAACTTGTAAATTAGTTCGTCTCTGATAGATATGCGATATATCTTGGCCTCAGTATGATTTTCTATGCTATTTTTATAGACCCTCAAAGAGAGCACTCGTCATAGCCTTAACCGTTGTATTTGCCAAAGGATATGACTGTTCTAATAAATTACTGTTTCAATGATCAGAACGGTGTTTTCAATTACTGCGTCTCTCACGTTTGTTGTTGACACTGCGAATATCATGTTCATTCGTTTGCTTCTCTGTACTATGTACAACAACACAAAAAGGCAAACAGATACACATTATCCTCGACCATTTTGAATAGTATACTTATCATACTTGTAATTATTTTGATGGGTAATATTTCCAATCCAATTTCCTATATAGCCAATACAATTTTTATTTCTCAAGCTTCAAGATATTCTTGATAAACTCGTAACGGTACCTTCACTAAAAAGAAATTTATTAAACAGTATGAATTTATCCTATGTTTCCAACAGTGTTCTATCATAAACCAAATTTTCAATTTAACTTTACCTTTCGACTGTTGTCTCATTTGGAACCTTTGAATCTCGCTTTCCTTTTTTTTAGGATTTATTAGGATATTGGAGTTCTTTCCCTTGCATCCCTTACATGCAGTTTTTATCACACTTTATACTTGATATTATTTCTCATTAATCCGTTGAAAGATAAATCATGTGTTGTTTTTTAAGTTTGTAGTGATAGAAAGCTGCATTTAAAGTACAAACAAATTGATACTAGTATTGAAATATAGCGACAAAAGTGAAATCAGAATGCTAGTTTAATGATTTCTACTGAGATTCAGTTAATGTATCTGTATGGTATTTTTCACTTACTTTTTGCTCCTTAAAAATTAACAGTGTTAAATGGTTTTTGGTTTTGTACGTTTATAACCAATTTTCAGCTCACCGACCCCACGCCAAACTTTTTGCACGTTTTCTCACTTAACCACACTTGGTTGAGCCAAAGACTCGATTGCACGCGGATAGCGGTCAAATGGAAGTGATTAATAAAAGCATGAACCTTAGAACAATCGATCACCCGTGGTCCCTATTCAATAGGAATTGAGTGAATTTAATAACGCACAGTAAAATCATCCACATCGAAAAGTTGGAAGAATATAATGTCTTCAGAGCTGCAAAGAATAAACTTCCCCACCCCCACCCCACCACGCCCAAAAAACCCCAGCAGCAAAGATGCACACGTTACACATCTTGTTGATAGAGACAACAAAGTGGTGGAGATAAAGTATTGATAGAGACAGCAAAGTGGTGGAGATGAAGTATTGATAGAGACAGCAAAGTGGTGGAGATGAAGTATTGATAGAGACAGCAAAGTGGTGGAGATGAAGTATTGATAGAGACAGCAAAGTGGTGGAGATGAAGTATTGATAGAGACAGCAAAGTGGTGGAGATGAAGTATTGATAGAGACAGCAAAGTGGTGGATATAAAGTATTGATAGAGACAACAAAGTGGTGGAGATAAAGTATTGATAGAGACGAAAATTTCAGGATGTAGCTCCATCCAGATATGAAATAACCATGTATCACTTCATATGCTTTTAGAACCTTACATTAATGTATTATAATAAAGGCTAAAATAAAGTTTAATCCAAAATCATGAGAAAAGAGACGGATTTAAAAGGGACAAGAAAAGAAGATCGGTGGCATTGACTTTTGAAACGTCTTTACACAACGATTTCCTAAGTAGTAAAAACGCGCAAACCTAAAGTAAACTAAAATTCAATAAATAATATATTTCCTATGAATACAAAGTGAAAATTTAAATCCCAAATAATTCTAACATTTGTATCACAAGTACAAAAGTATAGAGTGTTCCAAATTAATAAATTATAATCTTGAATTTACTGATGTGCCAGTGGTCTTATATGTGCTTTGTGTCAACAGTCCTGATGTATCAAAATTATACAATCCAAAATGTCCTTCAATGAATTTACAATAATCTCAAAATAGTGATTTAGTTAAAAAAATCAATTAGCACTTTTTAATTCCAATGATAATTTAAATCAATTTAAATAAATTAATCCTCTTAAATTATGACTGAACACAACTAAAAAACTAAAAGGCTGAGTCCACTAGACATGTTAAAATAGCAATCAATAATCCTGATGTAAAGAAAAA
This sequence comes from Sinohyriopsis cumingii, assembly GCA_028554795.2. Lineage (NCBI taxonomy): Eukaryota > Metazoa > Mollusca > Bivalvia > Unionida > Unionidae > Sinohyriopsis > Sinohyriopsis cumingii. The sequence continues at coordinate 1,836,731 of JAPYKE020000126.1, read as the reverse complement.
TATTTTTCTAAAAATAAACTGTCCTATTAATGTAAACTTCCATCAAATTCGTAAACAGTCAGGTCTATTTACTTACATTTTAGCGACAAACATGTCAGATCGGATAGACCATATAATTTGCAAGGGAAAACCAATATCCTGAAATCAAATCCATTTAAACATGTTTGCAAACGCTTATCTTAAATTTTAATCTACACTAATGGACAAAAGTTACCTATGTAATATGATGCTTACAAAAATGACCCTTAAAATCTACAATCATGGGCAAACGTTAAATACATAATATATCCACACATGTAGCCAGCTTGAAAAAATATTCTGCCAATTGTACTTGATATCCTAGAGATGTGGTAGCTCAGCTGGTAGATCGTAATAGGCTGCCTCAGTTTGTCCTTTAGAAAGGCGCTTAGTTTCCATTTCCTATATGATGTAGTTAAAAATGTGTTACAAATGCTCTTAAAAAGGCTTATATGCCGGAACCACAACATGTTTTTAAAATTTTGGTTATTCAGTGTGAATTACGTATTTCCATTGCCTCCTTTGTGTCTTTGTTCACATTGCCGTTTGATATTTTACACTGTAAATGACGCAAACAATTAAGCTATTTAGACCTTTTCTACACATCTTACGCCAGCTTGAGGTAAAATGCCGCAACCAAGTATATAAGGAAAACAACACTGTAAAATATGCAAGAACACCCCTCTGGTCTCTAAGATCTGCCTGACTACAGATAATCTAAGTTGTTTCCCTTCGAACAGAGTGTTTCAACAGCCAGATTGCAAAGTGGGAAGAGCCCACAAAGGCAGTAATTGTACTAACGGACTCAGCGGTACGAATTTAGCTTCCATAGCAAACATGATATTAAAATTTCAGTAACTTTAAATTTCAGAATGCTCATGATCAAGCATCAATTTTTCAGTATAGACACGGCATTTTCTGGATCTACATGCATTTGAAACATGTGTTTTCTATTCTGTACCAAAGAGCCAGGTGCTAATTTGAATAACGTGTTTTCCAAACCCAAGTCTGTAAAAGGACAGAAATTCCATTAATAAACATCTATTTTTTGTCAGTTGCACCGAAGATAAGTTCTCAAAAGACTCTTTTTACTAAAAACCATCCTGGCCAGTCAAACCCACCCTATTAATTTCAAACATTTCTAGACTGACCCCCAATCTTCCATTATCATTAATACCGTGAGTCCCGAAAAGAAAAACTGATACTAGCTTTCTAACTATGTGCTTGCGTGTAAACAAAATTACCTTAAAACCGTTGAGTAGAATTAAGTAACAATTGGAAAGAATAGTCATGATATATACACACAGCTATATTCGTAATTTTTTCTGAGCTGGCGGAGAGAACGAGTTTGATACAGGGTGGTGATTCATCGAGGCCGTATGGGGGAGACTAAGTCATACCATATCAAACAGTTTTCTCGGAACCGGTGTGAATATGGAATCTGAGGGTACGAATATAGGGCGTCTGGGTGTGAATATTGGAAGTGTTGGTGTGAATGTGGGGAGTGTGGGTGACAATATAGGGCGTTTGGAGGCAATGGAATGAAAGTTATACTACTTTAATTTAGGCAAGAAAATATTCCAGGTTTTTACAGTAGAAATCCGTCGTAATTACTCTATTTTCTCTGTCAAAACTTTCCTTATGGAACTTTTTGGTTACTTATCATGCGATTTTCCTCCCACCAATAGCCTAATGTTCGAGAAGATAAAAATTATGACACATTGAAATCATTCCTTCACCCCCTGTCGTAAACGCTATTAGCCTTTTTCTTTCTTTTTTATTCGTTTTTTGGTATTAATTTCCCTACAGTTTGCAACAAATGCCCATAAAGAATGCAATATATGAACAGGCATTATAGGTAAATTGACGTGTTTCACAACCAAATATTTTTCATGGACCCAGGAGTGGGGGCGCTGTTCCCCTTGATTCACGCTTGTATAAAGTAACCCGATGCACATTATTAAACAAAGGAAAATATACGGAGAAGAAACTAAATACATCTCCCTAATTTAAGGAAACTATTCCGGGTATATACTAAATGCGTATCCCTAGTTTAACTGAAAATATACGGGGTATATATTAAATGCGTATCGCTAGTTTTAATGAATACATACAGGGTATATATATATATACTAAATGCGCATCCCTAATTTCTTAATTTAAATGAAAATATACTGGGTATATACTAAATGCATATCCCTAATTCAAATTAAGGTGTTAACGGAGAATAGAATTGCTGTATAAAGAAGAAGTTTATAGAGAAACACATTTATACATTTATGATTGTAAAAGAAAATGACTGACCTGGTTAATACAATAGATACTCTTTTTGAGTTATTATATTCATTTAGAGTAACATATAATCTTTCAGCGTGGTTTTTGAAAATCTCTGATTCTAAAAGATTGAGGATACATAAGAAAATAAAAACAAACAAGCAAGCAAGTATTATGAACAGTTTGTATTTTCATTAAAAATACAAGATGACGACCAAAGTAAAGTTCATCTGCAGATGACACAAAATGCAAATATCTATCAAACTAGTTTGAACCAGCATGACAAATAAATTGATACATGGTCTTAAGACAATTGAAAGGTGACGTTGAATCCGCAGTCAAGAACTATATTTTACCGCGAAGAAGAATGTTCAAATATGAAATTTAAAGATTGACACAACAGATACTGTCGAGCTGTGTTGTATATGAGTATCTTGCAATATTAGATATATTAATTTTAACTCGGGGAAGGGGTTTGACAGGGATGTCTTTTCCAAATACTTAACTGGAAGAAATGATGCATTTGTTAGAAAGGTGGGGATTATGTCCTCCTACCTGCCTGCCTGTTGATCCATTGGTAACGTCGTGTATCTTCTTCACCATTAAATACAGAGTACTTACAATTTCAAAATATGATTTGGGATATTGTTGAAATATATACAGTGGTTTCAAATGGATGATTAATCTTTCAAAGAAGTCTATATAATTAAAATATTGTAGGTGGAACTCTAAAATCTGGTTTGTATCATCTTTATGGCCAGGGCTATGAAATATGCATTGGGATTTTGTATTACACTTTCAGGTCTTGCCCTGGAATTATCCCTGTCGGTTTGCTTCCTCTAGAATCACAGCTTGGAAACTGTTGAGATTTCCGGTCAGTAACTAGATATTGGTTTGAAGGACACGAGACAGAACTAGACATACTGGTATATGACACTTTTGTTGTGCACTTGCCCCTGAGTCATAACCAGGATATAGTCGAGATCCAAACCTTCTAACCTTATATTGTTTCAAAGCTGGCCGGCGTAGAACAGGAAGAAGAATTCCAGTTATCTCCCTTATTTCGGCTCAACAATTAAAAAATGTTCGACCGTTAATTTAGATAACCTAATTAATTCGTCAACCTTTGTGTCAATTATCCAAGAGATACCTCTGCTTATTGCGTTATTCAATGCCCATTCAGTAGGACCACCGGAAAAGCGCACAGAAATAGTTAATTTTATCAACGACCAGAATATGACATTTTTTTCCTGACAGAAACATGGCTAAAAACATCAGGCGATGAGCCCAAGTGTGTGGATCTAATTCTCGCGGATGTGGAGTTGCTGTCATTACAAAGAATTCCATGATAAAACGTCTTAACCACACCATAACATTCAGTTTCGACCACACATCGTTTGAACTAGTCCAAACCACACTCACACTGGAACAAAGGTCAGTCCATTTTTTCTGCCTATACCGCCCTCCTCCTAGTAGAAAAAACAAGCTGGCTGACTCTCTCTTTTTGGAGCAGTTTCCGAATCTCCTGGACTATGGAAATTCGATAGGTGGCAACCTGATTATTCTTGGAGATTTCAACTTTCACTTTGACTGTCCAGGAAACCCAAATACATCAAAACTCATAGATTCCATTAATGTTTTCAATCTCAAACAATTAGTTAACCAACACACCCATAACCATGGTCACATTTTAGACTGGATTCTTCATAGGCGTGATGATAACATTCTACGGTCCTCCCTGGTATCCCATGACCTTGCATCATATCACCTCTGCATTATATGCCATCTTGATGTATCAGTCCCAAACCCTCCACCTTTATCTGCTACTAAGACAAAGCTCCGTATGATAAATAGAACCAGACTAATGCACAACTTCCAAGTTAACCTAATAACTTGCTTGTCTCCTACCGCAGAACAACTTGGTAACTGCCTGCGTTCATTGCTTGACAAACATGCCCCAGCTACCAAGTGCAGAATATCAATTCCAAAGTGTTCTCCATGGTATAGCAGTGTTAGGGACCAGCTTCGCACTGCTAAAAGAGACTGCCGTAAAGCTGAGAGGCTCTGGCTTTCCACCAGACTCACTATTCATAAGCAGATATATGAAGTCGCTGAGAAGAATGTCACAAATATAATCCATGCAGCAAAATCAGCCCACTACACTACTAAGCTCATGGAAAGTTCCAGCTGCAAAGAGCTCTTCGAGATTACTAACAAGCTAATGTCAAGGAACAAATCCACACCACTTCCAACTACCTTCTCTCCAGTCGACCTTCCGGACATGTTTGCAAATTTCTTCCGTGACAAATGCAAACCATTAGAGATAAGCTTGACACCACAATTTCAATTGACTCGTCGTCACCATACAGTTGGGATACAGAATTTGAGCGGCAACCATTAGCAGCATTTGAACCTGTCTCTATGGATTTCTTACGTACAATCGTGATGAAGAGTGCACCAAAGTCACGTGAACTTGATCCAATTCCAACATCACTGCTGCTTGAGTGCTTAGATCCAGTATTGCCTTCACTAACTGATGTTATAATTACCTCTCTCTCATCTGGGGAATTCCCATCATTTTTCAAAACTGCCATTGTAAAACCTCTGCTGAAGAAACCAACACTAGACCATAACGATTTAAAGAACTACCGCCCAGTTTCTAATCTCCCATTCATTTAAAAAATCTTAGAAAAGGTTGTTCTATCCCAGCTTGTATCTCATCTAAATTCAAACAGTCTTTTTAGCAATGTACAATCTGCATATCGCCCTTGCCACAGTACTGAAACTACTCTTCTAAAAGTAGCTAATGACATTCTCTTTGCGTTGGATAGCGGAAAGATTACAGTTCTCACCCTCCTTGATTTGTCTGCAGCATTTGACACAATAGACCATGATATATTACTTCACCGTCTCCAGCATGTATTTAGCATTCATGATACAACCTTACTGTGGTTCATGTCCTACTTGGTCAACAGGACACTAATTGTATCTGCAAATGGAATACACTCAAGCCCAGTTGATCTATGCTGTGGTGTTCCACAGGGGTCTGTTCTTGGACCTGTTCTTTTCATTCTGTACACTCAGTCGCTCTCCAGTGCCATAAATCATCATCCAGTGTCTCACCAGTTGTATGCTGATGACACCTAAATATACAAATCTAGCCACCCAACTGAAGTTGAAGCTACCATCCAAGGTGTAGAGAGGTGCATTTCTGATGTGAAATCATGGATGACGTGTAACAAGCAGCAGATAAAATTGAGGCCATTCTGATCACAACACAAAGATTTTCTCATTCACATCCTTTACCTTAAACAATAAATATCAGCAACACCAGCATTAAATTCACACAATCAGTACGAAACCTAGGTGTAACTCTGGACAGTACTCTCACATTGCACCAACATGTCATGAACATATGTAAGGCTGCATATCTTGAGCTGAGAGACATCAGCTCATTTCGCAAATATCTTTCAGTTGATGCCACTAAAACACTTGTGTGTTCATTAGTTCTTTCAAGACTGGACTATTGTAACTCAATTCTGTATGGTTCATCTCAATATCTGCTCCAGAAACTTCAAAAAGTTCAAAACACAGCTGCTCGGATCACACTTAGAGTACCACGACCAGAGCACAACCTCCCCGCTGCTCTGTACCTTACACTGGCTATCCATTCGATCCAGAATCAAACACAATTTTTTTTCTCTGTGCTACGCTTCACTGTCGGACTCTAGTTCAACATATCTATCCGACCTCACCCATGTGTATACACCAGCAAGATACTTACTCTCCTCTTATGACAATCGTATACTCATTATTCCAAGTATGAAAACAAAGTCATATGGACAGCGTTCTTTTGCATACCAAGGCCCAACAACGTGGAATGAATTGCCCACTGAACTTAGACACAAAGATACAGTGATCACATTCAAGAAGGCTCTCAAAACTAACTTATTTCGACCGCAAGAACAAACGTAAAGACCTAATAATGTTTCCTACTTTAAATATTCTCAGCATGTTTTTTTAATGTTTTCTAATTTCATGGTGTTTGTGTTTGTAATCATATCATTATACATGTTTTTTATCTTATAGATGTTGTCTAATGTTGTAAAGCGATTAGAGCTTCTAAAGATTAAGCACTATACAAAGTCCTCATTATTATTATTACTATTAGAGTGTTCGAAGGACGTGAGAAGAAATCAGACACGTTTTTTTATTGCAGACCTGGCGGAAAAAGGCATGATCTTAGTTGACCACCGAACAACTGTTGAAGTCCCAATCCTATAACTATATATAAGTTTGAAGGGCATGAGGGAAAAATTAGACCAGCACAGACCATAGGTTATATTCCATTGGCGGGGAACCAGATAATGGTTCACAACATACAAGTTCACCATCCTAGAACTATATATGGACAATAACTGGATATGAATAGAGAAATACATATTTATAGTAATACTGGTACTTTGACCAGGCGATGCCCATAGCCGCCGTATAGACTGCAAGTGTGGTGATATGCAGCTTCATGTGTTTTACCTTATTCTTGTTGTGTTTACCAGTATCTCTCTGTGGATTGAACTGTATTTGACGTTTACAGAAGCAAACATGCACCTGAAAATTTACTAATAACACTGTACACATAATTGTTGAAGAAAATGTGGAATGACAGTGCAATATGTGTGTAATGTTGTACAAAATCTTACCAAATAATTCTGCTGAAACTAACATATTGGCTGGATGATGGTTTGTAAATTTACACTATTAAACTAGAAAGTGTTTTCATGAAGGTTAAGAGAGTATGTTTTTAAAGGTTAAGAGAGTGTGTTTTTGAAGATTAAGAGAGAGTGTTTTTGACGGTTAAGAGAGTGTGTCTGTGAAGGTTAAGAGAGTGTGTTTTTGAAGGTTAAGAGAGTGTGTTTTTGAAGATTATGAGAGTGTGTTTTTGAAGGTTAAGAGAGTGTGTTTTTGAAGATTAAGAGAGTGTGTTTTTGAAGGGTAAGAGAGTGTGTCTGTGAAGGTTAAGAGAGTGTGTTTTTGAAGGTTAAGAGAGTGTGTTTTTGAAGGTTAAGAGAGTGTGTTTTTGAAGGTTAAGAGAGTGTTTATGAAGGTTAGGAGATTTGTATTGAATGTTAATGTTACGGAATAAGGTAACATTTAGTTTGCTGCGCGTAAGTCTGAATTTTAATAGAAGTAGTGGTCTGAAAGTTGGTTTTACAGTTATGTAATTTGTTTTTTTTTATAGCTGATTTAATCTAAAAAATTTGTGTTAGTTTTAACTTTTTTAATATGTTCCATTACATGTTATTGTTATGTAACTTTATTTACTGGATTTGACATTGTCCAGAAATTCAGTTCAGTTCTGTTTGACCTGACTATTTTTCGTAAGCAACTAATAATATAAACTTTGTACCTAATGCTGTCCTAGTTCCTGACCTTGATTCAAAACCAGTAAGAGTTGAAGTAAACAACTTTTAAATGTTTTTTAAATTATTTCTCTGAGTAGGAATCATAGAGTGAAATCGAGGCCATACATGGAGTACGTGATAAATAACATGTATCAATTGGATTTTTCCAGAGGATTGGCCCACATCGGGGCATCATTTTTGCGTCGTAGCTAGATTTATTATTGATGTTTCGAATGACTTAACACTTGAGAAGTTAATGTGATATATGGTGTGACTAGTTTTTGTGTTGATTATTTTGTTTTCTTCACTTGTGCTCTTAATTAATTCTCCGACAGACACAGTTATCGAAACTTACACGGAAATTAAACACTGGAATATTATTTTCTGTAATTCAAGAAATAACTGTTGACACATCAGTAAGACGCTAACCACAACATACGTCATCGCCTTCCATTTTGGATTTCATCGGTATTCGAACCCAGTTTCAGTAGAATCTTTTATTACTAGGACTTCTATTTTTTAAATCTTGGGTTATTCTTGGATGATGCTTGGATTTTGATTCTTAGAAGTTCTTAGTCTCATTTTTACCTTGTTCTACTTGGGAAATAAATTTTTTGTGAAATTTTACAAAGCTTGTTGTCTTAACTCTTTTCTTGTTACTGATTGAAAGAGCCTAAATACCTAACAGCATATATGTAAGACAAGGGTGTAAATGTGCCACATTCATTTTTCTCATTTTATATTCGGACCTGTAAAATACAAGCCTTTAAATAAAATGATATACATATTGCTGTATATCATGATTTGACTGGACATTTTCATGAACCTGTCTGTAAGGCCACGTCTCAGTTCTCGGGTCAATACCATTTTATTGTCCAAACTGTCACCCAATAGTTTTTGTTAAAGATCATGGAATTAAATGTGTTTCCTCTGTAAAATCATTGCGTGAGTGCACCCATCAGGTATCAGTAGCATGCTCCTATTAGCAAGATCAATCATGTGTCAAGTTTACTCAGCATCCATTTCTGTACCTAGTTATTTTAGCATGTAGCTCACAAGTTGTCCATGATGGTGAAATAACAAAATAAAAATGCATTTATTTATCCTGTCCTAAGGTCATGTCATGTAACACACTTTTATGAACAAATTTAAAAGATCGATCTTATTTTTTTAATGGCTAGGGCGAAGTTTAGAAGTTGTTCAAGTAATGAAAATAAATTATTTTGCTTTGTGTGTCTTGTACCACTGTCAAGATTCTGTCGGTCAAAGTTAAGTTCACAGTCATCTCAAGGTTGCTTTTTATGTTTTGGCTGCAACTTAAAGCCATTAAAAATACGTATTTTTGTGCAACTGATGTCAAGACTTGATAGTCTCGCGTATTCACGTTCATATTCTCTGACCCAAAGATAAAGGTTAAAAACAGAGGAAGCCAGCTTCACGCTTCCTCGTCTTGGCTGTCACTTTTTAACTACTTCATATATTTTGATGGCATTTTGTTTAGTTCCACACTTTAAGATGCTGCTGGAAGATTTGTAGCCCTAAGATTAATATCATTGGGAAGGAAGTGCACGAGAATATAATGTGTTGTGTGGTACTCTTGCTACTTGGAGCCTCGAGGTTGTGTCACATCTCATTGTTTTGGTGTCATCTTCTAGATCAAAATCGCAGACTTTATCAGGTATGTCACATATATTTGCCATCAACCCGTGTGAAATTGTGGGTGCTTTGAATATGTGCAACTTAGTCACCTTAGTCCTGGAATTTTCAACAATTTTATGTGCATGCAGCTATAGCGATATATATATATATATATATATATATATATATATATATATATATATATATATATATATATAGAGAGAGAGAGAGAGAGAGAGAGAGAGAGAGAGAGATGGATGTGATAACGTAAACTTTCAGTCGGTAACACTTTAAGATGACCCCTATTTTTCTAGTACAAAACAAATATTTTGCTTATCCACTGTTCTAAAACTGAACATGAAACCTGCTTTGCATCAAGGAAGTATAGTACCGAGCATTAAATATATTCCATCCCAATGGCGACATCAGTATAATGTCTTTTATTACCGTATAAATTAATCTAAAAGCTTTAACACCCAGTCATACTCCGTTTACTTCTTAGACCACTATCTTATATTTGTCACGTTAACGTGATAAAGCGCTATTTTTAGACGATGAAAGCCCTACGTACCTTGAAGTTTGGACGTCCTTAAATGCAATTTTCAGACTTATTAGATTGAACACAAGTTTAATTAAAAATTGTTCCGACATTTCGAATTAAACATAGAATATGTAAGCAAATTAAACATCTCGAAAGTTTATGCAGTAGAGCCCCTTTAACAGTTCGAAAGAGACAGTTGTTGTCACTAGGAGAATTAAAAACTGCCGATAACGTAAGTAACATAGAAACTGTTTCACGCAAATGATTATAAAGCTATCCTAAATATGAGTTTAATTTCTTTATATACTGTTTTGTGATATTTATACATAAAAGAAATAATAGCGCTAAATGGATGTTTGACAGAATAGAACATCTGAAGAAGAACAACATTTGTATGAACCGTTTAGCTCATACACAGATATATCCGTTAGGGTAAGAACGGAACATTATTATGAACCGTTTAGCTCATACACAGATATGTCCATTACGGTAAAAACGCAACATTATTATGAACCGTTTAGCTCATACACAGATATGTCCGTTAGGGTAAGAACGCAACATTATTATGAACCGTTTAGCTCATACACAGTTATGTCCATTAGGGTAAGAACGCAACATTATTATGAACCGTTTAGCTCATACACAGTTATGTCCATTAGGGTAAGAACGCAACATTATTATGAACCGTTTAGCTCATACACAGATATGTCCATTAGGGTAAGAACGCAACATTATTATGAACCGTTTAGCTCATACACAGATATGTCCATTAGGGTAAGAACGCAACATTATTATGAACCGTTTAGCTCATACACAGTTATGTCCATTAGGGTAAGAACGCAACATTATTATGAACCGTTTAGCTCATACACAGTTATGTCCATTAGGGTAAGAACGCAACATTATTATGAACCGTTTAGCTCATACACAGTTATGTCCATTAGGGTAAGAACGCAACATTATTATGAACCGTTTAGCTCATACACAGTTATGTCCATTAGGGTAAGAACGCAACATTATTATGAACCGTTTAGCTCATACACAGATATGTCTATTAGGGTAAGAACGCAACATTATTATGAACCGTTTAGCTCATACACAGTTATGTCCATTAGGGTAAGAACGCAACATTATTATGAACCGTTTAGCTCATACACAGTTATGTCCATTAGGGTAAGAACGCAACATTATTATGAACCGTTTAGCTCATACACAGATATGTCCATTAGGGTAAGAACGCAACATTATTATGAACCGTTTAGCTCATACACAGATATGTCCATTAGGGTAAGAACGCAACATTATTATGAACCGTTTAGCTCATACACAGATATGTCCATTAGGGTAAGAACGCAACATTATTATGAACCGTTTAGCTCATACACAGATATGTCCATTAGGGTAAGAACGCAACATTATTATGAACCGTTTAGCTCATACACAGTTATGTCCATTAGGGTAAGAACGCAACATTATTACGAACCGTTTAGCTCATACACAGATATGTCCATTAGGGTAAAAACGCAACATTATTATGAACCGTTTAGCTCATACACAGATATGTCCATTAGGGTAAAAACGCAACATTATTACGAACCGTTTAGCTCATACACAGATATGTCCATTAGGGTAAAAACGCAACATTATTATGAACCGTTTAGCTCATACACAGATATGTCCATTAGGGTAAAAACGCAACATTATTACGAACCGTTTAGCTCATACACAGATATGTCCATTAGGGTAAAAACGCAACATTATTATGAACCGTTTAGCTCATACACAGATATGTCCGTTAGGATAAGAACGCAACATTATTCATGGTGAAAAATATTAATATTTAACTCGTTTATATTATTGAATCAATATTTAAATATTCATAATAAAAGATCCTCAAACTCTATCAATTTGTGACTTACAGTATCATAAGCACTGGTTTTGACTCACGTTGTGTAGAAACAGATAATATTGATAAATTCGAAGACAAATTAGTTATATTAGTTAATGTTGAAGATACATATATTTGGAAGTTGAGGATAAATAAAGCAGAAGGAGAACATGCTGAGAGTTTACTTATTGTTGTTTCAGAAAGTGGTACGACTATAGGTATAACCTGTGTAACATAAAGAAAGGAAACCAACAAGTGTCGTAAAATCAACAAGCAATTTATTTCTCTAAAATCAACATCAGTTTATTTCTCTAAGTTACAAAATGAACATTTAAGAAAACGTACGGCATTGTGACTTAAATCCAAAATAATCATAAATGTCCTATCACAAGTTCAAAAGTGCGGAATGTTTATAATACATTGAAATAGACTTGAATGTCATGATACACCAGTTGTCTTGACTGTCTTGACGTACCGATGATACCAATGATGCAATCAAGAATATATTTTGAAGGATTCACACAAATCCAAGTGAATGTATTTATTCAAAGTCATTGAGCACTTTATTAACTCCAATGAATGATTTATATAAATAATTCCTCTCTAACTATATGTGAACACAAATATAAACTTTGATTAAAAATAGATTCCAGAGGTTGCTCTGAGGATAGGAACGAATTATTTGTTTATAAAGTCACTATATGTGCACATTTCAAGTGACCTAAAATGTTCTGGATAATATAATTTATTTCTATGGAAAATTCAAACGTTTAATAACCAATCATGTTCCCTATTTTGCGTTACAAAAATCAGGTATTCAAACATTCCATTCACAACCCGAAATGACAAAATGTAAGTTCACAATACAGATATACATAAGAGCAGTGACATTTCACCTTTGATGTATCTCTTGTGTTTTTTTCTTCTGGTTCACAAAGTGTGTGGTTGAACAAGATAATTTCTGGAAAGATGCAAGAGACCGACTTTGAAGTACGTCCTTGGATACAATGGTTGCCATCGTGTATAACAACACCGACCATCACAAACCAGCAACGTGCATACAATATTCAGTGGAGACATTGAAAAGTCATATACCTAGTATGGGAAAATATACGATGTGCATAAAATGGAAATAAACAAGTTTTGCCTATCATCAGATCTAAACGCTATTTAAATGAATACTTTATCTCACGGAATGTCTGTATGTTTGAAACACTGCATTAATATCAATATCAAAGCAATCTAAATGCACTGAAGAAGAAAAACTGCAGCCGTTGTTAAATCCCAATTTTGATGTATTACCAAGCAAACCTTCCTTAAATTCGCACCTATTTATAACTTTGTGCGAACAAGAAGAAAGAACAAAAACTTCTCTTTGACGCAGATGTGGAAGTTGGCACACATTTTTGCCTTGGTTTTATTTTTCAATAAATATTCAAAGTGATAATGTTAATTTCTGACTTTGCTACCGTAAGAAAATAGGAAGATCGTAATCTCCAAATTACAAAGTCAGAAATGATGCAAAAATATATTTGTGATGGCCGTATTTATAGGTTTGATTTGAGAAGTAACAAACATTTAATATCTCTTCATTGTTTTCTCAACCATTAATAACTGGAATAATCTCCACAAAGTATTTGTTTCAGATAACTCTTGTGCTTTTATATTATGAAACCAGAAATCAATAAATGTACTGACTGGTTCTACTTAGAGTTTCTTTTGGTAGTCGACTGTTGAGCGTTATTAATTACAACAACAAAACTATAATAGTTATGCAGCTGGCAGATAACAATGTTTTATTATTATTTTTGCGCAGGCCAATGTATGACGAAGATAGAGTTCAGAACATAATTGCACTTTATCCCTCCGTCCCAACGTTGCTTCTACATCTATGGCAAACCAGTCACTATTTAGTTTGTCTTCCATTAAATCTTCCTTTATCGCCGTGATTCATATAGAAATTATACTTTGATACATGTTAGGCAATATATGTATATCAATCTCTATTATTCATGTTATACGTTGCATTACTTATGTTGTAAACACGTAACCCTTCATTTACGAAATAAATATTAGGTTGTAACGAAAACCGGTTTATTTCAAGAGCACTGGAAGGTAACCGTTTATTTATGTCATATGTGGCAATGTTTTCTTTGTTGTTGGAGGAAGTACAGATATTTTGATGTGGAATGGACTAATATCTTGTGCAAAAAGGTGTTTAGTTGGGCACATCATGCAGAGAAATAATTGTCTTCTGAAATTGTTCCAAATGAAAACGGGTAATTTTTGGTGCAGATCTTCTTATTGGTCCTACTGTATAAAACATATTAAAACGAAAATTACCAATCAATAATTGATAATAATGTCTCTTCATCTCTGCTACTTCAGTCCTATATTTACTGCCATCTATCACGTTCAGCCTCCATTCGATCGCAGAGATTCCAAATGGATATAAAGAGGCAAGCAAACAATGTAGGGATAGGATGAAATAATAGAAATTGAAAACCGCAGAATCGAATTAATTTAATTAACTCCGTTTGTGCCCGACGTAATTGGATATCGGTGAAAGTCTCTCCTGTCGCAATTGTTCTAAAATCCCTTTAGCACAGCAATGGCGTCCTTTTTAAGAAATTCATTGCTGCATGACGAGGACAGATTTGCCTATTTCTGGTCTCAACATTTCTCTCTGGCCACAGATCCCATATGGGCGATGCCATGAAACTCTTTGTGTGCTATACGAGGAGTTCATAGTGTTGGAATATGTCAAAGAGCGGAACGTTTACTAATTTAATTATCACTTGTGTCATCATGCTATTATCGTAATCAGCTTTGAGAAATAATTCACGACAGTAAAGACGCATGATAGGTTATGCATTTCATTGAATTACATAATAACACCGGCTTAGCTAAATGAAGCTGGGACGAAAAGCAATATAACGTAAGCGGATAAACTGTAGACGTGGAATGACTATGTGTCTGATTTTCTCATTATTTATTTGTTCCTTGTTTTTCTATTAACTTGTTGAACGAAACACCCATCTCTCATTCTCATCCATCCATTTATCTTTCAATCCATCTACTATATGCTAATATATCTATTATTTTCGAGATACTGCTGAAAAGGAAGTTGCTGCGAAGAGCCATTAGTGCACATTGTTGCCAAGAATAATTGGAAGTTTTATTATATTGAATATTTGTGTTTAATTTTATCGGCAAAATGGAGAATTACTAAATCTTAAAATATGAGGAACTATATGCAGTAGAACCTAAACATAACCGGTACATAGCGCAGAATGTTCGGTTGGTCCACACAGTGCTGAAATAGTTGTCATGGTGACGAATACAATTATTATTCTAGCAGTGACTTAAATGCAATCCACGATTTTATCAGAATAAATAAATACATTTTACAGAAAAAAATGCGTTTTGTAAAAGAAAAGGAAAAAAAATGATGATCACTTCTATTGTCCTATTGGCTGCTTGACTAATTTTGTATAATTCATCTAATTGGGAGGACTGCTGCTGTTTGGGCACTAAACTGTTAATCTTCAAGCTGATGTATTTTGTCTTTAGATGCAGGAGTTTTGTTTGTATCTTCCGAAATAACTAAACCTCCATTTCATTAAGTTTCCATAAAATACGTTTTTAAGGAAATTTTGAAAAGAATTTGATAAATTCCTGAAAAATTGGTTGCAATTTTGGTAGTCCTATTCCGTTATGCAAATTGTCGTCTGCCTTTGAAATGATGGTTCGATAACATATCAAGCCACCTGTTGGGATAAGATGTCCCAATGATTACAAATACTTAAGGAATTCTTTCAGAAAATATAATTGTACTTTAGGCACATTTCTGCAATATTCACAACTAGGAAATGCAAACAGTATTTGTATTCTAAAATGAAGCTTCCACTAATGAAACAACAGAAAGTAGCACAGTGTTTACAAGAGTACCGAGAACCCCCTTTTTTAGTATTAAAGCAGTGAATGATTTACCTGTATGTATGCAGTTAAGATGCCAATACAATGCTTGAAAATTACATTTTAAAATAAGAAACCTATAACAGTTAATGGCTAGATTTCATGTCGATTCCCATTTTTCATCGCGTGTTCACGGTACTCCATGAGTATGTTTCTTTATTTTATGCTGTACCGTCGGTAAAAGATCCATTTACCGGATGTACCATCCATTTATGGCTAATGGGTCCTAAATTACTTTGGCATGTTTATAAAAGTAGACAGCTTCTCATCTTAAATAATTGTGTTAAAGTGAAAGTGCACGCTTTATTCTAATGACTAAAAGATATATCTGAACACATTTAGAATCCATCGTTTTTAGATGGTAAATTTGTATCAAAATGTTTAACGCTTATCTCAGAGAAGTAAAATTAGGTTTCGATTAGTTAGAGAACATCGTTGATAAAAAAAGAAAACATTGACGTTAGTTGTGTTCACTTAAGGTTTGTAATTGATTCGACTCGGATGTGTTTCGGTTAAACCTATCAAGAAGTCGATATCATGATTTTATTTGTTCTATCAATCTTCGGGTCAGGAATGAATATATTTTTAGCTGAAAACATTGAGAAAAACTCGCATCGAGTTCTTAATTGCACGTTTTCTCATTAATATTGGCGACTCATTTTATTAAATTTCCCTACAAACATGTAGGTTAAAAGAAGACCTCAGTCGTTATCTTCTGTACAACATATTTCTTTCTTTCTTTTTAGTTCTATAGCGTTCAACAAGTCTTCTTGTAACGGTTTATACCATTACCCACGTATTAGTAAATTAATACGTACATGTGCCCTTCATATAAATTAGTTTGGCAAGAAGCCTAACTGGAAGTTCAACATAAATATTTGTTAAAGAGGTATAAAAAGATAGCAAATATTATGTAGAGTCATATGTAGGAGAAATTAGACCGTCTCTCGACTTTCCACATCGTACCAAAACCAGTATTTGAAAAAGACTTCAAGAAACTTAACACACACACACACACACACACACACACTCTCTCTCTCTCTCTCTCTCTCTCTCACACACACACACACACAAACACACACGCACACACACTGCTTACCATTGTGTCTATTCTTTGCTGAACATTAGCCCACATCAGGGCTTTACAAATCCACTTGTCTAGCTTTTGGGATAAAGCTGGCTCAGACATGCTCAAGTGTGCAAGTTATTTGTGCATGGACAAGTCCAACGGTTGGGAGAGAATCATTCGATTAGCAATTCCGAATGTTCTGCAAGTTTTATTCACTGAAATTGCAACACAGTACATATATCAGTACATTTATTTTGCATCTACATGTACCACATTATTCAATTACATAACTGTCCATACTGTTATTCATCTATCAATCCTCATCAGCTGATCCTTTATTTCACATGATATAATGTCGAACATTGCTCCATAACAAACAGCACTGAGACTCGTGACACCTCATCCTAACCCTTTTTGTGCTATTTGAATAATTTGATTTATATCTGTTAAAACTAAACTTATTGGAGCCTCGAGTGGCCGAGTGGTCTAAAGCGCTCACCGTCACTGATCACTGTCATCTCACCTCTGACGTCCCCAGTGCAACAGATTTCGACTTTAAAATGAGTTATTACCGATGAGTAATTTACATTTTGAACAATAGGAGAACACTATGTACTTTTGTTTTAAACGATGTCCTTTTTGTTCTTTTATATTTAGTACTTTTGTGACAGGTTAGTAATATGCGAACCTGTGTCTACAGAGTTTTGCTTTGTACAAAAACAACACATAGATGCAATCATGTTCTTATCGATATATTACACACTTATCCAAGAAAGACGTTTTCATGACGACATATGTTTTACAAATCGTCATGCTATGAGATGTGTTCTTTTGAACAAAATACAAATCCCTCATTTTATATACTATTTATGTTTTCTTTTTATGGCAAGAAGAGAATTAGACCTCATACAATTCTAAGCAAAACAAAGCACTTTAATGCTACATGCTTGACACGTGTTCAAGATTTTGGTTGAGACGCATTGAACGGTATGTCCCTGAAAACTAAACTTGTAACAAACAGATGGACGAGCGGATATATTGATACCTATATCACCCATCATCCATATCCCACTCATATTTCACGTATGGCAATAATAAGGTTACTTATTTACGGGTTGTTGTTGTTGTTGGTGGTGGTGGTACTAATAAAGATATTTCACTTAATTGGTGATTGTGTTGAAAGTTGGACAATAAGGTAATCTGATTGGTAGATATCAGAGAACTGACAATAAATTGATTGATTGATTTTACATTATTATAATCATGTTTAGGATTTTTTTCTGAGTTGACTGTGGCACGCGGTCATGCAAATCACTTTGCTAAATATGCTTATATCAAATCATAAGACGAAAATTAGTTACCAGTTGATAGGTGCTGTACATCGACCATTCAGTTGCGTCTTAGCCATTCAGGATGTAATGAAATGATTTTGGTTGCTAAAACTCAAGAGGAAAACAACTAATAAAGTCACACAATTCGGTATAGTCTTTTTACAGAACAAGGTCTGACAGATACCGCTGAAGACTACAATCATTTTAATTTATAGATCACGTGGTAATACCAGAAATGGGCCGTCTTTCATTTTGTTTTAATTTCTTACATGTACATTTGACATTGGTTGGATGTACATCACGCACTTTATATTTACCTTTATCTGATCTGGCACAGTTATCTAGAGACCCGCATTGTGTGTTTGGCCGTTAAAAATAGTACAACAATTAGTTCTGATTGGCCGATATTATTCTGTATCTCATGAAAATAATGATTGTAACTAGGCCTTAATTAGTCATGAATACACTTCATTAACCGTATTCGGACTATTATTGATGTTACAAATACACGGTCACGAACTACTAGAAATAAAAGGGAACACAAATCATGGTAATAATTTGCAATTAAGATAAAGAGACACTATAATATAAGGTTAAGTATTGGAGTTGAGCTTAAAGACTTGACGAGGTTAATATAATATACATTTATAGAACACAATCACGGTACTTTCATTCTTCATAACACATCAAGTGATCCACCTTTGATGTAAATTATTTTAAAATGTATTATATAAAATATAAAAACAAATAGACCCGATCTAATATATTACAGAACATTAAAGAATAGTTTATACTTTGCTTACAAGTATACTTAAAATTTATTAAAACATTTAAATATACTAGAACTAAACAATCATTTTGCAAAATAATTGCTCAGCTTCAAATTTATGGACAGGCACATGGATATTAGAGCTAACAGTCAGTAACAGAGAAACTGGGTTAATTGTACATAGTTTTCGATAAAGGTATTAAAGCATAGAATTAAGATTAAAGTGATCCTATTTAGTCAAACTCATTAAAGGGATTATAGGGAAGAAAACTATAACTAACAGTGCATGCAAAACCACCTATATTAAAATCAAATCGAGGTCACTTCAAGATGACATTTTGGACAACGTGACATTATAATTGCAACCGAATATTTCAGCCACCGATACGTAATGGAGTATGAATTTTAATTACCAGAGTAGTATGTATTCATAGATTGTTTTAGCTAAAGTTCATAATAGAAGCTAAATTCTCTTACAGACAAAGTTGTGGAGTTTCTAGAATCTAGCGGAACATTATAATAAAATAAGAATATTTCTATTCTTGCCACAGTTGAAAAGATAAATCGCACATACTTAAACAAATTTTTTAAAATTTATATCATCTAGTAAAGTGTTCTTTATGTTCGTTGGAATACAGTGTTTATCACGAGAGTGATCTTTTTCATAACAGACGGGATTGTTTATTAGTTTATATAATGAAGATCGTTGGTCTGCATTTTTGTGCATTCTTCTAAATATTTTGGAATAATGTCATTAACTTTGAAAAGTCTTTTTACGCAGCGAAGCAAAATTAACATTTGCAATGTCTAAACAGTAGAGTTTGCCTTAAAATATGGTCATCAAGCAAAATGTATCTTTTTTATTGTTGATACATTGTGTGTTATGTATGTTTGATTTAATTTATATCTGATATAATTGTCTGTAAATTTTAAAATCTTTATATTTTTCAATTTCATTATATGTCAAACTAATGTATTTCTGTTTACGAGGAACTCATCCTTTTTCCAGAAAAAATAGTTTGACCGTGACGTCTTTTTTAGTAAACACAGACGACTGACCTGGTTCCCGACTTTAATTCAAACTTAATAACAGTGAAGTTTACAGTTTCTTTTATTTATTTATTATATTGTGGGAATAATAAGGTTGAGATCAAAGCTATGTTGGATACGAGACCCTCGACTTGTAAATAGTTTTTAATGAAGTAAACAGCTTTTATTCTCAGACTAAAATGCTTTGTTCTTATCAAGGACATACAGAAGGTACGTGATTTTTGTTAAATATGTAAACATGATCATGTGACCCTTATCCGGGCATCTGTTCTGCGTAAAATTCAAGTTTTAAGCAACCATTGTTGTAGAGAAATAATCTTAGTTGGGCTTCTAAACACTTAGACTTAAAGGTATTTCTTTTGTTGTGTAATTTTGGAAATTACATTTTAATGTTTATTCAGATTATTTGGATTCAAAAAGATTAATTCGTTTCTCTGAAAACATTTTGAGTGCTCATACCGAATTCTTGAACAAAGACATTTCTTAAAACTCTTATTCGGATTTCAAACACCATATTATTTCTTAAGTGTCTACAAGGAACTGTAGACAATAACATTGAACAGGATACAGAATACGTCATCGCCTTTCATCTTGGATTCTTCGTTTGGACTCGAACTTAAATTAGGACTTCTAAAATTTTATTTGTGGATTATTCTTGGATTATTTTTGGATTTGAATATTAAAACCGTAAGTTCTTATTTATTTCATTTTTACAGTATTTTTCCAGGGAAATAAATATTTTTAAAAATATTTTTCAAAGCTTGTTATTTTCACTCAGGCTTGCGTTGTTGTTTATTCGAACCTAAACACGCAATATAGGATGTGGCTGAAGCCGTTGTCGTTGCTTGGTGTTTTTGTGGTCTCTCTCATGAAGCTATAATTGGATTTGAGACTAAACATCAGCAAAAAGCGTCTGATACATGAATCTTGTGAACGTGGTCCGGCCATTATCTTTCTTTCATACAGTGAAACCCATAAATTCTTCCATTTCATCTCCGCTAAAAAGTTTAATATAGTTTTATTTTTTAGCTTGGAACGATAAACCCTCAATGTGGAGCAGTTTGTATCATGTATCAATTGTAAAAACCAAAAGCATGAACGATATTAAATATGCACACAACGTGATCATTTCATTAATTAATTTATAATTCCTATAACTATTATCTGGCGAACTTTAAATGAAGTTTACACTTCTTTTGTGTGAGACAAAACATTATTTGTGTAATTGTATTATACTCGCCTCTTTGCTGCGCATTTGGCACATATATAGGTATTGGGCTGAGTGTTGTGTTATACATGAATATATTATAACTGCAGTTTTATCACTTGATAAATGAAGGGATGATTTCCACTGTTCACAACATAATCATGTGATCTATTATTTGTGTCTAAACTGTAAGGAGAACTACTTGAAACTAACTGTTATAAATAGTGCTAAGCAACTAACGTAAACACTGAACTGGAAGGCATAAACACTGCATGCCTTTAAAACGAAATAAAAAAGGTGAGTTTACATTCGTTTAGAAAATTGAATAAACTGGTTTGACAGAATGGAATAACACATCTTCGCTGTTTTCTGAATATAAATAATTCTTTTTTTGGGAATAGATTTGAAAAAGAAAGCTGGGAAGCTCAAAATCTACCAAGAACATTGGTGTTACAGCACTTTCACTACAGCTTGTTACAAATGAAAATTAAAACTATAAATAAATGGATATATTGATTTGGAGTAGGGGGTTCAAAGACTAACATTATAACAATTGGATTGACAGTCCTTAAATGTAAGATGCCGATCTTGATAATTACAATGTGTGAGGGTGGGCGGGAGATCCGCAACACCCCATCGTAACTGTCAGTGTCGATGTCTTGCACTGTTTGATTATTGGACCGCCATTACTACAACCATTTACCGATAGTCTTACCTTTATTTGTAAGTAGCCCACGTGGGTAGCCATATATGTTAAGCAACATTAAAAATGATTTAGAGACGCGAAAATTGCTTAATCACGTGTCTGGACAACAACAATTCGGCCAAGTCTCAATGAACTACTGATAGCATGAAATCCAAGAGTCATTATTATTTCAAACAAAACAATACAGTCTTTACTTTAAATATCGAACTTCTACTCAGATACATATGCCAAGTTTGATAAACGATTAAGCGTTGCTCTGACTGTTCAAAACCTTTGATCACATACAATTAGTAGAATGTTTTGTTTGATACTGACATAGGTATTACGTTGCAGAAGGAAAATCTCCTGTAATTTAAATAGCTACTTAGCAGACGCCCTCATCAGAATTCATACGGTGAAATAAAGCTCTAACACTGTTAGGAAAAATCTTTTAAAAAGAAATGACAACTTTATAATATAAATAATTGCAATTATAATAGTTTAACGTTGTTTTCTTTTCTGAGTTTATCGTGGTATAAACTGTCAGTTGCCGACTCACACAACTTACGTAACGCTCTTATATGCTGTGTGATTCGGCAAATGACAGTTTATACCATGATAAACTCAGAAAAAAAAACCTTAAAATTTTAAATAGCTTGTATTGAAGTTGTCTGATAATAGCGATTTTTTTTTAAAAAAAGATCTATATTAAAGCCTTTTACCTCCTATGACTTTTTCCTCACAGCATGCGCATAACTTTCCCATAGGCACCCATGCAAGAGGAAATTCATCTAGGGTAGATGACGTCATCCTAGCAATCAGTAAAAACCACTATTACGATACTACTTGTGTATATCAATCAATGTGACAAGTAAGTACACGTGTGCTGCACCAGGACTTATTTGATTTGCATCAATGCTCACGTGGCCAAAATCACTGTGCAGCTGTGCCTGAAGACAGATCAACCTGTATCAATATATACATAGAGACTAAATTTTAAGTCTTTGAACTATATGTCGGAATATCAGGTTGACTCTTGTCTAAGGATGTATTAGATAACATGTTTCGCCTGCCACTAAGTTCTCTATGGGAAACTAGACTTAATCAATAAATGTACATTTTATGGCATGCCGACTATTATCTCTACGCGAAATTATACATTTCTTGTTCAAATACAATAGTCATCTAAATCGATGCTCTCCAAGATGAAAGCTGCACGAGACAATGTATGAATATGTCTGTAATAAGACACAGGGTAGTAATTCAGAATGGCGTAGGTTTAAGACTGGCATAATATACTGAGGGTGCGCGAGCACATTTTTTTAACCAGCCTCTTAACTTCAGGTAATAGTATTTGCTACGTGTGTTCTGTGTCAGTTACGGTGTTCTACTGCTGATCAGGACACTGCCGTATCTAATCATACTGCTCGAAGTAGTTGTACATGAACATGAAAGTCAATTTAACGATGTAAGATCCATGTCAGTCACAAGAGGTAAATGATACTTATTATACACATTAATTTATGGTAACACCATTCATGTATAATAGCATACATATGGCAGCGTGCATACAACCTCAAAGATACCGAATCATAAGCACCACCTGAGCAGAGATGTTGCCTTTTAAATTAAACAAATACCACGGTATATACAATGGTATTGCAAATGAAGATATTGTGTTTACCTTGTTCTATGAAATAAGTTTCCATCAAGTATTGAATTTCTTTTCTCCAACATTCCTCTTTGAGATGGTTCATTCTCTACAGATGCTGTTTCACAGGTGCATAATCTACAATTTTTTTAATGTCATGGCAGATTTTGTTTCTTCTTGTACATCTGAAAACAACTGCTCATACACAAATAATAGGTGTTTTAGCTGACTCTTTTCTTTTGGCTGCATATGTGAACTATTTTGGCAAAGATTATTCAATGTTACTGAATTTCGAAGATTAGCGACATCTAAGTCACTACAGCCCGATTGCATTGAACCACTTAAACCAACGCCATGTAGGCCAAATACAACTAAATCATCTGCATGATTAACAGGGCCATTTCTATCAATAAACACCTTTAACGTATTAACATCCCAAGAGTATTAATTATATAAAATCACTTACTTTCTTTTCAACTTTATAATTACACTAATACTTAGCTTGAACAAGACTTTGAAGTATGGGCAAGAGAGCCAGAACTCTATCACCCAGCTGAAAGTTCCTTTCCATTGTATTAAATAATTTGGTTACACATAAACAGAAAGGAAATCGTATGTCAGTTACAAATCCAAAAGCACAAAGAAGCCTATATACCTTGAAAGTGTCTTAGGCTGCCAATTTACCAGCTGACTACGAAATTAAAGCAAGAGGCAAAAACTTAACTTAAACATTTTTCTAAATGAGAGTAACTAATTGATGTTAACATATTCTAAGTTGATTATTATACGTTAGATTGTTACAGGAAACATGTCCAAAACCTGTTAAGTACTTTCTAGTAATATACAGTGTTTAAAAAATTAGTATTTAAAACGATTTAAAACATTATATTGTTATCGTTCTAGCAATTTTCTTATGAAATAAAACATTACAATTATCTCACGATTCCAATGAGCATGAAGGAAAGCTTCTTTTTCATATGTAAAGAAATAAAATAGCCGTAATCGCATAAGAGCAACCTATGTGACAAATGATTCGCCCAAGGATGCCCTTAATGTCATTCGAGCCAGTCTTTTAATCATTAATTTGACAAACGTGCACCTGACTAGTAAAGAGTGACCTCAGGTGCTAACAATAATACAAAATTTACAATATTGTTCTTGACCAAAGCTAGCAGCTAAAAAGAAGCGAAAAGTTTACAGCTATCGAGTGTTACTTATGTTTAGGGTTTTTAACGTCACATAATCATACAAAAAAAGAAAAGATTCTATTTTCAAAAATTGTTTTGTAATTCGAAATTCAAACTTTTTCACTGCGTTTTATTTGAGCCTGCCAACTTATATTGAAAATGCCAGGTAACCGAGAAAATTCATTCAGTAATGTTTAGTTTCATTTTGGTAAATATATACATTTAATTCCATATCTTGCCAAGAATGCTGATAGTACTGCGTCAATTTAGAGGCATGAATTTGTCTTGATTAATCTTAATAATCATGGATATTTTTTTTCTTCTCATGTTTGTTGTTTGTTATTTAAACTTCTTAGTTATCGGCTGTATCAAGACTGTTGTTAGATGTTATAATACAGCATCCTCTTGGAAAAATAACTTTTTTAAAATCTAGGTTTGCTATGCCATCCACCTGTGTGATAAATTTTCTTTTATAAAATAGCATATTTTCTGCATACAAAGCGGAACGCAACTAAAGAGTGCCACCCAATATTTCCGTAGTGTCGTCTATTGGAAAAATAACTTACCATAATCTCTCGTTATATATTCAGTTGAAGGTGTTATAAATGTCGTTGTCTGGGCTGCTATCAGTTGTAAGCAGTTCGTTGTATACATTGCATAATTTATCGTTCAGTCCATCTGCTCATTTCGGTGGCGTAAGCACAAATTAAATTTGAGTGATGGTGGTGGGTGGGGAATAAGACTGTGAGCTTACTACTACTGTAGATAACATGGCACTTAAATGTATGATGCTTATCACTTTCCTAAGATTTTATATAAAATTCTTTGCCCTATTTATTTTAAGCCATATATTTGGTCGTATATATAGGGTTAGCACTTCACATATCTTGTGAATAATTTGTTCCTGTTACTATGGTAAGGGGATAATTTACCATGGATACAATAAAGAAATGACGAGAGAGAATTTGTTTGTTTGGGCTAGAATATAGGGGTAAAGGGGTAGTATGGAACTGCCATCAAACGAGAGTGAAATCCCATTTTCACCTGAAGCATCGTCCATTTTAGGCCCGAACGAATATATGTCAATAAGTGTTCCAGTCTTTGCACGTGGATGGATTTCCCCCGTACTTGATACTATCTCTATGATCTTTCTGTGCAATATTCATTAGGGCCTAATCCACAGAATAAATAAAATGCGTTTTGCTTCTATTCTTTTGGGGGAAATATGAAGTGCACATACAATTATCCGGAATACCTTTTTTTTTTTTTTTTTTGCTCCAGCAGATTCAGACATATTGTCGATTAAAATGCAGATTAAACGTACAGGTCATTCTTGTCGAAATTAGGTAGATTATATAATGGTGGTTGGCTTGCTTCCCGTATGGTGTACGGAGAGGTTCGTAATCACAAATAACATTTTGCTGTTTGGGTAATGAAGCATGTTGCGTTATTTGTATCATTTCTTTTAAGCAAGTTTGCCGTGCTGTCTTTCGGAATTTATTGTTGTTGTCAATAATAATACAAAAACTCTCAGACAACATTCTTGGTCTTTCTTTCTCTTTTTTTCTTTCTGTTTTCAAAACAAGCGTTCTTAATCTGAACTTTGATCCATTTTCAAAGGGACGTTTTGAAGCATGAAAGAAAAACAGTATAAATAATAATGACAAATTCACAAGCTTGAAAACAAAAATTTCAATATTTTTGTTAATAAACGCAATACACAAAAATTACTGGTGTCTTTACCAATATCTCATTAAAAACAAAGTTAAATTTAAATTGTAGCATATTTACTGTTTCTCTTTACGCTAGATTATAATCTGTTTATACCATTTCAGCTTAGCCTAAATTCTTAGTTTGTCATAGCATGGTTACCGGCCGTATGTAGCTTGTTTTTCATATGTTTGATAAGTGATAATGTAAGTTCGTCATAATCTGCCCACGATTTCCTTCCATGTTCATAAACCTTATAGCTCAGTTGTATGCGATTCTTGATTTTCTACAATTTTTTCAAACATAGTTTTCATTTTTAGATAACTTCACTGGTAGGCCAATTCAGTATATGATATGGCCCCGAGTTCCTCGTGCGTCGCTGGTCATGCGTTCGACAGCTATTGCTTACTATCACTATGACGACTATATTTCTCATTCGATTTGATCAAACTTGCAATTGGAATATAGCCAAATATCACCAAGATTTCAGACTGGTTGAACATCTCACAACATTGGAATCCATGTTTATGGCCGGATTTTAATGAAATTTAGACGATGCTGTTATCACATCAAAGTTGCAGAAGTATTTGATAATGAGCATCTTATTGACTGAGCTTGTTGTCACTTTGAAACCATATTTCTGATCAGGGTTTGGATCAGCTCTCGTAAATAGACTTAAATCATTAACATCGTATGGTTGTGCAATTATGAGTGAGTTGCACGCATCCTAATGCAGTAATCTTGCATCTAAGTGGATAAACTTATAACTGAAGAGACGGTTCATACTGACCTTTACTTTTCAAACTTGATAAGCGCTCTAATATTATCAAGCTCCTGGATGAGTTTTATTATGAGTAAGATCTCTGCCTACTTATGGAGTAATCTTACATCTGATTGGCTGATTCTTTACCACTCTAGCGACTGTATGTTCCATAGGATATGCATCAAACTTCAAACATAGGCACATATCGTAAAGGTCTCATTTGGTTATAATTATGAACGAAATAAAATAAGAATGTCTGCCCTAATAATAATAATAATACTTTAAATTCCACAGAAGCCCGCTAAAATATTCATCTTTCCTTCATTAAAAACTAGAACAAAAATAACACCACCACCACCACCAACAACAACAACACACACATGTCTGGCCCACTATTCGGACTGTACATACATAACTCCTTATGGCATAATGACAACTCATGTACTGATCCCATCGTTGTTACTCTTCTTTAATAAAAATATTTTTTGTATTTCTTTAATTTGCAGTTATATCATCCCATACGGAGCAATGCAAGGCGATATGCTGATAATAAAATGCTGGTTCAAATTATTCATAGTAATTTTGATTCTGTCCATCTCTATTACGACACGAAATTATGAAATTTGAATGTTAGGTTCTCTTTGATCACTAAATGGTCGTCTGAGAGATTTTCAATACATCTATTATGTCTATGCATTATAATCCAAATAGGTTTTAGATATCTGAACTATGTCGCGAGATGGTTCCATCAGTGAAATTAATCTAACAATGGAAAAAAGCATTGACGTCAGTGACTTTACTTGCATAATTATTAATTAAGCCGCTCAGTCTGCCAAGCAATCATCCATTTCCGAAAGGAAAATGGAAAATGTCACATACTTACTTCCAATTTCACATAAATCGGCTTGTTGCATATACTTGGCATGTGTTGAATACAATCTCCATAAACAAGCTCCGTAATAACAAGTCCCCAACTAGAGATAGGCATCCTTCAGTCAGCAGAAAAAGCAGAGATTAATATTTAACAGTTAATCTGTTATCTTGTCGTTCAACATGTTTAGTTTTAACTGGACGAGTTTATCGTCCTAAGCTTCCTAAAGGTTTGTGCGCAGTTCTTTATATTAGACTGGAGAACTGTACATTTAATCAGTACCGAAAAGCCATTATTTTCTTAACTGCCAATACACACGGGCACATATATAAATTGATAAAGACAGTAACCGAAAAGTCATTAAGATAGCATCTTATAATGTGACATGCCCATGAGATCAGGAAATATGAGCCATTTGTGTTTGAAAATAAATCTGTCAAATGATTTTGGAGAGTAATAATGATTAGTACAAATACCTAAATAGAGAGTCTGTCTGTCTGTCTATATGCATACATGCATGCGTATGTATGTATGTCTGTCTGTATGTCTGTCTGTCTGCATACATGCATGCGTATGTATGTTTGTCTGTCTGTCTGTATGTATGTATCTATGTGCACAGTGTGAAGAGATATTCAGCATGTAATATCTACTCTTACATGAAATCATATTCTAATTATCAATTTTCCAGGTAATATATCAATCGACAGGCATGACTCCTTTAATCTCATAAAACATCTTACATAAAGCGGTCTGAATCAATAATACAAAGTGTGTATATTTGGAAGTGTAAAGTCATTTGTTCCAGCATATCAAGTCTTCAAGGATTAATCCTGTAAAACTGTTGTCTCGAAGATGATCACGAAATACGTGATAATTGAACTTACTTTTTGAATTACGCAACTGACAATAGATAAAGGAAAGATTTTTTTTTATCACCACAGAAAAAGTACTGTATTTAGTTTAATTTAAACATTTTAGAGTTTTATTTTAATTATTAAATGCGTTAAAATTTGAACCGTAACTTCCATAATCGTTTCATTGATCAGTCGCAGAAAGGTTAAAACGGATTCAACTGAGATCTGGTATAGGATATTTCAGGTAAGTGTATCTTACTTTACGGAGTAATACGAATATGATATCTCGATATCACATGCCGCAGGTATTCGGGTGATCATTATTTGGAATTTTCTGCGCAAACACCAGTTTATGGAATTGTGATACATTTGCGAGGGATTCTCTTTATCATCGGAAACCATATATGCTGGAGAACAGCTGGTTTCTTTATTTCGTCCCCTTCTGCTATCGCTATGCAAACATGAAACACAGCTAAAATCGATTCTAATACGAAACTGCTTGCCTTGCCGATGTCACGTGTCTTTGGGTTTTTTTTTATTCATTGTTTTATAACCGGGCCACATGATGCGTCACATGATACTTCGCACCAATTAATGATTATTTTTCATCAGTCCCCTGGGGAAGCTGATGTATCAACTTTAATGTTTCTATAAAAAAATCCATCTTATTTTTAAACGACAACAAAAGGATCGCATACCTATGTTATGTATTTTAAGGAAAACCTTTGAAAACGTAAATTCACAAAGACGATTTAGACTGATATTAGTCTAATGTTAAATGGAGGTATCAAATAAATGAAGGAAATTAGACATGAAACACCAAAAAATATATATTATTTATGATACTGCATAACATATGCCACATTGAAACAATACATGCTCTCTTTGCCTTCGTACCCTGGAGGGACATTTTATTCAATGAAATTCATTCAGAAAACTTTTAGGTAGAAATTTATTTAATTGACAATTTTGACTTTCATTCTTCTGTTTGTATAATAAACCTTTACTCCAACTGCCCGGCAATAAACAAACAGTAGGTGTTGCTGTGCCGGAAAACACCAAAAACCAAAATAAACTAAACTTGTTATCGGTCTGTTTGTTCAGAAATAATTAAATATATGAAGGCATAGGTAAAAAATGGAAATCCTGGAATAAAGAAGTAAGTCACAGTTTTCGGACAATGTGAAATATATTCAGATTTAGTATGGATCTGTCCTAAGGAGATATTGGTAAGTTGGGAAAACGATGGTTATTTGGATGAAGTCACAGATGTGGATTACGCATGTAACGACATGAAACATAATCCGCTGGTTTTGGAAGTATGAAGTACGTGATTGTATGTTTAAGTTGAAGAGTGCATATTTAAGACATATATCATTGCCATCAATTATAATACCTGACAAAGATATTGTAATGAATATTTAATTTAATTTGATTTGTTAGTTTTTAGTATTTATGTTTTTAAACTTTTTTATTTCATTGATCTAAACAACTAATAAATAGAAACATTGCAACTAGTTGCTTACCTTGTTCCAAAATCAGTGACAGTTTTGGTAAACAACTTTTTAAAAAGTTTAATTTTATTTTTCTCAGAGTAAAAATCATTAATATAAATGAAGGTCGTACCTGGACTATGTGACAAGTATCATGTGTCAATTGGTAACAAACTTCTACTTTTTCCAGAAGAATGAACGTTTGACCCCCATCTGGGAATCTGTTTTGCTTCGTAGTTAGTCTCATAACTGATGTTTTTGATAAAGGATAGTCAATTGGGCTTACAACACTTAAAACATTCAGTTGCATTTGTGCCCAGTTTGGGCTGAATTTTATTTTGTCGTCAAATTATTGAATTCAAAAGAATAGTTTTCCCTGGAAATACAAAAGTGCTATGACAAAATTTTCGGACAAAGACATTCATTGGAATTTATACTGAATTCGAAACTGAAATAATATTTTCTGTGATTCAAGAATAGACTGTTGACACATCTGCACTCTGTAGGTTATTACATATGTCATCGTCTTCCATCTTGAATTTCATCGGGATTTGAACTGAGATTCACTTAGAAATTTTCATTGATAGGACTTGTGTTTTAATTCTTGGATCATTTTTTTGGATTTAATTCGCAATACCGTAAGTTCTTTTTTCTTATTTTTCACTTTGTATTCTAGGGAAAATTATTTGTTAAATTTTACAAAGCTTGTTGTCTTCAGTCTTTTCTGTTACTTATTTTAAGAGTATAGACTCGTAGCAATGTATGTTAAGTTAATGCAGACTTTATGTTTTGCTATTATATTACACGGTTTATAGGAAGTGACAGACCTGAGTACAAGACAACGCAATCAGAATCTTTCCACTTCTTGTACAAGTGGTATCTTATCGACGTACTCCTCACTTAACAAATTCCTGACGTTCACTTAAATCAATATAATGTGTTTGATAGAATCCGCCACAGATTCGGCTATCGAATAAAGAAATACCTTCAGAATGTCACATTTTTGAGAAGGAAGGAAGAAAAGACTTTGCCGATTTTCCGCTCACAAAAGCTCAGTGTGAGTTCTCTTCCAAAATCAGCGTACATTATGGACTTTTGAATTTTTTTTCTCACTTTAAATAGTAGTCTGGAATGAAGATGATAGTTCATTTATACAAATGAAGCCATAAAAGTGGAGTGTAAATTCTTAAAATGGTCAGAAAAACATAGTGGATTTTTGTATAACAGAGTTCGTGTATCTTTTGTAAACTCGAATTATTGCTAGATTGGACTGGACACAGCTGGTTTGATATTGTTCTCTTTTGTAAGCACAGTTGTAGCCAAACACACAGATTTTATGTGCAGCTTGAGTACAAGGTTTTGAGATGTTTAATATCGCCTTTATTACA
Organism: Sinohyriopsis cumingii; assembly: GCA_028554795.2. Classification (NCBI taxonomy): domain Eukaryota; kingdom Metazoa; phylum Mollusca; class Bivalvia; order Unionida; family Unionidae; genus Sinohyriopsis; species Sinohyriopsis cumingii. Next base: position 1,804,964 of record JAPYKE020000126.1, on the reverse strand, counting down.
GGCATTTGTAATGTAATTTATATACTAGCGGTTAAATAAATCCCAATAACGATACAGTTATGATTGGGTTTTCGAAACATTTGCATGATTACTCAAAACACTCTTAACCCCTGAGATTTAACTCCCTCTTCTTACTTTGGCAACTGTATTCATACACCACGTTCTGTGTTATTCCCCAGTCTTAAACAAAAGCTGCAGTTTTAGTAGGTTTGATACTGGCTATTTTGTTAAGTTAGCCTTACAAAAACATTTAAATCACAAACACTGATTGACTAAATGAGTTTTGGTGTTCAACAAAATCTTTATTTCACAATTTATGTAATTAAATAATTAATATCAATATGAAACACTAACTGTAAATTAGGATACATTACTTGCCAAGTGCCACTTTCTAAAGCATATATTTAACTGTTTGTCCTCTGTTCAAGTTGTAGCCAATATTGTTGAATATTAGGCACCGGTCTTTGTTCACTGGTTAAACATCGTACAACCTAGAATGCATAAATCTATAGAAAAATTCATGATTATCTGTGTAAGAATATCATGTGCATCTAAAATTTCGTTTCTACTCTCGTCAGTCTATTTTTATAGTTTTTATGGTTCTTATTTTGGTTCTTTTAGGTCTAGGACATATCTATGGAATACCTGTTAACTTACTGACAGCTTGTTTTTTCAATGTCTAACTACCTTTCAAATTAGCGTCATCAATAGTTTTATGCATGTATTAGCCTAATATTGTACGCTAATATACACTCAATTTTAGGAGCCCTATGTATTTTATGACGGTGGCCAATTAACATTTTATTAAACAAAGGCTTTGCGATTCAGTGGATGTATATCTAATTAATTGGCTATTAATTCATAGCAATAAGTATTAGAGTTCGTTATTTTCAATACTTGTTTATTACTCTTTGTTACTTTCATTTTGAGTTGTGTTACCAACATTAAGCGCCAACACTCTGTTCTTTGTCATTATTGGTAACGAATCCATTCAACATTTTATTTACATTTCATACTTGTAAAAACCGTCAGATTTATAGAACAACCATTGTTTCTTCATGCTTGTTGTTTTAGCAGAAACTATTATTTGTTAATTCTATCAGAAATATTGGAATACTACATGTATCTTTGCAGTGAAATTTAAATTATACCATTTCTGCCATAAACTGAATTGCCGAGAATAATTTTATTTCGTATAGAAGACGCCATGCTGTGTAAGAAACGTTTAAAAAAAATAAAGATATCTTTTTGCAGTTAAGTTTGTATCGTCGGTAATAAAATTTCCTCAAAGTTTTGTCACCAAGCATGATCTCCTCCACTGAAGCGACAAGCATATTTTCTCTTGAATTTCTTCTCTTCCTCAGAAACAGTTTCTTTTAGCTTTGGGCCACTTTATGGTTTATTAACTTTTCTAACTTTATATGTAAGAAAGAAACAAGTTAGACTGTGTTGGAAGCAGACGCGGAATGCCAAGGGTATACCTCTCCATAGCCTCACGCAGAGAACAATTTGTTAGTTGTAACAGGTTTAATGTCTCTATTATCTGAGCTTTGTATTTATTGCCTTTTGTACCTTTATCTTTGGTTTACCTTTGTAAAACAGAAATGAGAAGATCCTTTTGTGGAATAATCATTCTGCTGAGCAGATGCTACGCTATTTACCTAACGGTAAATACTTCCTGTTATGAGTTTCATTAATTAAGTAACATGTCGGTAATATTCCATGCACTATTTTGAAGTCAATTTTACACTGGCTCAAAGAACTGGAATAATTTACTTTACAACTTCCTCATTATCAGTGGTTGACTGAGTGCTAACAATAAACCCCATTAGTGTCTTAAAGAATCGTGTTATTTGCAAAGATAAGAGCTTTGCTATTTACCAGTCAAACAATTCATAACTTAATTTAGCAGTGTAAGGTTTTGATTTTAGGCTCGCCTATGGTCATAAAAGTTTGCTGAGGTAACATATAGTGTCTATCACGTGATATATAGTTAAATGACTGAGGTAAAACTGATACAATAGTTTTACACTTTCTCCAATATTTGTGTTTAATGGTGGTCCTTATATAAATTTTTAAAGGAAACGTCGTCAAAAACATTATGTAGGAAAATTTTAGATGCCTTGTGTCATGTTGCATTGTAAACATGGTTAATAATATTTGTTGTTTGACTTGACATTTTTTTGCAGGTAAGCTCTGTTATTTATACCACTAAAATTGAAGCATTTCTGGCGCTGAGTTGTCCGTCGGTTAATGTTTTCGCCGTAATTTTGCTGATTGTTGATTGTTAAGGTCGGAAACTGGACAAAACTTTATCATAATTTATAACTGTATACTGAAGACTGTGAGGAAAGTAAATTTTAGCATTATACCCAAGTACACAGATACATAACACTTATAAATTGAGTTTTACAGGTGTGGCGAATGCATCATATTTGTTTGATGTTTGTGAATTTGCATTTTTCATCTATATTGCAATGAACTAGAACCTACATGTTCTTTATTAAACGTTCAGCTTTGGGATTTTCAATTTCCTGTGATCGTTTTCTACGTTGTCTGCCAAGTACAGCTTAATGTTGTTGTAAACAAATCTTTCTTGAGGTCAACAAATAAAGAACTGTAACAATATTAATCAACAGACTGTAAATCACAAGAACCTTGGAGTTCATTTATAAACTTAAGCGCTTATCATAAAACAAATAAATATCGAGCTCAATATACATTTACTTCTAATTTGCAGAGCTGATAATATATCTTCTTTGAAGGGTGTACAGAGGGATATTTAGGTAAATGCAGTTTACGATGAATACACTCTGCATTCCAATACAATTAAATCTCCGTTTTGAAATCATATTCACAAGAGACTCATTATCCTTCACCTCACCAAACACCACGTGACGAAAATACAAGCCTATCTAGAACAGCTTGCTTCTGTGAAGTCCGATGCTGTTGAACATTTCTGCGCACCTAAGGTTTCCGTCACCATTATTGAAGCAAAATGTACCAACTGTCTTTTAAGTTGTTAAACAAATCCATTCGTTCCAAAAGTGTTGACTAGTAAACGCTGGGTAGCCAGACTCATCATCATCATCATATTTGAATTACAGACATACAGGCATGCACGTCTGTTTAATATCCGAAACGGACTATTTCATTGGTCATGGGGAGCAGAATGGTGCCACATTCCCCAGTCATCACTGTGCAAAGAATGCACTATTTAATTGAGCCGTCAGGTCTTGGGTCAATATGACTGGCTTCATAGACCCTAGCGACCTCGATGTAAAGCTGCACTCGAGTAGGGATAGTCCCAGTACACACTTGAGTTAGAGGTGGTAATTCAGTTTGCATTTACTGCGCCAGGTATCGACCAAGCAGTCTGTGACGCCAGTAGCGATTAATCGTCACTATGACGTCAGATCGGGACAAATAGGTTTTTTATTTGTTTGTTCATGAAGAGAGGAAAAAGTGCCTCTCCCTCCGTGTAATTAATATGTGCTATGCACATTAATTAATTGTATGTCTAGAAGTGGCAAGGAAGAAGGTTCGGTCAGGGAGGAGCCCGCGCAACAGAAAGGCACCTTGGTGTGTCCAGGATATTGTTTGTAACCCCCTTATCAAGGGGTTACTGAATTGTCCTCTTGACGAACTTTTTCAGATATATTGAAGAAATATTCTGTTCTGTTTTAATTAAGGATAGTACCGCACCAGTGACCGCTTAGTGATAGTCTGTAGGGTTATTATAACTGTATCCAGTTTGTCTGATTTGGATGGGGTGATTTTGGTTGAGTTCACTCTTTTACTTATGGTTTTTTAAAACTTTCCTAGGCTGTTTGGTGTGCTGCTATGTGCAGCTGGGCCTGATGGTCCTTGGGGTTTGGACCATGTCATATATTCTTAAGTTTTGGGTCCTAACTAGTTTCGCTAGGTATTTGGTTTCCGCATTGTGCAGCCGTGCCTGATGGTTCTTGGGGTTGGACCACCTTGTATGTATTAATTTTGGGGTTATACTACGTTCTCTTATCTTGTTAGACTTTGCCGCCGTGTGCAGCGGGGCCTGATGGTCTTCGGCTTTTTAGGCCACCTTATATATTCTAGTTGTTTGAGGGTCTTATCTAGGTGTTCTAATTCTTTTGTTTTTTTTGCCTTAAAGAGAGGCTGTGCCTTAGTGCTATATTTCTGGTTGTACTACAGATATTGTTGTACATGTACCACGGGTTTATGGCTGCACAACAGCCAGATAATTTATTATGGGTGAAGGAATAAGATCCTCAACAACCAGGCATTTGTGTGCAAAAGATGCACTGTTAATTAGCCTCAGCCGTGAGTCCAAGTGGGAACCTAACGATCTGAATGGAGGGTTTACATGAGTGAGACTGGACCCACACACTCATGTTTTAAAGAAAATTCTAGTTTACCAATCAGTGGAGTGACAACCAATGCAGTATGTAACGCCAGTCGCGAATGGTCGGCGCCTATGACGTCACATCGGGACACCTACTTGTTAGCGGGTGAAAATCGTTTCACATCTCTGCCCTTGTGTACGAATATCCGGTATTGGAAGGGAGGAAAACGGTCCGGCAAGAAGGTTATTTTTTTTTCCCATCTCCTTACAATTCCAATAATACTAGTACATAGTGTACATAATAACTGTCCCAACAATTTCAATTTACTAAATATCTAAGCGAAGTATAAAAAGTTGAGTCACTATTACGTAAGAAAAGGTTTAATTTTGAAGCAGGTGATCGAAAGGATCAAGTGGGTATAATGGTTTTGTCGAATTGGGAGACCAAGCCAAAATGGTTCCCTTAAATAAGACTGGTCGGTCGGTCGTTTTGATTATAGTCGTGTTCGCCCTTGCGGACATGTACGACTGTTTAATTTCTCATTTGGGAATGATTGATTTTTTGAGGGGGAAGGAATGGTACCACTTTCCCCAACGTATTAATGCACTTAGGAAGTGCTATTTGGTTAGTCCGATTTTGAGACGTTAATGTCTCACGGGACTAGTGGGTAGTGGGAATGGTCCACGTGCACTCAGCTAGATGGTAAAATGTCTGGAGGTGGCAAAAGAGGGTCGGACTCAGCGGAAGGGATGCGCCCTACATCCCGTATCGATTTTTGTGCCCCAATTTCCGAATAGTAAATGGCGTCGTTTGCCGTAATTATAATTTTGATAAATCATTTGTGCTGTTTGTAGAAGAAGATATAGATATAGATGGTAAAATGAATGTCCTAGTCTATTTTAGGAGAAAATTATTTAATCGAGTAATTTTGGTGCTTTCATTCTAAAAATAAATATTTCCGCCTTGTGCGGAGTGCCTGATGACTGGGATTTAGTCACCATATCGTTCAATATTTTAAGGACATATTTCCTAATTATATAATTGGGTGCCACATGGTGTGGCTGGTCTTGATGGCTTTGGGTTTTTAGCCACCTTATATATCTAATTTTGGGTTGTTACTCTAATTTCTAATTAGTTTATGAGTCAATTTGTTGCTGCATTGTGCAGCGGGCCCTGATGGCTGGGATTAAAGCCACATTATCATTTTTATCTTTGTTGGCCAGTCATATTTAGTGTATTTTAAGACGATTCAACATGCCTTAAGAAATGATAGAACAGATGGATGTTAGTATGAATGATGGTTACTTAATTACCGATCACCTATTGCATTGCTTAATAGATTATACATTTGGACAGCTCAAGGCGCCGAAGTGGGTGATAGGTGCAAGTGTAGCGTCAGCCCGCGCACTGGCGGTACTCGCCCCATCTCGGGCTGTAAACCGTATGCTACTCCTGCCCCCAATTTACCACCAAGCCGCACTAAGAGGGATGTCCGGTAATGCACAATCTCATGTTGTATGGATGTACATTGATTAAGTCCTATTTCTAAAACTGTGACTAAACTGCATGTAATCACCCTAGGTGTCAGGTCGGTCTGACTATATGGATTGGTTGCCTTATATTTTACTGATTTTGTCAACTTCCTTAAGGAAGGCTAGCATGACATCATTTGTTTGATTGGGGTTGGGAATGGTTTGGTAAAGAAGTTCGGGGTAGTTAAATGACGAACCCATTTTCTCTTATGTAGTGACTAATTTTGTCCTTTGTTCGTCATATTTCGGGCATATATTGAAAACATGCCTGAGGTCTTCATCATCAACTCAGTTGGGGCATTTTGCTCTAAATCCACAATTAGCCAGGACATATTTACCCATTTTGCTTGCAAGTAAGGTTTTTCCTGTATTGATTCGGTTAATGATCCGTTGATGATGTTTGATATTGGTTTTCGGTGCTTTGGTATTGTGACTCACATACATACATGCATGCATGCATGCATACATATATACATACATACATCCGTACGTACGTACGTACATCCATCCATCCATCCGACCATCCATCCATCCAGACAGACGTACATACGTACGTACGTACGTACATACATACATACATACATGCATGCATGCATGCATACATACATATATACATACATACATCCGTACGTACGTACGTACATCCATCCATCCATCCATCCATCCAGACAGACGTACATACGTACGTACATATATACATACATGCATACATACATACACACATACATCCATCCATCAATCCTTCCATCCATCCATCCATTCATACATACATGCATACACACACACACACACACACACATATATATATATATATATATATATATATATATATATATATATATATATATATACATACATACATACATCCGTACGTACGTACGTACGTATATCCATCCATCCAACCATTCATCCATCCATACAGACAGACAGACAGTCAAACAGGCAGACAGACAGACGTATATACATACATACATACACACACATAAATCTATCCATCCATCCATCCATCCATCCATCCATCCATCCATACATACATACAGACATACATACATACATACATACATACACACATTGATAGATAGAGGCACACTGTGCTTGTTATCGGTTATCCACATGATTTACATGAGTTCTTTTGAGAATTTTTATATTTACTTGCTTGGAAAATGTGCATCCAGATTGTCCAGTTAACGACTTTTTCAATTCAGCGTATTTATCTTTTTATCCAATTTAATTTAAGATTAATGGCTAGAGCAATCCACTTACCTTAAAACTCACTGGTGACATCTTAAATATTTTTCTTTATCAATACTTAAAAATTAAATTAAAATGTTAAGAGAAAATCTTTTATTTAAAAGATGATTTTAGTTGTTACCAACAAGCCAACAAGACCTCTGTCTTAAATAGATACTTTTATTTTTTTAACAATTTGCATGTTCCTTCAAGATTTATTAATGTCTAAATGACTTCAGATTTACGTCTAAAATTCTCGACCCATTGCTGAATTTATAATATTGATAGTTACTTGCCACACCGAAGCTCTATGTTCTGTTTAAAGTTTGGCGTTTACTCTATAAATGCATTTTCTGCCTCTTTCTCTGTTTTTCACGAATCATTATAAATTAACTTTCTAAAATTTACTAGATCTTCACATTATATTTAGATTTAGCTAAATACGAATTTGTGCAGGTTCCTACATTAAGTACGTAATGTGTTCTTTTGTCATATTAAACTGTTTTAGCCATGTCACGCTCAAAGTTATTGTTACTTTATCGATGTTATCGTCCTTCATTGTGTTCCCAGATCAATATCCTTTCAAACCGATGAAGAATATCTCTGTCAAAGTTTAATCAACACATTAACATTTTTATTATTTTGAACGATATTCGTTAGGACTAATAGTTTTGGCCAGGTTTTAAAAATTAGGCATTTTTTTTTGAATTGACATTGTCGCGTGTCTGTTAAAGTTTCGAAACATAAGCACTTTGCAAACTATTGAACACAACACAATATTGGTTTTGCTATTGTTTATTATGGGTTAAAATAACTTGGCTTTAATTTGATTTACGTCACTTTCAACGTTTTGATGCACATGTGCCTATGCTGTGGGCTCTGCAACGGTGTTATATAATATCCAAATATAAAATAATATTCCATATTCTTACTGCGTCAGTGAACATAAATTTTGATTTTGCTGTGTTGTTTTATACCACTCCTGTGAACGTTAAGACATACATATTTTAAACCCCGCGTCATGCGCCTCGTCAAACGGTTGCCCATCATCGGTTCTCTAAGACATTCTCGTTTAGAACAGATGAACAACTGCATATTAATATTAAGAATGTTTAAAAGGAATACATTTGACGCAGACACATGAAATACATTTGGGCGAGAAGGGACAAATCAAGGTTCTTATCAAGAAATACAAGAAGCACTGTAAATTGATAACGATCGTCGAAACCACATCAAGGCATCATTGGACGGTGTTCCCGTGGACATCTTTTAGTTCAAATGGTATTGAAAGATTGAATATATACGTGTTAGTAACATGCCACTCTAGTATGCGAAAAATAATTATTTCTAAACATGTTAAGAAGACTTTAATTGCCACATTATGAGGGCCTACATATTTGGTCTTATGCGAAGGCTGGGCTTTTATGTACATAATTGACACAGTATGCTACCTAGGTATAGCTAGTTCATATTCATACCAATAATTGACACAGTATGCTACCTAGGTATAGCTAGTTCATATTCATACCAATAATTGACACAGTATGCTACCTAGGTATAGCTAGTTCATATTCATACCAATAATTGACACAGTATGCTACCTAGGTACAGCTAGTTCATATTCATACCAATAATTGACCCAGTATGCTACCTAGGTATAGCTAGTTCATAATGATACCAATAATTGACCCAGTATGCTACCTAGGTATAGCTAGTTCATAATGATACCAATAATTGACCCAGTATGCTACCTAGGTACAGCTAGTTCATATTCATACCAATAATTGACACAGTATGCTACCTAGGTACAGCTAGTTCATATTCATACCAATAATTGACCTAGCATGCTACCTAGGTATAGCTAGTTCATATTGATACCAATAATTGACACAGTATGCTACCTAGGTACAGCTAGTTAATATTCATACCAATAAGTGACCCAGTATGCTACCTAGGTACAGCTAGTTCATATTCATGCCAATAATTGACCCAGTATGCTACCTAGGTACAGCTAGTTCACATTCATACCAATAATTGACCTAGTATGCTACCTAGGTATAGCTAGTTCATATTCATACCAATAATTGACCCAGTATGCTACCTAGGTATAGCTAGTTCATAATGATACCAATAATTGACCCAGTACGCTACCTAGGTATAGCTAGTTCATAATGATACCAATAATTGACCCAGTATGCTACCTAGGTACAGCTAGTTCATATTCATACCAATAATTGACACAGTATGCTACCTAGGTACAGCTAGTTAATATTCATACCAATAAGTGACCCAGAATGCTACCTAGGTACAGCTAGTTCATATTCATACCAATAATTGACCCAGTATGCTACCTAGGTACAGCTAGTTCATATTCATACCAATAATTGACCTAGTATGCTACCTAGGTATAGCTAGTTCATAATGATACCAATAATTGACCCAGAATGCTACCTAGGTACAGCTAGTTCATATTCATACCAATAAATGACCCAGTATGCTATCTAGGTACCAGCTAGTTCATATTCATACCAATCCTTGACCCAGTATGCTACCTAGTTACCAGTTAGTTCATATTCATACCCATAATCAAACCAGTATGCTATCTAGGTACCAGCTAGTTCATATTCATACCAATAATTGACCCAGTATGCTACCTAGTTACCAGTTAGTTCATATTCATACCCATAATCAAACCAGTATGCTATCTAGATACCAGCTAGTTCATATTCATACCAATACGCGACCCAGTATGCTACCTAGTTACCAGTTAGTTCATATTCATACCCATAATCAAACCAGTATGCTATCTAGGTACCAGCTAGTTCATATTCATACCAATAATTGACCCAGTATGCTACC